>OW028715.1:1193708-1890592 GCA_932294345.1 Pandemis cinnamomeana | reverse complement strand
GCCCGTTACTGTCCAGTAACAGTGCTGCCGCATTACAGACGTATGCTGCAACATGCTTTACTGTGCCCGTTACTGTCCAGTAACGGTGCCGCCACATTACAGACGTATGCTGCAACATGCTTTACTGTGCCCGTTACTGTCCAGTAACGGTGCCGCCACATTACAGACGTATGCTGCAACATGCTTTACTGTGCCCGTTACTGTCCAGTAACGGTGCCGCCACATTACAGACGTATGCTGCAACATGCTTTACTGTGCCCGTTACTGTCCAGTAACGGTGCCGCCACATTACAGACGTATGCTGCAACATGCTTTACTGTGCCCGCACCTGTCCAGTAACAGTGCTGCCGCATTACAGACGTATGCTGCAACATGCTTTACTGTGCCCGTTACTGTCCAGTAACAGTGCTGCCGCATTACAGACGTATGCTGCAACATGCTTTACTGTGCCCGTTACTGTCCAGTAACGTTGCCGCCACATTACAGACGTATGCTGCAACATGCTTTACTGTGCCCGTTACTGTCCAGTAACAGTGCTGCCGCATTAGAGACGTATGCTGCAACATGCTTTACTGTGCCCGTTACTGTCCAGTAACAGTGCTGCCGCATTACAGACGTATGCTGCAACATGCTTTACTGTGCCCGTTACTGTCCAGTAACGGTGCCGCCACATTACAGACGTATGCTGCAACATGCTTTACTGTGCCCGTTACTGTCCAGTAACGGTGCCGCCACATTACAGACGTATGCTGCAACATGCTTTACTGTGCCCGTTACTGTCCAGTACCAGTGCGGCCGCATTACAGACGTATGCTGCAACTTGGTGTACATGTACCCACTCCTGTATAATAATGTAAAACAGATTTAATTTGCATACTCATTACCTGTACGTAGGCGGATGCGAACTACGTACGTAAGTAGCTGGGAAAGCCACTCGTAAGTAATGGGCCCGCTACATGAAGCGGGTAATGAGGCCGACTACGTATGACAACTACATTACGCGGCATGTAGCGGGCACAAAGCGTAATAGTGGAATCCTAGCTACGTACGGCACTGTTGAAACCTACGTAATACGTAGCCCGTTTTTCTCAGTGTAGTCTGTTAAAAATATTACCCTACTTTGCCCTTTTACTTTGCAGGGTAAACAAGTTAATACCAACGAATTAGTTCACAGAGGACATTGTGCTTTCGTTTGTTTTTCTATTTAGGCGTTGCTCAGCAAAGCCCTTCGTTTTTCTTCACTGATGGTGGCAAAAACTCCCCCCCATGTCACGTTTGAGTCTCAGAAGTGGGCAAGTCAAGAAATTCGGCGGTTAATCTCATCAATCACATTAGTCGAAAACTATGTCTCGTCTCATCCTCATTAATATTGTAAATACGAATATGAGTTTGTTTGTTACAATTTCACGCCGAAACTACCAACAGATTGTGGTAATTTGACATGGATATGGTTTGAGACACTGGGAAGGTTAGAAAAATAATCTAACCTAAAAATTTCAATACAAGCTTTTTTGCTGACTTTACTAGCATTGTCATCCGACTTGTTACTCCTCCCGTTGACTTCCTACATAATATGTGAACCAAATTCAAGTCAATCGGACCAACCGTTGAAGAGTTCCCGCCTGCGGAGACCAACCTGGCTGGACCATCAGAATTAAAACCCAGATTATTGTATTGTCATCTGACTTACTCAAATATGCAAAATATCAGCTTAATCGGATGAAGATATCTGCTTCAAAATTGAGTCGCAAAATTCCAACCGGACAAACATACATGTACAATTATATTTTCTTCTTCTTCTTTTCTAAAATGGCCTCATCGAACCATGCGATGATTTCGCCAATGTCAAGGTAATAAATACAGTATTCAAAAATCTTGTGACAAAAATGTCGGCAACGTTGTACGGTAGAACATGGTCACAAGACCCCCCCCCCCCCTGTCGGGCTCTTAGCCAACGGATAATGATATCTCTCGGAGACCGCTTGGAAATCATTAACCGGTGCCCAGGGTGCACCGGAACAAGCACTGCACTTCCCCTCGGACGGATCCAAAAACGAACCGCAGCTCTTGATCACACGCGGAGGTAACCCGACTCGCACCCCCATATACAATTTAATGATTCAGTTTTGGTTCGCTCGCTGTCAGATCCATACTAAAACTGACACGTAAAAGTTGAACTGAGTCGGAATTGTGTCATGGTGCCCCAGGACGGCCGCACGTTGCGTGTCCCGTCCGATCGCTCTCGCTTGCCCCTTGAGCACTTTTATCTTTAACTAATGATTTTCTTCGTATTTTTGTTGCCTTCTTCAGTACCCTTACACTAAGTAAGAGTATACTCCGAGTCGAGTGACAAAGCACTTCTGGGGATTGCCATTTTAGTTAATCAAGTTTGTTTGTTAGTTTGTAATGGACTCATTTATTTACTGTCTTAATACATGATTTTATTAAGTACTAGCCTTCCGTCCGCAGCTTCGCCCGCGGTAAATTAATTTTCCCGTAGGAAAAGGTATTTTCCCGCGATAAAATCAGATCAGGTGACCCACTTGCTCGTTTGCTTTCCTATTCATATAAAAATAAAATAAAATAAATAAATAAAAAGTAGCCTATGTCACTCAGTGATAATGTAGCTTTCTAACGGCAAAAGAATTTTTGAAATCCGTCCAGTAGTTTCGGAGCCTATTCAATGCAAACAAACAATCAAATTTTTCCTCTTTATAATAATATATTAGTATAGATATAGATAAAACAGATTTTATTTGGCTATGACGACCGGATAGCCTAGTGGTTAGAAAAACTGACTATGAAGCTTGAGGTCCCGGGTTCGATCCCCGGTCGGGGCAGTCTTTTGTATGAAAAATACGAATGTTGTTCTCGAGTCTTGGATGTTTAATATGTGTATAAGTATGATTATCCGTTGTCTAGTGCCCATATTGCAAGCTTTGCTAAGTTCGGAACTAGGTCAATTGGTGTCAATTGTCCCAAGATATTTATATTATACTAGCTACTGCCCGCGACTACGTCCGAAAAAAAAAATAGTTTTTCGCTATCCCACGGGAACTATGCAATTTTCCGGGTTCAAAAATAGCTTATGTGCTAGGATATCAGCTATCACCGTTCCAAATTTTATTCACATCCATTCAGTAGTTTTTACATGAAAGACTTACAAACATCATCCATCCATACTTACAAATTTTCGCGTTTTTAATATTAGTAGGATGTATTTAAAGGTATAGGCTATCCAAAATGTTTTTTTTTATGTAAGATTTGTATAGTTTTATCTTAATTTAATTTGCAGTGAGTGAATTAAAAATTAAAATTAAAATTAAAAACAGCGCGTCCGTTTTTTCTCGGCTACAGTGATGCCAAAGAGAGTTGAAACATTTTAGACTTCATAAAAACTCAAAAGTACTTAGTAAGTCTTAAATTAGACGTAAAATTTCGTTTCAGTTGCACCGAGTACCGAATAAAACGTCATTTTATTCCTTAATGTCCCCAGTTATTTGCAATAAAATAATTTTACAACCATTTTATAAATTCCGAACGTAAAGTATCCATATTTTGCCCGTTAACCACCGGCCCCTCAGTAAAACCCTATAAGTAAGTTCTCGCATATTTTCGACATAACGAGCCAGCCGCAATTTTGCAGATTCCCGTCGACATCCAGGAAAACATTTTAGTGCCTTCGTCTCGGAATATAGAAAATGAGGCCATATTTTTCCTACGATCAAATGTTATTTTCGCGGCGTTCGGTAAATATCTTAAAAGTTTTGATTGTAGAAAAACAAGAATTTTCCCTCTATTTAAACACACCAGCAAATTTATTTCGGGAATAAACTGACTGATGATTGACTATGTACTCTTAACCTACGGCTTTTTTCATTCGAAAACCAGTTTTATTGCGGTGGTTCTCCGCCATATTTGGTAAAAATCCGTTAAGCAGTTTGAAGAATATCAGCACTTCCAAAATGATAATATATATAATCGTAAGGCAGTTTCAGATTAAAATGGAATTATTTTTTATTTACGTGACTACCCGATTGAAAGCGCGGGCATTTTAAATTGAATTGTAGCTTTTTTATATTTAAGCCTTAAAATTAATTTTGATTAAGTTACGTTAGCTTGATCAAACACTTGAGGAACAAAATTAAAAAGACGTGTAAACTATAACGGGGGTTCAGCAAAAGTAATCCAACCTGCCGAAGTAATCTGACATCCTTTTTGTGATTAATTACGTACCTACATGTCTGTATTTCTGGAAAGATATAACTTAAACTGTTCAAGGCCTGAGTGAATAATTTTACTGAACCAGTGAGCTACACCGTCAGCCTCAACAACTACCCGTCTCTTTCTAAAACGAACAGTAAGAAAAAGACAGGCAATCTATTTCGCATGCGACGCGACTTGCGCGCTCTCGTGCTTCAGATCAACCGCTTAAATAACTCCTCCCCGCGCGGCACAGGGGCGCGGTGGGACGACAAAGGGGACCGAGAGAGGTGCGGGCGGGTAGTGCGCCTGCCGCCCGCACCTCTCTCGGTCCCCTTTGTCGTCCCACCGCGCGCGGGTGCACCGCGCGGGCAAGGACTCATTGAACTGGTCTTAGGTAAAAAAATGATTGAATGAATACTTACAGTGTGATCCAAAAAAGGCTGACAAAGCAATTTATATGTAATAGAAAAAGTTGAACGCTTGTAAATTGAGATTGAGACGCCATTTACATTACGTCTCGTTCCAGCGAAATTTCCTTTTAATAATGTGAACAAAATGTTCCCCGATGTTCAATTTTGCTTAATAACTAATTTGGTTTTGGCGCAATATTGCTTTTTGTAATTTTGAAAGATTTTCCTTTTGGTAGAAACTGTTGAGAGCCAAATAAGTGCAGTCTGTTAGTTACCTATTCGTAAAGAACATACTTATAATTATAACAACATAGCTCGTCCAGTGGCTTTTCTCATGACAGAAAAAATAAAAACAAAAACCAACTACAAAACAATTGACTGAAAATAATTTAAAAACCGGCCAAGTGCGAGTCAGACTCGCGCACCGAGGGTACCCTACAAATTCGACAAATGAATATTAAATCCAGCCCTATTAGCAAAATGTAGGCAGTGTGGGGTCATTTTATTTACATAGACAGACAGACAATTAAAAGTTACACAAACGGATAACTCACTTGTAAAAGTCGAGTAATGTTTGACATGTTTCGGACAGCGGCGCACAACTACCGTCGTTTTCATCATAATTTTTATAATTCATCTGAAAAAAAAAAACAAAAGAAAGTAGTCGTGTCATTGCTCCTGTCAGCGCGGCGTGTTCCATTTTCAGTATAATTTCAATTGTTTTATTTTATAAGTTTGTACAGTTTACATAGTGATATAACTACGTAGGTATTTGTTTTTAATCCACCCACGCCCTTTCGTTCTAAGAGCAGGCCTGTGTCCAGCAACGGTACGAAAATAGAATGTTTTTAAAACCCTAATGGCGCCTCAAGGGCTGTCAAAACAATATTAACAATAAAGCAAATCTGTTTCCGTAAACCCTTAGACAGGCTATTATGAAATAGAATGATTGCCCCCCGGCGACGCCTGCGTTTAATTACTGGCCGATCCCCAATTAACTGTCTGTCTAACGTGAAAATTAATTAAATTCTACGGACGCATTGATTAATTTAATATTGCTATGATCCTTGATGCTTGATAATAATTTTAGATGGTAAAATTATGATTATAAATTGTATACTCTTCGTATATTCTTCCATGCTAGGTTAGGAGTGAAGAAAAAACATAGAATGTACCTACCAGTTGCTTCTCGAATGGGCGAGATTCTTAGGAATCATGTTTTAGGCGATCAGGTTAGCAACCCATCATTGTTTTGATTCTCCTTTCCACCTATACGCCCGCAATCATGCTAAACGTGGCCTTTAGGTCTTGTTAACTTGGGCTCTGTCTACCGCGTAAGGGATAAATACGTAATGTCAACGAACAGTAAGAAAAAAACGGGTAGTCCTGCGCTCGACACAACTCATACGCACACTTCTGCTGGCCGTGCTGGCTCGCAGCACGCAGCAATATCTATTGGGACCGTGCGCGACGACAGCGCCACGTACAGGCGGCCATTATGGACAATATTGTCACCGCTGTCAAACAAGAAGTGAGTAAATATTGTGAAAAAAATTAATGAAATCTTGTGTTATTTTACTATATTACACAATTTTGGACAATGGTAGTCAGTAACATTATTGCCAATAATATTAAAATTGTTGTTTTCAGTGAAATTTTAGAGGTTAGGTAACTTACTTTTTTTTTTCTTACGGCTAATATCCACTTATTTCTTTGGTCTCTTTTCCACCATGGTCTTGGAAATTGGAAAAATTTACAGTCGCTATTCTTCTTGGTGTTATTACAATTCACAACAACACATCTTACCAGGACCATATTTTATCTCAAAACCGATTAGAAAATGTTTACTGCAATATGGATTTGACAGCTCAAGTCAGCGACAAAATAGTAAATTTTAGCCGTAGCGAGCGCTGTGATCGTTTAGGCTACCCCCTCCACCCGCTTTGCACTCTCCCAATAGGCTGACTAAAATGGCGTCACTTTTTCATCCAAATTCAGTGGGAGGTTTAAAAAGGCGACTCATCGCGTCGTCACGTCTGCTCGTATGAGATTTGCATACATTGCGAGGCTGTAGCTGAAAAATGGCAAATCTCATTAGCTGTAAAATGGAAAACATGCGGAGGAAATTGTTTCTAATGCAATCCTCTGTTCTGTTTTGTCAATTTTCTGCTAGCCAATTTGATCGAGAATTTTAATTCTTAAATCTTTATGTTTTTTACGGTTTTACATACCTACATATATAATTCACGTCTTTATTTTGACGACCGAGTAGCCTAGGTTAGTGGCCCTCACTATGAAGCTAGAGGTCCTGGGTTCGAATCTCGTTAGGGGCAGACAGTTATATGATGAATACGAATGTTTGTGCCCGAGTCTTGGATGTTGTATTTAAGTATGTATTTATCTACATTATACAAGTATGTTTATCCGTTGCCTGGTACCCATAGTAGGTACAAGCTTTTCTTAGTTTGGAGCTGGGTCAATTGGTGTAATTTGTCCCAAGATATTTATTTATTTATTTATTATTTATCCCTTACGGGGTAGACAGAGCCTAAGGTAACAAGACCTAAAGGCCACGTTTAGCATGATTGTGGGCGTATAGATGGAAAGGAATCAAAATAGTGATGGGTTCCTATTTTCATCCATTCCCTCGACGGGCTTTTACAATCTGCGCGGGAAGAGAAGCCCAGTGTGGTAGATGGTTTTACTCGATTGAAATTAAATTTCTAAGCAATACCGAAAGCTAGAACACAGAAACATTCGGCCGGGAATCGAACCCGGATCCTCATCATTCCGTGATGTGTAGTTTTATTCCTACGTCACCCATACCTACCATTACTTTTGGATTTTTCTGTGTTGTGGTTTTCAGTCCCATTCAGAAATTGTATTTCTAATATACTTACTCTAAAATTTGATTGTTTTAAATGTAGAAATGCGTAGAGCTTCATCTATAATTCGCATTTATAATATTAGTAGGATAACCCGCGACAAAAGATTCCTTTATCGCTATCCCGCGGGAAATACGCAATTTTCCGGGATCCAGCTATGTTCAAATTTCATAAAGATCTGCTCAGCCGTTCTCGCGTGACAGAGCAAACTAACTTCCTTACTCACGAACTTTCGCATTTAGAATATTAGTTGGATAAGACTGGCTTCTGACCGCGACTTCATCTGCGTAGAATTATACATATAACCTTCCTTTTGAATCACTCAATGTATTAAAAAAACGCATCATAATCCGTTGCGTAGTTTTAAAGATCTAAACATTTATGGGGACAGACAGCGGAAAGCGACTCTGTTTTGAACTATGAAGTGATAAGTGAAACACAAATACGTTGTTTTTCTTTCCCCACAAGAGGGGCGTTACGCATTATCCTATTAAATATTTATCTTGGCACTTTATCATTCTCCGGACACAATTTGCCACCTAGCGAAACTGTCTGTCTTTTATTTTTATTATGCTTACCGTATCCATTTTTATCATAAGAAAAGATACGGTACACAAACAATGACTTTATTGAACATCGCATGTCATATTTAATAAGCGATATAGGAAAAGGTAAGTACGAATACGTAGAGAAAAATGCGAGTGATTTATTCCAGGCATTGTGGGAGGGAAAGAAGAAAGGAATAGACCTGTGTGATATAACCAACAATAATATAATGGATTTCTTCCACGCTGGTCTGGGAGCAAAAAAAATTGAATATACGAGTTGCTTCTCTTTCCGCGCTGGCGGTAAAAGCAAAAGAATGGGCGAAAATATTAGGAATCATGTTATAGGCGATGATGCTAGCAACCCATCACTATTTTGATTCCCCTTTCAACCTATACGCCCACAATCATGCTAAACGTGGCCTTAAGTCTTGTTACCTTAGGCACTGTCTATCCCGTAAGGGATAAAGACGTGATTTATTTATTTAAACTTACTTCCATGCTAGTCTGGGAGCAAAGGAAAAACATAGAATGTACCAGTTGCTTCTCGTCTTGCGCAGATGGTAAAAGCCCATAGAAGGAATGGGCGAAAGTCTTAGGAATCATAATATAGGCGATGATGCTAGCAACCCATCACTATTTTGATTTCCCTTTCCACCTATACGCCCTTAATCATGCTAAGCGTGGCTTTAAGGTTTTGTAATTTTAAGCTGTCTACCCCGTAAGGGATAAAGACATGGTACATGTATGTATAACTAAAAGATTAAAATAATTCATTCACAAGTTTCATTCGGAAATTACGTCCTACCAATCGAACTAATCGAAGATCTGAGCCACTGTGCGACCTTTTCACAGTGAATGTTATAGTGACGTTACACTGAATTGAAAAGGAAAATATTTTCAGATTTATTAACAAAACGTTCTCCAGTGTACATAGAAATTAGTCTATCGCCGATGGACTATTGTAATGGGAAACTTGAAAATTGGTTGTAAAAATGTTAGCACATTTTCTCGACCACGTTGTTATTTTATTCAGGCATCGTTAAAAGGAGGGAAATATCTAAAACTCTCGTTACTTATCAGGTACACACCAATCGCACAGAAGGGTGATTTTCTTTAACAAATTGTTCCGTGAGGTAACGCTGCGCTTGGCTGTTTATCATAACTTGAGCTGTTCGCTAATAGACGTAACACGATGACTTCTTTTTTATTTTATTTATTCAAATCAATTACAAAGAAAAAACATTATGTGTGAACAGCGAGCGAAAACCGCGATCGGTTTATCTGCTAGTGTTGTCGCACTCTTACAACGCGTTATTTATTACATATCAATACAATACAATACAAATACTCTTTATTGAACACCACAAATCAGTACAAAACAATACAGAAACAATGAACAAAGTAGACAATAGGCGGTCTTATCGCTTAATAGCGATCTCTTCCAGACAACCAAGAAATAAGTTGGAGACAGTTTAAGTATCAATTATCAAACTATACTAAATAACCACTTAAGTATTTGTCAACAGCATCGATTTTCCATTTTTATTTTCAGTTTTGAGGGTTGTTATTTAGGTTATAACAAACCATTCAAGTCCAGCCATTAAGAATCTGGGGCAGAAGGTATTTCCAGGTTCGCTTCCCATACATGTTGTTACATGGTTGGTAGGATCTACTTTGACAGATACGGTACATTTCTTAGGTTTTGAGCTCTAGTTCTTTGTTTTAGTAAAGTTAGGTTGCTAATTTCGTCACATACGGTCATCATCTGATTCTGTGTAATGCCAGTGATTGCCTTTCATGCTGGTCTGGGATTAAAGAAAAAACGTAGAATTTACCAGTTGCTTCTCTTCCCGCGCATGTTGTGGCTAGCGACCCATCACTATTTTGTTTCCTACTCTACCTATATGCCCACAATCATGCTAAACGTGGCATTTAGTCTTGCTACCTTAGGCTCTGTCTTCTCTTCTTCTGGTTCTTTACGAGAATCACACGATGTTATTTAGGGAGAATGTTTACGTCATTGTTTATGTAAATCAGCGCATATATTATGTGAAAAAGTCCTCCATCGCCTCTGTTTATTCGCGAGAAACTCAAAATCTAATTTTCCAAACGATTCACGAAGGTATTATCATTTGTCAAAAAAAAATGTAAATTAGTTGACATAATGACAGTCATTGTGGCAGCGCCCTGTTCTGTTAATATCTACATTGCATTTGTGCAAAGCTGGGGCGGGTCGCTAGTTCCAAAATAAGACGCCTCGTTATATAAACAAATCTACCAGCTTCTTGTGTTACAACGTTAAGACTAGGACAGAAGATAAATTTACTGACACAAGGTAATAAAGCTGGCTATTCGGAATCCTCGCACGTTCCATACGGTTGGTGTGACCCCGTAAAAGCTGCATGGCGTGTGCAATAGTTTTTTTTCTGCACTGTGCAGGATTCACCCAAATTGATACGGTATTTCGACGCCGACGTCGATACGTATTTGTGACGTTTGCTTTTGCTTTCTTATCATGTCAAATAAAATCAGTGATGTGATTTCATTTACCTAGGAGTAAATGAAATCACATCACACAAAATCAGTGAAGTAATTTCATTTACCTAGGAGTAAATGAAATCACATCATACAAAATCAGTGATGTGATTTCATTTACCTAGGAGTAAATGAAATCACGTCGCTGGTTTTATTTGACATTGATTTTATTTGTAGGGAAGTTTTGTTTTTAATTTCGAAAAGCAAAAATGAGGCACGAGAGTTGAATTTTCTAACGATGTTGAAATAAATAGAAAGACTAGGTTATAACTTCATAGAAGTACTAGCTTTTGCCCGCGGCTTCGCACGCGTGAACCATGAGCATTTCAAAGAAGCTAGCAATCAAGCAAGCGAACAACCAAACCTGCAAGCTTTCAAGCATGCAAGCAAGCGTGCAAGCAAGCATGCATGCAAGTAAGCACGCAAGCATGCATGCATGCAAGCAAGCATGCAAGCATGCATGAAAGCAAGTATGCAATCAAGCATGCAAAGCAAGGGCTCAAGCAAGCCCCCGCATTGCCCCGCTACCTTGATTTTTCTGAAACTGTAAATATTGCAGGATTTTTATAAAACAAACCTAACCTAACCTATAGGGCTGTCCTAAAATATACCCTATATAGCTTTTGCCCGCGACTTCGTACGCGCTAAGATGTAAAACGAAAAAATAAGTTTTTTCCCATTCCCGTGGAAATTTTGGGGAGTGCTTTCGGAGTACACTTAAAGCCTTTAAAGAAACACACGCTATAAATGCTAAGTCTCTTTCTTCCGCTGTTTCGTCTGGAAACGTAAAATCCCGTTTTTTCCCGTCCCTGTGAGCGTTTCGGAAAATCCTTTCTTAGTGTTCCCCTATACTCCCGAATAAACCTACGTGACAAATTTCAACTTTCCCGCGCTTCCCGTTTTGCCCGTTCCCGTAAGAATTTCGCCAAATAGAGCATTTCCCGAAATTCTTACGGGAACAAAGAAGAAGAATTTTGGGCAATTATCTCATAATGCTCCCCTACACTCCCCAAGGAACCCACTTGCCAAATTTCAGCTTTCTACGACCAGTAAAACGAAAAATCCTGTTTTTTTCCCGTTCCCGTGGGTATTTTGGAAAGTACTCTCTTAATGCTCCTCTACACTCCCGAAGCAACCTACATGCCGAATTTCAGCTTTCTGCAACCAGTAAAACGAAAAGTCCCGGTGTTTCCGTTCCCGTGGGAATTTCGGGAAATCCTTTTGTAGTGCTCCCCTACACTCCCTAAAGGAACTTGAAGGCCAAATTTCAGTTTTATACGACCAGTAAAACGAAAAATCGATCCCGTAGAACTAAATATATAAATCCCGTGTTTTTCCTTATCCCGTGGAAATTTCCAAAAATCCTGAAATTAGTTTCTTAGTTTTGTAACCACCTACTTTTGTATCAAATTTGAAGAGTCTAGTTATTATAGTTACTGAGATAGCGTCACTCGGAATCGAATATATAATTCCCGTTTTTTCCTTATCCCATGGGAGTTTCCAAAAATCCTTCCTTAGTGGATGCCTACATTGTATAAGGTATCTATGTGCAAAATTTCAAGTCTCTAAGTCCAGTAGTTTGGGCTGTGCGTTGATATATAGTTAAGTCAGTCAGTCAGTCAGTCAGTCAGTCAGTCAGGACTTTGAATTTTATATGTATAGATTTAATTAATTTCAAAAACAAAAGAGTAACAATGACACGGCAATGGGGGCTATCGCGTGTGAATTTGCCACTAGAGGCGCTAGTGTCGCGTGAGGTCCAATAACATTCACTTTTCACTGGTTTTAGCGGGATTCGTGGCATTAATTATAATTTCTTTCATTTACCTGCTGAAAAGTGATCTCCTACGTGAAATTATCGCAAATATGGATTATTTGGCGATGAATGCGAACGCTTTGAGAGCGGAATTAAGAAAAAGTGGCGCAAAAATAAAAGGCCTCAAAGAGCAGCTAATTCAGAGGTTTGTTTGTTTAATAAACTTATTGAGATTCAAGATTTAAAACTTTGTTTCGGCGCCGGTCTTATAAAGTCGCCTTTAACAGCTATACCTCTGGACCTCAGTCAACAGTGGCGCCAACTGGTGTGCAAAGAAACGATAGTCCCCATTGTATACGAAGCAGAGAGAGCAGGTGCAGCAAGAGGGTGCATCGACGTAGAGTTGCTATTATATTTGAATAGACGTTTGTGTTCATCTTTTATATTAAATTTCAACAAACGGAATGAGAAAATTTCCGAGAATGTTTGAGAAAAATAATTACGGCAAATTATTATTTTGTTGCGTTGCCTTTACTCTGAAACTGCAAGTATGTTCTTGTTTATTAGGCACTATATGTTTTTAAATGCCTACTGGCCAAACTTAGCTTATAATTTTTTATCGACTGCCGTAGGCCGAGTTGACTTGAACTGGAACTACCTACATAAAATAAAATATGTTTTTGTTCAAAATGTATGTTTTAACACAAACATTTTGGCTGACTGTACTTTTTGTACTGTACTTGCATTATCGACCGTCCTATGTACGTGTATCAAATTTTAAAGCAATCCGAATACAAAAAGTCGGCCATATTTGAGTAGCAAAAAACAGGTAAAGTTAATAAAAAGCTTATAAAAATAATAAAACTCATGGAGTTAAAACACTGCAACAATAACTTCTTACTTAGCTCACACGACAGGGTGCGATGCAGACATAGTTTTATTTCAACGCTATAATAAAACTGCAAAATTGACAACAGCGCCCTCTATCCACAGGCGCGGTCAAAACTTCCTAAGAAGCGTCGCCGCGTTCTGCCGGTGGAGCAGCCTCGAAGAAAACGCGACGTCACCGCCTCCAATCGGCGAGTCAATGCAGTCAAGCACCCCGTCGTACTGAAAGACTTGCCACCTGGCGGAAACAAGTTCGGTAAGTTACGCAAAAGGAACCAAAGATGGCGCTTTAAAAAGTTACATAAGATTCGGGGTAGATGGCGCTTGTTGCAGGGCAATCAACTGAAAGCATTAGGTATTCATGAAATGCTTGCCAGCCGTATAATTTGTAAGCAACGATCGCTTTTTGTTTCTTTTATTAAGTAAGAGTACCTGAAAATTGTGGGCTGGCGCGGATATTCGGACGGTTTCTTTATGTTCACAGATGAGGAAGCAAGTAACTTAATTTTGTTCACAATATACCAGGCCATTGAGATATTTTACGTGAACTCTTGATTCATAACATTGCCCTTAAAGCTTATCGAGGGAATGAGTGAAAATCTTAGGAATCAAGTTTTTTTTTTTTATATGAATAGGAAGGCAAACGAGAAGTTATAGGCAATGCGGCTAGCGACTCGTCATTTTGATTTCCCTTTCCACCTATAGCCCACAATCACGCTAAACGTGGCGTTTAGGTCTTCTTGCCCTAGGGTCTGTCTACCCTTACTAGTGGTGAAACCCTCGTGGCACCCGCTGCGTCCCAATCACACCGGATTGAGGGCAACGCCGGAGTTTTTAGTTTGAGTATACCCCTTCGGGGGGAGTCGCTTACCCCTGGGCATCATGCCTAGGCTATCCATAAAGATTTCCTCTCCGTTAAAGTCTTTATCTACCCTAAGGGATGAAGACCCGATTGATAATTATGCATGTATGTGAAGCTTAATAACTTCAGTACATACACACGCATACACAAATCACGTCTTTATCCCTTTCGGGTGGACAGATCCTAAGGTAGCAGGTACCTACAGGCCACATTTAGCAAGATTGTGGGCGTATAGGTGGAAAATGGAATCAAAATAGTGATGGGTTGCTAGCCTCATAGCCTATAACATGATTCCTATGATTTTCGCCCGTTCCCTCGATGGGCTTTTATCATCTGCGGAAGTAGAGAAGCAACTGATACATTCTATGTTTTTTTTGCTCCCAGACTAGCGTGGAAATCTTTAAAAACCAAATTTTGTTAATGTATTTTCCTGTTCTAATTACACTTACAATATTTTCCTTCGAATTTTGTAATAAATTGCTCATTAAAACTTTGGCATGTAACGCGTAAGTATATGCTCGTTATTAATTATATAAATTGCGAAATGGTAGGGAACCCTCTGTGTAAGAGCTTCACTCGCGGTTTGTTTATTTAATTTAAAATAAGTATGTTTCCCTATATATTTGATTCTCATTGTTATTATTTATACTTCCATGCTGGTCTGGAAGCAGAGAAAAAACATAGAATAGCATTAGGTTCTCTTCCCGCGCAGATGGTTAAAGCCCATCGAGGGAATGGGCATAGGAATCATGTTATAGGCGATGCGGCTAGCAAACCATCACTATTTTGATTCCACTTTCTACCTATACACCCAGTCTTGCTAAACATGGCCCGGTAGATCTATATGTTTTATTGGGACTTGACGACCTCTTCGTGAATTAGGTACCTATATTTTTGTCCTGTCATTATTTTTTTGTTTTAATTTTCGTTTAAATTACTATTACGTATTTTCTTTTTTATTTAGATAGGGAAGCGCGTGGAATTGATTTCAGTTCTTACACATTCATATATTTTCGTAGAGTAGTTAAGGCACTATCACGCTAAACTTGGTCTTTGGCCGTAAGGGATGAAGACGTGATTTATGTATGTATGTATGTATGTATGTAAAGCGTTTGAGACCATGCGCCTTGATGCGATCTACACATTAAAACAGAGTGCTCAAATTCACTGACTTTTTTCACAGGTGTTAATGGCATGAACATGATTGGCTTGGCGCTCCAGGGTCCGCCGAACATCCTGGCCAGACCTTCGACTGCATCCACGCAGCCCCTCCAAGCGAGGGCACCCATCGGTAAACAACCCACCATCCTGATCATACAGCCACCACCGACCCCTGATAAGAGGCAAAACCGTCCTACTATAGTCTTTCTATAGCGTCCAAGATGATTTTTTATCGTTATTGTACTTATAAAATAGGTGTTTGTATGTAAATATTAGTAGGTCATATGTTAAGCAGTTTGACTTTTTCTCGACATTTCCATCCCTTGTTTCCAGCATTTTTTTTATAAATATCACTAAAAATTACAGTGCGATAGAATTTAAAAAGACCTTCGGTCTTGCTGTCTCACTCAAACTTATGGGTTTGATACTTGAATCGGCCGATAGTACCCGAAACACGAATGTCGTTTTCAACCGACTGCACAAAAAGGAGGAGGTTCTCATTTCTAAAGTAGCGTAATTAATACAATTTATTATGAAATCTATAGGCGGATTTAAGGTAAATTTGAAGGCGGTTCTAATTTTTTTTAATAGCTTGCAAACTGTGCCTTTATCGTGAAACGCTCTATTTCTTGGTGAAAATGCAAGAGAATCCGTTCAGTACTTTTGAATTTATTGAAAACAAAAAGACAGAGATAGACGTTGCGGAGGACTTTATTTTATGAGAGTCGGTTTTATAATACGTAGGAATAATGAAATTTCATGTAATACCTGTTGTCGCTAAACGTTTTCAATATCCAAGAAAAGTAAAAGAGGAACATTCAGTTGAAGACAAACTAATTTAACTTGGAGTGCTTGAAGCAATCTTAGTTTGTGAACTTTTTAATAGATGGCTTTTTTATGTGCTGGGCAAAGCATCCCATAAATAATAGTCCATTTGAAAATGCAGCGACAAAATAAGTAAAACACGAGACTGATGATCACCTTGGCCGTATTTTGGATGTCCCTGGCACTCCCTTAATTGTTTTAAGTACACATAATGCCTGCCACACAGGATTTACTGGAATCATACGCAACAATGAATATAATATGACAGCTATTAGTCAATCTGTGAACCATTTAACAACCACTGAGAAAATTAGCTTGAATGTTAATAATTTTGCTGAAACGCAAACAATCAAAAAAAGATCTTGAGTGGTAGGCATTACCCTTTTAAAATATCGAGCGCTGACAGAAGTTTCTCTTGCAGTTGAAAGCCCAATCGTGAACACGCAAGCCGGAGCCATTTCCCTAGCGTCATTGCAACCACCCCTGATGACGGCCCCACCCCTGCAACCAAGACCTGCAACCACCGGCGCCCTAGACCTCATGCTACCATTGCAACCAAAACTACTGCCAGGGTACCACCTACAATCATCATTTCTCACTAGTACACTGTCCACTGTGCGACCACCCGACCTGCCAGAAAGGAAAGAGAAAGAAACTAGTCCTGATAGTTCCTCTAGAGATGTCGATGATAATTGTATAAACTTAGATAGTGTACAAGATAGTATAAATAATGTAGAATGTGAGAATCATAATGTAGATATCGAGGTCAGTGATGTCACTGATAATTCTTATAGCAAAGATGAAATTAATTCAAATGTAATTGATGCCAAAACGATGGATAGTAGTCTAGTCAGTAGTTCAAATGATAACAGCCCTAATAACAATTCTTATTAACTCAATTATAGTCTAGATGAATGTGAATTGTAAAATGAAATACAAGTGAAACCCCAATGCTCTTTAATGTCTCCCATTAGATCGATGTAAGATTTTAATGAATTCAATTTGAAATTTGTAAAATAAAAGTTGGGTGACTTATTTGAAATTCGTCTCGACCAAGACTAGTTAAAAGGCGTTTGTGTGACGTATTTTTTGTATATTTTGTAAATGAAAGACGATACAGTGATGGTAAAGAAATCTTATTATTGTAAGCGACGTTTTAACTCTCTTGCTAAAAAATTGTTAATAATGTTAAAATTTCGGCGTCTTCTTAAAAGTTAATTTGGCCAACTTTAAGATTCGAAATTAAATTTTAATGAACAAAGGAATCTCTTTAAAATTGTATGCTTGGGTACTTTGACAAGGTTGGCACGAACCATGTTAATGCTTTCTTGTGGTTTAAAATTTTCTAGAAATTCAAGCTAACAAGGACCTTGCACGGACCTAAAATATTGTGTTAACCTAATTTGTTAACTTATTTTATATTTTTGTATTTTAACTGTACATAGTAAAAGGTGAAAGTTGTTTAATAATAAACATTGAAACATACTAACAACACAGATATTTCAACATTTAACCCTTAGGTTTTGTACGTTAGTTTCCCACAAATGTGCCAAAACTACGTAATTTTGTAGTTAGCTCTCGTTAGGGTAGACGGGTTTTATCAACCTATAAAATGGCTGTTCGATGCTTCGTTCACGTTATGGCTACACTGTGTCACATCTGGACTTGTCACAGAACCAAGTTTACAAATAAGTTCAACTTTATCATATTGTCATTGTCACAAATAAGAAGAATAAAGACACTACTGATTAGTGACACAAAATTAGATAGAAACAAATAAATGAAGTTAGTGAAAAGCTTGTAATAAGAAGCTGTAGCATCAACAATATTACGCGTTGTGGAGTAGCTAAGTTATTTTATTTGACAGCTATGAACCTTCGTGTAGTTTTAAATTCAACCAAATTTTGAAGATTCAATAATATTATGAGCCAAATATGAACTAAGATACCTTATAACATTATATTTATATTTAATCTTTCTATTCTTTCTACAAAGACTCCTGTTTCGTCTAGTAAGACAATTCAAAGTAGGCTATTGACAAACCAAGATATTGATGAGTAAGAATTTTGAGAAACTGGGTATGATTAGATGAACGGGGAATTAGACGAACAATGTCGAATTGAACACAGAGTCTAAGATGTTTGTTTGTGTTAAGTATTCGTACGCTGCATGTTCTTATGTGCCAAAGTGTTGCCAAAACTAAACGAGCATTTATCTCGATTATTCTTTAAATATAGATTAAGACTAGTTAATAAATGAAAACATTGTTCCAGTTAGTAACCGAGCTGTTAGTAAAAAGTTTTCATAGAACTAGTATATTTTTCTAATGTTAAATTTGGTTTTCGTTTCAAATTGTCAGATTGGGTGTTATTTGAATTTGATGTTCAGAAAAGGTTATGAAATGTAGATAATAAATTTATTTGTAAAGGTGCTCACGGACTTTAGGCGCTATTCTAATCATGTTAAGGTGGACTTGGTCTAACTACGAGTAAGTATACATAAAGTTATTTGTAGACAATGTCTAACGAGACAATCAAGAGCGTGCTGCAGTGGCGGGTCGTCAGGATAGGCAGCACATACCAATTGGTGTTGCTATGTGGATTTTTTGTTTAAATTCCCCATGTATGGTAGTAGTAACACCGATTGGACAGATTGCGCCACTGAGCCGTTGCTTCTTTTAGCTTCCTTGAGTTTTGCTGTTAACGTCAGTGACAATGTAATTGTCATAAAGTTCCACAGATTCAAGCCATTTTCTTTTATTTGCGATGTTATGGACGTAATTTTAATCAGTCAATGTGGGGCCGACAATTGAGTAAAATGTTTTTATTTTTATAAAATGTATAGCTCAACAGAGAAAAAGCTGTAACTTTTTTCTGTAGCTAAGAATGGTCCTGTCAATAAAATAACCACCAAGCACTTTTAAAATTATCATCCATTCCCAGTTGTCGTGTGCCACACTTCCGCTGCCTACCATGTCGATTCTCCACTGCACGCCACTGCGCAATTGCCAGTTGAAGAAAATATAAAACTCAATCTGACTAATTGTATTTAATCTAATGCCCCATTACGAAATCGACCACGTTTTTATCTTGCATGAAAATGTTTGAATAAACCAGTACCAAGAATACTAAATTTGTTTTTATTGCATTCACAATTAAGTCTCCAAGAAATGGCGAAAAGGATACCCTTTTAAATGTTTAACAGACGTGCGTTTGACAACAACCACGTCTGATAAAAAGCAAAGAAGTGGCCTAAGAAAGAGCCTAATTCCAGTCTAGAAGACTCAAACTCAAACATTTATTTAACTTGATACAAGACAAAACCTTTATTATGATCACTTAAATCACAGATGGGGGCAAGAAATTTTACTCTTCTACATGTCTAGATTAGAGACATACAGCATACACATACACCAATCACGTCTTTATCCCTTACGGGGTAGACAGAGCCTAAGGTAACAGGTAGCTACAGACCACATTTAACATTGTGGGCGTATAGGTGGAAAAAGGAATCAAAATAGTGATGGGTTGCTAGCCTCATCGCTTATAACAAGATTGCGGTGATTTTCGCCCATTCCCTCGATGGGCTTTTTTTCTTTGCTCCCAGACCAGCATGGAAGAAACCTCTGGAAGTGTTTTAGATTAGAACACAACAGAATATAAAGAATAGAATAGAATATAACGGAACAGAATAGAATAGAATAGTTTATCGTAAGTCACATTAGATACAGTTCAAAGGTGGAAATGAAAATAATCACGCGTTCAAGGCATTTGATGCGATCTGAAATCACAGACGCGGACAGGAAAGTCTAGTCTACATCTATCCAGATTATAATAGAACAGAATAGAATGGAACTCAATACAATAAAACAGAGAAGAATTCATACATAGGTACATAATTCACGCTGCCGTGCTATGACCAAATACTGTTTTTTTTTTTATATGAATAGGAAAGCAAACGAGCAAGTGGGTCACCTGATGGTAAGTGATCACCACTGCCCATAGACACCCGCAACCCCGGAGGGATTTCAGATGCGTTGCCAACCTAGAGGACTAAGATGAAATGCCTCTTGTGCCCGTAATTTCCCCGGCTGTCTTACTCTCCACACCGGAACACAGACGGAATACAATAAAACAGAGAAGAATTCATACATAGGTACATAAATCATGCTGCCGTGCTATGACAAAACACTGTATCTCGAGTTACAGTGTTTTGTGGTAACCCCAATAATTGAGCTACTAAGTGGCCCCATCCTTACTAATATCCTTATCCTTACTAAATTATAAATGCGAAAGTAACTCTGTCTGTCTGTCTGTTACCTTTTCACGCTTAAACCGTTCGACCGATTTAGTTGAAATTTGGTATACAGATAGTTTGAGTCCCGAGAATAGGATAGTTTTTATCTCGGAAAATTGCATAGTTCCCGAGGGATAGCACAGCCCAAACCACTGGAATTTTTCAAATTTAAGGCGGAACAAAGTTCGCCGGATCAGCTAGTAGGTACATAAATCATGCCGCCGTGCTATGACAAAATACTGTATCTCGAGTTACAGTGTTTTGTGGTAACACCAATAATTGAGCTACTAAGTGGCCCCATTATATTATGTCTACATTGACAGTTAACTCATTTTGTAACAAAAATATTGAAAACCATCAAAGCAATTTACTGTAACTACCATAACTTACTTAATTGTTGTAACTTAACACTGCGACTCTAATAGATGCATTGTAATTCCAAAGCGAACGCGCAGCTCGAACATAATTACAGTGTTTTGTCGTAATAATTGCACATGAAACGAAGCGATTACTGTTATTCAATCGAATGTCTGCAAACACTTACCGTCCTCTGCTAACTAACAATTGATGTAGTTTAAGGATTTCTGCAAGTTTTTATAAAAAAAAAGGTCAGGTCAGGAGTACCCGAAACCGACGAGCAATTATGAAGAGATTGATGACTGTGGATGAAGCGAAAGAAATATGTCAGGATCGTAGCAAGTGGAACAAAGTAGTCTCTGCCTACCCCTATGGGAAAGAGGCGGGACGGTATGTATGTATGTATGTATGTTTTTTTATAAAAATACTTGCTTTGTATTTAAAATTTGGGGTTTCCCCAAATTTCATTCAAATCGGATGAATAACCACTGGGAAGCAAATCACTTAAAAGATACTGTCAACATGAAACTACCGTGAGACTTAATCATCATTACACATATACGGATAACTCACGTATAAAAAGTCGAGTGATGCTCGACATGTTTCGGACTATTTCGTATTCCTTCTTCTTGGAGCGCTCGCCCCGGCGGCAGCGAAACCAAGCGGCAGACAGAGCCTAAGTTAACAAAACCTTAAGACCACGTTTAGCATGATTTAGGGCGTATAGCTGGAAAGCGAAATCAAAGTAGTGATGGGTTTAGCCGCATCGCCTATAACAATGATTCGTAAGACGCCCATTCCCTCGATGGGCTTTTACTTGCGCGGGTAGAGAAGCAACTAACTAAGCCGATCAAATCACAAATGTCGGTCTCTCGCTTAATGCTCCTCTCAGTTACTCAAAGGTTAACTGGTAGAGATGCCTTATAGGGATAAGTTCGCCTTTGTGCATATATTTAAGGTCTTTTTTTGTGATTTGTTTCTACTTCTCTATATTTGTACAATAAAGCATTTACTTACTTACTTACAAATCACAGATTAAAATGGCAATGCCATTAATTATTCGCAACTAATGAATGTTTATTAATTAAAAGCGATTACTCAGAGCGATATCGGTAAGAGAGCGCCTCAAAGGTCCTGATTAAATTTCTCGGCTTTGCTCAAACTATCCTGTAAACAACATTGACGTGCATCAATATTGGTGTAAGTGCCTATTAAGTTCACAAAGGTAAGCCTATTCAGTTATGTAAAGCCATACAATATTTCTATGATACGTTACAATGGATGAATATCGATTTCTTCGATAATGTATATCATCCATGGGACTTAACACGTGTAGGCATGGTGACTATTGTTTCCCTCGTCTATCAAGTTACCAAAATTAATAGTATTTATGACAGGGGTGCGAGTCGGGTTACCTCCACGTGTGGTCAAGAGCTGCGGTTCGTTTTTGGATCAACCCGGGAAGAAGAGCAGCGCTTGGTCCGGTGCACCCTGAGCATCGGCTAATGATTTCCTGGCAGTTTCTGAGGGATATCATTGACCTTTGGCTAAGAGCACGACATTTTGGCACAAGATTTTTTAATTATATTTTTGTTACCTTGACATCGGCGAAGTTGTCGTCGCTGTAACGACTTGATACGCTACAAAAAAAAATGACAAAAATGCCTTAAGCATTTTGGTAAAGAGCTGACACTCTTCAAACTGCTGGACTAATTGTTACCAAAAATAGCTAAAAACCACTGCAAGGAAACTGGCTGGCACATGAAAAAACCGTTTCGAAATCGGTCTAACCGCTTGAGAGCTACAATGCACAGAAGACGCACACAAACACAAACACGAAATACCCGCCGGAAAATTATTGCCGGATTTTTTTAAAGTTTCGGTTCGCTATATAAACGAAAGACCGCACCTTCCAGCCAGAAGTCGGAGCACAGGAATTTCTGGTAGTGCTTGGCTGGCTAGACTGAAAGCCAATTCGTAGCCTCTAACAGACCAGGTGGCCGCAGCACGGCTACCACGAGAGCGCGAGAACTCCGCGTGTTAGCGCCTCAAAACTCACGCCGAGAACCCCCGAGAACACACGAGAAGCGTGAATGTCTTTCTCGCCGTCTCGTTCTCGCGCTCGCCTGTTCTCCGATCGGTGTCGGTATTTTTCCCGCTTCAAAGGGTTTCTCGGGCGAGAAAAGAGTACGGTACTACGGTGTCACATTCTTGTTCGGTCTCAATGCGACCGTGGCATTTATATGGTACTGTCGTCCATTCCGGATAACGATCGAGAATGCGAATGAGAAAGTCGCATGAGTACAGATGCCTTCTCGGTTCTCGCGTATTTTCTCGGCAAGACTTCTCGCGTGGGTCTGTTAGCGGCTTGAGAAGGTCGCATGAGTATGGATGCGTTCTCGGTTCTCGCGTAATTTCTCGGCAAGACTTCTCGGCGAGACTTCTCGCGTGAGTCTGTAGCCGCTATGAGATAAACTACCCGTCTTTTTCTTACCGTTCTTTCTAGAAAGAGTCGGGTAAGTCCATCTCGCGCGCGACACAGCACTCGCGTGCTCCCGCGCTATATCCCGACCGCTTAAATGAGTCCTCGCCTGGGCGGTGCAGGGACGCGGGGGGGGGGGGGGGGGGGGGGGGGGCGCCCCTGAACGGCGCGGGCGATGTCACATTTAACCGGTCGGTCTATAACCGTGCTGGTCGACAACTTAGCCTTTCATTAAAGGCGGCGTTACTGCCAGAGGTTATTCGATATTCGGCCTGTGTTCGAACATTCCGCAATTAGAATTTAATATCCGGTATACCCGCTCTACGGCCGCAATAGTGGAATTCTTTATTACATCGCAAAAATTAACACGTGTGAATACTTAGAAAGACAAGGTTAATAATAATCAAGAACTTAAAGATAAAACATTATACACGAAGTTAATTTTTAAAAACTTCTTGAAATATAATGACAAACAAATTGGAATGGGCGAAAATCTTATGAATCATGTTATAAGCAATGTGGCAGCAACGCATCACTATTTTAAAGAATAAAGGAAAGTTTATTTTTTCGTTAGATTCCCATTTTCACCTATACGCCCACAATCATGCTAAACGTGGCCTTTAGGTCGTGGTCCCTAAAAGGGGCACTGTATACCCTAAAAGGGATAAAGACGTGATGCATTAAACGAACAAATTGGTCGGTTCTTGATTCGTTTGATAGTACGTATCATTTGAAAAACAGCGCCTTTTCTCGTCCCTGGTGAGCAGTAGATGCTCCACGGGAGTTTGTGATTGTGTCGTACGGACACATCATTTTTTGTCGTTTCTATATATCTATGCTCTTGATATAGTTTGTCGTAATTCGTCGAAACAGTAAGTATTTTTTTAATTGATTCTAAACTTGGATACGTAACCTATTCAACATTTTGTTCGCCTGAAATAATTTGAACGTGTGCTAGATTATTTGTTAACAAAACACGAAAATATTTTAATTATTTTTACTAAATTGTTACTACCATAAAAATAATGTTTTCCTTCGTCTACATAACTTCATGATCCTAAGAAATTTTATAGTGCAAAAGAAAAAGAAAAACTTGAAATAGTATCAGTAAGAAGCAGTAGTGATGTTAGTCGAATACTGTTCTTCATCGTCTTATTATTTGTGGCATATCAAGTCCTTATAGCGACGACCACTTCGCCAATGTCAAAGTAACAAAAATATAATTCACCAATCTTGTGACAAAATGTCGGCAACGTTGTACGGTAATACGGTCAAAAGACCCCCTATTGGACTCTTAGCCAACGGTCAACGATAACCCTCAGAAACTGCCAGGAAATCATTATCCGATGCCCAGGATGCACCTGACAAAGCACTGCTCTTTCCCCCGGACGGGTCCGAAAACCGCAGCTCTTGACCACACGCGGAGGTAGCCCGATTCGAATATGGATCGCTCGCTGTCAGGTCCATCATCACTACATAGTATAAAATAAAGTCGCTTTCTCTGTCCCTATGTCCCTATGAGAGAGAGAAACATTTATCTACACACATTCGATACACGTAGATAATAGGAAGAAATACAATATACTTAGGAATAGTACCGATATGGTGTAAAATGGGCCCCACTCAGCATAATGTTGCGGCAAGCCGTCCCTATGTATGCTTATATCTTCAAAACTACACAACGGACTTTAACGCGGTTTTTTTTAATAGATAGAGTGATTCAAGAGTAAGGTTTTTTTGTATAATTCTACGCAGACGAAGTCGCGGGCAGAAGCTAGTACTAGATGTGTCAAAAATAACAAGTAAAATATAAAATTGAATAGGAATTGAATCGCATTAAGACGTCATGATAAGGCCCCAGAATTTAACGATGGCTTTCTTGGGTTAGTAATTATTATGCTAATAATTTTATTATCTCCATGCTTTCCACGCTGCGATGCTGTAGTGTTGATGTGTGTGTGAGTGAGTGCGTATAAGTGCATGCGCGCTCGTGTGTGTGTGTGTGTGTGTGCGTGTACGTGTGCGTGTGTGTTTGTTGTGTATCAAGTTAGTTTGGCAACAGTAACTACTGCTGACTACTTAAGTTGTGTTGTACAAGGCCACAGCGGCGCGTGTAAATAAATGTCACCCATAAAACCCGGTTAATTGTAAATTATACCGTAATGACGGCCATTAAAGCATTAGTATTGCACGACATCAAACAATTTACATGTCAAACGTAAAATATTGTAAATTTTAATTTTAAAGCGCTAAGTAGCTGGTATGACTACCACGCAGAAACTGCTGAACCAATTTTTACCAAACTGGCTTTCGAATGAAAAAACCGTATCGAAATCGGTCCATCCGCTTGGGAGTTACGATGTCACAGACAGATACACGCACACACATACACAAAGAGAGAAATAGACGTTGAAGTGATACTCATAACAACCTTATTTGCGTCGGGGGTTAAAAACCAGGTTTTAAAGGTTCCGTACATACATTAATCACGTCTTTATGTCTTACGGGGTAGACCGAGCCGAAGGTATCAAAACCTTAAGGTCACATTTAGCATGATTAAAGGCGTATAGCTGGACAGGGAAATCATAATAGTGATGGATAGCTAGCAGCATCTATAACATGATTCCTAAGATTTTCGCCCATTTCGATGGGCTTACCAACTGCGCGGGTAGCAACTGGTACATTCTATGTTTTTTACCAAACCAGCATGGAAGAAAGCATAAGTGTGTTAATAAATAACGGCCATTCCTTTCGATGGAACAGCGTCCAGATCTCCATCGGAGCTCCATTGTCTGCTTCCTCAAAAACCAACAAAGGGAAAATCAAGTGCTAAAAAGGCTTTTAAAATTAAACCCCTTTAACGGCACCTTAACAAAGGGTGCAATTAGAACCGTGAAATGTTCCTTCATCAAACACTGAGTAATTTATTTTAACCCCTCAATCGTATTGCCGAGGTGTTAATACGGTGTTTGTATTGTTAACGGAATTTCTATTGAATTACACATTTGCCATGCTGGTCTGGGAGCAGAGAAAAAACAGAATGGAATCTTTCTTCCCGCGCAGGTAACCCATCGAGGGTGTTCCTTGTGGGATGGGTGAATGAATCTGACTCCAATTTTGCAAATGACAAACGTATATTGTTTTAAAAATAAGATCAAATACATGTGATGCGTGCGCGCCTCGCGGCGTTTCTTGAGCAAGTGGAGCGAAAGAGAGCTGTTCATCTCGCTCGCTCCGAGCACTAGTAAGGGTTGCGCCGGAACAGAGGGAATTGGCGAGATTTTTTGAATCAGATATCTTCATCCAAATGTTGCATGCACAGACCACCTAGCAATAGACATGTAATACAAGGCGGCATTTTCTGGATCCTATGAGCGTAATTTGCGCCTATAACTTCGAACACAAACGCGCGCTCATTCAGACCATTCAGTAGCGACCAGGAAACAGACCCGTAAGCAGCGAGTTACTGTGACCTAAAAACTACAATACTAAAAATACAAAAAATGCCAGTTTGCGCTGTAAGATGGTGTGGAAGCGACAGTCGCAAAAATAATTACAAGAAGGATAATATCACGTTTCATCGGTTAGTACAAAGTTACGATAATACGTTAATAACAAAAATCACGGAGTTCTATTAACACTGGTCGCTAATAAGTACCAAGTCTATGTATGTCCTTGTTTAGCACGCTTTGCGTCGCGTTACATCTCTTTCTTGCATTCAACGGCACTTGTAAGTAGAGATGCGACCAAACCGTATCGATATAACTCACACGTTTCGGAAGCTTTTTAAAGGCCAGATATGGCAGATTTTTAGAATATTCGAAAGGTGGAGCATGCACACTGGCGCCGTAACGCGTTAAGTTACGCAGCGGTTTCCGGTTACCTTCCGATAAGAAGTTATCACTTCAAAATCTAACCGGCCAGTAACTTATCGATATACAATATCGACATACCCTCATCTCTTTTTTCTTTCTCCGTGACGTCACCCCTGCCGCCCGCTTACCTCGCGTTCCGCCAATGCCGGCAGAAATGTTTGCTTAGAAATTCGTAAAGATTGCAAGTCTCTGGGGGTAGGTAGTCTATGGTTGCATGCTTGTGTAAGTCAGATGACAATACAATAATCTGATACTAGAATACGTTGCAAGTTAATATTAAAGCTTGTAATAATAATAATAAGGCTTCCACCATTGAACAAAAACAGTTTTTACAACGATCTAAAAATATCTATACAAATAAAAATGAATTGCTGTTCGTTAGTCTCGCTAAAACTCGAGAACAGCTGGACCGATTTGTCTCATTTTAGTCTTAAAATATTTGTGGTAGCCCAGGAAAGGTTTAAACGGTGAGAAAATATTGAAATTTAGAAGAAAAAAACGGGAGCGAAGCCGCGGGCAACAGCTAGTAAGGGATAAAGACGTAATTTGTGTGTGTGTGTGTGTGGTATAAATGATATGTATGTAAAAAGATACACACACACACAAATCACGTCCTTATCTCACACGGGGTAGACAGAGCCTAAGATAACAAGACCTAAAGGCCACGTTTATCATGACTGTGGGCGTACAGGAGCAACACCAATAACATCGCATCGCCTATAAAAGTCATGATTCCTATGCCTATTCTATTGATGGACTTTTAACATCTGAGCGGGAAAAGAAGCAACTGGTACATTCTATGGTTATTCTTTACTCCCAGAACAGCATGGAAGTAAACATAGGTACATGTAAAAACATAGTTTGAATAAAAAATAGTAATATAAATACACAATCAATGTGTCAATGGTTAAATTAACAAATATGTTGTCACAGTCATTTGCTTATGTCAATACCAATTATAGCAATAGCGATAGCGAATTGCAATTCCTATTAAAAGATTTTACGCGTTCTAATAAAATCTAAAAATATCAGTTAAGAAAACGTTTCAACGGAACCCTTGCTTTTATTAGTTATACAATTTGAAGCTTTATAGTTCGATGTACTTGAAAACAAAACAATAAAAATACATCCATACCTCCACGCCTCTTTCCCTCGGTAGGCAGAAACTACCTTGTTCCACTCGCTACGATCCTGACACTTTCGCTTCATCCACATTCATAAATCTCTTCAAACATGCTTGTCAGTTCGGGTGTAGGGACGGGAGTTCGGAGTAAATGAGAGCTCAAGTGCGGTTCACGAACTGAGGTTTATTAGGCTTTGCACTCCTATATAATAGTTGGACAGAGGTGTGTGCGTGCACACTACACCTCCCCCCTTGGTTAAAAAAAATACATAATAATTATATTTGTAATTTTTTTTTCAATTTACACAAATTTGAATTTACATTGCAAACAATTTTCTTTTTAAACTCAATTTCAAAAATAATTTTACTTTCAGTTACTGAACAATTGTTATACAAAAGATGATTGATATTATAATCAAAGCTAAAGGCACAATTTTGTTTATAAATGTTAAACTATATTTATTACCTACCATAAACATGTCTGATATAAAATGAAATAAAAAATATACTATAACAATTAGTCAATATCATACGCATAATGTCGTAATGATAATACTTACTTTAAAAAAATAATGTAAATCTTAAACATACCTAAAGATTATTGAATGTAAACAATACATAAGTACTACTGTACTTTTAAAACATAGTAAGTAAGTATAATAAAATAATAGTCATAATCCATGAGTACTCCTTTTCATAGTGCACAAAAGTTATTCGTCTAGTCCTTGGTACCTTTTCTTTCATATTATTATTATTTTCACGTGTATTTATTTTAATCTGCAAGTCTTTGCTCGCTTACATTTTACATTTATGCATTAATTATTTATTTCATTTATGACGTCATTTCTTTTCATACTTATACAACTTATTTATTATATTGGTAGTTTGCAACTAATGCATAACTTACCTGCAAGGTCTGCAGCACTTTTATTATTTTGTTTGCCGGCCGGCATTACATACATTATTTATTTTACTGTTCAGGGTACAAGGCTTTTTTTTTTTACCAAGTGCGCACACATAATACTTTTATACATTATTTATACAGGCAGTTCTTTTAACACTTTCCATACTTTACTACATTCCATGTGTCCAAGCAACTCCACAAGTGATAACTCGACCGCCTTATGGTCAGATAACAAGGATTCCGTGCCTGTCCTTGTACCCTGGCAGACCTTGCTGATATGCCTATTCATGGCATTTTAATATTCATCTTTTAATCTTTCTCTTAATAAATACCACACAAAAACCTAATAAAGTATCCTATCCATTGAAAACGTTGGCTCATAGGAATTTCAATAACTCTTAGTTGGCCAGACTAATCGCTAGTTGAAAAACTTATTCGCTTCCGCTTTCCATACACTTTGCATACCTATAGCACACTTTCAAAGCCTAACATTACCTACTCTTTAAAAAAAACCTATTCATTTGCCATCTCATCTCTATACCATATCACGTAACCTTTCCTAATCACATCTAAAAACAAACATCCATCTACAAAGTGTAATCTGTAAAATTCTACATATAGGCAATTTTTTGAAAACGATTATTTGAGCTAATAATTTCAGATAAGTGCTGGATGATCAGTCCAGTTACCTAAATAAAATTATTCTTTCATCTTCAATCTCACTTGACTGTACGTACCTATCTATTATAGTTAAAAAAAACTTTCTAAAATCAATTTTGTATAATTGGATATTTAAACATATCTCCTGTCAAGGAGTTTAACTTACAAAACAAATCCTATTCATTCCATATCCATACTTTCTGCATCCTTTCATATTTTTAACTTTTATATCTCTCTTTTAAATTCGTAATATCTGCGCACTTTTTAACTTCACATTGTTCTTCAAATCCTTTGTTGTATCAAATCCGAGATCATACATATATCTATACCTCTACATTCATAACTCATAATCTAAAAAAAAAAACTGTTGCTAACTGTACTGTTGCATCTAAAACATATTCGCAAAACCCTTACGCTGCATGTAATTGTTCACTGCGACCATAACTATCAACCTATCTTTACCAAGAATTACCCGTGTAACGCAATCCGAGCTGTAATAACAGACTCTGGAATGCACTCCATTTTATTTGACTATGTTATTACTTATTTCAAAATAAATTTCAAAATTACTTACTTCTTGAGGATACAATTTTTTATGTTCTAAATGAATAATTAACATCTGATGAACCAATTTGTAAACCAAAATTACCATTTTATCAAATTTCTATTATAATTAAAAATGTGTTATAATTTTTTTTTTCATATTAGCAAATTTATTTTAGAAAACTTGATTATAATCCTTATTTTATTAATTGTGTTTAAGGTGTAAAACAACACATACTTAAGTAATAATATTACGGCGAGAATTATGATAATTTTTATTGGAAATTTCGAAATTACTATACAACTTCGTTAAATTTCATACTGTCTATAAAAAAAACACGTCGTATTAAAATTAATTATGCTGCTGACATACCAAATATTTATCCACTTTCGCACAACACACATCGCATTTCCGCTTCTCACATTTTCGCTTTGCGCATTTTCGCCTCTCTCCACGACTCCAACATCTCCCGGCAGCGACTCTTTCCCGGCACGAACTACTTTCCTTTTTCGTATACTAGATATATTTTCTTCTTTTCTATAAATCTTCGTAACTTTTATCTTCTGTTCTTCTCGTATCATCTTCCAAATAATAATCTTCGTTTTTCTTTTCTAACAACTTCTCTTCATTCACTTATTTTATATAAAATAGTTCTGTTCTTCACATTTTCTTCTTTTTTATGTATTAGATTTTTACTTATTATTGTATGTATTATATTTATAATTTCTGATATTTTTCATCTTCTCTTTTGTTTCACAATAATTAAAGTTTCACACTCTCTTTAACACTGAGTTTTTTTTTCATGAAGTACTTCACTACTTCACGTAGTCTTTCACTTGAAATTTTCACTATATTAATTAAATTGTCTATCTACTTTACTTTCCTGGTCGGCGCGGCGCGCCGCCAGTGCAGCGCCAAGGCCGCACTGGCAGGATCGCCATGTAGGGACGGGAGTTCGGAGTAAATGAGAGCTCAAGTGCGGTTCACGAACTGAAGTTTATTAGGCTTTGCATTCTTATATAATAGTTGGACAGAGGTGTGTGCGTGCACACTACACGGGTACTTTTGACTTGACGTTATTTCAAAACGTTCCCTATTTGGTCACAGAACGTCCGTCTAGGCCCCTCCAACGCACTTATGGCTTGCATCCACCGTGACCTCGCGACTTTAACCAGCTCATCCGTCCTCGCTGGTGGACGTCCTACGCTGCTGCCGATCCGCGGTCTCCACTCGAGAACCTTTCGGCACCAACGATCATCTGTTCTCCGCGGCATAATGGCTTGGTCATTGCCTCTTCAACAAGCTAGTTCGCTTGGCTATGTCGGAAGAAGTATTGTTATTCTTAAATTAACACGCCATCCCAACGGTAAGTAATTCAGCGAACAACCACCATGTTGAATCTAACGCTGGCCATCAAGGTATTTAATATTCTATCCTACTATCCTATTTCCTACTAATTATTATAAATGTGAAAGTTTGTGAGTATGTTTGGATGTTTGTTACTCTTTCACGCCAGAACGGCTTGACATTATCTGGATGAAATTTGGAACATAGCTAGATTATAGTCTGGAATAACACATAGGCTAGTTTTTTTCCACAAAATTGCGTAATTCCCGCGGGATAGCGATTAACGAATTCTATGCAGACGAAGTTGCGGGCAACAGCTAGTATTCAATACGTCAGAAAAGGTTATTCTCGCATGATGTTATATATGTTGTTTATTGTATATTTATGCTGGTCTGGGAGTAAAGAAAAAACATAGAATTTACCAGTAGCTTCTCTGCCCGCACAGATGATAAAAGCCCATCGAGGTGATTGGGACAAAATCTAAGGAATCATGTTATAGGCGATGCGGCTTGCAATCCATCACTATTTTGATTCCCCTTTCCACCTACCTATACGCCTAGAATCATGCTAAGCGTGGCCTTTGGGTGTTGTTAGGCTGTCTACCCAGTAAGAGAAAAAGACGTGATTGGTCTATGCGTATGTAAGTATGTGTTTATTGTTCTTGAACCACAGACGTACGCTAAAAATGACAATGAAAAGGATAAATACGATGAAACGAAAGACAATCTGCACAATTAAGACACAAAGACAGTCAGACCTCTGCACAATTGATAGTATGTAATTTCTACCTGCACAATGTATTCGAATAACTATATTTTTTAAATAGTACTTTATGCCCGCTAGAGGACGCCACATTAGATATAGTGACACGTCATTTTGCCTTTAATCAGCGGACAATTAAGACGCTTCAAACGATACCTCATTTGTCCAGTTCTAATAAGTAGTTTAGGAGGTTTATTAAAAACAAAATATTCACCACTTTGGTGAAGGCGAATGCAATTCTGTTAAAAAAAAACGTCAAGTCAAAACTAACTCGCCCATAAAGCTTTATTCATAAAACTTGTTAAGACGCTGTCTATGAAGAAACGAGACAAAAAATGTATAGGTACCTACTTTGAACTATCACTTTCTGCAGCTAGAGACGTCTCTTTTCAAACCGTCATTGCCACTCGAAACTTCTCGCATCGGTGAACCATTAACCCTAACCTAAACATTTTAACCTTTTGATGTCATACCCCATATTACATAAGGCGAGCATTTCATTATAAAATGTATACACACATGTACAAAGTCGCACTGCTACAATCGCATTGATGCTCAATTAAAATTCGTACGAGACCAGAGGCGAAAGAAGGACAAAAAACATTTACGGTTTACAAACCTCAATCTACCCTTTAGCTATTATTGTTATAATTAACCTAGTTGTAAGCGGGCAAGGGCTGGAAATCCAACGGCGTTACAGTGGAAGTTAGGTTGTTTATCACGCTTGTGTGCGTGCGTAGTTATAGCACACACTTGTTCAACCACGCATGCGTGGAGTGGTTTGTCTTCAGTGCCGCTTCGCCCGCCGAGTAAGGCGCGTGCCGCGCGCCGCGCGCTTAAAAAACAAATTCAAATATTCGAAATTCAAAAGTGACCTTTCCAATCCGTTCTTTATCAGTGGCCAGTGACAGTGTGGACCAATAGTTCAGTGTGACCGTTTTTTTTTTGTTTTTGAATTTTTAATGTTGGCACCACTGCAGTGGCGTGTTTGTAGTAAGCCGTGAGAGCCTTCTGATACAGGTTCGTAAATTAAATTACTTTTTTGCGTGTTCAGTTCGAAACTGCTGGCGACTATTTGAATTTATTGTTTAGTTTCGTTACAATTGTGAGGCGAGACAGTTTTTTTTATGATTAACGTACCTACGTTCGGGAACTGGTATTTGGGTCACTGTTTCTAACTGATAATTAGTGAGCTACCGATTGATAGCCGGCTAAACATAGCCAGCTCTCCATATACCTTTGGTAAAGCTACAAATTACTTAACTTTAAATTAAATAACTGTATCGGTCACTCAAAGATATTTACTAATATTAAATCGTAAATTAACAGCGCATTTTCGTACAAAAAGTTCCTAAAATTCATAGTCATTTCGGTCTCTACGCGTGGCTGTAAACTTATTGAACCTGCATACAACCCTTTCTAAAAATTTAATAAATAGGCATCTCCTTACCAATGGCAACCCTAAGGCATAATCGCTACGCGTCGTAGCTCCGTAGCCTCCGTAGCACCGCGTAGACCTTGCTACGGTTCTATTTCGTGCTACCCGTGCGTGAGAAGTAAACGTAACGTGTTACTACCCGCACTGAGATTAACTTAATCTTGACATTCTTCGGGTTAAATGGCCATAGGGCATGAAGTGACGTAAATATAAAGTGACATAATGTATTATTTTTCACTGGTCTATTATCGGGTGCCCGAATATTTTTGTTCTAATGTTTGGTCTAATAATCGTTTCGTATAATTTTAGTGCGAAATTTCAGCTCAATCAGTAAAATATCTGCTTCAAAATTGCAAGTTAATATGAATAACATACATAGGTACTTAAATCACGTCTTTATCCCTTACGGGGTAGACAGAGCCAAAGGTAACAAGACCCAAAAGCCACGCTCAGCATGATTGTGGGTGCATAGGTGGAAATGGAGATTGGAATTAAAATAGTGATGGGTTGCTAGCCGCATCGCCTATAACATTATTCCTAAGATTTTCGCCAATTCCCTTGTAAAATAGCAATAATAGTATTTATTTCAATGTTTAACGTCCCATTATTGAAATTAAATAATTTATTGAATCAGGCGTTACATTGCGGAGGTCTAAAAATATTAATTAAATAATATATTTTCGTCCATGCTGCTCTGGGAGCAAAGAAAAAACATAGAATGCACCAGTTGCTTCTCTTCCTGCGCAGATGGCAAAAGCCCATCGAAGGATTGGGAATGATGGATGGGTGGAATGATGTAGATGTGTAAGTCACTTTATATGATGTGCAAATAGTTAAGTACACTATTGTCTTAGGCTTAGTTCCTGTAAAAATAGTTGTAAGAGTGGAAATAAATAAATAAAATAAATAAATATCACAATCATGCTGAGCGTGGTTTTTGGGTCTTGATCACTGTTATGATTCCCCATTCCATCCATACGCCCACGATCGTGCTAAACGTGGTCTTTAGGTCTTGTTACCTTAGGCTCTGTCTACCCCGTAAGGGACAAAGACGTGATTTGTGTGTGTGTGTATTTTCGTCGCTTCTTCACTAGCATCCTAACTAACTAGGTACCCACTTAACTTGGTTGTAGAGAAGATTTAAGGAGAGTTTTTTTGTTCATGGTTACATTTGTGGATTAAGCACAATAGAGAAATCTCTCTTCTGCCTGGGGACCGAAGTTAATATAAATACACATACACATGCACAAATCACGTCTTTATCCTTTACGGGGTAGACAGAGCCTAAGGTAACAAGTACCTACAGGCCACGTTTAGTTCTCGCTCTTGTGGGCGTATAGGGCGTATATTCTGTTTTTTCTTTGCTCCCAGACCAGCATGGAAGATTTCTGTTCCAAATTTTATTTAAATTGGTTTAATGGTTTAAGCGTGACAGAGAGACTGATTTACTAAAATACCGCCTATTTTAAAAGAGCAGCCGTAACTAACTACAGTATATAGCGGTTGTAAAAATCGAAGTATGAAAAGCTTTCCACTTTTACACGGTTTTTATGGGAAACCATTTTCCCGTGTTTGTTTTATCTGACATGGGCGCGTTCATTTGTTTGTTGCGGGCTAAACTAGTTCTATCTAGTTTCATCTAGTTTTCCAGTTCCGTGTGACTTTCGGTACATATTTTTTACAACCTTTATTAACTTTAGAATGGACGAAAAATAGGAATCATGTTATAGGCGATGCGGCTAGCAACCCATCACTATTTTGATTGCATTTTCCATGTTATACGCCCATATGATAATCTTGCTAAACGTGGCCTGTACTTGTCACCTTGGGCTCTGTCTACCCAGTAAGGGTTAACGTGATTTGTGTGTATGTATAAAAAAGGAAATCAAAACTTAATACAGAAAAGGATACAAGTTTACGACTCTTTTTTAGTAGCAAATCTTTGAGGTTGGTACTATTGTCATGTCCGTGATTCATTCTCTCAGACTTATTAACTCGTAGTTCACAGCAGCATCATTATAATAACAACACAATACAATACAAATACTCTTTATTGAACACCACAAATCAGTACAAAACAATACAGGAACAACGAACAAGTTAGACAATAGGCGGTCTTATAATTATGTTTCATTCGTCATCAAAAGCTGACACACGGCGAATCACAAGCTCGCATGAAGGTACGTCATAAAGTACCTTATTGGATAGTGTACCTTTCACCTACATCGGTAGCTGCCCGACTAGCACGTGAGTTAGATTGCTCGTCTCTTTCTAGAACGAACAGTAAGAAAAAGACAGACAATCTATCTCTAACTTAGTAACTTAAGAGACTGAGCTTTTCAGTTAGTAAAAATATCGTCAGCAAAGCTGCATACACCTGCGAGGTAATTAAAATGGTGTTTGTTATCTCAAATAAAATGGTGTTTGTTAAAATAATAGGAATCATGTTATAGGCTATTACTGAACCAGTGAGTTACACCTTTGGCCTCATCTGCACCTTCCACCAAGTGAGATAGAGCACTGGTCAGTTCGTAGTAAAAAAAAAGGCGATTAGGCTAGCAACCCATCACTATTTTGATTCAAATTTCCACCTATACGCCCACAATCTTTGTAAATGTGGCCTGTAGGTACCTGTTACCTCAGGCTCTGTCTGCCCCGTAAGGGATAAAGACGTGATTTGTGTGTGTGTATGTGTATGTATGTTGTTATCTCAATTCGCTCTGGGCCCTTGTGAGAAAATAGCCCCAGCGAGCGCTCTCATTACGATAGGAGGCCTGTGTCCAAACAGTGGACGTATATATCCTGGATATGGTACAGTGATAGTTCAGTGACGGCTTAGTGACGGCTAGGTGACGGTTCAGTGACGGCTAAGTGACGGATAAGTGACGGCTCACTGACGGTAGCAGTGAACAAACGGCTTAACGTAACATGGAAGATATTTATCGCACCAAGCTATTATTGTATTCAATGGCAGGTGTTAAGTAGCTTTTGTCAAGATTTAATGATGGCGTTGTATTGATTTTCCTTTGTAGCTTAGTACTGTGCATGTTTGTAAGCAATAAACGACGATTGATATATTCATAAAGATGTGATAACACTATAATTATGATAATATATAGGACGCAAATCACTTATGGACGTATACACGGACAGCACATTATCTACATTCAGGTCAATATTTGTTACATACATACATACAGTCACGCCTTTTTCTAACAGGGGTAGAGAGACTACTTTGTTCCATTATTTGCGTTCCTATACCTCGTTCGCTTCATCCACATTCATCAATCTCTCATACATGCTCGTGGGTTTCGGGTACTCCTGACCTGACCTTTTTCATAACGTCTCCTATCTGGTCGCGGGACTTCCGTCTAGGCCTTCCCCACCCAACGCACCCATTCACACTCTCCATATAAATCTGCATTGTTAATCTTCTTTCATCCATCCTCTCTATGTGACAAAACCAACTAAGCATCCTTTTTTATCCTAGTCACTATAATATCTTCTTTCCCACCAGCGCGCTCGCTTAATCTTCCATGGTGGTCTGGGAGTAAAGAAATAACATACAATGTACCAGTTGCTTCTCTTCCCGCGCAGATGGTAAAAGCTCATCGAGGGAATGAGCGAAAATCTTAAGAATTATGTTATAGGCGATGCGGCTAGCAATCCATCACTCCATAAATCGGAATGCTGGGCTGTTTTTCATTTGTTTTTAACTTTTTTTTAAGTCCAAAGAGACTATGGAATTATAATGAACAACAATGTCATGCAGCGAAGTCGATGGCCGAGGAGTGCGCGTTTTATTCGAGTCTAACGTTATTATCAATCTCAAATAGCTAACGGTGACAGATGACATAAAAAGTTGCGAGGAAGGTTAGTGCAAAATGTATTTTCATTTTCTCTCAATGTTTGAGAAAAACATTATACCTGCCTCAGCTGGAAGAGCAGCTGGATTCGTAACTTTAAAAAACATTTTTAAACAACTAACTCATCCAGCAATGGGCTACTTCCCAGTCCTCGCATGAATCTAATATTACAGTCGTACACGTTTACTTCCCACTGCTCGGATGTAGAACAAAATGTAACATTAAGCGTCATTTATTTTCCCTGGAAGTGTACTTAGCGTTTATGTACTTTTAAATGGCTCTTGCCGAGTGCGTGGCTTCGCGTAATGATCACCTCCCACCATTCCTGGATCGGCAAATGGTTTTGCTCCAAATTTGATTTCCCGACTTTTATTATGTAACATCGATTTGGCTGTAGGCATAAATACACATACATATATCACGTCTTTATCCCATACTGGATAGACAGAGTCTAAGGTAACAAAAGCTTAAGGCCACGTTTAGCATGTATTCGTATAGGTGGAAAAGGGAATCGAATTACTGATGGATTGCTAGCCGCATCGCCTATAACATGGTTCTTAAGATTTTCGCTCATTCCCTCGATGAGCTTTTACCAACTGCGCGGGAAGAGAAGCAACTGGTACATTGTATGCTTAAGGCCACGTTTAGCATGATTGTAGGGGTAAAGGTGGAAAAGGGAATCGAATTAGTGATGGGTTTGCTAGCCGCATCGCCTGAAACATGATTTCTATGCCCGTTCCCTAGATGGGCTTTTACCATGTGCGCGGACAACTAGTACATTTTGTTTCTTTGCTCCCAGACCGGCATAGAAGCACTAACGCTTCTTCCGCTTTCTTAATCACATATTAATCTTTAATAAGCAATCAAGCGGCTATAATCACGGCCGCGTAATCGGCCGCCGCCGCAGACCGTTGGTTTTATTGCGTCGTAAAATAACAAAAAATCCAACTTTTATTACCAGGTTATTATTACCAGACATAAAAGTTTTTGAACTGTTCAAATCACCGGTATTTTAGGAGCGTGTTAACGAATCAGAAATTATGTTTATTGGAGGCGCGATTTTTGTCGGGCTCGTATTCGTGAATTCAAGGTTATAGAGTGTGTAATAGATTACCTTATCTTCTATGCTAGTCTGGGAGTAAAGAAACATAGCATTTACCAGTTGCATCTCTTCCCGCGCAGATGGTAAAAGCCCATCGAGGGAATGGGCGCAAGTCTTAGGAATCATGTAGGTATTGTTGTAGGCGATGCGGCTAGCAAGCCATCACTATTTTGATTTTTCTTTCCACCTATACGCCCTTGATCATGCTAAACGTGGCCTTAAGGTTTTGTTACCTTAGGCTCTGTCTATCTCGTAAGGGATAAAGACGTGATACATGTATGTATGTATAGATTGCCGTTGGAGTAGGGTTACTATGTAGGTTATTATGTAGTATATTTTATTTATTCTGTACTAGCTACCGACGACCGGATAGCCTAGTGGTTAGTGACCCTGACTATGAAGCTAGATGTCCTGGGTTCGAATCCCGGTAGGGGCAGACAGTTGTATGATGAATACGAATGTTTGTGCCCGAGTCATGGATGTTGTATGTATTTAAGTATGTATTTATCTACATTATATAAGTATGTTTATCCGTTGCCTGGTACCCATAGCACAAGCTTTGCTTAGTTTGGGGCTGGGTCAATTGGTGTAATTTGTCCCAAGATATTTATTATTTATTATTTATTATTTATTTATTTATTTAGCTGACCCGGCGAACTTTGTTCCGCCTTAAATTTGAAAAATTCCAGTGGTTTGGGCTGTGCTATCCCGCGGGAACTATGCAATTTTCCGGGATAAAAACTATCCTATGTCCTTTCCCGGGACTCAAACTATCTGTATACCAAATTTCAACTAAATCGGCCCAGCGGTTTAAGCGTGAAAAGGTAACAGACAGACAGACAGACAGAATTACTTTCTTATTTATACTATTAGTAAGGATTAGCTTTTCGTATTTATCTATTATGTGTAGTTTATTATTTAGCATTTAGGATTATTTTAGGTTTAGATCGGTTCTTTTACAATTTCTGTGGACTCTTGCTTAATACTTATGTCCTGTCAATAGTTCCAAGGTTAACTGGAAGATATCCTTTTTAGGGATAAGTTCGCCTTTATGCATTTTTTGTTGTCCTGTATTCATCGTTTCCTTGTGTTTTATGTACAATGAAGATTTATACATTCATACATAAAAGTTTTTAAAGGCTAGACACGTATTTCCAGACATATACTTGTAACCTGGCTTAGACATAACAAATGTCTAAAATACAGGTTGCATTTGAAACCTAGGTAAGACATAACCTAATTTCACTTATCAAACCTAAGATTTTTATACATGTTTATTTCGATTAGTACTTCTAATGAATAAATGAATTTGAATTTGATTGCAACGAATCTTCAAAAACGAGGCTACTCATTTCTTAAAGGACCGCCAACGCACAGAACAAGACAACCTGGTAGGTGTCCTCGGGCGGCGGTAATTGCTTTCCATCAGTCCGCCCGCATGCTCGTTTTACCCCCTACCACACCGAAACAACTGAAGTAGATAATTCAGACTGCGTCCATTTTTGCTATCGTTATAAAATTCAAAGGAGATAATATAATTCATCCCTAACAAAACTTGGAAGATGTAAGATACCATTTACTTACGAGGTAGATTTTAGCTCCAATTTTCCACTTGGTGTATTAAAAACAAATAATTTAGCATTATGCCCTAGTCCTTGAAGCTACGAGCCCGTACACTGCTGGCCAATTTAATTGAATAAAGTATTACATAAGAAATTACTTACTTACTTACATACTGGTCTGGGAGCAAAGAAAAAACATAGAATGTACCAGTCGCTTCTCGTCCTGCGCAGATGGTAAAAGCCCATAGAGAGAATGGGCGAAAATCTTGGGAATTATGTTATAGGCGATATGTGGCTAGCAACCCATCACTATATTGATTTCCCTTTCGACCTATACGCCCGCAATCATGCTAAACGTGGTCTAGGTTTTGTTACGTTAGGCTCTGTCTACCCCGTAAGGGATAAAGACGTGATTTATGTATGTATGTATGTATAAAAAATTACCAAAATAGTTATTACGGTATCTTCCATGCTTGCAGTTGCTTCTCTTCCCGCGCAGATGGTAAAACCCCATTGAGGGAATGGGCGGAAATCATAGGAATCATGTTATAGGCGATGCGGCTAGCAACCCATCACTAATTTTGATTCCATCTTCTATCTATACGTCCATAATCTTGCTTAACGTGGCCTGTAGGTCTTGTCACCTTAGTCTAAGTCCCGTAAGGGATAAAGACTTGTTATAGTTAGTACCTTAACTACATCTCAGCGGCGTACGTCTTACGTCTGATGATGATGATGATGGTATTATAAAATGTCAAGGTATCTGTCGAGAATGTGTGTTCGGTTTAAGTTGCTTGGCGACGGTTGTTAGAAAAAATATCCTTTAGAATTTGATGGAATGGAGAAAAGTAATACACGTTATTCTTAAACTCAATCCGTTCCGTCCTGTCACGGTCGCCATATGAAAAAATGACGGATATTTTTTTCTAACAACCGTCGCCAAGCAACTTAAGCCGAACACACATTCTCGACAGATATCTTTGTCTATCTGGAGCACTTGACGGTGCGCCAATTTTGATAAAATTCGGCAAGGCAAAAGTTTGTTAATTGACAAACAAAGTAGGTTACTTTCGACCCGGGAAATATGATTTCCCAGGGGATAGCGACAAGCAAATTCCGTGTAGATGAAGTTGCGGGACGGCTATTTTGATAGAATGTGGGTCAAAGAATAGTTAATAGGTTTACTGCTGTTATGTTTTTTTTAATTAAGCATAAAATACAATTAGTAATTGACAGACTATTTGTACACAGACATCAATCCCTACAAAAGTCTTTCAATTTAACTCAACCAAGTAATGCAAGCAATCCGAAATATGAGCATAAAATGTTCACAGCACCTTCTCTCGTCCCTGGTGAGCAGATGTTCCACGGGAGTTTGTAATTGTGTAGTACAGACACATCATTCAAAAAGTAAAATAGCATAGTAACAAGGTCACGTGACAGCTAGTAACATATAGAAAAAATCGAAGGCTTACCCACCTGCTATGGGTGGTGTAGAGGTATAGCACGCGTCACGGAATGACGAGATTTTCGGATTTTTCTGTGTTCAAATTTTTAGTGTCGTTTACAATTTTTTTTTGTTTTCATTTTTGTTCAGTCGGCTATCTTCATCACAACTTATCAACAACTACACAGCGATTAGATATTTTACACGTCAGAGACTAACCTATGTCACTTTCCAACCCCACCCTTAACCTATAACTATGTTGTTTGCTGCTATTACTAATTAATGTATGTCACTCATGTTTGTGTAGTATTCTGTTAATTGCGAATGCTTTTGTTTAGTTAATAATCGTACAATGTCTTAAAATTAATTAGGAATACCTCGGCTCAGCATGTGGGGTAGTTTGGCTAAGCACAGTTGTAAATATTTTTAAGGATTTTTAAATCGTGGTTACCATAGAAACCTTTTAACGAGCAATTCAAAATTCGAAACAAACGGGGTTCGAAGGGTCTTTTACGCGTCTTTTTTTAAACTACCAGCGCATTCGGAAAGACCATCATTGCCAAGAAGAATGCGCCGCAAGAAACTTGGCAGAAAGACATTTATTCAAAAAAAAAATACAAGTACAAAATTGAATTCTACTTTACTAATAATAACTACATGTCTAATGTAAAATAAAGTCCCGTTTTGCTGTCTGCTTGTCCATATGTATGCTCAGATCTTTAAAATTACGCAACGCATATTGATGCAGTTATTTAAATCTTGGGTTCGATTCCCGGCCAAAGCTTTACTTTTCTGATTTCCATTCCAGTTCGTCACTTTTTTTTATAAAATGTATGAAACGTAACGAACAGAAAAGAAAATCATAGTAAAATCTGGGACACATTTTTTCTTGTATTAGAATCCATAGAGTAAACGATTCTGTGTAAGAAAAACCCAAAATATTTAAATTCACAAACATAAAAAATAAAGAAAATTCTTGATTCATTTGATAGTAATTAAGTAAGTAAATAATATAACTCTTATTTAGAAGAATCAAAGCGATAGTCTTTTATTTTACAACAGTCAACTCATTTCATCTTTAAATTAAAATTGAAGTGTCCATTACCGGTGCTCGTCAGCTTAGTGCCCAAGACTGGTACCATCACCTGTGTAAACAGAATATCTCTCGCTCCCAATTTTATGCACGGCAGTGTAAAGTATTTCAATTTCTATTTTTGTGTAGGTAGGTACCAAGATAAGGGTAGATACGGGTAAATCGAGCAGCGGCTCCAAATGACAAGTCGCGGAGGGTTGCCAAAGATCGGGCTCCAAGGTCAAACCGAAATACATATATAAAGCCGGAGGTATATAGAGCCGGAGGCTACTCTGAACTTCGGAACTCCTTTAATTCCTTCTTCATGTTATAGGCGATGATTGATTTCCCTTTCCACCTATACGCCCTTAATCATGCTAAATATGGCCTTAAGGTTTTGTTGCCTTAGGCTCTGTCTACCCCGTAAGGGATAAAGACGTGATGTATGTATGTATGTATGTTTATTACCGTCCTTTTCACGCCCCCATTAGTGACTATAAGTGTGAGCGGAGCGATGCGAAACGGACTTCGATTTTATTATTATTACAAGCTTTATATTAACTGGCAATATTTGTTATTATTATTACAAGCTTTATATTAACTGGCAATATTTGTTATTATTATTACAAGCTTTATATTAACTGGCAATATATGTTATTATTATTATTACAAGCTTTATTATTAACTTGCAATATATGGTATTATTATTATTATAAGCTTTATTATTAACTTGCAATACATGTTATTATTATTATTACAAGCTTTATATTATTAACTTGCAATATATATTTGTCCGGGTGAAATCTTGCGACTCAATTTTGAAGCAGATATTATTATCTTCATCCGATTGAGCTGAAATTTTGCATACTTGTGTCAGTCAGATGACAATACAATAATCTGGTTGTAAAACTCTGGTGCTCCAGCCAAGACCGACTCCGTAGGAGGGAACTCTTCAACGGTTGGTCCGATTGACTTGAAATTTGGTTCACATTATGTAAGACGTATGACGATGGGAGTACAGTCAGCAAAAAGCTTGTGTCTAAAATGAAATTTTTAGGTTACGTTACATTAATTTTTCACTTATATTTTATTTTATTATTTGTAAATTCTATTATGGATGTAAGTCCGGAATAAAATCATTTCATTTCATTGCATTTCATTTTATTTCATTTCATTGCATTTCATTTAATTTCATTGCATTTCATTTCATTTCATTTCATTTCATTTCATTACGCCTGCCCATTTTTGTGATTTGTATTTGTTTCTTTATTTACTTACTTTATCTTAACGGTGTCTTACATTGGTGTCGACAATCCTATTAGGAGTGTATGGGCTCTGTCGCCAACCCTGGCAGGGTCTGACCTACATAGCTACTAGGTTCTTGTTTACGGTTATGGCGGCCCAACAGACGGCTGAGATCGTAGGCACGGATTTGCGAGACGGCGGGTTTATGTGATACGATTAAGCTGGACCATATTCAAATTTATCTTATTCAGCGTAACCTTCGTGTCTTAAAAGTTTTTTACACTACGATACTTGGGCTGTGCAATTTTTCTCGTCTTTTCAGACGCACAGCTAATTACTCCTTAGCAAAAAAACGAGCTCTTTTGTTTTATTTCGATTTTTACTCCGATTACTTGCTTTATTTCAACGGAAATAAAATCCCGTGTTAGCGTAACGGACACCATCATTGCCCAGAAGAATGCGGCGCAAGAAACTTGGCAGAAAGTCATTTTTTTAAAATAAAATACATTAAGCTACTACAATACTTATCTACTTAAATTAAACACACACACACACAAATCACGTCTATATCCCTTACTTAGACAGAGCCTGAGGTAACAAGCCCTAAAGGCCACGCTTAGCATGATTGTAGGCGTATGGGTGGAAAGGGGAATCAAAATAGTGATGGGTTGCTAGCCGCATCACCTATAACATGATTCCTAAGACTTGCCCATTCCCTCGATGGGCTTTTACCATCTGCGCGGGACGAGAGGCAGCTAGTACATTCTATGTTTTTCCTTTGCTCCCAGACCAGCATGGATGTGACTTAAATTAAATACATTTATAAAAGGGATGTATAAGGTCCCCGAGCCTTAAATCATATTAATAGTAGTAGAGTAATGTAGTAGAGATGTATAAAGTCTCTACTAGTCCATCGGCATATTTCATAAGACTGATTGACTTCTTTTAAAAGTATCGAAATATAGCAACATCCCACACATAATCGAGTTACCATCATGTTCTTGGATTAAATGTTATTTCTAAGAAACATGAATGTAAACAATGACCACATATATAATTTCTAGGAATTATTTTTCGATTTTCCGACTCGAGAGTTTATCAAGGGGCAGATTTACTGAAAGAGTAAGAATTTAGTAAGTAACGTACTTGTAATGTACTAGGTTATAATTCAGAAATAATATATGTTTGTACTGAGAAATGTTATTTGTGAGTGACCTTTTCGTCCGACAATGTTATGGCACGAAAAATCTAATGGGTCTTTTTCGAGGGTTACATAATTTTCATGGAGGAGTCATGTTATAGGGGACGGCTAGGAACCCATCACTATTGTGTTTCCAATTAATGCTCACAACCCACAAACATGCTAAACGTGGCCTTTGGTTCTTGTTACATTAGGCTCTGTCTACCCCGTAAGCGATAATGGCATGATTTATGTATACATGTGTAGCCCCATTGAGACATTAGCGTAAACGCTTTTTTCTTGTCAAGATATCGACAAATTGCTTTGCGTTTGCTCGCTCTAACATTTATGATGGATCCATGCCTCTTATGTCATATAGCAGTATCTATTCGTACTTTATCGTATTCACATAATTGACAATCTTGTATGACGTCCCGTATGTCGCTGTAATGCGACAAGGTGCAAAAGTGAACTAGGTGCTTTAGAAATTTTTGAAGTTTTCGGAAAATTGGCAAACATTAATTTTAATATAGTGTATTTGAATCCAGTTTGACACTCAACTAGACTCAGCGGCAGAAAGTATGGCCCTCATAATATATATGCACTATATTCACGTGCTAAATAAAATGGAGTCACTTTTCATCTTACGTAGATACCTAGGTAAATTATTTATTACACAAAAAATAAAGAAACAAACACAATTCACTAAAACAGATTAGATATATGCTCTAAGGCAAACTTGTCCCTACGTGGGACCTCTGCCAGTTAACCTTCAGGTATGGGCGTTTATGGGTAATGCGAGCCAAGCCACGTGTAAAATCTAGCCTTTATTATTCGACTTCCTGTTCCCATTTCATTTATATTTTTAAATGTTTGCCCTTCAATATCTATTGCTGGCTCAATTTTATTCGGTTAACGAAAACTTACAAATATCGGGTGTTAATCTAAATATTTAGTTTAGAAGTTTTATTCTCTGGCTGCGGAGTAAACAGCTGAATGGATACCGAGAGCGTGGGAGGCGGAACGTAATGCACAGAACGAAAATACATGGGTAATACGAAATAGTACGAATTGAGACACAATTTATGAATTGAAAGCTATATTAACGCTTAATTCAATAATAGTGTCATAACATTATACAGGCGAACGTTTGTAAATTTGGATGTTTGGATGTTGTTCTTTCACAGCAAAACGGCCCAACCGATTTAGTTATAATTTCACGTACATATATGGTTTCAGTTCCGGGGAAGGACATAGAATAGTTTTTCCGTTCCGTTACGTTCCGTTCAAGGAGAGCTTGAAGAATATGTGGCTCACACCATCTCCTTAAATATTGTAGGTATGTGTGTACTCATATTATATATAGTGTGTATGTATGCATGTGTTTAATGATATTTTGTAGTTTATTTATGAATTGTTTGTTGTATTTTGAGATGTACGCTCTATTGTGGCTTTCACTATATGGATATTTTAAACTCACTCCTTGTCGGTCTCTCGCTTAATGCTACTCTCATTTACTCAAAGGTTAACTGATAGAGATCCCTTATAGGGATAAGTTCGCCTTTGTGCATATATTTATGGTCTTTTTTTGTGATTTGTCTCTGTTTCTTTATTTTTGTACAATAAAGCATTTACTTACTTACTTTTATCCTGGAAAATTGGATAGTTCCCGCGGGACCGACGGAGCAAGCTAGTAACGTCATAATTGTGAATTTCCGATGTTTTTCTTCAAATTTTGAATGGATTTGTGGAAGAGTTGAAGATGCATTCCCACTGAGATGCATCAGGAGTCGCTTATCCAATAGAGGCAGCCTCGGGTCCAGTGGGTGCCTCGCACCGAGGCCGCGAGTAGAGACGCTGCCTAAGACGTTGAGGTAGCGTTGAAATAGAGTCTCCACTTGCGCGGCCTCTGTTCTTGCTCTAGTGAATAACCCCCTTATTCATAAACGCTCTGTAGGCCTCTGCTAACTTAGCAATCGTTTGTCCTTATCTGTGAAATGTAAATGTCAAAGAGACAGATAAGGACAAACGATTGCTAAGTTAGCAGAGGCCTACAGAGCGTTTATGAATAAGAGGGTGAGCACCTAGGGAACTTTTGTTTCTTATTCTGTGTTAGACATTTTCAATTTTTCATTCACCATTATCTGTAGATTAATATCGTCCTGTTGGACGCAAGCTTCGTCGCTTTCTTTGCTTATTTTGTTACATAGCACCATTTTGATTTCCAAAACCTTTGATTTGTAGTTGTAACAGAAATAAATGACTATAAATAAATTAAGACACTTTGAGAGACTATGTTACGGTAGTCTCATTTATATTTCAGTTCCTGTATTTTGTTGGCAAAACGTGAAAGATCTGAGATGAGACTTTATGTCTTTTTAAGTCGGACGAATAATAAATATTCATAAATACGTGCATACGTACATAAATCACGTATTTCTCCCTTGCGGGGTAGACAAGGCCTAAGGTAACAAGACCTATAGACCGGTTTAAATGAGTCTTCGCCCGCGCGCACAGGGGCGCGGGGTAGGACGACAAAGGGGACCGAGAGAAGTGAAGTGAGTGAGAGGACTCATTTAAGCGGTCGGTCTATAAAGCCATGTTTAGTATTACTGTGGGCTAATATGATTGGTCTGATGCTATACGTCCCTATTCTGCAATAGAAACGCAACCTTATTCTTCCCAAAATCCCTAAACTGGCGAACGTTCCAAAACGGGAACTAAGGGAAACAATTTGCCAGCTATATCACGTTCCACGTCACGCTTATTTGATCTGTTCCTATCGGGGAACTCATTGTTTCTGTTTACTATAGGGAAGCTTAAATGGTCCCTCCAAATCCGAGGCTTAGGGCCCATTTGCATGGAAGTTGTGTTATTATTAATACAATGTAGCGTATATCAATAGTTTGGAAACGTTTTCGCCTTCTATGTCTATGCTGAGCCAGCGACAGCACTTGCGAAGACACGCTTATCAAATAGGGGAGACCGAGGCGAGTTGAGACAGAGGTGAGTTGATACAAAGCCGATTTCTCTGAACTGTGACAATTTATCGGGCTGGTAACTTCGCTAATTCGTTGCCCTTTCTACACTCCACAGTTTGTGTGAAGTTGTGACCTCGCTAACTGTCATAGGTGCAGAGAAAAAGGCTTTGTATCAACTCACCTCTGTCTCAACTCGCCTCGGTCTCCCTACACTGATGGTCTATTTCATGTCCGTGTTCTATGTTTCATTTGTGTAAAATCGTATGCTCTATGCGTGTCTTCTATGATGGTGGAAAGGAAGTTTGTTGGTTACTGTATCACGCGAGAACGGCTGAACAGACCTTTATGAAATTTGGAACATAGCTAGATTATAGTCTGGAATAACGTAAGCGACTTTTTATCCCGGAAAATTGCGTAGTTCCCGCGGGATAGCGATAAACGAATCCTTTGCAGACGACGAAGTCGCGGGCAACAGCTGGTTTATAATCATTCATGTCTGTTTGTTATTTCTATATTATTTAAATGAAAACTGCTGCTTTTATTATAATTTGAAATTTTATTTTTTCCATGCACAGTGTTTGATACAAAAATCATTCTAAGTACAGTGTTGTCAAATGTCAAAGCAAGAGTGCAACTGACAGCTGTCAGTTGTACATTTCCACAGCAGTTTTAAGTAGCACTCAAACAATTTAAAAATTGCACAATGTCATTATTTTTTTATCGTCTAAGCTCTAGCACAGCAGGGTTAATCAAATGTATCTATCTATTTATCTATTACTAACTTAAATTACTATTCTTACATAATGGTCTGGAAGCAAAGAAAAAACATAGAATGTACCAGTTGCTTCTCTTCTCGCGCAGATGGTAAAAGCCCACGGAAGGAATGTTTAGCATGATTGTGGGCATATAGGTGCAAAGGAGGATATTTTTGAATACTTAGATGCATAGAATGATATTGGAGGACTCGACTGTACATTCCCTAGATTGATACGATTTATATTAAGCGAAGGAATAAGTGCGGGTATTGCAAAATCCCCGTGTGATTAGCAAGATAGAAGCCATTCAAAATTTCCCACGGGATCGGCGATGAGCTTGGTAAAGCCACGTGAGTCAACTAAAGCTGTATAAATTGTCCATGTCTTCGGGAGTCCTTATTCTGTATGCATATGAATTCGACACGACATATGAATAAGAAATACGGCGGACAAATTCTTGGAAAGAAAAATTGAAACCGAAGAAAGTTTGCGTTTAACCTCGTTACGTCCTCGCGTGTATTGTGGACTTTACAGACCTTTTTTTGCTGTCTGTCCCTAAGGCGAAAGCGATTTGCTGGAATTTATTACATACATACATAAACCACGTTTTTATCCCTTACGGGGTAGGCAAATTCTAAGGTCTTAAAGAGCACGCTTAGCAATCAAATGTTAGAATTTGTTTCGTTTTAGAGTATTTGCCTGCTTGCTGAAAGGTACCTACATACATACATAAATCACGTCTTTATCCCTTATGGGGTAGACAGAGCCTAAGGTGACAAGACCTAAAGACCACGTTTAGCATGATTGTGGGCGTATAGGTGGAAAATGGAATCAAAATAGTGATGGGTTGCTAGCCTCATCGCCTATAACATGATTCCTATGATTTTCGCCCATTCCCTCGATGGGCTTTTACCACCTGCGCGGGTAGAGACCAACAGGTACATTCTATGTTTTTTCTTTACTCCCAGACCAGCGTGGAAGAATGGCTATATAATATATATATATATAGCCCCTTTTACTCCGTTTCGCTACAATTTCAGTACATTGTGTAGTCTTTTTTTTAATAAATTATCGCGTAATTCGGCGTGCCTCGTGGATAGGCCTCCTCCATTTATTGGAGTAAAGGCTATAGTTCCTACGCGGGCCCAGTGCGGATTGGGAACTTCACACACACCATTGAATTGCTTCGCTGATGTGTGCTTACGAAAAGCCATGGCAAATTTCAAAAGTATCGCACATTAATTCCGAAAAACAGAGGTGCGACTCCGGGCTTGCTCCCACAACCACTTGGGAGGCCACAGGTCAAACCACTTGACTACCGCGACTTTTTTACAGTCACTACGTAGTCATGCGTCTGTAGTAGTGTCCCACACCCGAACGAAGGCCTCAGCCTCCCTTAACCTACTCTGTAGTCACCGGAAAACGTGTTAGGCGGATCAAAATAGTCGCTCACTGATTTTCCTCGTTCGCCTGTTATGTTAACAAGAGGGCGGAACGTACATGGATAACAAATTGAACAGATGGTATGACTTGCAACGTGTTCAAACATTGCATGAAGATCTCTAAGTTGAAAGTTATGTTAAACTAATGTTTTAGAAATGAAGTTAGATTGATGCCAGCTGCATCGCCAGCACATGTTTTCTAAGTTTTTCACTCATTTGTTTGATGGGCTGCATACTTTTGTCACTAAATCACTACATAGTATAAAACAAAGTCGCTTTTTCTGCCCCCAAGTCCGTATGTATGCTTATATCTTCAAAACTACACAACGGATTTTGATGCGGGTTTTTTTGATAGATAGAGTGATTTAAGAGGAAGGTTTATATGTATAATACATGCATAATATACCGTGCGAAGCCGGGGCGGGTCGCTAGTAATTTATACAAGCTTCTTATTACAAGCTTTACATTAACTTGCAATGTATGTATGCTTGTCCGGGTGGAATCTTGCATTTCAATTTTGAAGCAGTCTGATTGAGCTGAAATTTTGCATACTTGTGTAAGTCAAGACAATACAATAATCTGGAAGTAGAATTTTATTCTGGTGGCCCGCTCAGGATCGTCTCCGCGGGAGGGAACTCTTCAACGGTTGGTCCGATTGACTTGAAACTTGGTTCACATACGTAGGACGGATGACAATGCAAGTACAGTCAACAAAATGTGCAGTCAGCGAAAAAGAATGAAATTTTTAGGTTAGGTTAATTCTCGCTAGGACATAAACAAAAGTGGCCATTTTTAGGGGCAAAATCGCCAAATTGGCGACTCGGTCACCTCCCCTCTAATGTTTGGATATGCATTGAATTTAGACTTATGCGAATGGTCGATTCTGCTCACTCCTTACCTCTCCGCTTCCATAGAAGCGTCACCTTACCCACTCTAGTTCGCTCTTAAATAACAAAGTAGCTTAATTTAAAATGAATTCCAAGTATTCAAAGAACGAAATAAAAGACTCGAGAATCGTATTGAAATATTTCCAACTCTGTTCAACAAATGTTAAGAGTTCGAAACTGTAGTTCCGAATGTTTCAAATACCTAGAATCGATTTAAAACTTGGTGTTTCGTTGCAATTGAATACGACACTTGAATGCTTTGCAAATATTGTAGTCTGTATTCAAAGTACTTTTCCTTTTTGAATTTCTAAGAGACTCTGAAAAATAGAACACATAAAAATCAAAAGAGTAAAGTTCGTCATTCCGTCACTTGTGCTATACCCCTACACCACCCATAGCAGGCTAAGCCTTCGAATTTTTCTCTCTGTTACTAGCTGTCACGTGACTTTGTTACCATGCGAAATATTGTCGCCAAGCGTCATCTGTTTGAATGATGTATGTACGACACAATTACAAACTCCCGTGGAACATCTACTGCTCACCAGGGACGAGAGAAGGCGCTGTTTTTCAAATGATAGGTACTATCATTTCTTCTTTGCTTTATTTTTCTACCTGAAGATCAGCGCACCCTACAGATTAGTAAAGAGCACAAACTTACCATCAGCTTTTCGGTAAAGGAAGATATCATGAAAACCCTGTCTTCACCTGCGAAGCATTCAGTGGTGTGAGTGAAGCTCCCATTCCGCACTGAGGCCAAGCCCTAATTGTAAGAAGAGACCTCAGTCCAGCAGTGGCATGTATATAAAACCGTAGTATATTCCTTACAAATGACACACACACACACACAAATCAGGTCTTCATAGACCTTAGTCTTCGTAGACAGAGCCCAAGGTAACAAGACCAAGAAGTATGGGTGGAAAGGGAAATCAAAATAATGATGGGTTGCTAGCTGTATCGCCTATAACATGATTCTTAAGTATTTCCCCCATTCCCTCGATGGGCTTCGACTATCTTCGCGGGAAGAGTAGCAACTGGTACATTCTATGTTTTTTATTTACTCCCAGACCAGCGTGGAAGAAGTTTTAAATCATTTCGCAATAACATTGCCACACACTACCCCCTTAATCATAAACGCTCTATAGGCTTCTGCTAACTTAGCAATCGTTTGTCCTTCTCTGTGAAGGTAAATGTCAAAGTGACAGATAAGGACAAACGATTGCTAAGTTAGTAGAAGCCTACAGAGCGTGTATCAATAAGGGGTTACGTCTGTAACAACATATTATTATTGTAAATTCACAATAACATACGTTAACTCCATGCCTTTAAAGTTGATATTAACGTGCCACATAATTATATTAAATACAGCTCAAATAGATCTAAAGCAGAGCAAACAGAGTGTACTAAATTTAAACATCTGAAGATGATGAAATCCCTTGGATTCGGTTTGTTTATGTAGATTTAGTTGCAGTGTTTGAATGCACTTCATAGCCCAATAGTGCATGTTACAAAATAATGGGAAAAAGTTGTTAAATTTTTAAACCACACTGAAAATTAGAACACACAAAAATCAGAAAAGTACAGCTATGGCCGGGAATCGAAACCGGATCCTCATCATTCCGTGATGCGTGCTATACCGCTACACCACCTATATATAGCAGGGGGTTACCAGAACGTATTAATGTGGTTCAATGCCGACTCAGTTCAGGTTTTAGCTGTCATTGAATCGCAGTCGGCGACACAATGTATTTGACACGATGGTTATATCGATATTTAAGTATTTTGCGGGTGAAAGGGCCTTGTGCAAGGTCCGTCCGGATCGCTACCACCATCTTACTCGCTAATCTTGCCGCTAAGTAGCAGTGCTTGCACTGCTGTGTTCCGGTGTGAAGAGTAAGACAGCCGGGGAAATTACGGGCACAAGAGGCAGTTCATCTTAGTCCTCTAGGTTGGCAACGCATCTGCAATCCCTCCGGGGTGGCGGGTGTCTATGGGCAGTGGTGATCACTTACCATTAGGTGACCCACCTTGCTCGTTTGCCTTCCTATTCATATATATAAAAAAAAATGCCTTCGACTATACGTAAAAAAAACCGGTCAAGTGCGAGTCGGACTCGCGCACCGAGGGTTCCGTATCATTATCTATAAATATCTAAAACCAGTGTAAGCAGAGCCCTGTTCCAAAGCAAAATGTACGCAGTGTGGGGTTACTTTATATTGGTCACTGCTATATACAGACATACATACACATTTACGGTTTTCGCAATTATTCTTTAATCTGTGCTATAAGACCTACCTTCATACCAAATTTCAAGATTCTGCGTTCACGGGAACTACCTTGTAGGTTTTGATTCCCTTGAGAGTTGAAAATTTGCGGAAATTTGCGGCATAAACGGCTGTATCTTTTGATTGCGTTGGCTTAGAAGTTTGATTTTTTCACAGCTTCAAGGGACAGTAGACCCGAGTAATTGATATAAATTTCAGCTTCATACCTCCACGCGTTCCTGAGAAAAAGGGTCTTGACAGACGGACGGACGGACAACAAAGTGATCCTATAAGGGTTCCGTTTTTTCCTTTTGAGGTACGGAACCCTAAAAACGACACCATCATTCCTCAGATTTGGACCGATGGTCGATGGGTTTTTAAGATCTGCGCGGGGAGAGACGCAGCAGCTACATTCCATTTTTTCTACTAACACGACACGAGTAAATTCGATTACTTGTAAACCGAACGCCCTATAACTACAACCGTAACCGGTTACACCCCCGGTAGTGCCGGGCTTTTACAAGGCAGCCCGTGACCGCTGCCCCGCCGGACACTCCCGGTTCGTGCCGGACGTCCTTGCCTTTCAGCTGTGAGTACTTTGCTGTAGAGATGTGTTAGGTAGTTTCAAATGGTTAAAAAAGAAAGTATTAAAAAATAGTACTTATAGGTATTTTTGCCGTCGGATATCTTCGATAGTAAATGAGGAAAAGAGACACAATACATACATATATGCAAACACAAATCACGTCTTTATCCCTTACGGGGTAGACACAGCCTAAGGTAACAAGACCACATTTAGCATCATTGTAACCTTATAGATGGAAAGCGGAATCAAAATAGTGTTAGGTTTCTAGCCGCATCGCCTATACCATGATTCCTAAGATACTCTATACCTTCCTTTAAGAGTGAACATACATATCTGCAATGATTTAACATAATTTTATAACATGCGGTATTTTGTTAGTTTACCACAATCACTCATTATGTCGAACGCCCTATAACTACAACCGTAACCGGTTACACCCCCGGTAGTGCCGGGCTTTTACAAGGCAGCCCGTGACCGCTGCCCCGCCGGACACACCCGGTTCGTGCCGGACGTCCTTGCCTTTCAGCTGTGAGTACTTTGCTGTAGATACAATCGTAACATGACGTGAAGGTTAGTTTGTGTTAGGTAGTTTCAAATGGTTAAAAAGAAAGTATTGAAAAAGTAGTACGTAAAGGGATTTTGCCGTCGGATATCTTCGATAGTAAATAAGAAAAAGAGACACAATACATACATATGCAAACACAAATCACGTCTTTATCCCTTACGGGGTAGACAAAGCCTAAGGTAACAAGACCACATTAAGCATCATTGTAACCTTATAGATGGAAAGCGGAATCAAAATAGTGTTAGGTTTCTAGCCGCATCGCCTATACCATGATTCCTAAGATACTCTACACCTTCCTTTAAGAGCCTATTGTTATAATTACACATAAACGGATAACTCACGTATAAAAGTCGAGTGATGCTCGACATGTTTCGGACTATTTCGAAGTCCTTTTTCCAAGAGCGCTCGCCCCGGCGGCAGCGACACGAACACTGCGCGCCAGCGCTCTGCTCGCGCGGCTGTTCGACGCAACTGACAGCGGCGCACAACTACCCTCGTTTTCATCGTCATTTTTATTATTGTCAAATGTCGGGCAGCACACAACACTGATCACGTCACTCCGTAAAGGTTCGCTCACACTCACCGTTTGGTCAATATTCAAAAGAGTTTTCCAACTCGGGGGCACCGACCATCCACTATCCCGGTTGAAATTGGGATACCGACTTATTTCAATGGCTTCACGTACTTTCCGCGGAATGAAAAACTTTTCTCTCGCCAGTACGGACACCTTATCAAACCTGATATAATGCGTCGAATCAGATTCCATTGAATGTTCAGCTACAGCAGACCCCTTGTCATCCTGTTTCTTCATACTGCGTACGTGCTCCGCCAACCTCGTGGATATATACTCGTGGGCGAGCGCTCTTGGAAAAAGGACTTCGAAATAGTCCGAAACATGTCGAGCATCACTCGACTTTTATACGTGAGTTATCCGTTTATGTGTAATTATGATTGAGTCTCACGGGAGTTTCATGTTGAAAGCCTATTGTTACCTTGTAATATTCTGTATACCTTTTTTTCTGTTTTGGTTGTTATATGTGGTGTTCAATAAAGAGTTATTGTATTGTATTGTATTGTAAGAGTGAACATACATAATATATCTGCAATGATTTAACATAATTTTATAACATGAAGTCTTTTGTTAGTTTACCACGATCACTCATTAAGTCGAACGCCCTATAACTACAACCGTAACCGGTTACACCCCCGGTAGTGCCGGGCTTATACAAGGCAGCCCGTGACCGCTGCCCCGCCGGACACACCCGGTTCGTGCCGGACGTCCTTGCCTTTCAGCTGTGAGTACTTTGCTGTAGATACAATCGTTAACATGACGTGAAGGTTAGTTACGATGTGTTAGGTAGTTTCAAATGGTTAAAAAAGAAAGTATTGAAAAAGTAGTACATATAGGGATTTACCTTTAGGGATGCTGGTCTGGGAGCAAAGAAAAAACATAGAATGTACCCGTTGCTTCTTTTCCCGCGCAGATGGTAAAAGCCCATCGAGGGAATGGACAAAAATCTTAAGTAACATGTTATAGGCGATGCAGCTAGCAACCCATCACTATTTTGATTCCTCCTTTCCACCTATACAAACACAATAAAGAAAGAAAGAAAGAAAGAAGAAATTTATTCCTTTTTGCAAGACACACAAATATAAGATAATATACACAATTTTATAGAAAATAAATAAGGTAAAACAAAAAAAAACATACGACATAAAAAATAGATCATCAGCGTTGTGTGTCTTCGCAAAAGTGAAACGGTCGCTATCAATCGGTGGTAACAATCATGCTAAACGTGGCCTTTAGGTCTTGTTACCTTGGGCACTGTCTACCCCGCAAGGGATCAAGACGTGATTTATGTATTTATGTATGTATAGGGATTTTTGCCGTCGGACATCCTCGATAGTAAATGAGGAAAAGAGACACAATACATACATATAATATAATATAATATAGCCTTTTCATCCGACACTTTCCCCGATACACACATTCGATACACGTAGATATATAAAAAAACAAGGAGAAATACAATATACTAAGGAATAGTACCGATATGGTGTAAAATGGACCCCACTCAGCATAATGTTGCGGCTAGCCGCAACGCTTATTTTCAGTGGGACCCAGATAAAATTATAAAAAACTAAACACAAAAGACACATACACTGTGTCGACACGAACGCCAGTGGAAAGCACTTCACAAACAAGCTGACAAATACACAGAATACATTAAATGCAATGCACGGAATACAAATACTTACAGGTGTCTAAACCTTAGTATTATTTTCTAAGTAACTTCACGCGTCATCTTAGTAAAAATCAATCCGCCCTTATCCCCTAGTGGCTAGAGTGGATATTATAAGCTCCGTAAACACGTTAGCGCCGGAAACACGATCAAAGGCCTACAGGGGACGGTACTGGCTCACTATTCAATTTCCTTCAACGTGTCGGAGTTTCATTCTACGGTGATAGATGTAGTTATTATTGGATCGAGTACACGCTATGTATTTTAAAGAGGCTTGGAGTCACGCAACAACAGGCATTCAGAAAGAAAGAAAGAAAGAAAGAAGACATTTATTCCTTTTTGCAAGACACACAAATATAAGATGATATACACAATTTTAGAGAAAATAAACAAGGTAAAACAAAAAAAAACATAGACATGAAAAATAGATCATCAGCGTTGTGTGTCTTCGCAAAAGTGAAACGGTCGCTGGCTCAGCATTACGCTGAGGTGTTGGACCAGTGGCGTAGCTAGGTAACCAAGGGCCCTGGCGCAAATAAAAAAATGGGGCCCCACTACTATCTAAACTGGTTACGTTTTTCTTTCTTTCTTTCTTTCTTTTAATAAATAATAGTTCGATCGAAATTTTCTGGTAAGGATTCGAGGGCCCTCTGAGCTTGAGGGCCCCGGAGCACTGCCCCGCCTAGTCCCTAGGTAGCTCTACGCCACTGTGTTAGACACCTGCAGCACTGATTCGAGTTTGTCTTGCTGCTTCTTTCACTCTTATGCGTTTGTAAATTGGCCGGTGGTATCCGAAAACCGACGCGTTCTAAAGCTAACGCTCTGTACCCATGTAGAGAGCTATGCTCGGAGTTTCTTTGCGCGTCTTTGGTCTAGGGCCCGATTTTTGAAAGCACATGAAAGTACCACTCGAAAGTGGTACAAAATTGCGCTGAATTTGAAACACAAGTAACATCATAACTTTAATTAGAGCTGTTTTGGAGATATAAGCTGATTTACACCACTTTCGAGGGATTTGGTTTCAAAAATCGGGCCCCGGGGAGTAAAGAAAAAACGTCAAATGTTCCGCTTGCCTTCGGGAAAAGCCCTTGGAGGGACTGAGCGAAAATAAGAATCATGTTATAGGCGATGCGGCTACCCATCACTATTTTGATTCTTCTTTCCACCTATACACCCATAATCATGCTAAGCGTGTTGTTACCTTAGGCTTTGTCTACCCCGTAAGGGATAAAGCCGTGATATATGCATGTATGTATTTGTATTGTACGTTATTTTTTACACATTATTATTGCCTGAACAATATTGCGCCAGCCTTAAAGATATCAATGCTCTCAGATACGAGTGCCGTTAAGTGCAGACATGCCCATTTTCAGCAAATAAATATAATGGACTGGAAGTGTATTGGAATGTAAATGTAATGGAATGGAACATAAATATTTATTTGTCGTGTCAGCGTTTTCAATTAATCTGCAGTCGGTAAACAAACATATTTACGTAATATTATCACATTATAATATGCAAATCGGTAGTAGAGTTGCTTCTCTACCCGCGCAGATGGTAAAAGCCCATCGAGGCAATGGGCGAAAATCATAGGAATTTTGTTTTAGGCGATGAGGGTAATAATAACCCATCACTATTTTGATTCCATTTTCCACCTATACCTACGCCCACTATCTTGACAAAATATGTGGCCTGTTACCTTACTGTTTACCCAGTATTTTATGAAAATAAATCTTTTTTAATTTTTTAATTTTCTAATATACTTGGGACCAAAAAAACTGGGTCACTTCCTATGGAAAGCTGTATGAAAAGTGATTAGGTTTCTTTGCTCCCGAGTACAGATTGTTATTGCCTGCAAAAAACCACAACACGCCCGTGAGTTGGCGATTCTAAATCCGTTCTAATAGACATAAAGAGTTATGAAACTTATGAAGAAATAGCGGCTCCCAAAATATTTTTACGACAGAGTTTCGCTTCCGCGGTTATAATTGAAAACAGGTCAAGCACGAAATTCTTTAGCAGAGCACGTCCCTGGGCTTCATGTCTGTTGCAACTGCATTTGGAATTAAAACAATGTACCTACCTACTTTAATGCGATAAGAGAATTGACATAGTTCTAAATACATTGCTCTCTTGAGGAGTGTCTTTCAAATCGGGCTTCTTATTAGCTGCGTAATGTATTCCAAATTGCCTGAATCAGCTTTACGACGTAGTGGACAAACCAGTAACATAATACTGGCCATTCAATGTGAATCTGGGATAAATTGAATTTATGAATGAATATTCTTGAGCGCGTGATTATTTTAATTTCCACCTTTGAACTGTATCTAATGTGACTTACAATAAACTATTCCATTGTATTCTGTTCCGTTCTATTCTATTCTTTCTATTCTGTTGTGTTCTAATCTAAAACACTTCCAGAGCTTTCTTCCATGCTGGTCTAGTAACGAAAAAACATAGAATTTACCAGTTTCTTCTCTTCCCGCGCAGACGGCAAAAGCTCGCCGCGGGAATGGGCATAGAAATAATGTTTTTGGCGATGCGGCTAGCAACCTATCCCTATTTTGATTCCCCTTTCCACCTATACGCCCACAACCATGCTGCAATAATGGGGAAAAGTTGTTAAATGTCTAAACGACACTGAAAATTAGAACACACAGAAAAATCCGAAAAGTAAAGCTATGGCCGGGAATCGAACCCGGATCCTCGTCATTCCGTGACGCGCGCTATACCCCTACACCACCCATAGCATGTGGGTAAGCCTTATCTGTTACTAGCTGTCACGTGACCTTGTTTCTATGCAATTTTTTGTCACCAAGCGTCATCTGTTTGAATGGTGTGTCTATACGACACAATTACAAACTCCCGTGGAACATCTGCTCACCAGGGACGGGAGAAGGCGCTCTTTTTCAAATGATAGGTACTATCAAATGAATCAAGAATTTTTACTTCTTGATTTTTTATGTTTACTTTTACAAACGACACTGAAAATTAGAACACATGGAAAAATCCGGAAAGTAAGTTTAAGTGATTATTTGTAGTTATAGTGATGTTCCAATTTAAAGGTCCGGCCACACCAATGCGTAACGTCGACGGTGCGTTCACGCAACAAAATGTATGAAGAAACCGTGGGAGAATGTAACGCATGCGACACGTTACTGCGTATACGCAGCGGTGTACTCGCTCCTTACTTCAATTAAGTCATCCATGTAATAACCATCAAAATTAACCGAACACACCACAAGGTCACCTATAAATCCGCTTTCAGCAAAATTGAGAGCATTTAATAAATACACTATTAATCAAGCTTAAAAGCTCCGAGCATAATAACTAAACGGCATATCTAAGCCCGACTAAATATGCAAAGTTAAGCTTTAAGTCGAGAAGGTTAGCGTTCACATTCGCCGTGTGCCCTGATCGGATTAACTTTGATGATATCGGGAACAGGATTTTCCGAGCAGTTTGCCGCTGGAAAGAAGCCTGTATAGTTTGGGAATAACTATGTATGTATGTATGTTATGTAAACTGTTTATTGTGCAAAATAAATAAGACAAATGCAATTGAAAAATGCAAAGTTCAAAAAAATAAAGATTAAATGAAATGAAATGAAATAATTTAGTTTGCTTTAGACACGGTTAAAAAGGGATCTAGATTTAGTGTTGATGTCCGGCGACACGTTTGACCAAACAAATTGGCAGGCAAACAAAATGGTAGTTTGAACTAGCACATTTTACAAAGTTTTCATTTTTATTAAACAAAAAAAAATATGTACTATAAATTATTAGTATTGCAGTTATTTTAAGTACTCGTTGATTGAATAAATTGCTTTATCCTTAAGCCATTGAAATAATTTAAATCTGAAGTTACTTAGGGGCAACTCAGCTATGTTCCTATGCAGCTTGTTAAATCCGTATTGCCATTGGAAAACAGTTTCTGCGATACAAAAGCGTGATATTATGTGTGATGTGATTTCTGTATGTATGTCCTATGATCGAAAGCAAAAGTTTGTGAAAACCTTGAATATTTTGAAAGCAAAGCATCAGAGCATATTCTGAAAGTTGCCAAATTGATGGATGGTCGGCAGGTAGCAGATAATAATGAGTCCAGTGAATGAATGATGATCGATCGGCCGATGATAGAAAGTTTGTTTTTGTATTTATAAAGCAAACAAAACCTTGTTATAAGCGTGAAAGCAGCATTACAGGAACTTTGTGGCTGTGTAACTTCTGAATAAACAAAACAATAGACAAACTTAAAAAGAAAAAAATATAAATGAAAAATACTTTACTTCAAACGGCTAAACCGATTTTTATTAAACATAGCTTAAAACCACCGCAAGAAAACTGGCTTTCTAATGAAAAAAACTGCATTCAAATCGGTTCATACCTTTAAAAGCAATGATGCCACAAGCACACAGATATTGACGACATACACGTCGACTTGTAGAAAATTACGCTGACTTTTAAATGGTTGAAAATGTCGTTTAAAACCACGTTTGGTGAACTAAACAAAACGCGGCGAATTTGCAAAATATAATTTTCATTTTCATTTTCTGTTTAGTTAGTTTACTCTCATCTATCCGCTCTACATGACCAAACCAACTAAGCATACTTTTTTCTATCCTAGTCACTACATCCGCTTTCACACCCGCAAGTTCCCTATTCACTACTTCTTATTCTTTCAGTGATACACCTTCCATACTTCTTAACGCTCTAATTTCTGCATTTATTCTTACTTGCTTTCCCAGTTTTCATGTTCCTTGTTATTAATTATTCAGCCCCGGTTAATGTGGTGGTGCTGGATTTTATGTTATTAACGCCGTGACGCGCTATAGTTGCGGTTTTAACCATGTTTGATTAACTTTAAGATGTAGAAACTACGGGGTTTACTCAGGAATCGTGTTAATTTGTAATAATCAAAATCAACGTTGAGTAGTGTGCGCGGTTTTAGAATACTCATACTCATACTCATACTCATTTATTCATAAATTATGCATGTATTATAAATAAAAACCTTCCTCTTGCATCACTCTATCTATTAAAAAAACCGCATCAAAATCCGTTGTGTAGTTTTAAAGATATAAGCATACATAGGGACATAGGGACAGAGAAAGTGACTTTATTTTATACTATGTAGTGATAATTATAGTTATTACATGTCATTTTTATCATTATTATTAATAGGGCAGAGTATAGAAAAAACAGACTTTGAAAAAATTACTTTCTGCCAAGTTTCTTGCGGCGCATTCTAGGCAATGATGGTCTTTCCGAATGCGCTGGTAGTTTCAAAAAGACATTAAATAAATAAAATTTTCTTTTTAATTTTCATTTTCATAGAATGCAACTACAAGCTGCTTCTCTTCCCGCGCTGATGTAAAAGCCCATCGAGGGAATGAATGAAAATAGGAATCATCTTATAGACAATGCGGCTAGCAACCCATCACTATTTTGATTCCCCTTTCCACACGCCCACAATCATGCTAAACGTGGCCTTAAGGTCTTACATTAGGCTCTGTCTCCCCGTTAGGGGTATTGACGTTTTATATGTATGTATGTGTACGTACAGTCATTTCCTTACCGTTAGGGTTGCCGCAAAATTGATGCTTCCCTATCGGTAATTTTATAGACTGACCGCTTAAATGAGTCCTCGCCCGCGCGGTACGGGGCGCGGGGTAGGACGACAAAGGGGACCGAGAGAGGCGCGGGCGTAATACCGATACTATCGATAAAATGCCGTAATATCGAGCTTAGCATGATTGTAGGCGCGTAGGTGGAAGTTGATAAGGAAATCAAAATAGTGATAAGTTTCTAGCCGCATTGCCTATTACGTGATTTCTTAATTTTTTTGCCCGTTCCTTTGATGGGCTTTTACCATCTGCACGGGAAGTAAAGCAGCTGGTACAGTCTATCTTTTTTCTTTAGAAAGTCGTCATAAAAGCCGACATATACGACCGCTTTGTCAAAAGCGTAGAGACTTAGAGTAATGTTCATTCATACCACAGTCTGTTAAATAAAATGAAAGCTTTATTTTTATCTGAAGAAAGAATAAAAGAGACGAACGATATTCGGGACTGTATTGCTGTCTCTCTCGCTCCTATGGGTTCGATACTAACTAAAATTATTTTTATTATTTTTTTTTCTTTCTTTTCATATTATTTTGTTCTACTTTGACCTTTGGAACAACTTATCGGTAATATATTTTTTTACTGTTTTTTTTACCATAAAAATATCGACTATTACTCGTCATCAATTAAAAATTGGTTTTCTTTTGTTACAGGTAATGAAAAATGTTACTGAAAAACGAGACGGCAGTTTTGACAAATTACGTAATCATTAAATGGTAACAGACACCCTTACAAACAAACACACAACATCTAACCCCGAACATTATATATATTATACCGTCTCCATTCTATTCCGTCCGTCGTGGATAAAAATCGAAATTGGAAATAAAATATGTTGTTCATTTGTCGTTAGTCGATTGTTTTCCAAATTTTTTGTAACACCAGCGCTTCAGTAAAATTATCAAAAAATCAAATAAACTGGCCACAATTGACAGAGTGCAAAGCGGGTGAAGGGGGTAGCCTGAACGATCACAGCGCTCGCTACGGCTAAAATTGACTATTTTGTCGCTGACTTGAGCTGTCAAATCCATATTGCAGTAAACATTTTCTAATCGTTTTTGAGATAAAATATGGTCCTGGTAAGATGTGTTGTTGTGAATTGTAATAACACCAAGAAGAATAGCGACTGTAAATTTTACCAATTTCCAAGACCATGGTGGAAAAGAGACCAAAGAAATAAGTGGATATTTGCCGTAAGAAAAAAAGTAAGTTACCTAACCTCTAAAATTTCACTGAAAACAACAATTTTAATATTATTGGCAATAATGTTACTGACTACCATTGTCCAAAATTGTGTAATATAGTAAAATAACACAAGATTTCATTAATATTTTTCACAATATTTACTTACTTCTTGTTTGACAGCGGTGACAATATTGTCCATAATGGCCGCCTGTACGTGGCGCTGTCGTCGCGCTTGGTCCCAATAAAACACAAACGAAAATTACAGAACATAAATTGATCCTCCATTATTTTTCAACCGTCACTGTCATTATTTATTGCTCAACGTCTATTGTTCCAAAATTAAAATCTTTTTCATTACGAATTCCCGCGAATACTGGCCACACAAAGGTAGCACGGAAAAAATAAAGCGGGGTCACACGAAGTTTACCCCGCCCGCATAATCTGTGATCGTGTTGTGCTGTGTGGACACGGCTTTAGGTGGCGTGAGTGCATGCCTTTATCGACCAAGGCTAGGATTAAGGTCTGGCTGGAAAACTGGGGCAAAATAATCGGTTGTTATACAGGGGGAGTCAAAGGGGTCAGTCCGTACGGATTATTGGACTCTGCTTACATTGGTGACCGTAAAAAAATGAGATTTTGATGATTAAAATGGAAATCGTGTAGAATATTATAAACAGTAATAATAAAAAGGTTAAGTTTAACCTAACACGATAGTAATAATAAATCCATCCATCAGTCCATTGCCTGGTAGAGATCGCTCTGTAGCGATAAGGCCGCCTATTGTTACCGTGTAATATTCTGTATACCTTTTTCTGTTTTGGTTGTTATATGTGGTGTTCAATAAAGAGTTATTGTATTGTATTGTATTGAAAATCAGAAACAGTTCGACAAGTTTCAGTTTTTTGGAGGACCTTCTTCAGAGGGTCTTCCGTCCTGGTCTGGGAGCAAGGAAAAACATAGAATGTACCTGTTGGTTCCTTCCCGCGCAGATTTTAAAAGCCCATCAAGGGAATGGGCGAAAATCATAGGAATCATGTTATAAGCGATGCAGCTAGCAACCATCACTATTTTGATTCCATTTTTTCACATCTATACGCCCACAATCTTGCTAATCGTGGCCTAGGTCTTGCCACCTTAGGCTCCGTCTACCCCGTAAGGGATAAAGATGTTATTTTGTGTATGTATGTATGTGTTCTTCAGAGGTTAGTGCAAATGCGACGCGCCGCGTCCACGCAAACAAAATGAAAAAGACGGTCTTCTGAAAAGTTCGAAACCAGTCGGACCTTTACCAACTTACTATCAAGAGTTGAACAGCAAAATATGCGTTTTTAACCAACTCTAAGCATCCTTGAGGACTGGCCGCAAACATTTTCTTATTTCAAATCGGTTTAATTACATAAAATTACTGACGCTACGCCAAAAACGTGACACAATCCACCGCAGTGTTATTTTTTAAACCAACAAATTAGCTCCCAGCTCGCCGTGAATGAGAAAACAACTCTTATTAAGGTGCCCGCCTAAACCCATAAACCGCAATGAGACAAAACAGTCATATTTAATCCGAGATTTTTGCCAGCCCTACCGCAGTGCGTATAATAAAGCAAACCGTTGGCTCCGAAACGCGCCATTTTTTCATATCAATTAGGTACGTGGGCAACCAGAGTTAACAGGGCTGTCTTCCGTTACCATTTTATTATTTTCATCAGCACAGTTACAACCGAGTGAAATGTCAAATGCGTGTGTAGGGCATGAATAAATAATGGCATATAGGGAAATGTGTGGGGAAAGCGTGCTGGGAATTACTTGCCCTGAGGAAAGGGGTTGGCTGTTTGCTCGTCTGGGTTTGTCTTTGAAAGTATATTGGGTGATAGGATTTGCGTGCTTAAAGTAAATTTTATGAGTTAAAACAAATTTTGTCGCGATGAGCGTCGACTTAACTTTTTTTTTTATATGAATAGGAAGGCAAACGAGCAAGTGGGTCACCTGATGGTAAGTGATCACCACTGCCCATAGACACCCGCACCCCGGAGGGATTGCAGATGCGTTGCCAACCTAGAGGATTAAGATGACATGCCTCTTGTGCCCGTAATTTCCCCGGCTGTCTTACTCTCCACACCGGAGCACTGCTACTTAGCGACTTCCATGCTGGTCTGGGAGCAAAGAAAAAACATAAAATGTACCAGATGCTTCTCTTCCCGCGCAGATGTGAAAGTGCATCGAGGGAATGGGCAAAGATCTTCAGAATCGTGTTATGGGCGATGCGGCTAGCAAGCCATCGCTATTTTGATTCCCCTTTCCATTTCCCAATTATGCTAAGCGTGGCCTTTGGGTCTTGTTACCGGCTCTGTCTACCCCGTAAGGGATGAAGACGTGATTTATGTATGTATGTATAAAATGCTTAGTTGGATTAGCCAAAGAGGATGGATCAAAGAGGATTAACTAAACAGATTTATATGGAAAGTGTGAAAAGGAGGGTCTAGACGGACGTTCTATGATCAAATTTGGGATGTTCTGAAAAAAGGTCAGGTCAAGTAGTACACTGTACCCTAAACCGAAGAGCATGTATGAAGGATCGCAGCAAGCAGAACAAAGTACCTTACCCTACCTTACCCCTATTCAAAACAGGCGTAACAGTAGGTATGTATACATATAATAATATACAGGATGTTATACAATTCAGATTCAGTCATATTATTTTTAATTAAAAAAATGCCTATTAAAACTTTCTTTAACAAAAATCCTACAGCAGAAAGAGACACCATTACTGAAAAAGAAATATAAAATATAGAGATGCTCCCATGTGGTCCCCATTATTTAGTGTTGCTAGAACAAAATTTCCACATTCGCCACACGAAATCTAGCCAGAGGCAAGAGCGAAGGCAGCGAAACATTGTTTATGAAAATTGATTTTTTCCTTCCCTATTTTTCCATTTCCGCGAGAATGCCTGTTGAAATTCTCCTGATTTATTACGTTACTCAATCATTTCTTTTTCTGAGGAAATCCCTGTACTGTTCGGGGTGTTTTACACACACATTTACCATTGTGTTTAAGTTTTTGTACAGACTAGCTTATCTCAATTTCCGTTGTAGAATTCCCTTTCAAATGGGATTTTTGCTAAGCGTAGTGTCAACCTGGTTTACCATCATTTGCTAAACGATCTTTCTCAAATGCATCGTTTGACAAACACTTCATTTTCCTACTAAAATATGGACTTTCTGAAAACTTATAAAACAAACATAACCTAACTTAATATGAGCCACGCTTAAAGGTTTTTCGATAGTGTTGCGTATAAAATTTCAACTCCCCTACCCCTTTTCACTTTTGTAAACAATTTCTGTAGTATTTAAGATCATTGGCAGTATGGAGCTGTGGCCTTTGTCTTTTGTTGTTTGTTTAAAAAGTTTACGGCTTATCATATATTAAAGGTTTGTCAAATGAAATATTTGTCAAACGAAACATTTGTTAAACGTTTGTCGGTCAAATGATTAGCGTGAACAAATCAAGTGCCAGACAGACACGGACGTAAAAAGCAAATTTAAACTACACGTAACGTTTTCTCTTACAGGTTGTTCCCCTCTACTTTTTTACATTCCCCTCTATCCATCCCTCTATCCTCCATTTTTCATTTAATTTTTTCTTCTATTTTGCTATGGACAAGCTCTGATCTCTCCAGGTAACTTTTTTTGACACTTCAACTCTCGCCCTTAAGTTTACCGTACTACTTATAAGACACAGGTATCACCATGTAGGATGGTATATTGAAACTGTATTCGTATACACATGAAAATTGAAAAATTTATATTCGTTACATCACTAGCACGTACGCCAGAATCATGACGTGGGACTAACATGCAAGATAAGATTAATCCTAGACAAACCCCTAACATCCAAAAGGTCGTATAAACATAGGGGAATTCTGCCACTTACGCAGTTTTGGAGGCAGCGTGACCCTTAACCCATGTCTTACCTCGTTACTCCTGACGTACTCTGTGGATTCAATTGAAAAAGGAACTGTTTGATGTACACACGGCAATATAATCAGGTAAGCACCTACGCACGCTCGCGCCGTATCTATCCTGCTTACCGAATAGCTTTGCTGTGTGTACACGCTTTTGTAACGTTCATTGAAAAGTTAACTGTGAGTTTGACTCGCGAACTGAGGGTTCCGCACAAATTACAATGTAAATTTAGAGTACCGTTAATCGGGGTGACTTTGATAATTTCGGAGCTACTTTGATCGTTTTAACACACACATACACAAATCACGTCTATATCCCTTACGGGGTAGACAGAGCCAGGTAACAAGACCTAAAGGCCACGTTTAGCATGATTGTGGGCGTACAGGTGCAACACCAATAACATGATTCCTAAGATTGTTGCCCGTTCCCTTGATGGGTGTTTTTCTATAATTAAGATTGTAACACGTAAAGTAAAAGTTACACTCACTGACTGTAACTAAATAAATTCGAAAGTGAAACGATTTCAGAATTCGCCAGAAATAGTCGCTAGGACCCAAGCAAAAGACGCCATTTCCAGCTATAAAGTCGCTAAATCTGCAACTCTGAATTGCGTGTTCATGCCTATCTAAGTAAAACACACAACAAAAAGGTGTACTAAAAATAACTCAGCCATCGTACAGGCTGTAAAAAAGTCATTTGAAGGGGTAAGCCAGGTAACGAGGGGCATAGCATTCTGTCTAGACATACCTGTCTGGCGCGGGCCTAGCAAATGTCAAAGATGAATTTAAATACATTATTGGGGTTGGGAGCCAGAAGTTTGGACAGAGTCATGTTCAAAATACTTGCTCCCGATTTTACATACTTAAACAAACATACATAAATCACGTCTTTATCCCTTACAAGGTAGACAGAGCCTTTTTTTAACGGAGAGGAAATCTTTATGGACGCCCTAGGCACGGGGATGCCTAGGGTTATGTGGGACTCCCCCCCGGAGGGGTATACCCGAACTAAAAATTCTCCGGCGTTGCCTCAATCCGGTGTGATGGGGACGCAGTGGGATGCCACTAGGGTTTCGGCCACAAACGCCCCCCGGTGGCCCTGGCTTTCGCCAGGACCGCGCCAAGAAGCTGGGCCCGTCTTCACGAGGTAGACAGAGCCTAAGGTAACAAGAGTAAAGGCCGCGCTAAGCAAGATTTATGGGCGTATTGCTGGAATGGGGAATCATAACAGTGACGCCTGATGATCTCTAAGATTTTCGCCCGTTCCCTCGATGGCCTTTTACCATGCGCGGGCAGAGAAGCAACTGGTACATTCTATGTTTTTTCTATAGGTAATCCCAGACTAGCATGATCATTTTGATCTCGATCTTAACACCATTATTTTTTTACATGTTTATTCCGAACACGGCAACTGTCAAACACATTAAGAAACTAGAGGCACTGTATTCAGGGAAGCAGTGCTATAATATAATTTAAAGCTCGGGGACCTTATACATTCCCTTTTTAAATGTATTTAATTTAAGTACAATTTAAGTATTCTTACTGTATTTGATTTTGAAAAAAATGACTTTCTGCCAAGTTTCTTGCGGCGCATTCTTGGCAATGATGGTCTTTCCAAATGCGCTGGTAGTTTCAAAAAGACATGTAAAGAGCCCTTGGCGGCCATTTGCAAAAATAAAATTTTGTTTTTTTTTGGTTTGTATCCAGTCCGTCGTCATTTCGCAGCCGCTAGTGCCAGCGTGGGAAGTATTTTGATTGGTTCACGATGAGCCAGAGAATTTCAGAACTATGACCACGCGTCGTTATTAATACGAGTATAGTTCCTATGAAGAGCGGAAACGCGGAGTGTATAATTATTTACCAGCGGGCGTTTACGGGCGGTATTGTTGCAAATTTTATTACTCTGTGGGTAGTATGTGGTTAGGACTAGTAAATAAACATTTAAAACATTGCTACGAAGAATTTCGCTGTTATTTTTAGAGCATCGTTAAGAATGGATTCGTTTCCAGTATTACCCTTTGAAAGGTTCTGACCCAATCCATTCACTTTCAACATGAAACTATCGTGAGATTTAATCATAATTACTGACCGGATAACCCACGTAATAAAATAAATAAATAAATATCTTTGGACAAATTACACCAATTGACCCAGCCCCAAACTAAGCAAAGCTTGTACTATGGGTACCAGGCAACGGATAAACATACTTATATAAAGTAGATAAATACATACTTAAATACATACAACACCCATGACTCGGGCACAAACATTCGTATTCATCATACAACTGTCTGCCCCTACCGGGATTCGAACACAAGACCTCTAGCTTCATAGTCAGGGTCACTAACCACTAAGCTATCCGGTCGTCATTATGTAAGTTCCTGACCATTATAAACTGATCTTGCCCAGCGTATATTTTGCTTTAGAGTAATGGCTCTGCTACGCTACACACGAAGAGCCATGGAGCGAGCTATGTTGGCCATCTCACTTTTTAACCACATCCCCAATTCCGACATTCGGAAATGGATTAGAGTTGTGGATGTCGGAACTAGGATAACAGCTGAAGTGACGATGGGCGGGGCGTTTGGCAAGACGGAACGACAGATGGTCGAAGGCGGTCACAGGGTGGTGGCCAAGACTGGGTCGAAGGTCAGTGTTCAGACTATCAGCTCGTTGGTCAAATGACGTCTGTCATTCGGCTGGAAAACTGTGGATGAGACTGGCACGGGACCGGGCAAAGTGGCGTGAAAGAGGCCTTTACTCAGCAGTGGGTGGATGTGGGCTGATTAGATAGATAGATGGCTCTGCTAAAACTTTTTTTTTTATATATATATAAGAGGGGGCAAACGAGCAGACGGGTCACCTGATGGAAAGTAATCACCATCGCCCAGGGACACCTGCAAGACTTGGGGTTGTAGCGTGGTAGTACATAAGTAGATATAAGCAACCTCGAATACAGTCCAGTTCGTTTCCAGCACTCGTTGTGTTACTACGTCCCGCACGTCTCCCCGTAGTCAAACCCTACATGGCGACCCTGCCATGCGGCGCCGGCGTGCCGCCGGGGCGCCGCGTATCGCGAAGTTGCTGACTCCGTGCATTCCGGCACGTTGATCATTATCGCTCAAACTGCGGGAGCAGGTAGAAATGTCGCAACCGACAACGAACCAGAGGTGCATGGGATAGAGCTAAATAACGTGCTCCTCGCAGCAGTTCTAGCAGCATTTGGCATATTTATGCTCATCATACTTATCAAGAAGTACAAGGAGTGTCAACAATCTTGGATGAGGAAGGCTATCCAGGCCGAGTTCGTCCGTCGTATCCAACTACGCATGTCGGGGCGGGCGTCCCGCGCTGGAGCCTCCGCTGACGAGGACCAGGTTTGAAATTTCGGCGGTTCAGTGAGTGTTTAATTATTATATTATAACTATGTTTTCGTGTGCGTAGTGATGTGAATTGGAATCAGAACTATGCAGTACATATAACAAAATAACGAACAATAATTAATTAATACTATGACTTCTATTTTATAACTCTAAATGTATGCTAAGGAAACTCGCTCCTAAAAAAAAGGGCTAATGGCATTTTTTGATGGAAAATTTAAAATATTGCTACGATGAACTTGTAAACATTAGAACCTATTTAGTAAAATTAGGTTCCAGAAGACGGCAACAACAAGACAAATGTAATAAAAAACAATGTGAAGCCGATCTTATAATTTCTAAATGTAATGAGTACTTGCTAACTATAAACTTAGAAAAAAGTAAAAATAAGCCAGATGAAACATTGCTACTCGATAACCTAACTAGTAACATAGCTAGTTTATACCAGGAGATTGTTAAGTATTGTAAACAAGAAACAGATATTAATGATATTACGCCAGATTCAGAACAAGTAGATGAGTCAAATCTTGTAACAATGGAAAAGTTTGATTTAAAAACCGCAGTATCCTTACTGCCAATTATGGACAATACAGAAGAAAAAACTAAGCAGCTTATTTCAGCTATTGAAATGTATAGCTCTATGTTAGACGCAGCTTCCCATAAAACATTAATAACGTTCGTACTAAAGACCAGACTCTCGGAAGGGGCTAAGTTAACAATGACACAAAATTATGACACAGTTACACTACTCCTTAGCGACATGAAAAAATATCTGCTAGCTAAAAAATCATTCACAGCTTTACAGCAACAACTACAAAATGCATGTCAAAAGAATAAGTCTATTGAAGCCTACGGAAAGGAAATAGAGTCCCTATTTAACGACTTAACCATTTCGCAAGCCGACGGCGACGCAGCCAAATATGAAATTTTAAGACCCTTAAACGAACAAACGGCGATAAAGCGTTTCGCAGACGGATTGCAAAACGGTCATCTCAGTACTATAATTTCAGCTAGGGACTATAAGAATTTAAAAGATGCGATAAGAGGCGCGAAAGACGAAGAAGTTTCAACTTCGTCACAAGGTTCAGTAATGAGAATGGAGCAGAATAGGTATTTTTCAAACAGACCCTCATACAGGGGCCGGGGGCGCGGTAATTACCGTTACCAAGCCCATCAATATCAGCCGCATACGCATTATCAGCAGCGAGGTTATCCTACGCGTGGATACTGGCCGGCGCCAGCGACGCGAAGTCAGCAGGCGACCCAACCGAGAGGCCGATACCAAAATAGGAGTCGAGGTACGTACTATAGACGTAATAGCCATACCGTCAATTATGCCGAGCAAAGTAACGAGAACCAACAACAACAACATAACAACAACAATGTAGAACAAGCAGATCTTAGTGAGTTTTTTCGTCACTAACATAAGCAGCATAAATTCGAACGGCTATTTTAACGCTGTCGAACTATTCCTAAACGATAACAAATGTAATTGGCTTGTTGATACAGGAGCCTCACTGTGTGCAGTGAAGTCCGAGAAGTTGATTCAGCATAACATACCATTTTATCCAGGTAGAATTAAAATAAACGGTGTCTGTGGCGAATTAAATTCAATTGGTTATGTGATACTACGACTTACGTTGAACGGAAATGAATTCATAAACAAGTTCCACGTATTTGAGAATTTAAGCTGTGCTAGTGATGGAATACTAGGACTAGACTTTCTGACTAAATACAAAAGTACTTTAAATTTAGAACACAATACATTAACTCTATGTACAGGAGAAGATGAAGTTTGTATACACATGCAATCGGGAAAAAACGGACATAACACTTATTTAACCGTTCCAGCTAGATCAGAATCCATTCATTTTATAGCAACTCACGTAAAGGAAGATTGTGTCATTTACCCACAACAGTTATGCGATGGGATATTTCTAGCAGGTTCCATCGGGAGTCCTCAAGACGGACTTCTACCTATACAATTACTCAATACACGTGAAACAGACGTTTCATTAAGTTTCATCACCCCAGAAATTCATAAATTACATGACTTTAACGTATTATCATTCGATAAATTAAACAATAGAGACACTAATAGAATAAAGAAACTATTTACAGAATTAAATTTAGCAGACTTAAATAAAGAAGAGCGACTAGAAATAGAAAAAATATGCTCTAAATTTTCTGATGTTTTCCATTTGCAAGGGGACAAGTTAACGACAACTAATATTTACCAACAAACAATCCATTTGCAACCCAACGAAACGCCAGTATACGAAAAACAATACAGACTACCCAAATTCCAAACCGAGGAAATTAAAAAACAACTTCAAAAAATGCTTGACGATGACATCATCGAGACCACCGCCAGTGAGTGGTCCAGTCCTATTTTATTGGTTCCTAAAAAATCAGAAATGGGAGATAGAAAATACAGATTAGTTATAGATTACAGAAAATTGAATAACAAAATAACAAATGATAGGTTTCCACTTCCAAACATCACCGACATCCTAGACTCACTTTCTGGCGCGATCTACTTCAGTCATTTAGACTTACAAAATGGGTATTACCAAATTGAATTAACACCAGAAAGTCGCAAGTGTACGGCATTTACATACGACAAACAATATCAAATGAAACGTATGCCCATGGGGTTAAAGAGCAGTCCGAGTGCATTTTCGCGAGCAATGACTGTAGCATTAGCAGGATTAAATTACGAAAAATGTTTTGTTTATCTTGATGACCTTATAATTTTCGGTAGAAACCTAGATACACACAATAAAAACCTCATCGACGTACTTTCAAGATTAAGGCAAGTAAAATTAAAACTAAATCCAAACAAATGTCAATTTTTAAAAAAAGAACTATTATACCTAGGGCACGTCGTTAGTGCAGAAGGCGTTAAACCAGATCCGAATAAAATCAGTATTTTGAAAAACTACCCTACACCAACTACAAACGATGAAGTCAAACGATTTGTGGCATTTTCAAATTATTATCGCCGATTTATCCCACATTTTGCCGAAATAACCATACCCCTAAATAAGTTAAGCAAAAAAGATACTCCTTTTGAATGGTCAAAACAATGCGAACATTCATTTCAAAAATTAAAAACTTCTCTTACATCTCCTCCAATATTACAGTACCCCGATTTTTCAGACACAAGCGAATTTCACTTATATACAGACGCCTCCGGAAAGGCTATTGGTTCCCTTTTATGCAACAAAAACAATCGCCCGGTAGCCTATGCGAGTCGAAGCTTGAATAAAGCCGAACTCAATTATCCTACAATCGAGAAAGAAATGCTATCAGTAGTATGGTCCATAAAATACTTCAGACCGTATTTGTATGGCCGGAAATTTAGAATTTTCACAGATCATCGCCCGTTAGTATATTTATTTAATATGACCAATCCCACAAGTAGACTTACCAAATTCCGATTAGTATTAGAAGAATACGATTTTGTTGTAGAATACATAAAAGGCAGAGATAATGTCGCAGCAGACGCACTATCTCGTATCATAATAACTTCAGATGAACTTAAAAACATGAGTGAAAACATCTTAAATGTAATCACAAGGAACAAGGCGAAAAAATTGGCAAACGCAGGAAATACCAATCCACCGACCAATGACGATCCCACTTATTACCGGACTGATCACCCGAGAATAATGGAATCAATCGTGAGGCCGATGAATTCGGTACAACTCGAGTTTGTGTCAAGAAACAAGTGGTATACAATTAACGATAAACGCGAAAATTGTTTGTTAACATACAAACCAACAGACATGACAATCTACACATGCCCAGACTTACGATCATGTATGGCGCGAGACGACTATGTGAGTGAACTGGAGCAGCTATGTAAGAAGGAGAAAATAACGGAAATTATTATAATTAAAAACGAAGAGAATGTAAAACATATAACATGGTTAACCAGAGAGATAAATAAGTATAAAATGTGGTCCGGGCCACGAATTCATTTACTGAAAGATAAAGAAAGAATATTATCGCACGACGATAAATTAGTAATATTAAATGATTTTCACATTTTGCCTACAAGCGGACACGCGGGCATAAATCGTATGACTAATAACATCAAGAAATACTATTACTGGCCAGATATGAACCTAGACATTAAAAAATATGTGACTAAATGCTCAAAGTGTCAAACACAAAAACATTCGGTTCACGTAAAAGAACCAATGGTTATTACAACCACAGCCATGTCGGCATTTGATAAGGTTTTCTTAGATATAGTAGGGCCCTTAAGTAAGGATTATTATAATAAGAATTATACACTAACTATACAGTGTGAGCTCACCAAATATATAGAAGCTTATCCATTAGAAAATAAAGATTCAATAAGCGTTGCAAAGGCTTTCGTGGAGAATTTCGTACTCAGATACGGAATTCCTCTCGAAATCAGTACAGATAGGGGATCAGAATTTATATCAGAAACAATGCAACAGACTTGCAAACTTTTAAAAATTAAACAGCTCTCATCTACAGCGTATCACCATCAATCTATTGGCTCTCTAGAAAATACACACAAACATTTGAACGCTTACCTTAGAATACAAGCAAATAACGAAGCCAAAACATGGAGTACGTGGATACCATTTTGGACATTTTCATACAATACTAGTGTACACTCAGCAACAAAATTCACCCCCTATGAGTTGGTCTTTGGTAAGAATTGTAGACTACCAAGTAATTTAATTAGAGATGTAGAACCATTATATAATAGTGATGATTATCCTCTTAGCTTAAGGTATAGAATACAAAAGGCACAAGAAGTGGCAAGAAAAAATTTATTGTCATCAAAAGAAACAAGAAAATGTATGTACGACAAGAACATAAATCCAATTGTATACAAACCCGATGACTTAATACTAGTGAAAAATGAAACAGCTAAAAAATTACAATCTGTATACAATGGTCCATTTAAGGTTATACAGGACGCATCACCAAATGTCGAAATATTAAAAGATGGAAAAAAAGAAATTATACACAAAAACAGAACCAAACCATATTTACAATAGTTAGTGTGCTTTCATGTATTAAGTTAAGTAATATAAGATATCCTATAAGAAAAAAAAAAAAACATGTTATTTTTTATTTTTTTTTCATTTTGTGAAGGGAGGTGTAGCGTGGTAGTACATAAGTAGATATAAGCAACCTCGAATACAGTCCAGTTCGTTTCCAGCACTCGTTGTGTTACTACGTCCCGCACGTCTCCCCGTAGTCAAACCCTACAGGGTATCACAGGTGCGTTGCCGGCCCTTTGAAGAACAGGGATTCTCGCTTTTTAAAAATCCCTAAATTGTACCGCTCGTTTTATTGTGGATTTTATATTTACGAACTTCTACGGAACCTTCAGTGCACTTGACCGGTTTTCCGGTTTTTTTGTCCAGTTTGGCTAAACAAAGTCATAATTTCGCCGTCTTGTATATTGAAAAATACTCCTACCCGATTTCATTATACAATTTTAACTGATCGCGAGATTGTTGCTAATGGAATTACCCTCGTAATTCACTTACCTATTCAAAAACCGATATCGAGGCGTTATGCCGTTATATCGAAATTGTGTCTTTGACAGATTCACGGTTAATAACATCTCATGAAGTTACATTGTTTGAAACCAAAGGCTTTTACGAATATGTTGAGAAATAATTATCAAAGGAAGAAGACATTTTTTTTCTTTTGATAGACACACAAATAGAGCACACACAATTTACCAAAAAAGAAACATAAGACACAGTCTTATTAGTTTTAGTCCAATTAGTTTAATTTGACGGTGGAGGCGTTTTACACCTCCACTGAACTTACTATTTTATTTTTTTTTGTTTTTTATTTTGACCAGTAGATACTTTATACATCTCTACTATTTATAGATTAATATAATTTAAGGCTCGGGGACCTTATACATCCCTTATATAAATGTATTTAATGTAAGTAGAATTTAGGTATTCTTACTGTATTTTTATTTGAAAAAATGACTTTCTGCCAAGTTTCTTGCGGCGCATTCTTCTTGGCAATGATGGTCTTTCCGAATGTGCTGGTAGTTTCAAAAAGACATGTAAAAGAGCCCTTGGCGGCCAATTTGCAAAAATAAATTTTCATTTTCATTTTCATTTTCTTCTTCTTTTTCTAATATGGCCCCATCGATCGATGCGATGATTTTCGCCAATGTCAAAGTAAATACAGTATTCAAAAATCTTGTGACAAAAATGTCGGCAACGTTGTACAGTAGAACACGGTCAAATGACCCTCCCCCTGTCGGGCTCTTAGCCAACGGATAACGATATCCCTCAGAATCTGCCAAATCATTAACCGATGCCCAGGGTGCTCTCGAACGGATCCAAAATCGAACCAAATTAATCATCCAACGTTGGTTTTACCAGTGCTGGTAATGTAACTTGGTTATGTAAGAAGAACAAGCTTAAATTTCGGCCATGGTGTCACAGTGGTAAAGAGTCGGCACGTGGGATCCCAATGCAGGGTATTTGAGCACTCTATGGAATATCTGATATCTATCAAATAGGCTCTTCTCGAAATCCCACGCTTCTTTGATTGAGAGGCCATAGGTCAAACCAAAGTTTTTCCCAATCAGCATCTCCGAATAAGAAAGAAAGAAAGAAGATATTTATTCCTTTTTGCAAGACACAAATATAAGAGAATATACACAATCATGAGCGTTGTGTGTGTCTTCGCAAAAGTGAAACGGTCGCTGGCTCAGCATTACGCTGAGGTTAGACTGCAGCACTGATTTTCAGCCAGCACCGTCTATGACTCACGAAACGATACACAGATAAAAATATACTACATAATCCATAAACTTTTACGTAATAACGCAAAGCACATATTATAACTTTCCGGTCTATTCATTCATCCTAACACATAATAATCCAAATGCGTACGATTCTCTCGACTACACCTTTGTAGAGCCATATAGCGTGAGCGATGAATACGAAAAAAAACATGGTGCCTTTCTCCAGCTGGCCGCCAAGAAAAGCGGAAAAATACATAATAATGAACGCTTACGGATATGAATGAAAACGTTCCCTTTTAGTTTATTACATGAGAGATTTTCCCCATCCTTTGAGGGCCTCCTCGGGTTATTATGCACCCTCTGCCTGTGGGATGAGACTGGAGTTTCAGTGTCAACATTGCCAGGTTGGACCTACATATTTTAGCAGATTGGTTGTTACAGTTTGTTAGATGTTTTCACTCCCGTTTTACCATAATGTTCTTATCGTGGTGCTTAAGTATAAATGCGAAGGTGGTTTCAAATTGCGGTAATAACGGACTTGTTGGCTTTTGTTTCTTCGAATGCTTATTATTTGTATTTAGAAGTTTGTCAATCTGGAAATAGCGAATCTTAAAATGACAAATGGCCGTCACGGAATGACGAGGGTTCGTTTCATAGTTTTACTTTTCGGATTTTTCTGAGTTCTAATTTTCAGTGCCGTATAGAAATTTAGAGAAAGAGAATGTTAAGATGAAGGAAACTTTACATATAACTAGTCGGAAATTGGCCTGATTTTACACCAATACACCATTCAAAGGGCAGTGGAGATACAGGAGGGGGGAACATTTTTAGGCGAGTCATTTTTGACGAAGTCTTTTGTTTCTAATTATGTCATTTGTTAAACTGTTGCTCCCAGTAATGAAGGCTAATTGGTGATCTTTACTTTGTTTTAAAATGTATGTTCTAGTTATCTTCCATGCTGGTCTGGGAGCAAAGAAAAAACATAGAATGTATCAGTTGCTTCTCTTTCCGCGCAGATGGTAAAAGCCCATCGAGGGACTGGGCGAAAATCTTAGGGATCATGTTATATAGGCGATGTGGCTAGCAACCCATCACTGTTCTGATTCCCCTTTCCATCCATACGCCCACGATCATGCTAAACGTGGTCTTTAGGTCTTGTCACTTTAGGCTCTGTCTACCCCGTAAGGGATAAAGACGTGATTTATGTATGTATGTATGTATGTTCTAGTTATTTTGAATCTGGTATAGTTCCGTGATACTTATTTATTTTTAATCTGGGTTGCCGTCAAAAGCCCGCACGAAGACTGAAAGTAATTTGCCTTCCTTTTACGAGGGCGAACACATTTTTTTTTTGTTTCATGCACACATTTTCGGGCAAAGCGTCGCTGAAAAAAACGATACAGTTACAAAGGATTTTAATAACTTTATTAAGCAAAATGTTAATGAGTTTTTGTTGAAATTACATACGACATTTAATAACTAAATCAGTTAAGCGCAAGCAGTTTCGGGACCGGGTAGGCCATATTCTATTAAATATATCTTCTTTTATATATTCTGAAATCACTATTAACGCGTTTATTGCGAAAACTATGCAATTTCCCAAAATAAAAAGTAGCCTTTGTTTTATCTAGAATACCAGCTACCTCCGTTTCAAATCTGATCCAAATTCATGGAATTGTTTCAATGTGAAGAAGGAACAAACATACAGATCCTAAACACAAACTTGCGCATTAAAGGTCCAACAACACCAGTGCGTAAAAGACGGTGAGCGTTTACCAAAATGTATGAAGAAACGGTGAGAGTACGTGACTCATGCGATACGTCACTGCGTATTCGCAGCGGTGTGGTCGCTCCTTTATAATATTAGTAGGATTCATTGATAAAAGTGATAAATGAAACTTATGTTTACACATTTTAACGTAAAATATGATCACACTGTGAAAGTTTTTATACAACATTAATTCTTAGCTTCGTGGGCGGAAATGTGAATAAAATAATATACTGTTTACATTAGACTTTGTTTATTTTTCCACTGAAATACGGCGCATACGGATTGTAAGGTAGCTCAAAGATAATCCGTGATTTAAATAAAGCTTTGTTTAATCCAACTAATATTATAAATGCGAAAATTTCTAACGAGGTGAGTGAGTGTGTTTGTTGTGAAGGAAATCAAAATAGTGATGGGTTGCTAGCCGCATCGCCTATAATAATAATAAATATTTTTATTTTCAGACTAATATCCATAGATTGTTAGTTATAACATACACTTAAGAACTAGTGTTAGTAGGACAGATTTTAATATTTAGTATCGGAACAGCGGCTATAACATGATTCCTATGATTTTCGCCCAATCCTTCAATGGGCTTTTACCATCTGCGCTAAGAGAAACAGGTGTTACGTTATATATTTTTCCTTTACTCTCAAACCAGCATGGAAGATCCATCAATAATTTTCAATAAATATTGTTTTTAACTCTACTTTGGTTGCGACTAGGATCGACGCCAACAAAATCCCATAAATCTCGGGAAATTTGCATAACCCTGGCAACCCTATTCCGGGGGTTTCATCCGTGAGTCAGATAAATTGTTAATTTAAATCAAGAGGCAGGTTTACGATGTAAATAAGAGATTACTCGCGGTTTAAAAATAAATGTAATTTACGAAAAATATCTCCCCAACATTTATATTACGAATCAAATAAACATTGGAAAAGTTGAGCGCTTTTAGATTGCTGTTTTACATGATCATGTTTTCGCTTGTATGACTGTATTTAGGGATCCATCAAGTGTTAGGGGTTCTGTTACTAGGAACTAAACCCTCTGTAAGTTCATTCAGATCCATTTTAACCCCGAAGTTTATATAAAATTCATTTAAAATGATATTATTATTATATCCTACTAATCCTGCTTCCAACTAATCCTACTCATTAATTATTCATTCCTACTTATTAATTATTGATTGTTTGAATATAAATTGAAATCAATTAATTGTGACAAGAAGTGCATTAACTAGAATATTGCATGCCTAGTGTAGGTAGAACATAAGCACATCCCATTCCACTACTCATGAAGGCTGCGGCTCCACTGAGGCGGAGACGAGCGGAGCGGAGAGGAGACGTGTGGGGATCGACCAATCATATTACAGAGCGGAGACGAGATGTATGACGAGATTTGTTAAGTCTGATTTGGGGAAGAGCAGCTGACATTCAGAGTATCTTCATTTTACAGAAGAGGGCAGTTCGGTCCATCTACAATCTGAACTCCCGAGAGTCATTAAAAGAGCGCTTTAAAGAGATAGAAATTCTCACAGTAGCTTCGCAGTACATACACGATGTGATTATGTACACACACAAGAATTTCAATTCCTTTAAGAAAGTTTCGGACATCCATGATATCAACACTCGTAATAAACACAAGCTTCTCGTTCCTAAATTTCGTCTACGGAAAGTAAGTAAATCTTTCCTGGGAAATTGTGTCAGGTTCTACAACAAAGTGCCTGTAGATGCGTGGAAATTGTCACATGTGTTATTCAAGAAATACATAAAGAACACGCTCTTAAAGAAAGCATATTACACAGTCGATGAGTACATGTGTGATAATAACATGACATGGCCATCTTTGGAAAAATTACCGTAAGCATCCAGTGTTTTGTGAGTGATCCTGTAGTGCGTGTGTATGTGTGCGTGTGTGTGTGTGTATGAGTGTATGCGTGTAGTGTCGACTAGATACGGTCTCTGGCCCTGTTGCTACCGTCTGCTGTTGAGGTTAGCTGATCTTGATTAATTAAGATTCCAAATTGTATAGCTGTATTAATTAAAATTATTAATTAAGATAGGTATTATCAATATAAATATTGTACCTATTGTAATTGTTTATTTAAATATTTATTCTATTTTTCATAATGATTAATTTTTACAATGACATAAATATTGCTATGTCGTATGTGTATTAAACTAGGTATTAGGTAGGTATATTGTTAAGCTTATGGATTTCCGGTTTAATTTTTTTCTTATTGTTTTTTTCTTTTACTGTTTAGTTGCAGGCTAGCGACGTCGAAGTTCCTAAAACGTTCCCATAGTGTGCCTGTGGGGACGGAAGCGAGACATGCCCTCGGTACCGCTCTGCTTTCAGAGCAGGACATGAGTGCGTGAAAGCCAACATTGGGGGCGGCAGACGTAAGCTTGCCTTCGGAATCCAAAAGCTTATTGGTTACTTACTTGACATGAAATGTATATTTCATAATTTTGTTTTATATATTTTTTTTTTTCCTGCGACATTGGAGACATCTCCAATTAGTTTATTTGACGGTGGAGGCGTTTTACACCTCCACTGAACTTACTATTATTATTATTTTTTTGTTTTTTATTTTTTTTTTGACCAGTAGAGACTTTATACATCTCTACTATTTATAGATTAATATAATTTAAGGCTCGGGGACCTTATACATCCCTTATATAAATGTATCTAATATAAGTAGAATTTAAGTATTCTTAGTTACTGTATTTTTATTTGAAAAAATGACTTTCTGCCAAGTTTCTTGCGGCGCATTCTTCTTGGCAATGATGGTCTTTCCGAATGTGCTGGTAGTTTCAAAAGACATGTAAAAGAGCCCTTAGCGGCCAATTTGCAAAATAAATTTTCTTTTCTCTTTTCTTTTCTGTGGATTTCATGTAATATGATTGGTCGATCCCCACACGTCTCCTCTCCGCTCCGATCGTCTCCGCCTCAGTGGAGCCGCAGCCAGATCTTTGTTATTCACACTATGTTCTGGTAATAAATAACTTTGACTTTGACTTTGACTTATCAAACGAGAGGTTGCTTTTTTCTTTTTTTTTAGCTTTAAAGACTGTGACCTGCGTGCTGTACAATCAGCGCTACTATAACTTGTGCAATTTTTTATGTGCTAATACACTCTTTTAGCACAATTTTCTAGGCGTCATTCCGCATCCAATGAACTATCGCACATAATTTTAAGAGCAGTATCACTATTTTAGACTATTTTGAACTTGTCGGCTAGACTACTACTACTTGTAAGTCTCGGACAAGAAGAGTATAATTTTCTACTGAAGTTTGTGAGAATGTATGGAAGTTTGTTACACTTTCACGCCAGAACGGCTGGACAGATCTGAATTAAATTTGGAACGCAGATAGATTATAGTCTATAAAAACACATAGGTTACTCTTTATCCCGAAAAATGGTGTAGTTACCGCGGGATAGCGGTAAAGAATCATTTGCAGGCGAAGTCGCGGGTAACAGCTAGTTTGTTAAAAACGTCGTGAAACAATAAGTGATCGTTCGATATTGCTGTGGATGTGATGCTAATTGCGTACAAATGAGTGATTGTGTGAGAATTAAGATGAAATTGGTTTGTTGACAAAGCCATTAAAATATTGGATTGGACTAGAACGTAATAGGTACATGACAAGGTACCTGATTCTTACATTATCTTTGACTCTACTTTCTCCTTTACGTTTTTTTTTTCTCCAGTGATTTCTAACGTAAAACACGTCTTTATCCCTTACGGGGTAGATAGAGCCTTTTTTTTAAATAAACTAATTAACCGTTGTTGCCCAGGGTGCACCGGCCTAAGCGTTACCCTCCCCCCCCCCCCCGTGAGGCCAAGAGCCTCTGTTAAAAGGGAACTGTAACGCTAGAGCTCTCGAGGAGGTTTCCGACGTCGCACCCCGGGTAGACAGAGCCTAAGTTAACAAGACCTTAAGGCCACGTTTAGCATGATTGTGGGCGTATAGGTGGAAAAGGGAATTAAATCGCCTATAACGAATTCCTAAGATATTGGCTCATTCCTGGCTTTTTACCATCTCAGCAGCTTGGAAGGATTTCTATTCTAAAGTTGTTAATGGATCTGTAAATGTGACAAATCCTATAATTGGGTATCTTGGAGGGGCCATTAAAGTTGTCAGTTAGAATTGGAACTCCGGAGTTTGTAATGAAATTGACTTAGCGTAAAATGCCTCACCTCAACAAAAACCGCGTTAAACACAAATTAAATAACCTAAAACTCTAGTTTATTTCTAACAAAGCGACAAAACCAATCACTCTCAAACGAAATTAAATCACTCCTCATTTAAGTAAACCATGGGCTTGGCAATCCACTATTACAAAGTTCCAGAATACATTAACATTGTATTTTAAATTGAGTCTTGTGTCGAAGGGCAGTTCGGTGAATGTAGATTATCTCCGAAGTAAACATAGAACTTGTGGTGTTTCGGAGGTCTTTAACAGAGTTACAAGTTAGAGACGCTTTAGTTAAATCTTGAGCGTTTTCGAGTAATGGCGAGCAGTCTAACAGTGAACGTCCTATGACTGTTTGCATTTTAAGAAAAAAAGTTTCTGTCGAAAATGTCATTTTTAATACAAGTTTTTTGCCGACTACTAATTACTTAACTTACGTTGTCGTTGTTTCTATATTCTAATCACCAAATTTTAAATGCATCGCAATAACAATTGAAGATTTCCCTCCTGCGGAGACGGTCCTGTCTAGGTCACCAGAATTTCGATACCAGATTGATTTGTCATCTCGCTTACGCAGGTATGCAAAATTTCAGCTCAAGATAGAAGATATTTGCTTTAAAATTCTGTTGCAAAATACCACCTGGACCAACATACATACATACTTAAATAAATAAAAAATAAATATCCTGGGACAAATTACACCAATTGACCTAGCCCCAAACTAAGCAAAGCTTGTACTATGGGTACTAGGCAACGGATATACATACTTTTATAATGTAGATAAATACATACTTAAATACATACACATCCATGACTCGGGCACAAGCATTCGTATTCATCATACAACTTAGACGCACTGCAAATCTGTGTTACATGGAAATCTACAAATACAGTATTCTATACATACATACCGTCACGCCTCTTTCCCGCAGGGGTAAGCATATAATAGGGGGGGTATTCTATATTATAGTTAATGACACGGTCGAGTTAGGATGTTCTTACAATGATTTATTAGATTGCCGGTTTGAAACTTCCATCGTTTCACATTAAATACATTATTTATTGTAACCAACCGGTTAAGATCATGTCGGGCACACCCACTGCACCCTCGTAAATATATCTACGCAAATGAGAACCCTGTCGTTTTAACTGCTTTGATTATAACAAACGGTGGTAGACCGGGATTAATTTGAAATTTACTTTGTACCTATCTTAGATTAGATCGTAGGAAAAGCATAACAAGGGTTGCTGGCAGTCAAGCGAATAGTAGAAGCGCTAGTGTCGCGTGCGGTCCAATAACACTTTTCACTGGTTTCGGCGGGCTTAGTGACATAAATAGTAATTTCTTTCATTAACCCGCTGAAAAGTGATATTCATGAAATTATCGCAAATGTGGATTATTTGGCGATAAATGTGAACGCTTTGAAAGCGGATTTTTTTCCCGAACAAAACGAAACCGCAAAACATTGCGGCATAGCTACTCTGATAAATTTAAAACTTATTTCGGCGCCGATCTTATAAAGTCGCCTATAACAGCTATACTCTGGACCTTAGTCAACAGTGGCGCCAACTGGTGAGCAAAAAAACGATAGTTCCCATTTGCTAGTTGATGTGGCAATGGGCAAGCCATACTTTATTATTTACTAGCGACCCGCCCCGGCTTCGCACGGTATATCATGCATGTATTATACATTATAAACCTTCCTCTTGAATCACTCTATCTATTAAAAAAAACCGCATCAAAATCCGTTGTGTAGTTTTGAAGATATAACCATACATAGGGACATAGGGACACAGGGACAGAGAAAGCGACTTTATTTTATACTATATAGTGATAGTGACTATGTATAGTGACTATGTAGTGATGATGATAGTGATAGTGATGAAGAAACTGTAAGTACCCTACAAGGATTGGATAAAGATAGGGGACAGCCCCTCTGCCAACGTCAATTTAACTGCACAAAATGTTTACAATCTCTCCAAATGCGAATAAAAGCGAATGCTCCATGAATCATTCGGCTTCCATTTGACTATAATTTTATGTGCGATCGTAAAGAAGCTCACGTGACCATAAACACGGCTATGTCTCGTTTAAGTTGACTGTCATAAAGGACGTGAAAAAAGCTGTATAAGGTCAGGTGTAAGTGTAACAATTTACCACTTCATTTACTTACATTTACACTTCTAACGGTAAAACCGTAAAAGTAAAACATAAAAATCAAGAAATAAAAAAATCTTGATTCACAAAAACAGCGCCTTCTCTCGTCCCTGGTGAGCAGATGTTCCACGGGAGGTAATTGTGTCGTACAGACACATCATCCAAACAGATGACGTTTAGCGACAAAAATTGACATAGTAACAAGGTCACGTGACATCTAGTAACAGATAGAAAAATTCGAGCTTACCCACCTGCTATGGGTGGTGTAGGGGTAGCACGCGTCACGGAATGACGAGGATCTGGGTTGGATTCTCGGCCATAGCTTTACTTTTCGGATTTGTCTGTGTTCTAAAATTTACACATTTAAATTACAAGTGTTTGTTGGAACTAGTGGAAGTTATTAGGATAGTTCTTTATTTGGAGTAAAGTTTGTATGTACCGTAAAATGAGGTGAGAAAGGTTTGCGAAGGAAGAAGAGGTAGAACTAATATTTTGTGTTTTCACTTGCTTATTAAAATGTTTGGCTCAGCTTGGTCTAAAAGCAGTTCAGTTATATTTTTATTATCTAGATTTTTTCAGGAATTTTTTATCGACTTTTTTTTATCTCTTCTTTATTGTTTAATGTTTAAACTATGAAACTAAACGACAGGTTATCATTATTAAACTAAAATTCATACCGCCGGAACATTTTTTATCTATAAAAATCGACTTGCCACATATAAAAATTTTATTTATCGAGGTTTGTCTTCAATTTAGTCCCTACTCACCCTGTTTTACATTACGTTAGCGTTCGTAGTGTATAACAACAAACTATTTGAGAAACCAAACCAATATGCCAAAAAGACTTTAAGAATTCAACAAAGCCTCTAACAATGTAATTAACATAAAATTACATGGAGACATTAACAAATTGCCAAATTTGAAGAGGGTATCGCACAAGGGAGCGCGCTTGTCCCGGGTAATATATGGCATGTAAAAATGTCCCGGAGCGCTACAGAGATCATCCCTGTCACAGCTCCGAAAAAGGGTATTTTTCACGTCTACATTACGCCGGTCGCTAGATCTACTTTATTAATTTCCCATTCTATACCTACTGCGGATTGAAAGTCCGTTATTATAACTTGCATTTGCTCCTGGCTTCGCTTGAAGCGTCAGATTTGGCGAAATTGCAAGATTTCACTGAATCTCTACGGGTGACCATAAAAAATCCATGGGTATCGTGAAAATTTCCATACGAGTCAGTCGTATAGACTACAAGCCCATGGAAAAAAATAACCTGTGAAATGAACCAGCGTGAATAACGCTTAGAAAGTTGTTACTATGTCATAAAATAACTCTGAGTGCTATGCCGTCATTCCTGAGCGGTACAGGTATAGAATTTCTCAGGTACAAGTGAGGAATTACGACTAATTATTAATGTACGGATTTTTTTATAACTTATAGATGATTAAAAATAAAAAATAAATCCATGTACTCACGTAGTCACCTGTATCGCTCAGAAATGACGGCATAGCACTCAGAGTTATTTCATGATATAGTAACAGCCTTCTGAGCGTTATTCTCGCTGGTTCATTTTAGAAGATAATTTCTTCCATGGGCTTGTAGTCTAGTAGTCTTCAGCGCTGGCTGTAAGGCCAGCAAATGCTGAGTTGGGACCATTAAATTTTGTGACAATCAATTTGTCTGTAGATTTTTTTAATTGTTTTTCCTTTCTTAACCAATTGTGTTTGTCATAAATAAGCCTTTTCTTTCTTCCTTTCTTTCATTTATGTTCCATGAAGAAAACTATGTACAAAGTTACATGGATGATTTCGTCGAGATTTTGGAATTTTGCGTGCGTTAATTCAGATACCGTGGGAATTTCAGGGCTTCGTTTCAGAGATTTGATTGTAGACATAAGTAGGTACTTAATTTCATCCAACAGTTCACAGCACTTACTTAAAATTTATGTTCTTATCACTTTCTATTTTTCATTTTTATACTTTCCATTCACTTAGTGTTAGAATCTTACTTGGCAATGTATATTGTTTTCTTTGCATAGTGTGTCATTTGATGCTGTGTGCACCTCATTTTAAGTTAAGCTATGCTTAACTTGTACTCTGTCGCTATCTGTGAGTTCCTGAAATTGGCTCTGTGTTACTACTTCTCCTACCTAAATTGTGATAAATGATGTTGGTTCTCCTAAAATAAATAAATGAATAAATAAACACACTGTATAAATTTCTAAATGTCAGTGAAAATTAGACCACATAGAAAAATCCGAAAAGTAAAGCTACGGCCGGGAATCGAACCCGAATCCTCGTCATTACGTGACGCGTGCTATATCCCTACACCACCCATAGCAGATGGGTAGTCTCCGAATTTTTCTACCTGTTACTGTCACGTGACCTTTTTTTTTGTTACTATGCGATTTTTTGTCACATTGTATACTCATCCACAAATTGCTATTTCCCGGCCGCTGCAGTAATGTACTATTACAGTTTTTATTCATGGTGTATAATTAATGTTACATTTCACCCTTTCCTTTATATTTCTTATCTTTTTAATCGAAATCCACGAGCTTTTCCAGTTAATAGCATCATTCTATTTCATATTTCTTCCTTTTCCGTTCCCGAACGACGCAGCGTAACGTTTTTATTAAATTTTCATTATTTCTTTTGAGTAACGTCGAGTTAATTGACGTTTTGCCGAGTTTACGACATAATTTTTAGGAAAATACTTTGTTGTTACGTCAAAAGGGAGAGCATTTTTAAAAATTCATACTTCGTTGTGATAGCGGCATCAGAAAAAAAATGTAGTATGATACCATCAGATCTAATTTAGTAGGTACATGACATCCAATCTTAGATTAGATACCTGTATAGATACATGGGATAATTTTTTTTTATTGTTTTCATAAAAGCTCATAATTATCTTTTTGTTAATAACTATAAAAATAACTGTGACAAGCTATCAAACATTTATCTCTATCTCTTTCTAGGTAAACAGATATTTAATTATGTAGTTTATGTAGTAAGTAAATAAATAAGTAAATGCTTTATTGTACAAATATAAAGAAACATACAATACACAGAAAAATAAAAATAACATTAATATATGCACAAAGGCGAACTTATCCCTATAAAGGATCTCAAGCAGTTACCTGACCTTTGAGTATTAAACGAGGGACCAACAAAGTGTAAGTTTAAAATAGTACAATAGTAGTGTTTTATGACGTCACATATTATGTTATGTCAGCTCTCTCTTTCTAATCGCTCGCTGTCTAATTGGGACAAAACTCTTATATTTTCAGTATTTCTTGTCCGATTTACTTTGAATTTCACTTTATGACATCTCTTTTACAATATTTTTATATTTGGTTTTTATGCTTACTTATTCCTTATTACGTGGATAAGTTAACAATCACCACTTTCCATAAATTAGATGAAAGTTTTTTTACAAGCCTTTTATTAACTTGCAATATATGTGGGTGTCTATTGGCAGTGGTGATCACTTACCATCAGGTGATCCACTTGCTCGTTCGCCTTCCTATTCATACCTATATAAAAAAAAAAAAAAGTATTTGCATGGAAGTATTTTGTCCGGGTGGAATCTTGCAACTCAATTTACAAAGAGGTGGCAACACTGGTGTGCACGGCTAGGGATGGAGAGGTGTTCCTGGACTGAACAACCATCACTTGGTCCTTATGCAGTCGCATCAGCCCCTCTAGCACGAGAGCGCACGAAAGTCGCGTCGCGCGCGAGTTGGACTACCCATCTCTTTCTTGTTGGTACAGTAAGAAAAGGACAGGCAATCTATCTCGCGCGCGACGCACTCTTGTTCGCTCTCCTTCTAGACGTGCTGGTGCTAACACGCCCCTTACGCAAACACATCCAACCTTCGAGCATTTAGCTATTGCGCTCCGCTCTAGACGGCCAACTAAGGCAAACCAGAGGCGGGGTGGGTGTGTTACTGTGTGTGTGTGTGTGTGTATAAGCGCATGTGTGTATGTGTACCCCCGGAGGTCTCAGGTTCGAAGTGTCGCTACACACCAACAGCTCGCCACAAGCTGCCCTGCGATGACTGACTGCACTGGTAACAACATCAGCAGGCGATGGGGTCGTCACATCCCTACGCCTTTATTATTATTTTGTTACTTTATTTGCTAAAGTAATCAAAATACATACCCACACTGCTTTCACGTCTCAAGCGATTAATTCAGCTGGCAGCCATGTTTTAATTAGAACCCTCGTTTATTCATAAATCTGCGTCACACTAATTATGCTCAAGTAAACAATGTGTCATAATCAGGAAAATGTGCTCCATAAAGTCAACATTTCATTATGAAGTGATTTTTACTTGAGGAAATTTGATGGCTGATGTTTATTTCATAAATGTAAAGATCTGGAAGTAAAGAATTTACCAGTTGCTTCTCTTCTCGCGCATATAGTAGAAGCCCATCGAGGGAATGGGCGACAGTCTTAGGAATCATGTTATAGACGATGCGGTAAGCAACCCATCACTATTTTGATTTCCCTTTCCAGCTATACGCCCTTAATCATGCTAAACGTGGCCTTAAGGTTTTGTTACCTTAGGCTCTGTATGTATGTATAAAAATTTCATCATAAATTGTACATTGTCAAATTAGGAGAATTTAGATTAAAATCGTCAAAATTAAATTAAATAATACAAATCAATCAATCAGGTACAATTAATTAACTCTCCGCTTTAAAATACCACAGGAAAAGCAGTAGAGCTGGCGATGTGAATCGTAGGTATAGTTGTTGAAAAGGTTAGGTTTTTTTTAATCTGGGGTTTAGGTCAACCTATTTCAGCCGGATATTCTCAAAAATACCTACTGTTTTATATACTGTGGAGCGCCACTATGATATATTCGAAGCGCTCTCCTCCCATGTTAAAAGGTCAATAGCACAGAACGCAGATGTCTTCTGAGCATGTCTTTGTACCGCAGATGCTGATCACCGTGCTTCCGTTTCAATCTAAGATAAAAGATAAAGATAAAGATAACTTATTCATAAACGTTTTACAAAATTATAACTAAGAACAAAATTTTCTTATAAATCAAAGTTAACAACTCATATGCCTGAACTAGGAAATCCTGTGTTTCAGGCTATAAGAGCTAAACAGAACGGCTATTAAATAATTAAACAATCACAGGGGAAAAATAAGTATAGATGACAAAAATATAAAGAAATTATTAAATTAAAACTACGATTATTATCTCATAAAATCTATCTATCTACAGCCATTGTCCGTCCACTGCTGGACGTAGGCCTCCTTCATATTGCGCCAACTTTCGCGATCCTGGGCTTCCCTCATCCAGCCACTGCCAGCTGTCCTCCTAAGGTCATCCGTCCAACGCGTCGCAGGGCGTCCCACACTACGCTTTCCCAAACGTGGTCTCCACTCTAGGATACGTTTACTCCAACGGTTGTCAGTTCTAACGCAAACGTGACCAGCCCATTGCCATTTCAACGTACTAATCCTTCGGGCTATGTCGACGACTTTCGTCTTTTGTCTGATATGCTCGTTACGGACCCGCCGGCTGCTTCCGTTTACCTTCTACCATCTCAGAATAGAATACAGCTTGGAATAGTAGCTTTGTTTTAACAGTAGTGTCACAGAATATATCTTCTTCTTCTTGTTTGTGGCGTATGAATTCGTTATAGCGACGTCAACTTCGCCAATGTCAGAGTAACAAAAATATGATTCAAAAATCTTGTGACAAAATATCGGCAACGTTTTACGGTAATGGTCAAAACCTCCCCTGTCGGGCTCTTAGCCAACGGTCAATGATATCCCTCAGAAACTGCCAGGAAATCATTAAGGTGCACCCGGTGCGGACCAAGCAGCTCTTGCCCTCGGACGGATCCAAAAAAGAACCGCAGCTCTTGACCACGCGCGGAGGTAACCCGACTCGCACCCCATAGAATATATCTATGGTTAAACAACAATTATAATCTCAAACTTACCCCCAATTAAAATGAACAAAGTTCCACATTAATAACTTTCATACTTTGACACCATTCTGCGTCTGACACAAATTTTCAATTAGTATAACGCCGGGAGCCCTGGAAGTAATTAATTTTAAATTCTCTACGGCTCATTAACTGTCCGTTAATCTCTGTTATACAATTTCCTTCCAAGCGATGTATTAAAATAATTCTCGTCTACGCTTTTGCTGCTTAAAAACGGGCGCTTTCTCGTTTCATCAAAATCAAAAGTTTAACTGATTTACTTTCACGACTTGCACTCATTTTACTATTTCAAATACTGTACCTGGCCATAAATGCTCTTCGGTCTTTGGAAAGAGACAATTTGCGTCGTAAGTTAAAGCGAGACCACGCTCTACGAAGCCGAAACTAGCCGAGTTGACATGTGCAACCTTTATGGCCAGGTACAGTACTCTAAGGCAGTACCTACTGTACGAGACATTGATTTTCCCTTCGAGACCATAATATGGACATCACATTGTGTCCGAAACGTCGAGGTAAAAAATAAAAGTGTATACACGATTAAGACCAAGTAGTTACATACACACACATACACAAATCACGTCTTTATCCCTTACGGGGTAGACAGAGCCTAAGGTAACAAGACCTACAGGCCACGTTGAGCAAGACACCGAGGGCGTAGTTTGTTTAAGTTTATTTGATCATTCAATATAAAATTACATCATCACTTAAAGGAGGTGGAAAGTGGAATCAAAATAGTGATGGGCTAGCCGCATCGCCTATAACATGATTCCTATGATTTTCGCCCATTCCCTCAATGGGTTTTTACCATTTCCTCGGGAAGAGAAGCAACTGGTATATTCTATGTTCTTTCTTTGCTCCCAGACCAGCATGGAAGTAGTTGTAATAGTAAAATCAAAAATTTACCATTGCACATTATATTTCGTTAATAAATAGAAAATTTAAAGTTTTACTATCTAAAAATAAAAATGAAACGTTACTCCTTTTAACTAAGAGCCAAAGCGTCACTTGGTCCTGTGAGGCTCGCAGTCACAGCGTATAAGAAAAATGGTATCATCTACCTACCTCCTTAATCATCGCTGTCTCATTCTTTCGCTAACACCGAGTTCATCTACGTTTAACATCAATAATCATTCCGTGACACTTTAAAATGTCAATCAAACGAAACTGTCAAAGTTAGACGTGATTGATGGCCTATGTAAATGGCATTGGAATCACATCAGTGTGTGCCAGTTACTGTCAACTGAAGGACATTACGTTACCATTAGCTACCACATCATGACGTGACAATTCGGAGCCAACCGGCGTATAGACTACAAGCCCATGGAAAAAAACATGTGAAATGAACCAGCGTGAATGAAGCTTAGAAGGCTGTTACTATATCATAAAATAACTCTGAGCGCTATGCCGTTATGTCTGAGCGGTACAGATTTTTTCTCATACATTGAAAAAAAAATGCACGAAGTTCCGGCACCACCACTTTAAAGCGGCACTAGGTTTTACGACATTTATTTTTAATCATCTATAAGCTATAAAAACGCCGTAAAATAATAATTACCTAGTCGTAATTCCTCACTTGTGCCTGAGAAATTCCATAAATGTACCGCTCAGAAATGACGGCATAGCGCTCAGAGTTATTTTATGATATACCTAGTAACAGCCTTCTATGCTTCATTCACGCTGGTTCATTTCACATGTTTTTTTTTTCCATGGGCTTGTAGTGTAGTAGATTCTCGTCGGGTTTGTAATGTAAACGCAATTGTCATATGTCACCGACAATTGTCGCTTTGGTGAATAGGGCCAGCACGTGTCAGACGGTGTGACTTCTTGATTTATTTCTGGGACAGTCTTTACATTAATGCCATGATAATTTATTGAATCAGGCGTTAAGTAACAGGTCATTTTGCCACAATGTCTTATATGTGTTTTATTGGCAGCAGTGGAGGAAAAACATATATAATATATATTTCACACAGGCTTGGTTATCTTGCACGTGAGTAGCGGAGTAGCAAGGTCAACTTTTTTGTTCATTAATTTCTAACGGTAAAACCGTAAAAGTGAACATAAAAATTCTTGATTCATTTGATAAACACAACCTATCAAAATGGCAAACGAAAGCAAATTACTGTAACAACAACTTATAAGCGATTATTAAACATTTAAGGGTTAAATTACGTAAAATACTATTGACGTATAGTTGGTAAGTGATAACCATGTGCCCACAAAACTTTATCGTGATACTATTTTCGTCCGTTTACCTTGGGGTTTGTGTTTACCCGGTCGCCATGGCAACCGTGTCGCTACCAGCCTGGCACGCGCCGCGAATTAAGCTTTTAAATCGTTTCACACTATCCGATATAGGTGATTCCACTGGGGAGACTGCAGAGCCTCGAGCACCGAAGAGTTACCGATTTTCCAAAAAAAGTCCAAAATATTATGGGTTCGTATAGAAGCGTTTACCCTACCAATCCTCGTACAAGAAAAAGTGTGCCACAAATAAATGAAATTTATTTTCCTGTTCGTCACGTTCCATACATACCTATATTTAAAAAAGTGACGAACCGGAATGGAAATTTTGGGACACACTTTTTCTTGTATGAGGATCGGTAGGGTGAACGATTCTGAGTAATAAAAACAAAAATATTTAAATTCTGGAAAAAATGTTCATGTGGGATTTTTTGGAAAACGCTCGAATGTGTTTACTTTTTTAACCCGACTGGCGATTTTGGTACTTGATATTTCATCACTTTTGCCGTGATAACACTAGTATCACTAGCTACATGAAATTCTTGAAAAATCTAAATGGCGCAATTTGTCTCTTAAAGTTTCAGTTCGCATTAAAAAGGATGAAGAAGCGATGATGTTAATATTATAACTTCTGGACAGTTAAATATTTTATTGAATCATTCGTTACTTTGCGGAGATCCATTTCAAAGAACAATAAATATCTACCTTGCTACTCCGCTACTCGCGTCCAAGATAACCAAGCCTGTAAAAACTAATTAATTACTTTAATGAACACTTATGGCTAATTACGCATCTGTCAAGTGATTGATAAATCAGGTTTATTTGAAACGTTTCCAAAATTACTTCCTTTGATGTATAAAATATTGGATGCAGAGCTTTGGAAGTCTAGACCGATTTTATTGTTTCAGCTGAATCTATTCGGCTGCCCCTCAGGCTATCAAAATAGTTCGATTTATGAACGTCGAATCATTTTTAAATCGACAGTGTTTTAGTTTATTTGCACTGTCAAAATATAGCTTGAATTAATGTAAATATTGAGAATATTGTTCAGCGTACTTCCATGCTGGTCTGGGAGCAAAGGAAAAACATAGAATGTGCCAGTTCTGTTGCCTCTCGTCCCGCGCAGATGGTAAAAGCCCATCGAGGGAATAGGCGAGTCTTAGCAATCATGTTGTAGGCGATGCGGCTAGCAACCCATCACTATTTTGATTCCCCTTTCCACCTATACGCCTACAATCATGCTAAATGTGGCCTTTAGGTCTTGTTACCTCAGGCTCTGTCTACCCCGTAAGAGATATAGACGTGATTTGTTTGTATGTATTTAAAACATTTAGAAGAAACGAAACATAAAATAAGTAAATTTCTATACGACACTGAAAATTAGAATACATAGAAAAATCCGGAAAGTAAAGCTATGGCCGGGAATCGAAACTACTAGCTGTCACGTGACCTTGTTACTGTGCGATTTTTTATCGCCAAGCGTCATCTGTTTGAATGATGTGTCTGTACGACACAATTACAAACTCCCGTGGAGCATCTACTGTTCACTAGGGACGAGAGAAGGCTCTGTTTTTTAAAATGATAGGTACCTACTATCAAATGAATCAAGAATTTTCACTTCTTACTTACTGCTAAATGTGGCCTGTAGGTACCTGTTACCTTAAGCTCTGTCTACCCCGAGGGATAAAGACGTGATTTGTATATGTGTATGTGTATGTATGTATGTATTATGCGATTTCTCCGCTAAAATATGAACGCAAATTATAAAGATATATTTAATGTCCATTTTCCTTCTTCCAGGAAAAACAACCCACCGAGGGTTGTATACAGAGAACACAGTCACGTAAGTAAACCCCCAAAATTAGTACAATTTCTTCCAAATACAGTGCTATCCTTCCCAATACAGTTGGTGAACTCGACACGACCGGCTCGTCCGAACAAAATTCGCAATAAATACCCCAAAATGGAACTGTACTGTAATATCCAACAGCAAACCTAAGTTTGCACAACTTTGCCTACATTTCGGCGGGGCATACAATTATTTTATTCTTTTATCTTTTTTGCTTTAATTTTTTAGGGATCCTTTCTATTTGTACTGATATTAACCAAATATTTTTGGCGATGGTTACCCAAATGACCTTTGAAGGTTACGCGTGTTTAATTTTGATATTGTTTTATAACGATACTAGCTTCTGCCCGCGACTTCGTCTGCGTAAAATTATACATAAAAACCTTCCTCTTGAATCGCTCTATCTATTAAAAAAAACCGCATCAAAATCCGTTGTGTAGTTTTGAAGATATAAGCATACATAGGGACATAGGGACAGAAAAAGCGACTTTATTTTATACTACGAGTATGTAGTGATAGTGATTGTTAAACTTCAGAACATGCGTCTAGGTTAGGTACTGTTTGGTCAATATTACAAAGCTATAGGCTTAATTAGAACTGTGTTAATTACAAAACGTTGTAGACCTCACCTACTGAAAACCCCAGACACCTCAGCTGATTTATGTACATCACTGTCTGTCTGTCTGTCCCTATGTATGTCTGTCCCGGATTTTGTTTGATGCAGTTTTTTTTAGTAGATGGAGTGATTCAAGAGGAAGGTTTATCTACGCAGACGAAGTCGCGAGCAGAAGCTAGTACATAGATAAATCGCATCTTTATTCCTAACGGGGTAGAGAAAGCCTTAGGTAACGTGGCCTACGTTTGGCATGAATGTGGGCGTATAAGTAAAGGGAACCAAAATAGTCATGGGTTGCTAGCATCATCGCCTATAACATGATTGCTAAGATTTTCGCCCATTCCCTCGATGGGCTTTTACCATCTGCGTGGGAAGAGAAACCCTTACAGACACTTACTAATGGTAAAGTGTAGCCACACCCACACACACTTTCTAGCTATTTCTTCTCTTTTTTATTTTGTACTAGCTGACCCGGCGAACTTTGTTCCGCCTTAAATTTGAAAAATTCCAGTGGTTTGGGCTGTGCTATCCCGCGGGAACTATGCAATTTTCCGGGATAAAAACTATCCTAAGTATGTCCTTTCCCGGGACTCAAACTATCTGTATACCAAATTTCAACTAAATCGGCCCAGCGGTTTAAGCGTGAAAAGATAAAAGCCAGACAGACAGACAGAGTTACTTTCGCATTTATAATATTAGTAAGGAAGTAAGGATTATTCTTGTATATTGAGTACTTCGCATTGGCACTCGCGATACAGACCCAGAGTCTAGTGCGAAGGCCGCTGTTTCACTTTACCGCATAAAATGCACGATAAAAAGAAAAAAAAGTTAAGTTAAAAATTTTTCGACCGGTATTTATACTTCATCTCACAAAAACTGAAACAAATTGAGATTTTATTATTTTGAATACTTGGAAAACAAAATCCCTCTCCAATTTCAGTTGTTTTCTTCGAAGAAGCAAGTTACGTTCCCTTATTGTCTAAGTAAAAATCTTCAAGGGTTTTTAATAAAATGTTCCAACGAAAAAAGGTTTTTGGACAGAAACAAAACTAAGGAAAAGCTAAGATTTAATTTGGAAGGACATATTTCTTGTTAAGCATCGTTATAGACCCTAATAGTATGAGGCTTGGATTTCTTTTCCTTTCCTTGCTTAGAGGAAAAAGTTGTTAAGAAAAAAAAAACAAAAGAAAATATGCCATACCTTTTTCCTGCATAAAAATAAGAATTTACCGTTACGAGTACACAATCTTGCTAAACGTAGCCTGTATGTCTTGTTACGTTAGTCTCTGTGATTTGTGTATGTGCATGTACATAGAAAAAAGTATGCTTAGTTGGTTTGGTCACGTAGAGCGGATGGATGAAAGTAGACTAACTAAATATATCTATATAAGAAGTGTGAGTGCGTTGGAGGGGAAGGCCTAGACGGACGTTTCGAGACCAAATTAGAGACGTTTTGAAAAAAAGGTCAGGTCAGGAGTACCCGACGGCGAGCGTGTATGGATGAAGCGAAAGCTGTATCTCAGGATCGTAGCAAGTGGCACAAAGTAGTCTCTGGCTACCCCTATGGGAAAGAGGCGTGACCGTATGCATGTACTGCTGGGCAAAGGCCTCTCTCTCCTCAAACTCCCCGTCTAGCACAATGTCAGGCCAGTTCTCCATGAGTCCAATGCGTCCCGTCATCTCCTTGGTCTTTTTTTTTTATATGAATAGGAAGGCAAACGAGCAAGTGGGTCACCTGATGGTAAGTGATCACCACTGCCCATAGACACCCGAAACCCCGGAGGGATTGCAGATGCGTTGCCAACCTAGAGGACTAAGATGCAATGCCTCTTGTGGCCGTAATTTCCCCGGCTGTCTTACTCTCCACACCGGAACACAGCAGTGCAAGCACTGCCTCTTCACTGGCCATTCTCTGGTACCCACCAAGTGGCTGAACCCCCCTCTGTATGTGCTTACGGTAGACAAATTGTCCAGTTCAGTGCAATTTTAGCGTAGCAGTCCCTTCCTAGACGTCGGCTTAACGTATTTTCGCACTTGGCCGGTTTTTTAAATAAAATTATGACTGTCTCATCTCAGTTTAGCTTAAATAATCCTTCATCTCCATCGCCATTGTCATCTTATTACCTACATACATAAATCACGTCTTCATCCCTTACGGAGTAACAAAGCCTAAGGTAATCACTAGCACTATCACTATCACTTCACTACATAGTATAAAATCAAGTCGCTTTCTGTGTCCCTATGTCGCTATGTGTGCTTATATCTTCAAAACCACAAACGGATTTTGATGCGGTTTTTTTAATAGATAGAGAGATTCAAGAGAAAGGTTTATATGTATAATACATGCATAATATACCGTGCGAAGCCGGGGCGGGTCGCTAGTAAGAACTAAAGGCCACATTTAGCACGATTGTGGGCGTATAGATGGAAAGGAGGAATCAAAATAGTGATAGATTCCCTCGATGGGCTTATACCATCTGCGCGGGAAGAAAATCAACTACACTCTTTGTTTATTCTTTACTCCCAGACCAGCATATTATTTCCATCATTAGCACATTGCGACAGAAGACTGTGCAAGACGTTTTGCTGTTCGTTTCAGAGCGTGATTCTGATAATCTAGTTTACACTCTTTGTTTATTCTCTACTCCCAGACTAGCATATTATTTCCATTATTAGCACATTGTAACAGAAAACTCTGAAGACGTTTAGCTGTTCATCTCAGAGCGTGATTCTGATAATCTAGTTCCACTTGTAGCCTGGATAATCTTTGTCAGATGGTTCTCTCGCACGCCTCATCTCCTTTATTGCCGTATTATGCGCACGGTCGGTGTCATCGACCCCGAGACAGGCAGTAAATATTTATGACCTGCCAATGCTTTTTTACGATCTGCCTATTTGTATGTCATAAGTGGGGTTGGCATGTCTTCTAGGATATGGAAGTTTACGTAGGTATTCTAGATGCTTACATACATACATACATACACAGATCACGTAACAGGTACCTACAGGCCACATTTAGCAAGATTGTGGGCGTATAGGTGGAAAATGGAATCAAAATAGTGATCGGTTGCTAGCCTCATCGCCTAAAACATGATTCCTATGATTTTCGCCCATTCCCTCGATGGGCTTTTACCATCTGCGCGTGTAGACAAGCAACTGGTACATTCTATGTTTTTTCCTTGCTCCCAGACCAGCATGGAAGTAGAAGTTCTAGATGCTTGGTAAGTAAAAATAAACAAAATGTAAAGATGTCAATTTGTATTTTTTCTAACTTCTTATATTATCTAGTCAACGTACAACCAAAAAATAAGAATCCCAAAAATTTGCACAGAATGTAATTTTTTTTGTAGACACTTTAAAAAATGGATTTATTCCAACTTTCTTCGGAATTTGGAAGCTTTTGTACCTATATTTGTGATAGGGACCAGTTAATACAGTTTTAGCGTCTTTATTAAAGTATCCAGTAAGTATGGTAAAGTGGACACTTTATAGTGTAAAAACCGTAGATAATAAAGGGAAAAGTCCTGACTAACTGACTCATCAACGCCCATTTCAAACCCTTGGACTTCAAGCTGAAATTTTGCGTAGACGCTCCCAATATAACATTTTACTATTGACCCTAGTAATATTGTAACAATGGTACTTAACCCTGGATTATTCTGACAGAAAATGCCAGAAAGATTTCTATTGTCAGGTGACCAAATTATACATTCTTTTTCATATCTAAAATACCTTACTAAGGTGGATTTTTGACGTTGTCAAATTAATCTGTCTACAGGGCATTTTCAAAAAAACGTGTACCCTTTTTCCAAGAAGATTAGGTACCTTAATTTTCCATACGACTTTTTCGTGTCAGTTTTGTGACACCATATAAATCGTATGAAAAAAGTGTCACAAAACTGACAAAAAAACCAACAATGGACACTTTTTTTCTTTACAGAAATAAATAGTGCTAATAATTCTGATTCAGAAAAACCCAAAATGTCATCATTTTGGAAAAAAAAGTCAAAGGTACATGTTTTTTTGAAAAATGCCCTACAACGTAAATGATAAAGACGTGATTTGTGTATCATCATTATTATCATCATAATAACCAGCCATAGCACGTCCACTGTTGGACAAAGCCTCCCCCATAGATCTCCGGTTGCCTCGGTTGGAAGCTTGCATCCACCGTGAACCCACGACCTGCGGTTTGCGGTCGCCATTTGTGAATGTATGTTATTTAATACTATATCACTATCACTACAACATAGCATAAAACAAAGTCGCTTTTTCTGTCCCTATATCCCTATGTATGCTTATATCTTCAAAACTACACAACGGATTTTGATGCGGTTTTTTTAATAGATAGAGTGATTCAAGAGGAAGGTTTTTATGTATAATTCTACGCAGACGAAGTCGCGGGCAGAAGCTAGTATAACTATAAAATTGTGTATATTCTCTTATAGTTGTGTGTATTGCAAAAAGGAATGAATGTCTTCTTTCTTTCTTTCTCAATTTAACTAAAGCAAAAGTTATCGCCCAATTAAGTTTCTTTCTTTTCCGTTCATTTTATAAACATGAAAGTAAGCATATCACTAGATTGTCAGTAGGTATCTAAGTCTGTTACTTGGTGGAAACCCGAGATAATCGTCCAAAATGAACTCCTGACAAAGGCAATCAATCAAAGCCAAATTAGATTATTAGTCATCGGCTTCTTAGCAAGAATCATCCGATGTCATCGAGGCGCGAAATTTGGGAGGTTATTATCTTCTAAAAATGAAGAATCATTGGTTGATCATCAATCCGTTCCGATTGAGACGGGAAAGTCTGGTCTGTGCTATATTAGGAAATCTGACAATAGCTTGTGGTGTCAGATGAGCGATTTTCAAGGAACTTTTTGTACGTGTGTTGGTTGGATTCTTAGAAAAAAAGTGCTGTAAAAACCGGTTGTCTATAGTTAGATAGTTTTAGCTTGGGCCGATCGTGCCTCTCTAGCGCTTGTTCCGCGCTCTAGCTTACATTCTGACGTCACGCGGTACGTAACGCAATTAATGTTTCTTCGTGAGTGCAGCCGGCGTTCATCTATTTATATCGCATCAAAAGTTAAGTTTAAAGTCGGTTAAAAATATCAAAAATCTACATAACAGCTTTATTGAATGACAATGGAGTTTACAACGTAGTAAGTGAATGATATGCTGGGCTGTTTTTAATAAAAAATAAAACAATTTATTCAAATAAATAAAAATACAGAAATCTCGTCTTTATCCCTTAGGTACAGAGCCTAAGGTAACAAAACATTAAGGCCACGTTTAGCATGATTGTGGGCGTATAGGGTGGAAAGGGGAATCAAAATAGTGATTGGTGGCTAGCCGCATCGCAACATGATTCCTAAAAAATTACGCCGATTCCCTCGATGGGCTTTTACCATCTGCGCGGGAAGAGAAGCAACTGGTACATTCTATGTTTTTTCTTTACTCCCAGACCAGCATGGAAGTAAATAACCATGCCTAAAAAAACTTGTGGCTAGTTGATGAACAAAAAAATATGGACGACTAGCTGTTGCCCGCGACTTCGTCTGCGCAGAATTAGCTTATCGCTATCCCGCGGGAACTATGCAATTTTCCGGGACAGAAACTATCATATGTCCTTCCTCGGGACTCAAACTATCTATATACCAAATTTCAACTAAATCGGTCGAACGGTTTAAGCTTGAAAAGGTAACAGACAGACAGACAGAGTTACTTTCACATTTATAATATTAGTAGGGATAGTAGGGATAATTATAACGTCTTACCTTTTTAATTTGATTAAAATAAAACAGTTTCTCGTTAGTTTTCCATCGACTGTTAATAAAAATGGTAGTAATAAAAAGTTCCAAATTCAAATGGCTTCAAAACTAGGATGAAGAAAGAACTATAAGTGGATAAAATCTCAACTTGAAGTCGAAGTCTTAGCCCCGAAGTTTCCACTTCCTCGGCTTGATACTTTTAACAACCTTTTATAACGGTGCCATTAATGAATGTAGAGGGTTGATCTCGAAGTTACGTCTTATCTAAAAAAAGATTAGTTCGGACTTAGTTTCCCTTTGTTTTTAATTATAGAGAAAAGATGAATTCCAATCGCGACAGTTTGAAAGTTTATTTTGTGGGAGATTACACTGTCGTGTTTTATAATATGGCGTTTCAAGTTTTATCCAAATCTGTCAAGTCGTTTCAGCGTGAAGAAGGAACATACATACTAACATACATGGGGTGCGAGTCAGGTTACCTCCGCATGTGATCAAGAGCTGCGGTTCGTTTTTGGATCCGTCCGAGGGGAAGTGCAGTGCTTGTTCCGGTGCACCCTGGGCACCGGTTAATGATTTCCTGGTGGTCTCCGAGGGATATCATTATCCGTTGGCTAAGAGCCCGACAGGGGGGAGGGGTCTTTTGACCGTGTTCTACCGTACAACGTTGCCGACATTTTTGTCACTGGAACGATATTCGGATTTCGGGTACCATTGACCGATTCCAGTGTGAAATCCATAAAAATGAGTAGACGGCAAGACAGACCCGAAGGTCTTTTTATCCTACACACACACACACACACAAATAACGTCTTTATCCCTTACAGGGTAGTCAGAGCCTAAGATGACAAGACCCACAGGCCACGCTTAGCAAGATTGTTTAATCACAAGACTTCTAGTGTAATTTTATTAGATTTACTGGTAGTGATTTAAAGGTAATGTGCAAAAGCTAGTCGTTGTTTAAAAATAGACCTAAAACGGTATCAGTTTATGGGCACATTCGTCAGTTTACGTAACACACGAGAAAGGGCGATTGTGGCGTATCGCGACCTTCCTTAGTTTCTTACTTTAATCTATGTAACTTGGAAACTCTTAATGACTCGACGTTGACGTCAAAGTGAACTTAAACACGTCACTTACCAAGTTAATTAAGTCCTATAAACAGCCCGGCCCTGATTGGTTAAAGCCACAATAGATCGTAAAAACTTAGCCAATCAACGCGCGGATCAAAATTCATTGACGGGAATCTTGAAAAAGTTGAAGCAAACCAGTTAAATAGAAGCAGGTTTTACGTAAAAGTTGAGATAGATTAAGATAAGAGGTGTTGTGATAGAATGTACCAGTTGGTTCTCTTCCCGCGCAGATGGTAAAAACCCATCGAGGGTGCAGCAAAAATCATCATAGGAATCATTTATATTACATTATAGACGATGCGGCTGGCAGCCCATCACTATTTTGATTCAATTTTCCGTCAAACGCTCACAATCTTGTTAAACGTGGCCTGTGGATCTTGTTACCTTAGGCTCTGTCTACTCTGTAAGAGATAAAAATTTGATTTGTGTATGTAATGATTTACCGACAAGAATAAAAACATAACGTATATCCTACTAATATTATAAACGCGAAAGTTTCTAAGTATGGATGGATGGGTGGATGTTTGTAACTCTTTCACGCCAGAACGGCTTGACTGATCTGGATAAAATTTGGAACATAGATAGATTGAGTCTATAATAACACATAGGCTACTTTTTATCCTGGAAAATTGCATAATTCCTGCGGGATAGCGGTAAACGAACTCTATGCAGACGAAGTTGCGGGCAACCGCTACTACATACATAAATACAAGCCAAACAGAGCCTAAGGTAATAAGACATAAAGGCCACGTTTAGCATAATTGTGGGCGCATAGAAACGGGAATCAAAATAGTCATGGCTTACCCGCATCGCCTATAACAAAGATTTGCGCTCATTTCCTCTATGGCTTTTACCATCAGCGCGGGAATAGAAGCAACTGGTACATTCTATGTTTTTTCTTTGCTCCCAGACCAGCATGGAGTGAAAATAGTAGATTGTACCACGAAGGAGCAAAATGATATCACATTTTGGGCATCATTTTTAACACATTCAGGTGTACAACTTCTACTTTCACTGCTTGATGAACTCATTTTTTGCTTCAAATCACTACACAGTATAAAACAAAGTCGCTTTTTCTGTCCCTATATCCCTATGTATGCTTAAATCTTTAAAACTACGCAACGGATTTTGATGCGGTTTTTTTAAATAGATAGAGTGATTCAAGAGGAAGGTTTATATGTATAATACATGCATAATATACCGTGCGGAGCCGGGGCGGGTCGCTAGTAATTTATAATACTGAATTAAAGATCGGACGTGGTTTCTGTTTCGTTTTGGTGGACGTTTGCGCCTTTTTACTTTTTTTTAAATTCAGATAGCGCACAACGACGCGTCATTCGACCCAACCTTTGCCTGCCAGTAACTTTATTCATACAACATCAGCGTTCAACCTCTTTGGTCGTGTCGCGGAACTCGCGGAACACCAATAACTCATGTTCCAAATTCAAATCTCATTTCTGCCTTCTGTGAAAGTGTAATGGAGAAAATACCTACTTTGCTCGCACTTATGTGCGAACCAATTGTCGATTTTCGAATAGGTGGGATGAAAATCATTATGTTTACTATATAGTATAAAGCTGTATCAAAATAAAAACCCTACACGCGTGACCCTAGTGTATTTCGTTGAATCGATAAGGTTGCCACGCGAGCCACTTAAATAACTATGACCTATTTAGCAGGTCATCTGTTCTGCGTGCCTATTCTGACCTTTTGACAGGAACGTACTATCTAGCCCACGGTTTCCCAAACTATGGGTCGCGACCCACTGGTGGGTTGCGAGCGAATATTAAGTGGGCCCTGTAGAACGACACACCAATTTTTTTAGTAACACTTCGTTTGTTATTTGAAAAGTCCTATCTTCATATTGGTAACGGTTGAATTTCTTAGAGGTGGGTTCCAAGTTTGTAAACTTGTATTAGATGGGTCGTAGCCCAGACATTTTTGGGAACCACTGTTCTAGCCTGTTAGTTTGAACGACCATAGCCGTGCGATGTTTCTTCACCTGTCGGTGGACCTCTAGGAGTCCATGAGTACCGTGTACTATGTGCGAAACATCATGTGAAATTTACCATCTTTTCGGTGAAGGAACTGTAAACTCGGTAAACTGTTAACTAATAATAATAATACAGAAGGCGGTACTCCTGGACACGGCTCGGATAGTCAGGAGGTTCCTCTCTCTGTCGCCCTGGCCACCGGTAGCTTAGGCCACGCCTCGCTGCCGGCGGCACCCTAGGTTAGGTTATTATAATCTTTTTATATTTTGTACAATATTGTTTTATTACTTTTTGTATACATTTTGTAAAAACCTAACTTAAGACAAAACAAAATATATTATACAGAATAATAATAATAAAGATCATATTTATCCAAAAGATGCACACATGTAAAAAAAAAACAACAATATATTATATGTAAGTACAAACAGCTCATAGCCCGTTTTATATATGTATAAAAATATACAATTACCTTTAGACATTAAGGAGCATCCTTTAAATTCATTTAAAAGAAAATTGTTATTATGGCTTCGTGACATGTTCTTTTACTCTGTAAATGAATATTTAACACTTTGACATCTAATTGTTATTTATAAGACTTGCGCAATGTAAATTAATTTAATCCATCTTGACATCTAGAACTGAACAGCAAATTTTTTTTGCCATAATCTCAAATATGTAACATATATGCGAGTGACTTTGTTGTCATTTCAATTTATTAATTACGCATAGTACGCACTGAAAATTTTGCATTTAATTTCATTTCATTTCGGAAAACATCGTAAGGCCATGCACACAACTGCGAAGCAATTTGATGGCGTGTGTAAAGTTGCCAATCTGCACCGGGCCCTAACAGCCCAAGCCCTCTCAATGTAAGAGTAGGACGCATATAGATTGGAGATAAAGTAATGATTTGTCCAACAGGATTGCCGGGCCCCACAGCAGCGATGTGCCCCCACACCCGGTTCAGCAGACTTGAGACGGACTACATTGCGGTTATGTGGCGGCGCGGACAGAGCCGATCACCGTAGCGTTTCACTGCGATAGAAAGGACAGGAGATTGCGAGTGAGTATAACAATCCAAAGACTCTAGTGTAAGTTTTGGGTCGGGGTGCGAGTCGGGTTACCTCCACGTGTGAACAAGAGCTGCGGTTCGTTTTCGGATCCGTCCGGGGGGAAGAACAGTGCTTGGTCCGGTGCACCCTGGGCAACGGCTAATGATTTCCTGGCAGTATCTGAGGGATATCATTGACCGTTGGCTAAGAGCCCGACAGGGGGGATAGGGGGTCTTTGACCGTGTTACCGTACAACGTTGCCGACATTTTGTCACAAGATTTTATGATTAAATTTTTTTACCGACATTGGCGAAGTTGTCGTCGCTATAACGACTTGTAACGCCACAATCAAAAGAAGAAGAAGAAAAAGTTTTGGGTCATTCCATTATTGCGGGTGCAACACTTAGACGCCTGTTTAGTGCAACCCAATGAAACAAAAAACATTTCCAACCAAATCAGTCTTTAAAAGACTACACCTTAGCACGCCTACTATAATAGAGTAGGTCTATTAACAAAAATGTTAAAATAATATAATAAATCTGTTGCACCCGCGATGGCAACTTGAACCCCTCTCCCGGCCTCCAAAATATCATAATTTGCGTTCAACCTGTGCGATGTTTATATATGAGTCGTTGATGTCGAAAAGGTTTTAGGAAAAAACTGGCTGCAATTTAGAGTCCCGTACTGACGGTTCCGATCAAATTCGACAACTGAAAAATCCAGTGGTAGCAGAGCCCTGCTCATAAGCGACGTGTAGGTAGTGTAAGTTCATTTTTTATTAGTCGCTTACATAAACAGATAGACATAAAACTGTACACTTATTCTGTCACCGTATATATGTGTCGCGTAGGCGGAGCCGACTTGCACGTGTGGCCATGGAGCAAGCTAATTGGTTTTGATGTAAGTTATCAGCGTGTCGCGGAATGTTGTGTTTACGTCGTCTACTGTCTTTATTTAAAATATCTTACCGACTTGGCAACTGTCTCCGTGATTTCGGACTCTTCCCGATTTCACTCTATTTTTAAACCATTCATCTGATTCACTATTGTATTGTTACGAGTATAACACATTTCCGAAAAAACGGAAATCTTTTGAATTCGTTTATGAAAAAAGCGTTTTTTATACCACGTTGGTGGCAAACATCGGTCTTTTCGGTTTCGTAGAGCGTTGTCTTTCTCTAACTTACGTGGCGCCAAATTGTCTCTTTCTAAAGACCGAAGTGCAATCTTGCTCGCCTGATGGTAAGCGGCTACCATAGTAAGTTAGTAAATGCTTATGCACAAAAATAAAGAAAGAAAGTTGAGTACACTTTAATAGCTTTTTCAATAAATGGAGGAGGTCTATGCCTATTACACGATAATTTATGTAAAAAAAAAGGTACACAATGTACTAAAATTGTAGCGAAACGGAATAAATAAATAGTTAATCGTACAAAAATGGAAGGTGTAACTTTGCGGAGTTCAATATTAAAACATGTTATTAGTTATTAGTATTGAAAATTATCTAAATTAATATTGTACCATCAAAATTGGTTATTGAATTTTCAACGGGTCTTAAACATTTCAATAAAATTTGCTACGCAAGGGTTTTGACGGCTAGAATCAACCTAGCTCCTCGACTCTGAGAAAACGCGTTGTTCCAATATTGCAAACACCATCGGAAGCAGCGTCAGTATTAAATAAAATACGCGATCAGTAGAAATTGGAAGCGCCCTTTCTATCTCAGAAAATCTGACCGAATTTCTATGCATTTGTTTTCTGTGGCTTCCTCATTTCGGTGATTCTTGTGCTGGTACTGACCTTGCTCAGTCTGTTCTGTCAGTCTTCATATCAAACATAATAATAGTGATGGTTTTCATAAAACGGCGAAATGGTGCGTATTTTTGTTTATTTATATCTGGGAAAAAAGACGTTGCGTTATTGTGTGACAGATGTTTTGCACGATGTTATAGATTGAATTTAGCCACGGTTTTGTAGACGAAACGTCTCGGATGATTTGACAATAATATCGTTTGATGTAGCCGTTTGATGTGGTATTAACACGCCATGTTTTCTCTTATGACAGATGAAGAACGCCTTAGTTTTTTTATGAAAATATTATGCGGGGTCTCGATGGCCAGTGACAATTCGTACGGAGAAAAGTTTTATAACATAATTAAAGCCTTCTTGTCGAACACGAGTTGTCAGAACGTCAATTATTGCTTTCTATTCACATAGTTTTTAATCGAACGAAATGTAGAATGAGAATTCGATGGAAACAGATGACGACAACAACAAAATAATTATTAAACGTAAAATCGTTATCTTCACAGTTGTTTGCAAAATAACCACTGTTATAACTAGTGGCTCTGACAGGTTTCACCACATGAAGTTTGTCGAATAAAATAGTAGCGTGTTGCTTCTTAATAATGGGTAGCAAAAAAGGTTTGATTTTTTTTTAATTGAAAAAACAAACAAAAACTGAATTCTTCTCACAAAATTCCACAGAAAGTGTTGAGAAACGCGACAGCAGAGCAAACAGATTTAGAAAAGATTTTTTTCTCAATGCCTTATAATCTGAAGTAACATCACTACATAGTATAAAACAAAGTCGCTTTCCGCTGTCTGTCATTCCCTGTGTATGCTTAGATCTTTAAAACAACACAACGGATTTTGAAACGTTTATTTTAATAGATAGAGTGATTCAATAATTTATTAGAGAAACATTGACTGCCGTGCGAAGCCGGGGCGGGTCGCTAGTTAGATATATTCGAGGTTCGTAGAACGCCATACTACTCATACTAATTAATGAGTGCAAAGACAGGTATGCTACGAACGAACTTCGAGAGGAAATCTTCGAGAGGAAATCTAGGGTATCCACCCTAGGCACGGGCATGCCTAGGGTTATGTGGGACTCCCCCCCCCCCTCCCGAAGGGTTATACCCGAACTAAAAACTCTTCGGCCTTGCTTCAATCCGGTGTGATGGGGACGCAGTGGGATGCCACAAGGGTTTCAACCACAAACGCCTCCACCTGAACGCAGTACTGCCAGCTGCGCGTAGTTAATTCCGTGCTCTGTGGTTAATCTGATATTTCTTTCAACAGAAATGAATCTCCTGAACATGGACGCGGAGAACCGCGTCGTGCTGAACGTGGGCGGGATAAGGCACGAGACGTACAAGGCGACGCTGAAGAAGATCCCGGCGACGCGGCTTTCGCGGCTGACGGAGGCGCTCGCCAACTACGACCCGGTGCTCAACGAGTACTTCTTCGACCGCCACCCGGGCGTCTTCGCGCAGGTCCTCAACTACTACAGGCAAGTCACTGCTCAGTAACACGTCTACAATCTGACGGAGGCGCTCGCCAACTGCGACCCGGTGCTCAACGAGTACTTCTTCGACCGCCACCCGGGCGTGTTCGCGCAGGTCCTCAACTACTACAGGCAAGTCACTGCTCAGTTTAAACACGTCTGCAATCTGACGGAGGCGCTCGCCAACTGCGACCCGGTGCTCAACGAGTACTTCTTCGACCGCCACCCGGGCGTCTTCGCGCAGGTCCTCAACTACTACAGGCAAGTCACTGCTCAGTTTAAACACGTCTGCAATCTGACGGAGGCGCTCGCCAACTACGACCCGGTGCTCAACGAGTACTTCTTCGACCGCCACCCTGGCGTCTTCGCTCAGGTGCTCAACTACTACAGGCAAGTCACTGCTCAGTTTAAACACGTCTGCAATCTGATGGAGGCGCTCGCCAACTACGACCGCTCAACTGGTACTTCTTCGACCGCCACTCGCGCGTCTTCGCGCAGGTGCTCAACTACTACAGGCAAGTCACTGCTCAGTTTAAACACGTCTGCAATCTGACGGAGGCGCTCGCCAACTACGACCCGGTGCTCAACGAGTACTTCTTCGACCGCCACCCGGGCGTCTTCGCGCAGGGCCTCAACTACTACAGGCAAGTCACTGCTCAGTTTAAACACGTCTGCAATCTGACGGAGGCGCTCGCCAACTACGACCCGGTGCTCAACGACTACTTCGACCGCCACCCGGGCGTCTTCGCTCAAGTGCTCAACTACTACAGGCAAGTCACTGCTCAGTTTAAACACGTCTGCAATCTGACGGAGGCGCTCGCCAACTACGACCCGGTGCTCAACGAGTACTTCTTCGACCGCCACCCGGGCGTCTTCGCGCAGGGCCTCAACTACTACAGGCAAGTCACTGCTCAGTTTAAACACGTCTGCAATCTGACGGAGGCGCTCGCCAACTGCGACCCGGTGCTCAACGAGTACTTCGACCGCCACCCGGGCGTCTTCGCGCAGTTGCTCAACTACTACAGGCAAGTCACTGCTCAGTTTAATCATGTCTGCACTTTGATGGAAGCGCACGCCAACTGCGACCCGGTGCTCAACGAGTACTCCTTCGACCGCCACCCGGGCGTTTTCGCGCAGGTCCCCAACTACTACAGGCAAGTCACTGCTCAGTTTAATCATGTCTGCACTCTGATGGAAGCGCACGCCAACTGCGACCCGGTGCTCAACGAGTACTTCTTCGACCGCCACCCGGGCGTGTTCGCTCAAGTGATCAACTACTACAGGCAATTTATTGCTCAGTTTAAACACGTTTGCGATCCGACGGACGCGCTCGCCAACTACGCCCCGAAGCTCAACGAGTACTTCTTCGACCGCCACTCAGGCGTATTCGCACAGGTCCTCAACTACTACAGGCAAGTCACTGCTCAGTTAAACACGTCTGCAATCTGACGGAGGCGCTCGCCAACTACGACCCAGTGCTCAACGAGTACTTCTTCGACCGCCACCCGGGCGTGTTCGCGCAGGTCCTCAACTACTACAGGCAAGTCATTGCTCAGTTTAAACTCGTCTGCAATCTGACGGAGGCGCTCGCCAACTACGACCCGGTGCTCAACGAGTACTTCTTCGACCGCCACCCGGGCGTGTTCGCGCAGGTGCTCAACTACTACAGGCAAGTCATTGCTCAGTTTAAACTCGTCTGCAATCTGACGGAGGCGCTCGCCAACTACGACCCGGTGCTCAACGAGTACTTCTTCGACCGCCACCCGGGCGTCTTCGCGCAGGTGCTCAACTACTACAAGCAAGTCACTGCTCAGTTTAAACAAATATGCAATCTTGTTACTATGCGATTTTTTGTCGCTAAGCGTCCGTTTGAATTGAAGGTCACGTGACAGCTAGTAACAGATAGAAAGATTCGAAGGCTTACCCACCTGCCATGGGTGGTGTCACGGAATGACGAGGATCCGGTTTCGATTCCCGGCCATAGCTTTACTTTTCAGATTTTTCTGTGTTCTAATTTTCAGTGTCGCTTATAAACTAAAAGACCTTGAAAAATTGTCCATACCCTCTTTCTCATAACAATCAAAATGTCACGTAATAAATAAAAAACCATTAGCCATATTTAAAAAATAAAAACACTCGCAAAATAGCCTTCTAAAGATCATTATTCAAACTTCATATTCTTTGCAATATTTTCCTTATTCAAGCTCAGGGTTATTCGAATTTCAAATACATTATACCTTTTGATCATTCTATAAAGGTTGAATTTCACAGTCCCTGGGCGAGGCTGTAACAAGCAAACGAGGTCCCTATTTAAAAGCAGAAAGAGTCCCTGCGAGCCGAAAGGGACGTTTAGATTCCATGAAAGGTGACAATTTGCTTCACGTAAAATAATATTTGGGTGTCGTGGACTGAATTTTGATCGGAAATCTTGTGATATACCAATTTTTCTTCTTTTAACGATGATTAACGGTTTTGGATTCGTTAATTCAAATGTTGTGAAGTGTGACTTTGTGACGTGAGAAAGAACTGGGTTGTCAAAAGTAAGGGTAATTTTTGTAGTGACTTCTGTTTCTAAGTGTCTGGTATGATTTGTCCATATATCCCTTACGGGGTAGACATACCCTAAGCTAACAAGACCACGTTTAGCATGATAACGTAGGTAGAAACGGGAATCAAAATAGGAATGGGTTTCTAGCCGCATCGCCTGTATCATGATTCCTATGATTTTCGCCCATTCCCTCGATGGGCTTCTACCATCTGCGCGGGGCTAGAAGCAACTGGTACATTCTATGTTTTTTCTTTGCTTCCAGACCAGCATGGAATACTGTTACTAGGTCTATAAAACTCATATCGCTTGAGAGAATCGTATCTCATTCCAAAATACCTGTAATATACCCTTACTCTTGCATCATCCTTACGGCAGCCAAATTTATAGATTCAATGCATTTTCAATACGCGTTTCAGCGCTTCTGAAATACTGGTGTGCTCCCGCGTTACTCTTGAATCATTTCAATATATTGTTATATTCCCTTTTTCTAACATATTTCACGAAGCGATTGTAACGAGCGTAATCCGCAGAGAGACGGTTGGGATACGAAAATTTCCCCCCGTGATTTATACGCAACCGTTCTTGGTCCACATAAGCCGTGTTCTTTATATTAATATATATAAAATAGACATTAAAATGTACTCAAAGCTAGCATTAATGTAAAAGTCTGCGGGATTGTAAATGTTATGACTTCAAAAGGTTTTATGTAAACCAGGACAGAATTTTAAACAGTGAAGTTCTAAAAGAAAATGTTACTTAGCATTGACGTTAGATAGAGTAGCGTTCCGGTCGGTGCACTCTGGGCAACAACGGTTAAATAATTTTAAAAAAATGCATAATAATTCACAAAACTCCTGTTGCGGTATTCATTTGCATTCCATGAGGAACATCCGTGCAAAATTTTGTCTCTGGACGTACCAAATAATTAAATCTCTCCCTTTGTTCTTTTACGTGAAAGTGTAACAAATATACAGGCAGGGTTTACCTACACTTGGCATAAATAACAATTCCGAAATTATCCATTTCCCAACTGTTTCAAATGGACAAATGCTTTTTGTCAAACTGTAATTGTTTCAGAATTGTAATGAAACAAACCTTACCTAACCAATAGGGTTCTATAATAGGATAATTCTGAAATAACTCCTATGTAAGGTTTATGGTTTCAGAAGAAAAAGCAATTGGTTACTTGAAACAGTTGGGAAAAGAATCATTTGGGAATTGTTGTTTTTGTTGTACTTCCATGCTGGTCTGGGAGCAAAGAAAAAACATAGCATGCTCTTACACCGGCGTAATAAGGTCGTGGGACATATTTTTGAGAAGTTCATATAGATACTTATTTTTGCACTTGACCGTACCAGTTGCTTCTCTTCTATCCCGTCGAGGGAATGAGCGAAAATCATAGGAATCATGTTATAGGCGATCCGGCTAGCAACCCATCACTATTTTAATTTCATTTTCCGCCTATATGCCCACAGTGTCTTGCTAAACGTGGCCTGTAGGTCACTGTTACCCCGTAAGGAATAAAAACGTGATTTGTGTATTTATGTATGTATGTTTTTGTAAAAAGTCAGAACACCCACAGGCAATACAGACTTTAGCATAAACACAATAGAATAATAACGAAAAACCAAATGAAAATGACCACAGACTTTTTCTTCTGCCAATAGCTAATTCTTCGACGATTTCCCCACTTACTGCAATCTCATTGAATCTTCAAGAGCCCTCCATTACAGCATTAGACCCAATACCGATCGCTTTAACAGCCGATTCCAACGGTAATCCTTCATTAATCCACTTGGTTTTGCTTTAACATAATCTTTATTACGTTTTGGGGTCTTCGGCAATGCTAAAAGTCAGACAGTAGGTTTCATTGCCGTAGCGACTACGGCATGTGGGCACTCAATCAGGGCTCTAATTTTCATAAAACCGATGAGCATGTATGAAGAGGTTGATGAAGATGAATCGAAAGAAGTACGACAGGATCGTAGCAAGTGGAACAAAAGTAGTATCTGCCTAAATCTATGGGAAAAGGCATGATGGGAGACGGTATGCATGTAGGACTAGCGTCTACCGAGTTTCACTCTTGTGAAGCTTCAGGATTTTAATAGCTCACCTGTTCAGTTTTGAAGTTCAGGTATTATTGTCAAAGGGGTTACTTTTAACGAGCTCACGATATTTCGATACAGTTAGCAGGCGTCATGATGGCGGGTAGAATGAAAGAAGTTACGAGTGGGTCTTAATGTGGAATGGAACGCGCATGGACCCTTAGCCAAAACTCACAGATGCCTCAACATTTTATAATGATTAGATTTTTACTATGTAGTTTCATAACCACTGATCATTTGAAAAAAATGCTGCTTGAAAAATATTGTTCAGAGCAGAACACCATATCGACAGGGAAGAACTAAAATCTCCTATCTTACAAATTTTAATTATTGTAGTTTGAATCCTATTGAGAGAATCAATAGCTCCTATCTTACATTATTCCAAAATTACAAGATAGGAGGTCTTGTTTCTTCCCCGTCGATATCATTCATGGCCACATTTTGTCGTATAGATACTTTACCATTGGTCACGATCTTACTTATTAGTTAATCCAAACACACGACACTCACAGTGTCCACGCACCAACTATAGGTCTATAGACCTAGTTGGTGCGGGATATATCCCGCTGGTAATATGTCTGATGTTCCTAACCGTGAATCTTTTGAAATTGTTATTAGTTTTGATGTTCTTTCCTCAGAACGGGCAAGCTCCACTACCCTACCGATGTGTGTGGCCCGCTCTTCGAGGAGGAGCTGGAGTTCTGGGGGCTTGACGCGAACCAGGTGGAACCTTGCTGCTGGATGACCTACACACAGGTGAGGAAAGAGCTCTAGCGACCCTAGCGCCACCTAGTTGGCCTCTACACAACTACTACGACGCACGAGTAGCTAGCGCCAGTTCTAATGACAGCCTGTCACATCGTTCTACATGCCGCTAACGAAGTTTCTCAATGCGGCTGCATAAATACAGCTCTCAACTCTCTTCCTTCGGACTTCGGTCCCCAGGCAAAAATTCTGCCTATTGTTAATATTATATTCCTTGTGATATATCTTTATTATACGTTGGTGTGCCCTATCCTGTGTTGTCATTTTACGGAGCCTCAGGAGGCGCATCTACACTGGTGACCCTCGACATCTGGACAAAACGCAACCTTCGAAGACTCACAAGCGGCCAGATACAGAGCCTATAATTACAAATATCCAATGACATCAAATCATTATCCGCAGCTAGTGCTTGCGCTGCTGTGCTCAGACGTGGTGAGTAAGACAAACGGTGAAATATTGCGATATCTGTGGCAGCCATCGCCATGTTAAGGGAGTATCACACTTATGACGCTGGGGCGAGTAGCTAGTTTATTTATGTAAATTACGCTTTTGATCTGATGGTCACTTTACATCAAAGAATGAAAAGAGTCGTCATCATATAAGCCATAGGACGTCCGCTGTTGGACATAGGCCATAGACCTTCAGTTGCCTCGGTTGGAAACGGCTTGCATCCACCGTGTCCACTCGGTCCACCTCGACAAAATGCAAAGAGTGACTGAGCGAAAACTTTGAAACAAATTAAGGACCTCCTTTTTGGAAATAGGTTAAAAACGAAACTGGTTCGGGTTGTAAAAGTTCTAATTTACGAAAACACTGTTTACGAAATATTTTTCGACGGGCGTGCCTCGGTGCTTCTATAAACAGAAAGTTCGTCGAGCCAGCAAAAGCTCGTGTGGTGAAGTTTAATGTTTTTTGAACGCGAACTTGGCTCGTTTGGTGGACATGTCCGTTTTTACGACGAACGTGCGGGCTGTTGTATTAAAAATACTTTAATTCAACGCTTGCAGTGCTGTTACAAGTTTTCTTCTTTTTGTTACTGGTCCGCCGTGCAGCTTGTGTTGTTGTAATCGTGAAGAGTAGGCAAAACAGGCGGTGAAATTAATGGCACAAGACTATTCTCTCTAACTTTGACCGTCAACGCTTTATCATTAGTAAGTGCCTAAGTGCATAAGTATTTAAACTACTTTTAGAGCAAGCTGAGCCAGAAATTTAAGTAGCAAGTGAGAATACAAAAAGCCGCTCACTTGCTTCTGGTAACTGTAACTACCAACTTTGTGCACCTCTAAATTGCTTCTGGTAGCTATGGCTACCAAGGGGAGTATGGACGGTTTTCGATTTTTAGAGATTTAACGCTTTCAGGGTCTGTTTCACCATTCACTGTGAATAACATCTTGTGTTAGATAACATGAATACCTTGTTGACCATACAATACAATACAAATACTCTTGAACACCACAAATCAGTACAAAACAATACAGAAACAAGGAACAAAGTAGACAATAGGCGGTCTTATCGCTTAATTAACCTGAATGAACTACTTTGAGTGAAAAACTTTTTATTATTAAGCGGTGCACTTTTGAAAAACTTCGCCGGCGAAACGTGAAAAACTTTAAGCTTTCTGATGGCTTTCTGAAATAAGTAATTTTCAAATGCAAAATATTTGAAAATTACTTATTTATATGAACAAAAAATTTTACCTTGCTACTCCTAGCTTGCTCTCTAGTAGAGGAGTAGCAAGGTAAATTTTTTTGTTCATTGAAATGGACCTCCGCAAAGCAACGCCTGATTCAATAAAATATCTGGTGGCACGGCAGTGCCCCCGCCAAGTCGAGCAAAAAAAGCGGCATTACTTATTTCTGTAAAAGACTCGTAAATTAGGTTAAGTTAGTCCTTGAGACGGTGTGATTCGCAGCTTTGAAATAAGTAAAACAGAACTATCTAAAACAGTCACCGTCGTTCTATGCTAATTATGTTGTCTTAAAAAACCTATTTCAGCTAATTTACTCCGCTTTTTAATCGCAGTTCTTAAAGTTATTTAATACTAAATGGAAGAGCTTGTATTTTGCTTCGTTGTTGTTTGCAGTTGCATTGCTTCGCAGTTGTTTCTTATTAAAGAAGAAGTAGACTGACATTTAATTTTAATTGTCTCATTATAAAATAAAAATTTCATTTTAGTTACTTTGCGAATGAGGAGTATTTCGTGTCTCTAATATTATTATTATGAGCCTATTTCTCTCTCTCTCTCTCTCTCTGTGCATCTCTAAACAGTGGTTAAAATTTCTGTTTATTTTCATTCATAACATTTTTTTCCATTTATAATGATAGATGTAGTTTGCCAATATGTATAACAACACCACAGTGAAAAATTATGTAGGGATGCTTTTATTTTCTTAATGTTTCTTAGCAAACTGTGTTTCATAATGGGAGAGAGAGAGAGAAACATTTATTTACACAAGAAATACATACTTAAGAACAGTACCGATATAGTGTAAAATGGGCCACGCTCAGCATAATGTTGCGGCAAGCAACGCTGTTTTTCAGTGGGACCCAAGTAAAAAAAATAGCTCTCTGGAAGTGCCGGCAGAAGTGAAAACTTGCTCAAGCACCCAGCGCCGCAGCCCAGCAGCAACACTCCCTCCGATCTACGCATTCTCGATCTCACGGTCACGTGACCCTGACGCGAGTTTAAAATTTTTTACCCATCCCAAAAAAGTGCTCAACGCCGCTAGAAGTCTTTACTTCAAAAAAAACTAAACACAAAAACACACATGCACTATAATGAAAGACGTGATGTCTGAACTTAAGAAACACGAAGTTCCCGAAAGACATTTACCCTCTTATTCATGAACGCTTTACAGGCTTCTGCTAACTTAGCAATCGTTTGTCCTTATCTGTGAAAGGTAAATGTCCAAGTCGACAAACGATTGCTAAGTTAGCAGAAGCCTACAGAGCGTTTATGAATTAGGGTGTTAGAAATTAGTAGCATCTACCATAATGTTTGAGACGATAAGATGCGATACAAGATGAGTACGAGTACCCATACACATACATATACATACATACATATATCACGTCTTTATCCCTTACGGAGTAGACAGAACCCAAGGTAACAAAACCTTAAGGCCACGTTTAGCATGATTATGATTAGTATTAGTACCCATACATATTTTCAAATTTGCGCGAATTATTATTTAGACCTTGCCTGTTTAATAAAAGGATCAAGACAAGCTCAATACATTACTTACTCAAAATATGGCATAACATTTCAAATCTGCATCAACTAGGTAGTAACTTAACTTAAACCCTCGCGTTTTAGTGAAAATGTTAGTAACTTAAACCATCACGTTTTAGTAAAATCAGCGAAGCAGAGCCGTCCACCGCAGCACAGCTTTGGCCCAAGAGGCTAACGGCACAGTGACGACTATGCGCGATAGGCGTCGCAGCGAGCGAATTGGCAAAGTAAAGTTTTTTGAAGAGGTGCAAATTTTTTTTTTTTTCGGCAGTCGACCTCTTAATATTCGAGGAACTGCAGCTCTTTAATTTTTTATCCTATTATTAATGAGAAATAGTTTTTTAAGTGGTCGATATGACATTTGTGAGATTTAATGGCTGCTAAGCTTCGTGCCTAGAACTAGCTTAGAATTAAAAAAAACTACGTCAACTGTCACTTTTACATTGTCAAAAAATAATACTGCGGTTCTGTTTATTTACGTACACTGTACACTTATTCATTGTGACCAAAAGCAATGTATATAACTTACACTTATACTTAAGTTGAGATTGTGTTTACTGCACATGCATTGTCGTCTACGTATGTGTACCAAAAGGAAGATCAAAACGCTATCATGGCGAGCGCTAAAGAGTGGCAGAAAGCCAGATGCCTGAGCTTAGCATAAAATAACTTCACTATAATGTTAAGTGCACTTAAATAGATAACAGTGGCTTTCTGGGCTAGTTTTGTTATCAAAATGAACAGGAACTATGTGCTTTAGAATATCAGCAGTAACAGATCTATTATTATAAGTTTTGGCCACGGACGCCAGCTCGGTTTTAACTAATGCAGTAAAATAAAATTAATCACAAGTCGTATTGGAACTCAGTTACGTTACCTAGTAGTGTGCCTCACAACACCGGCAACAGCTGTTTGAGTAAAAGGACCTCGTACTTGGATATTGAGGCAAGCCTATGTGAAGCGAGTCTCATCCTCAACAAAACTATGTACGTATAACGCCTTACCGTGCATAAAACACGCGAAAATAACAAAAACAGACATATTAAAGCAAGAGTTCACATCAGAATAGTACGAGATCAGAATATGACAAAAAGAGAACTCAACTGATTCATCACTAAATATAGTCTAAAGGAGTAGTACATGGGCATCTAACGACTATATAAATATATAAAATAGTTAGCCATTGTCGAGCAGGTGGTGTAAAAACATACTAACATACGTTGCAAGTTAATATAAAGCTTATAATAAAAACCCTGGTGCTGGTGTGAAAGAGGATATAGTGACTAGGATAGAAAAAAGTATGCTTAGTTGGTTTGGGCATGTAGAGCGGATGGATGAAAGTAGACTAACTAAACAGATCTATAATGGGGAGTGTGAATGGTTACATTGGGAGGGGAAGGCCTAGACGGACGTTCCGAGACCAAATAGGAGACGTTTTGGAATAAGGTCAGGTCAGGAGTACCCGAAACCGACGAGCATGTATGAAGAGATTGATGACTGTGGATGAAGCTAAAGAAATATGTCAGGATCGTAGCAAGTGGAACAAAGTAGTCTCTGCCTACCCCTATGGGAAAGAGGCGTGACGGTATGTATGTATGTAATAAAAACCCTAGTGACTCGAGAGCCTGCCGCGGGTAGAACGACATGCCACACTAGCGTTTCGTTTTCCCTAACAAGCAAAAGTTGCGGTTACAGTTCGCGGAGTAGCTTAACGAAATCGCTCGTCGCTCGCGCATAGTCGCGTCACGACCGTAACGCGTTACGGCTAGGGACATGAATATGTAGAGATTGCGTTTGTCAGGGAGCCGTTCCGAGGACGCTGTTAAATATTGAGGAAGCTAATTTTAGTTCGGTAGTTGTGAGGCTTTGGGCATGTTGGCGTTTTGTGAAACTCGATTTGAGTCTGCGTCTTTTCTAGTTCTCTTGATATGTTTGCGGGTCGTCTATATTTTTAAATTATGATACTTTTAATATCAAAAAAACACGTTACCTGCGTGGCAAACTCCATAAGATTCCCCTTTATTTTTAACTTTATTTAAAACGATTTTATTATATATGTATAGATGGTTTTTATAGCAGCCTTAGTGGTATTTGCGCGTTTTTCAAGAAAATATTTTTTTTCTTCATACAACAAAAAATGTGTCCGAAATTTCCATTCCAGTTCGTCACTTTTTAGGGTTCCGTACCTCAAAAGGAAAAAACGGAACCCTTATAGGATCACTTTGTTGTCCGTCTGTCCGTCCGTCCGTCCGTCTGTCAAGACCCTTTTTCTCAGGAACGCGTGGAGGTATGAAGCTGAAATTTATATCAATTACTCAGGTCTACTGTCCCTTGAAGCTGTGAAAAAATCAAACTTCTAAGCCAACGCAATCAAAAGATACAGCCGTTTATGCCGCAAATTTCCGCAAATTTTCAACTCTCAAGGGAATCAAAACCTACAAGGTAGTTCCCGTGAACGCAGAATCTTGAAATTTGGTATGAAGGTAGGTCTTATAGCACAGATTAAAGAATAATTGCGAAAACCGTAAATGTGTATGTATGTCTGTATATAGCAGTGACCAATATAAAGTAACCCCACACTGCGTACATTTTGCTTTGGAACAGGGCTCTGCTTACACTGGTTTTAGATATTTATAGATAATGATACGGAACCCTCGGTGCGCGAGTCCGACTCGCACTTGTTTTTCATACATATAGATATGTATGGAACGTGACGAACAGGAAAAAATCCATAGTAAAATCTGGGACACATTTTTTCTTGTATAACAATCGATAGGTTAAACGATTCTGAGTAAGAAAAACCCAAAATATTTTAATTCTGACAAAAATGTACATAATGGACATTTTTTGGGAAACGCTCAAATAATTCAGCCAGGATCGTCTCCGCAAGAAGATTCTTCAACGATTGGCCCAATTGACTTTGGTAGGTATAAATAAACAAACATCATCCAGAATAGATAGAAAGGATAGATAAACAGACCGATAGGATAGATTGATAGATGTAACAATACGTGCAGTAAATAAAAGTACAGCTAGCGAAAAAGCTTCTATTAATAGTACATTACTGCCTAGACCAGGAAGTAGGCGATTGCTGGCTGAGTATTGGTTTGAACGGACGAGCTTGCGAGTCCGTTTAATAATACGAAGCCAGCAATGCTATTATGGCCGAGGCAAGTATAGTGCTTTTCTCAAAAATCGAAAATTAAACAACAAAAAAATAAATGAAAACAAAATAGTGAAAATTGTTTTGCTTTGCCGCCTTTTTCTATCAATGGCATTTGAAGAGAGTATTTTTCTACCCAGAACACCTAAAGCTATTTCAGACACAGATAAACACGTTGTCGTACTAGCTTTTTTTTTAATTTGGTGTTTTAAGTCTTGTGCCTTTATTTTATGACGGTGATTTGCATTTTTAAAAAATTAATAACTAGACAGGAATGGAATTTGTATGCAACATTACTGGAGAGTTTAGCGCTACAGTAATGTTTTTTTTTAATTTTGGTCTGACCGGCAACAATTAACTTCCTGTTCTGATATGTAGTTAACAATGACGACTTTAACGGACATTTTTGAGAAAATTAGTTTTTTTGGTTTGCTTATTATTTGACCTTTTCATTCGCTACATGCTAAAGAGAGAGCTATATCTAAGTATAATAAATAGTAGCGTTTTGCATTACTAACTTCTTAGTAAAGGGTAGAGGGCATACAATTTATCGCGCCGACCCCTTACCCTCATTTAGTCAATATTAAATACCTTCTGCTTAACCATTGATTAGAGAACAATTAATTAGAAAGTGATTTAGTAGAAACATTGGGTAGGGACTTAGCGCTGAGACATTAAATTTAGGGGACAAATGGGGATTTGGAACTGTTTGTTCAACTAATCGGGGACCAGATTTGTGGGAATGAGACGAAATGTTTGAACGAAAAATCGACTAATTGTGAATCAGAGTGAGGAATGACCACTTAGTTTCTGCTGAGACCCTTTGCTATTGCGGGTGTCTATGGATAATAATAATAAAATCACTATCACTACGTAGTATAAAATAAAGTCGCTTTCTCTGTCCCTATGTCCCTATGTATGCTTATATCTTCAAAACTACACAACGGATTTTGATGCGGTTTTTTTTAATAGATAGAGTGATTCAAGAGGAAGGTTTTTATGTATAATTCTACGCAGACAAAGTCGTGGGCAGAAGCTAGTAATAAATAAATAAATATCTTGGGACAAATTACACCAATTGACTCAGCCCCAAATTAAGCAAAGCTGTTACTATGGGTACCAGGCAACGGATAAACATACTTATATAATGTAGATAAATACATACAACATTCATCACTCGGGCACAAACATTCGTATTCATCATACAACGGTCTGTCCCTGCCGGGATTCGAACGCAGGACCTCTAGCTTCATAGTGAGGGTCACTAACCACTAGGCTATTCGGTCGTCAGAATAGATCGCTTACAGTCAGGCCCCTATTTCACCAACTTGACAATTGTCGGTGATAAGTGACAATTCGAATTGTGATGCGTGATCAATATGAATATGTGAATGTACGTTGGGAGGGGAAGGCCTAGACGGACGTTCCGAGACCAAATAGGAGACGTTTTGAAAAAAGGTCAGGTCAGGAGTACCCGAAACCGACGAGCATGTATGAAGAGATAGAGAGTAGCAATAGAGAGTAGTGGAACAAAGTAGTCTCTGCCTACTTCTGTGGGAAAGAGGCGTGACGGTATGTATGTATCAATATGAAGCCAATCGGCGTAAACTCTTGTCTAGATGGTGGAAAAGGGCCCTGGTTTGCCACCATATTTTATAAAAAAAACCGGTCAAGTGCGAGTCGGACTCGCGCACCGAGGGTTCCGTATCATTATCTATAAATATCTAAAACCAGTGTAAGCAGAGCCCTGTTCCAAAGCAAAATGTACGCAGTGTGGGGTTACTTTATATTGGTCACTGCTATATACAGACATACATACACATTTACGGTTTTCGCAATTATTCTTTAATCTGTGCTATAAGACCTACCTTCATACCAAATTTCAAGATTCTGCGTTCACGGGAACTACCTTGTAGGTTTTGATTCCCTTGAGAGTTGAAAATTTGCGGAAATTTGCGGCATAAACGGCTGTATCTTTTGATTGCGTTGGCTTAGAAGTTTGATTTTTTCACAGCTTCAAGGGACAGTAGACCTGAGTAATTGATATAAATTTCAGCTTCATACCTCCACGCGTTCCTGAGAAAAAGGGTCTTGACAGACGGACGGACGGACAACAAAGTGATCCTATAAGGGTTCCGTTTTTTCCTTTTGAGGTACGGAACCCTAAAAAGGCGAGTCAACGATTACAAATCCCTTAAATAAATTAAGTATAACACTTCAAATAATAAAATTATAAAAGCTGCAAAGTATAATTTATCATCGAAATTTAGCCCTTTCACAAAACTGACAATGCCCTTTTTAAGTCTGCGCCGAAAAATATCAATGACATTTTTCACGGTAACCACTAAAAGGGACTCCTTTAGAATTATTATCACGAAGTTCTGGCCACGGCGACCCTTATTAGGGTGCAGAATTGAAAACCCTTATAATAACAAGATATTCGCTCTTGGTCTACCAATGGGTGCGATATTTTCCGATAACTGAATCCAGTACCTCAATTTCTGTTCGATGCGGTGGAAAATTGTTAAAACAATACCTAAAGGTGAAGTCCAGTGAAGGAAAACTTCGTGAGGAAACCTGTACACACCTGCGAAGCAATTCAATGGTGTGTGTGAAGTTCCTAATCCACACTGGGCCCGCGTGGGAACTATAGCCCAAGCCCTCTCATTGTGAGATGAGGCCTATGCCCAGCAGAGGAACGTATGTAGGCTGGAAATGATGATGATGAATATCTAAAGCATGTACTCATGCGAGATGTAACAACTGTAACTATTGCACTTTACAATCCAAAAATCTTCGTTCCACAAACCTTACGAACGCATTCGCGTTTAAGTGTCAAATACTAACCCCCTTATTCATAAACGCTCTAGGCTTCTGCTAACTTAGCAATCGTTTGTCCTTATCTGTGAAAGGTAAATGTCAAAGTGACAGATGAGGACAAACGATAGCTAAGTTAGCAGAAGCCTACAGAGCGTTTATGAATAAGGGGTAAGAGATTGGTTTATTGCCATTTCGCATCGCTAGAGGCGCTGCCAATTTTTTCATAGTACTCGTTGCTGAGATGCTTACGCGATCGCGTACGAGATGTTTTTTGTATCAATAGCTTACACTAAAGCAGAGCCCTGTCAGACGCCGTATTGTCTACCGGCGCTTTCTTTCTACCCTCATTCTTTACCATTTGACAAAAAGCCTAAGTACATGAACATTTTTCCAGAATTTTGGATATTTCTTACCCAGAATTGTTTACTCTATCGATTCACATACATGAAAAAATGTGTCCCAGATTTAGTATGGGACTTTTTCCTGTTCGTCACGTTATATCCATACATAATAAAAAGTGACGAACTGGAATGAAAGTTTTGAAACATTTTTTCTTGTATAAGGATCGACAGAATAATCGATTCATAATATGAAATTATATTATAATCATATAAGCAAAACCCGAAATAATTAAGTTCCAGAAAAAAAAATCATGTAGACTTTTTTTTAAAACACGTTTGTGCTTCCAAGAGCCTTAGATAAAGGCGTCAGTGCTATCCTACTACTTCAGCTAAAATAATGAGCTATTTTTTTAAACCACTCGCGTTTTTTCAAGGCTTTCATATTGGTCCCCAGCTGGACCGCCTGTGGCTTAAATTTCGTTTTATTTGATCTCTTTGTGTCATCATTACTCGACACATTCGCTCCATTCATTTCGTTTATTCATTCGATGAAATTGCATCGAAAATTGTTTCAGCTGAATGCTTTCGCAGTCGAAAGGATAATGGGATTTTAAATTAGTTTAGTTTTGACGGTGTTTTTGAAAAAGAAGGAGGGATTAAATACATTTACTGTCAGAAAGTTGACGCATACAAAACAGTTATTAAAAACATTATCAAAATAGCACAAAGTGCCGAAAAAAACTGCTAAAATGCTGTCACATTCAACATGTAGCATGATGCATGGTTTCCAGTTTTAGAACTTTGTCACAGTGGGAAACAAAATGATCATAATAAATGTAAATATTGGATTTAATATTCCTGTATATTCTTTGAAAAAATTCTATGAAATGAAATTATGTGAAAATTCTGTCTACGAAATAAGGGGACACCCTCCATTCCACTACTTTCAATGAGAGTATACACTAATGAATTTTGCGAGAAGCACAACACAGTTAAGGTTAAAATAATAACTTGTGTAATTCGTGTAATTTGATTTTCCTCTTCTGGCGAATGGTTGTAATTGTGTGATGAAAGTTAATTATTCGCATTGTCAAAAGTTTCCTGGATAATGGAAAGTTTTTAATAAGCCTCAACTCGTCTATTGGGTTCCAGCTTGGTTATATATATTTATATCGTTGTATGTATTATGTCCTTGGTTACTTTGAATTACACTTCCCAATTCAAAAAAAAGTACAGGTAATTTAGAAATAATTATAACAGGGTAATCAATAGGCGGTCTTTTCGCTTAGACGCTATCTTTCAGATTTCAGACAGCCTAAAAAATACAGAAACAGAAAATATGAACATGCTTAATTAGCTATATGGCGTTACGAATTATTAATTAATTTAAGCAGCGAGACATATCTGCGCTGATGATGATGATGTTTCTTCCTTTCAATTACAATCCTAAGAAAAATTGCTTACGTACAATACAATACAATAACTCTTTATTGAACACCACATATAACAACCAAAACAGAAAAAGGTATACAACTGGATCAAACATAATTTTTACAACATCTTTGTCCACAGCATCGAGACACACAAGAAACGTTGGCAGTCCTGGACCGGCTAGACTTGGACACTGAGAAGCCAACGGAAGAAGAGGTTGCCCGCAAATTCGGCTTCGAAGAAGACTACTTCAAGGGTACTGTCTCTTGGTGGCAGCAGCTCAAACCACAGATGTGGTCACTCTTCGACGAACCCTACAGCTCCAACGCCGCTAAGGTACGTTCAAAAGACTTAAACTTGTGCTTCTACACCACAACAATTTTCTTCCTAGTGACTCTTGTCGGTATAGCCTTCTTCAGTATGTTCTTTTGTCTTCTCATGTAACAGTTGATTTCCTCTTCTTTTGATTTAAATGCCCTGTCAACCTTTTTTTCTTTATTATTTCAGTTTTAGATTTAATCTATCAATTTCAGTTGTTGAGTTCTCATTCCACGTTGCATTCTACTTGGCTGTAATGGTGTTAGCAAATCGACCAGCGAACCGAAATCCGTATTTAATTTTAATATTATTAAAGCCTTGTTTCTAACGTTTCCAATGTCTTTACATAAAGGATATTCGCACCAAAAACGTTACAATCAAATTATCGCCGATTGGTTTCATCGCGCAGCTTCGACATTAACTCAAACAATAAGTCGACACAAACCAACAAAACACTCTTAAGCTCACAGCGAAGCCTCTACAATGATGGAAAATTCGGAGTCTTCGCGCAAATTCACGGACCGTGCTCTCAACTCGCCAAACACGTTCCGTCATATTTAAATACCTAATTCCAAATAAATGAAGCGTTATTCTAGGCAGAGTTGTGTTGTAATCCTCGAGTCTTACGATGTACATCAATTTGCTGAACGTTTCCCAAATTCGAGTGGGTATAATTTAAATTTATGCTAATCGGGACACTTCCTTTGTTACTCCTTTTTAGTTGTTTCGGAAACGATTTACTACAGTAATTGGTCTGGTTTTTGGCAAAACGATTATTCAGAAGCTTTAGATTTTTGTCATTATTGAGTTGAGTTAGTATTGGTGTTTAAATCTCTTGTGAAGTTATAGCTTGTAGCTTTCCTGCAACTTGTGATATATTATTTTTAAAGATTACCATAATTTGCTGGCTCTTTGCATCGACATGAGTAATATTTCTTCTAATTTTTTTATGACATACTTTTAGCGACTGTCGGCTCAAAATCGTCAGTAAATCACTTTGCTAATAAGTATGACATTCTGTTCATATTTTAACCTATCTTTTTCTTTTCAGATAATCGGCGTGATATCAGTGTTTTTCATATGCGTGTCCATCATATCGTTCTGTTTAAAAACACATCCGGACATGAGAGTGCCAGTGATAAAAAACTACACAGTGACAACCGCGAACCAGACTAAGAGTTGGGCGCTGGACAAAGTGCAAACGAACGCCCACATCGCGTTCTTTTATATCGAGTGTGTGTGCAATGCATGGTTCACGTTGGAGATCCTCGTGCGTTTCATATCGTCCCCTCATAAGTGTGAATTCATCAAATCGTCCGTCAACATCATCGACTACATCGCCACAATGAGTTTCTACATCGATCTTATTCTCCAGAAGTACGCTTCTCACGTGGAGAACGCGGACATTCTCGAGTTCTTCTCCATTATAAGAATCATGAGGTTGTTCAAGCTGACGCGGCATTCGTCCGGTCTCAAGATTCTTATCCAGACCTTCAGGGCTTCAGCTAAGGAGTTGACTCTGTTGGTGTTCTTTTTAGTTCTTGGTATAGTTATCTTTGCGAGTTTGGTGTATTACGCGGAGAGGATACAGACGAATCCACATAATGACTTCAACAGCATACCGCTGGGGCTATGGTGGGCCCTGGTTACCATGACTACGGTCGGGTACGGAGACATGGCACCCAAGACTTACGTCGGAATGTTTGTGGGAGCTCTATGCGCATTGGCTGGTGTAAGTATTCTAGGAAATTCTATAGCGACATTTAACAATTATTTGGGTAAAAGATATGAAAGTACCTATTTTGTAACTGTCTGAAAGACATTGATTTTCTTTACTCAATTAAATTTTAATTTTCCGTAGAATTTTTGTGTCAGTTTTGTTTTGTGGATGATATTATGTTAAGTGAAAAAAACAACACAAAACGGACAAAGATCAGGTCAATTTTTTAGGGATTCCGGTCCAAATAATCCAAATCTTATGTATTTTGAAGAAAGCAAATGACACACTTCTTTTCAATTATTTTCCGATCTCAAATTACCGGTTAATAAGACCCCTGTCTCGATGTACACAGGTGCTAACGATAGCTCTGCCTGTGCCAGTCATCGTGTCCAACTTCGCCATGTACTACTCACACACGCAGGCGAGAGCGAAACTGCCGAAGAAGCGACGGAGAGTCATCAACGTCGAGCCAACAAGGCCTCCTATGCGTAAGTGACGCTTGTTCAAACGCACCATCGCAATTGCATTTATCATCTCTTTCTGGCAAACTGTAAAAAGTAATGGCAGAATTAGATGATGAATACGGTTGTGACAATGCTCTTTAGGGTCTACACACACACGGTGTTTTATGTGACAATCGTGTCACTTGCGCTTAAAAAAATATGCCGTATGCATAGGATCCTGACGATGATGATGATAATGATGATGATGATAATGACTTTGTTTTTAAAGTGATGCCAGTTAAAAACGTTTGAGACCTCTCTCTCGAGACCGTCTTCATGTGGTTCGAGGTCGGCCTGGCCTGGCTTCTTACTACCAGAAGTTTTCACTTCTTGGATTATTCCAAGCTCCATAGTTACCGAGGTAACAGAAAATCAGAAACACAAACCAACCGACAATTGAAGATTACGAAACGAAAAAATATATTAACAACCTCTAAAGTTCGTAACAGTTGATTCACGATCGCTAAACTCGTTTGCTCAGCCAAGTTCAAACAAAATGAAGTTACCAACATCTGCTGTCTGCTACAGACGCGTCAACTGCAATTATTTAATAACAAAGAAATGTTTTGATACGTTTCATGGCCTAGCTGTAAACTTTAATGTTTTCGGATATAGTTAAATTGAAATTCTAATTTAAATAACAGACCGTTGAAATTTGATACCTCGAAGCCTTTTATCGAATTTCCTCCATCGTTAGAATTTAGATTCGTTTGAGAAATATTTTACAGTTCGTATTATCTGATTTTCAGAGATAATACAATTTAAATTCGCTTTCTCTTAAATTAAATTTGTTATCATACTTAGTCGTTTTTTTATTAAAGTAAATAATATTTAGTATTTTAATCCTACTTTTTTGACGTGAGATTTTTGTAATCTCCAGTAGGTACTGGTATCATAAGTGTAGTGATTTTACAATTTTATTTATTGACACAACATTTTATAATAATAATTATACCTCGGGCATTGATAAAAATACAGCTTGGTTCTTTTTAATTTTGTATAATAATTATTCCCACAATTATTCACAACCACCTTGGGAGACTTACCAACACTTCGTCTTCTAGTGAAACTAAAAATACCTTGTACCTTTACCAACAGGGGCCCCAGGCGCCCCAGGTGCCCCCGGCGCTGGCCCCATGCCCCCCGGAATGGGGCCTCAGGCCGTCAACCGCCGCATGAACGCCATCAAAACCAACCATCCCAAAGATATGATGGGACCTAACATGGGTAAGATGAGTAAAACGAAGCGAAAGATATAACCTAAACAAAATGTTGACTTTTGTTACAAAAATTAGGTACATTAATTAATCGAAAAATTACAAGTAAATATATAAAGCCGAGCACACACTAGCGAAATGTGACTCTAACCGAACGAACTCTGTGACGAGATTCACGTGTACGTATGAAGCAAATTCCGAGTGGACAGACCTCGTCACGTATCCAATGCAAATTACATACAGACTAGTTACAGTATCAACACAATTAGTTACAGATCGCTAGTGAGTACCTGGCTTATCATAACTTACTCGCAATAGAAAGAGATACAGAAACAGAGATTTCAATTTCAGTAGATTTATAAATTTGAGAACATTTTTATTGGATTTTATTTTAATGATCAATTTAACACAATTTTTTATTCATATACAATCTTTATGCCATTCAAAAACTTTCTGAATCTTGTAATGCCAAAATTGTTGCGGTTGACAATTCTCAAGAAGAAATAAAATCTGAGGAACTGGGTCAAGTTGTACGAAGGCCCTTAAATGTAAATCCATTTTTAAACATAACTCCGTTGGGTCTATGCACTCAGCATGGAAATGAAAAAGTTCAGAGCTTACGAAGTTGCTTGAAAAAGTTTGATATTTATTAAGTGTTTTGGAGTTTGTAGGTGCTGAACATACTAATATTACAAATGCGAAAGTTTGTAAGTGAGGATGTGAGTATGTATGTTTGTTCCTTCATCACGCTGAAACGACTGAACGGATTCGGATCAAATTTGGAACGGAGATAGCTGCTACCCTAGATTAAAACACGGGCAATTTTTTATCCCGGAAAATTGCATAGTTCCCGCAGTATAGCGATAAGAATGTCAAAGGTCGTAGCTGTTTAGAGTCGCTACGTAATTCGTCGTCTAATTCTAGCGGACGAAGTCGCGGGCATAATCTAGTAGATAGTTAATGAAATAAATAATCTAATATACTTTTCTAACGATGCTATTGTTGGGATGTCCATCGTTATTAACAATTTAATTTTTGTGAAGGTCCTAGAGGTAAATGTTCATTCACTTTAGATATAGCACTAAATGTTGATATTTACAGCAAACCAAAAGGAGACAGAGCTATGCGTAATGATTCCACTTGAGATTAAGATGAAACACTAACAGAAATAAAAATTACAAAACATTCTATTAACATTCCCATACTTAACATTAAGTTTGCATTTTGGATTAGTCCAAGCTCAAATGAACGTTTTCAGTGACAGTTAGACATCGGCTTGTACATAAGCATTTTAACTAATAGTTACAACAACTCTAATAAGTCAGTAACAACTAACACTCTTAGGGCTTGTCTCACCACTCTCTGTTAAGTTTCTTATATCTAAAGTGTCAGTTGTCTATGATTCCCTCTCTATTTCTTACTACGAAACAGACAAACGTCATCATAGATAACTGACACTTAAAATGACTGGAACTTAACAGAGAGTGGTGAAACAGACCCTAAAGCTAACACAGCCAAATCGTCATTGGACTGACTTTTGGTTAAAGGCAATGAAATAAATAAAAACGAAAGTTTTTGGAATCCAACTATAGTAAAAGAGAGCGCTGAAAACGTTAACCCAATATTCATACGGATGTAAAATACTCACAAAACTAACTGTAGCTTATGCAATGTAATCCTCCACAGATGGTGATCGTAGCGAGCTTGAGGCTATGATCCAAACGACACCAAACAACTGCAAAAGAAAAAATCTAAGCATGCTTTAGAAAGCATCACACAATTGGCGCCGTCGGACTCCCGAAGGCTTTCTATACTATCGCCTGCACCCACGGAACTAGCTCACAGGAATGCTACATCCGAATCTAGACATCACTAATCATTAACCTCATAATCATTGCACAAACGGTCTTCAAGCAGCACCAAAGGAGCCGACTTGTTCCTTTCGCTTCGCCAGTGACGTGGAAGGTTCGAGAACTTGACATTCTTGGGTTATATGACCCTATCCCGCGCTAGAATCTGCTTCCCGCTTTTCTCCATCAATGTTGTCGTAGTCACCCTTAGTCTGTGCTTTTATATCATTAAGCAAAATGTGATCATATTCTCATGAATGCTTGTGATCTTGACCATTTCTTTCAAATAGTCACTTCTTCATTTCATTACTACTAATAAAACAGGGAATAATATCGTGACTATTTACTTGGAAATGGCCAGTTACTGATGATAGGGATCTGGTTTTTAGACTGCTCGTTTATAATTTAGTTTCTACACTGGTGTCAGTTGGGACGTCTTAGATTTTAAGTTGGTTTTCGTTGCTTAGAGTTTTGTTGAGTTTCTAGTTACCGTGTTTATTTTCAGGCAACAATCACCAAACTCCAGCTATCAAAAACAACACAACTCCAGTCGCTTCGAACACACTCGACACTGCGGTACACTTCCTGAACAGACAAGCTTTACACTAACTGCCTAACAAAACATTCGTGTCGCTCTTATAAGGCCATCTCTTTCAGACAAACCACCTTGTAAAAGTGAACACGATGTATATTATTTGATAGTTAATTTACATGAGATCTTTTGACTAGAGTAGTTTCATTATACAGTTAGACAAAGATGTCATAATTATCGTATCAAATTTTGTTACCTGTACTATTCAATGTATATTGTTCTGTGTTTTGTCGCTACATGTGGTATTTAGTAAATGTGGTCCTAAAAATCTACCCCCCGTTTTTACTAACTTTAGTCCAACCTTTCAGTCTAGCTAACTACAAAGTTTCCTTTCGATGTCCAAGTAACTGAGCATGATAGCATGTTTTTTCAACTTGCGTGGTCGTGTCTAGGAGTATTGCTTAGTTTTACTCAAGATGCTTTTATTCCTGCAGTTGCGAGCCTGATGCCTGGTATGGACTTATCAGTCACCACCCGCTTGACGCCGAGTCCTCGAGACATGAGTCCCGCACTAGCCATAGCTCTTCCCATGATGAAATCCGTCAACATAGTACCAGCCCAGTGCTTTGACAATATGGCTTTCCATGGAGCAGAAGACAAATCTGACATGAGTGATAAGGACGGGACATTCAGCAAGCGGTCGAGTCGACAAGAATCTCTAGAAAGCGATAACACTTTAAGAGTGAACAATTACAAAAACGAAAGATACATGAGCAAGGGTGCCGAAGAAAAAACAGACGCCAGGACCCCTCTTCTAAGAGATCATAAGATAGAATCACTGGATGAGAACAAACTCCGTGAGAGCAAAGCTGAGAAAAGGAAGTCCTCTGCTTCAACATAACAGTAAATATTGTAAATAATAATGCTACTGCTATTTTAAACATTAAAGGGAAGCCGTTAAAAATATTCTGCCGTCACACACGGAAACAACCAAGATACGCTTTAATCAATATTTTATTTACCTAGTTCAACTACTTCTATTACTAAACAAAGTTACAACTATAAACAATAAAGAATTAACGAGCAATATTGACTATATTATTGTGTTTATTTTCACTCCACCGAGGCCGTTTCTAATGTGTGACTGTATATTTTTAAATGGTCTGCCCTATTCAACGAGACCAATAGAACTAAGAATGTTTTAACTAATAAAAGTTAAGATTTGTCCTCTTCCTACAGTTAAAATAGTCCAGCGAACAACGTATGGTACACAAAGCAGAGTAACCAAAATTATAACATAAGGTCCTGTTTAATAATTCTGATAACATAATTTAATGTAGAGCACTCTCTCACGAGTCGTTGAGATTTCTGAGCGTAAATATTCAACAAACCGTGAGTTAACTTCGTACAAATTAAAGGTCAACATGACAACCATATTGTGCGCATGCCGAGTGTGGATTTACTCGAAGCTTACCAACCCGTGGGAGAGCATAGATCGTACAAGTATAACGCGTTTCCGGAGACTTGATATTGCCTTCGTATCCAGTGCTAAGTATTGAAGTTAAAATTTTATAAGTTGAAGCATTCAAGGCCGTGATAGATATAAGATAGCTAAGAGGTGCTTTAAGCACCTGCGACTTACACATACGTATGAATATTAGTAAATAGTTGCCTATCACAAACTAGTGTTATTGTTACATACCTTTATACTTAGCACTCACTGTCGACTGTTTTAAGTAAAATTTTCTTACTTTCATTCAAATTGACTGAACGCTCTGATTCCGAAATGTCATCGATGTAGGTGTAACAGTTGTAATCATTGTACTCATTGTAACTTGTACTTAACAACAGTCCTTCGTAATGCCTCTGTTCCAAAAATCAGATTTCAGCTAACGCGTTTCTCCAAATCGTTTTGTCAAATTTATTAACGCGGAAGAACTCTTAATTAATTTCCACTCGCCTCTCATTTCACGGCATCCAGTTTTGTTTGAAATAAACCGAACGGGCGCTTGCACGAAATTCCAATTTAGCATTTGGTCGAACTCCTCGAATGTCAGCTGTTTTCCAATTTTATTTGTGCGCGGCGAAATGTTTGCTTGCAAATATTTTATAGGTGTTTACCAAAAATACCGTTACATTATTGTTGTAAGGGTTTTTTGCGGATTTTATTGTTTTGCCCTTCCGAAATTTAGGGAAGAGCTGTTTGGAATTGAAATTTAGTCACCTCAGCAAGAGTTGCAATTCAATATGAATAAAGAACCTTCTGATTATTATAGAAACTTATCCCTGCGTCTAAAAAAATTACCACTTGTGTGGACGAGGTAAGTGTAGTCATCATGGTATCAGTCGGAAGACGTCTACTGCTGGACATAAGCCTTCCCTGAGGATCTCCACGGCAATTGGTTTTGTGCACTTTATCAGTTTAAGAGTTAGTATCTGATTTGAAACACAGTTCTTCACTGTCATTTCTATTTAGGAAAATACTTTCTAGTTTCAGTCATCAAATAAAGATCATAAAAAGTCTAGAAAATATTTAAAACAGTCGATTGAGCTAGTCCTTATTCTTTTCCATAATTTTATTCAATGTTTAATTGGTTGTTTTAATTCACATGTTATCTTGTATACGTTTTCAGTCCATTAGTGAACCTTGGTTCTGGAAAGCTTTTTCGGTAAAACAAATAACATTAAACTACGAAAAATGAAAAACACTGATTCAATCTCTATTTAAAAAAATGCTAATTGTAGAACAGTTTCAAGATATCGGAGATCTTTAGTCATTGTATCTTTTGTCTGATTGTTTAATAAACACGCAGATGCACCGGAGTCTTACATTTTATTGAAATGTTTACGTAATGTGTCAAAATTCTGCATCCGTATAGCCTGTGACGATGAAGCTAGACGTTATCAAAGCCTCTGCGGCCACTACCCAAAAAAAAACGCGTTATCATCATGTACCTAAATGTTTTTTTTTTTTTTTTTTTAATTGAAAATGGTAAATGTTACTGACAAAGCTTTCCGAGACAGTTCAAATAAGTTAACAGGTTATATATGAGTGTACATATAAAAATATAGCGTTAAAGTTTTGTATCTCAACAGTTAAATATACGAATCACTAGATGCACATATCATTGGCACTCTTTCATTCTTGGTGTTATTTTACATGTAAATAGATATAATAATTATAATTGTAGTTATTAAGGGTAGATAGATGTCAACCAAGTTACGTTGCTTTTATAATAAGCGCAAATGTTTCAAGATTCGACAGTTTCTTCGATTTCACAAATTCAAAATTTTAACGACGTAAAATTAAAAGTTTACGTCTTAACTTAAGCCCAGGGACCCTCAATGTTTTTATAAAATTGTTATTTGTTAAGAAATATTCGAATTGAAAACGTTTGTGTTTTTAATTTTTTTTAAGGCATAAAGTATTTGTTTGTCGTCAGAATTTTTAATCTACGCATAAAATGCAATAATTTTAAAGTAATATATTATGTAGATAGCACGATACTGTTTATAAAAATATTTGTATATACTTTTAGGCTTATAATATATGATTTGTATGATTTTTACCAAGATTATTTGAACTTGTACCAATTAGCATGAAATAAATTAATTAGATCTCGTAGTGATAATTAAAAATATGTTTTACGGACGTTACAGTTTTGCCTCGAGATTGTTTAGTAAGAAAATTGGAGCTAGCGGACCATGCAAGAAGTGCTCGTGAACATTTTTCATTTTTAATAAAAAAGACTTAGCCTTTTTGCCACGAACATAATGAAAAATCTTTGGAATTTGACGTATACCGAATGTAAACAAAGTTTTTGAACAGAATAAGTACTTGAAAGGAATTATTTAGGTGAACTGTAATAAATAATATATTCCAGCAGTTTTTTCAAAAATCACAAATTCTAAAATGATCAGTGTCTGAGTTATACGATTTTTAGAAAAACTTAACTTCTTTCAAATTCAATATACGCAAATAATTGAGTTTTTTTTTACATTTAATTATTAATGGCGTGGTGAATAAAATATGCACAAGGCCTATAATTGGCAAATATGCCCAAAATCTAGGCTTTTATACGAGATACCTACGCACAAAAGGTAATGAAACACCAAACGATGGAAACAATTTTAAACTCAGCCTTTGTAAAACAAGAGTGTCACGGCAATTGAACATTACACCCCGAAGGTGGCAAATTAAAGAATGTCTTAGGTCGCAGGAGCTTATCGCCCGAGCCAAAAGCGAGGGCGATAAACATGCGACTTGAGGCATTCTTTTTCACCGTACAAGTCGTGTACACCATTTTACGTCTTTCTCTGGCCAGAAAGTGGACTACTTACGGCGAGGGGCAACGTAAATTCTTTGTTGTGTCTACCATGCTGACAATGGATTTAAATTATTCATATTTCTTTAATAAATGTATACTGTCACCGATACGATTTACTGTTGAAATGGTCTTTTTTTTGTGTCGAACTAATGGAGTTTTAGGATATTTATAATTGTTTTCCGAGTAGAAATCTTCTTTTTGTAATCTACGTTGTCTTCGCAATGTTTGACTTCAGCTACCTAAAACTTACACCTACTGGATTTGTCTACCTTTAACTACTTTATTTTGCTTTGAAACTTGACCACATCTTTTTGTTGTGTTTTCATCAGCATACATTATTAACTGTACCTGATACTCTAGATATCTTAACTCAGAATATCTAGTTTTATTATGAAAGAGAAAAATTTGAATGTATTGATTATGTCTTTTTAACATTTATTATAATTTTCAGTTCCTAAGTCTTTTTAATTTGGTTACGCACAAAATACACCTAATTTAAGTATTAATATTATGGTATGATTCGATTTCTAATCGGAGAGCGATTGTTACGAGCAATGCTAGAATAAGGCTTCACAGCGAGTAAACAGGGCTTGTATCTTATTGTATAGCATATATATATACATATACAATTTTAAACAATACAAAACAAATTATTTGAAATATTGTTCATTAAACATGTGAAAATTATCTTGGTGTTTTTTTTCCTTATCGTGTTTTACACGACCAATTTTACAACTGTATTATGAAAAGCGTTTGATAAAAAAACTAGAAATATTTTTCCAGTTTTAGAAAAGCAAGAACACTACATAATTCCTTCACAGCAGCTAAGCTGTCAAATTTTTGTCAGAAATATTATGCTATACAAAAACAAAGTTAAATTAAATGATTTACTAATTTACGGCATGGTGTTCCTCAAGGCTTAGTCCTAGATCCCCTTTTACTTTTCCGATAGTGCAACAATCGCTGTTTTACCATTATCAAATTTCATATCCGATACCTGTATTCTCATTCTCACTCGTCAGCCCCTATTAAAATTGTAAAGGGTTACTTTGGTCCCTTTCTTATTACCGTCGACTCATCACACGCCAAACGCTATTATGGCACATAATCACCAGGGTCCTAGTAAACAGCCCTAATTTGGGTTTCAAACCCTATTAATTTTGACTGCTTCGCTTGATACGACCTGGGTCATTAAAATGGTAATAGGTGATATAAATTTAAATAATTCTCCACGCGCAGCCATTTTTTAAATTTAATACCTTATGGTAATGAGTATGTGTGTCCTTGTTATCGTAAAGGCTCAGATAATTTAAGTCGTTAATGACGTAATTATGCATTTTCGAGGACCATTTCGACCGTTTGCCATATTCAGACTTAAATTACAAAAAACAGTTTTAATTGAAGAAAAAAACGTAAGGTCTGTCCGGTAGTGGGACAAAAGTTGAGGTTAGGTATTTCGAAAAGCATACATTTTATATTCAACAGGCAATGTGTTATTATGGTGCTAAAACGAGTCAATAAATATAAATAATGGTAGAAATGGGTTACTTACTTTATAATGTTGAAGTACCAAAATATTATTAGCTACTTATCTTTCCAAAATAAATTAAAGAGAAAATGTAACCGCATTCGTGCAAAACGTGGTCTTTAGGTCTTGTTACCTTAGGTTCTGTCTACACAGTAAGGGACAAAGACGTGATTTATGTATGTATGTGTAAGTAATTGAAAAGATTTAAAAGCCCTTTCATTACACTTGTTTCTTTAAAACATTGCATTACCATTATAATTTTTTTTATGACACTTTTGAGCCAATTTTAACGATCTCATTCAAAATTGCGCATTGTTAAACTTAACAATGTGGGGTGTAAGAGATTTACCTCCATTGTAAGCACACGCTTCTTACTTATCTTATCTTGAAGCAAAGGGGATTTCCATCGAGCCACAGTCTAAAGTTAATCCAAGATTGATAAATCCTTTCCTCCAGCCATCTATTATATGTCTTCAGCCAACCTTCTTGGGTTTCAATTTATCAATTTCTGTGGCACCAGGCAAGGGGATCAGCTTGGTCTTTTATCGGGAAACGAGATGAGTTTTTAAGAACTAAGCTTTTTGCGGCTGTAATTTTTAACTTGCGTTGTCTACTTCAGTCATGTCGAATTTCGAGTCTGACCGCTGTAGGTTTAAATTAAGCACTAGATTTGACTTTATAATAACATAATAAATATTTGAGGACTGTCTTTTCAAACGGGCTTCTTTTTGTATGGTCTTCATGAAAAGTTGAAAAGACTCTCCTCATTTGTAATAGTTATGACGATGATTTGAATAGAAAAAAAATCAAGATCCTATTGAATGAAGTTAAGAAACAGAAAATAAAAAGTAAGAATTTTAGAATAACACAGGCCACGGCCACCTTCCACACAAAGTGGTTTGAAAAGAGACTCGTTACTTTTTCATGTCTGTCTAGTTCTATTATTAGTAAAAAAATCGATTCAAAACTTAACAAAGAAAGAATATTTTCTGTCTTTATTTTGCTAGGAATCAAGGGCTATTAGCGACAGAGGGTTCAGATAATGATCCGGAAGCTACCTTTAAAAAAGTGTCTTAAATGGAAGACAAACAATAAGGTAGGCAGCTTATGGACATCCATAATACCTGCTCAGCAGCTACATTGCCAGTCTAGGCTAAGATGGAAGTCTAACGTGGCATTAATTTCACCCAAAGCCCATCGAGGGAATGATGGCCGAAAATCTTAGGAATCCTTACTAACATTATAAATGCGAAAGTAACTCTGTCTGTCTGTCTGTCTGTTACCCTTTCACGCTTAAACCGCTGGGCCGATTTAGTTGAAATTTGCTATACAGATAGTGTGAGTCCCGGGAAAGGACATAGGATAGTTTTTATCCCGGAAATTTGCATAGTTCCCGCGGGATAGCACAGCCCAAACCACTGGAATTTTTCAAATTTAAGGCGGAACAAAGTTCGCCGGGTCAGCTAGTCATGTTATAAACGTGGCTTTTAGGTCTTGTTACCTTAGGCTTTGTCTATCCCTTAATGGATAAAGACGTGATTTGTATGTATGCATGTATTAATTGAACCATCGGTCTTATTCTTCAAGCCAGAACACAGCAGCAAGAGCACTTCTGCACGGTGGGGTCAGCGAGTAAGATTGGTTATCTTCAAATGCAAAACTGAAACAACAAAAAGCATAGTTTGCGTTAAGACTGTGAGTATATTCCGTCCTAATGTCTCGACCTTGTTACCAGCTAATGTGGCTACTCCATTACTTCTGGCATTCTCAGTAGGTCAAGGTATTTGCAACAAAGGAAATGGTAATAAATAAGAGGAAGATTAAGTTAGCGTTAGACGTTATTGACATAGTAAACTGTGTAGATAGAAATGTTTTAAACCGTATCTATTTAATTTGTTATTGAAATGAAATGTTTATTCGAAATAAATGTTGTACAAAAATGATGTTATAGTTATTCTAGTTTCAAACATTTAAACTTAAAAAGTTATGCAAATTTTAGTGTCAGATAAAATTTCCGTCAAAATTTAAATTATGTAGGTGTATACATGTCAAGAATATTAGAATTATAATTAGAAATTGATATAAATTGTCATGTTTCTACTAGTATCGTTACTGTTACATTTTCTCCAGTACTAATAATAATAATTATGTCTGATGAAGATTAAAGCATTCTTTTTGTTTTAAGATGTTCGAAGTTTGAATGTAATTAGAGTATCGATATTGATACTCTAATGTAAATATTATAATACAACCACAGATACAGGTTTGTTAATGTAGGCCATTTGCTAATCGTTCCTGAATATATTGAAGGGAAGCTATGATTATACATACATACATACATACCGTCACGCCTCTTTCCCACAGCGGTAGGCAGAGACTACTTTGTTCCACTTGCTACGATCCTGACATACTTCTTTCGCTTCATCCACATTCATACATGCTCGTCGGTTTCGGGTACTCCTGACCTGACCTTTTTCCAAAACGTCTCCTATTTGGTCTCGAAACGTCCGTCTAGGCCTTGCCCTCCAAACTTTACCATTCACACTCCCCATATAGATCTGTTTAGTTAGTCTACTTTCATCCATCCGCTCTACGTGACCAAACCAACTAAGCATACTTTTTTCCATCCTGGTCACTATTATCCTCTTTCACACCAGCACGTTCCCTTATCACACTATTCCTTATTCTATCTTTCAGTGATACACCTTCCATACTTCTTAACGCTCTCATGATGACGTTATGATTATGAATGTAGATAAAGTTACTTAAAACATACGTCATCATATTTCTCGGCTGATCCAACCGTGGCCTTAGAGTTCACATCTGCGAGTTGTTATTAAAAAAGTTTCCCCTAAACGTAGGGTTGTGAACAAACATTGGGGGCAACGCAAACGTTATTATAAGAAGTTAATGGTTCTTTAGTTAACTTGGTAAACACAATATCTTTGTGCCGTTACGAATGAAAAATGTAGACGGAGTTTTACTTTGTATGTTGTGTTAAGCTTGTATATATGTTTAGGCTCAGTTGAGTACAAAGATATGTGACATTTCTGCATCACAGACGCAGTACCATTTTTACTTATTTATTAAGAAGTCTGAATGGAGCGTGGGAATAGCTGCCGAAACGCCTGTCAAAGTAGAGGCGTTTTTCCAACTACAAGCATGGTTTTGTGTTTATACAATTTAAATATTTCTATAGTACTCAAATAATCGAACATAAATGGTAATAATAGTAAAGTGTTATACATATACCACAAAAACATTTTCTTCTTATAAAAAAATATTTGAAAAAAATCTGACTTTAAGCTTGTTAAATAGCAAAAGCTATTACCTTATATGAAATATGAAAGCTAACAAAATCACCTTTAATTTGTCAAAAATGTTCACTGTCAAAGTTAGAACTTTATTCTGTGATGTATTTTTTCGCAACTATATTAAAAAAAAAACGTTCGATACACGCGCGGAAATGTCATTCTTCACTCGTCCCGAGTATTGCCACGCGCTTTCGGCTCGTGACGTAACGACGTACTTTCCGCACTAGCATCGAAATGTACTATTACCCTACTGTAGCTGTGTGGTAACAAACTTCCAGCCAGTATTCGTAGCAATTTGTCTGGAACCCTTAAAACAACAGCGCTAAGCAACAAACTAACTTTTTACACGAGATAACTAGTGATGTTCCGGATATCCGTATCCATATCCGCGGATATCCGAGGGAAAAGAAAAATCCGTATCCGTATCCGTGTCCGTTACTTTTCACGCGGATCTTTCACGGATCTTTTACACGATTAGGTAGAATTAAAATAACTAAAAAAATCCATTCAGAGTATTTTTATTTCTTAAAATCAAATATTTGGCACCTTTATATTGCAAAAAATTATCGAAACATGTCCTGTCTCACGTTGCGGCGAGCGTGACGTCAATTATCGCTTCAAGGTTGCGGGCGCCGACATCAATCGAAAGAAATATAAAGATATAAAATATAAAGATCCGTATCCGTATCCGCGGATCTTGACACAAAATGCGTTTACCATGCGTTACCGTGCGTTTTAAACGCAATTTCTTTCCTCGCACGGTAAAGATCTGGAACCAACTTCCTGCTGCAGCATTCCCTGAGCGGTACAATTTAGGGATCTTTAAAAAGCGAGCCTTCCTGTTCCTCAAAGGGCCGGCAACGCACTTGTGATCCCCCGGGTCATGCAGGTGTCCCTGGGCGACGGTGATTGCTTTCCATCAGGTGACCTGTCTGCTCGTTTGCCCCCTCTTTTAAAAAAAAATATCCGTAATCAGATCTGTATCCGCGGATATACATTTTTAACGATCCGGCACATCACTAGAGATAACACAACATAACACTTAAGGTTTCTTTACGAGGTAACGTTTGTTGTCTCAGACTAATGTAGAGAATACACAATAAACCCGAAACGTCTTTGTTACTATAAGGATCTAGAAAAAACCGGTTTTCGTACAAATTGGGCAAGTGATGACATCCAGTGTTAGCAGAGCCGTGCTCTTTAGCAAATTGCAGATAATGCGAGGTCATTTTATATCGGTTATGCTACTAATATTATAAATGCGAATGTAAGTTTGTTTGTTACGCTTTCACGCGAAAACTACTCAACCGATCATCATGAAATTTTGTACATTACATTACATTTTGTACATATTATGTTCTTGGAGGTAATAGAAGTAGCATAGGATATTTTTTATTTAAAAAAAAAATGTTGACGCTATACTAAATTAAACCTTTAGGTACTATAATTTCATTGTTTATAAGCGGTGACGACCCCTAGCGGAGAATTAATTTAATTGTAGGTATCTAACTGTTTTATTATACATATATTGACTTGTATTATTTCAGTTTATTTTATTTACTATTGACGATTTCAATCTAAATTCTCCTAACTTGACAATGTACAATCTATAATGTAATTTTCATCGAATGAGTAAATAATCTCAATCTATCTAAATCTTGGTTCACTCGCATTCAGATCCATACTAAAAATTACAGCTAGAAACCTGAACTGAGTTGGAACTGAATCGCATTAAGACGTCATGGTAAGGCCCAGGGAGAAGGATAGGAACTCTTTAAATTGCTACTTAACACACAGACAATGTGTCCCCTTGAAAAACTGTTGCGTCTCTAGATAATGTGATTCTCCTGCTTCAGAAAAATGTAAACCTGAAACTCCACTAGAAAGAGAGCGATGACATCTTAGACCTAAGGGTTTGTTTCACTACTCTCTGTTATCTTTGTCACCTATGATGACGTCTCTGTCTGTTTCACAGTAATAAATAGAGACGGAATGGAACTTAACAGAGGGTGATTTGAGAGACAATTTGTTTGAGAGAATGTATCAGTCGCTACCCTGTGAGGTATAAAGACGTGATTTATGTATGTTTTCTTTGTTAAACTGCGATACATACATACATACACATTATCACGTCTATTTTACCTTACGGGGTAGACAGAGTCTTTGGTAACAAGACCTGAGCTGAGATCTTTTAAAATATATATTACTAGCTTTTGCCCGCGACTTCGTCCGCGCAGATAACGTCAGAGTGACGATATAAAAAATATTTTTTTTATTAATAAAAAGTATCCTATGTTACTGTTCTTAAGACTCACATTGTAAACTAGAATAAGTATGATTGTAACGCTGTAGAACACTAGAAAGAGAGCGATGACATCTTAGACCTAAGGGTTTGTTTCACTACTCTCTGTTATCTTTGTCACCTATGATGACGTCTCTGTCTGTTTCACAGTAATAAATAGAGACGGAATGGAACTTAACAGAGGGTGATTTGAGAGACAATTTGTTTGAGAGAATGTATCAGTCGCTACCCTGTGAGGTATAAAGACGTGATTTATGTATGTTTTCTTTGTTAAACTGCGATACATACATACATACACATTATCACGTCTATTTTACCTTACGGGGTAGACAGAGTCTTTGGTAACAAGACCTGAGCTGAGATCTTTTAAAATATATATTACTAGCTTTTGCCCGCGACTTCGTCCGCGCAGATAACGTCAGAGTGACGATATAAAAAATATTTTTTTTATTAATAAAAAGTATCCTATGTTACTGTTCTTAAGACTCACATTGTAAACTAGAATAAGTATGATTGTAACGCTGTAGAACACCTCAATTAAATAAATAAATAAACACTTCCAATACCTCCAAGAACATATGTGTACAAAATTGCATGATGATCGGTTGAGTAGTTTTCCCGTGAAAGCGTAACAAACTTACATTCGCATTTTTTTTTATATAAATAGGAAGGCAAACGAGCAAGTGGGTCACTTGATGGTAAGTGATCACCACTGCCCATAGACACCCGCAACCCCGGAGGGATTGCAGATGCGTTGCCAATCTAGAGGACTAAGATGAAATGCCTCTTGTGCCCGTAATTTCCCCGGCTGTCTTAGGTACTCTCCACACCGGAACACAGCAGTGCAAGCACTGCTACTTAGCGGCAGGATTAGCGAGTAAGATGGTGGTAGCGATCCGGATGGACCTTGCACAAGGCCCTACCACCCGCAAAATATAATTTATAATATTATTATTTTTGGCATTTATAATATTAGTAGGATTTTAGCTTTGGCCACCGAACGATCCTTACGCCTGAGCTCAAATAGGCTCGTCTTAGGGCCGTTCTACGGAACGACGTCGTTATACCAATGGGTACTTAATTCAATCGAAACGTACCATAAATAAGGAAGATACTGTCACGCGGTAGACGGTGACACTTGTAAAAAGTCGAATCAAAGATCGATAATCGACGACTTGCCGTAAGACCCTAGGTGGCACATCACTAGTCGCGCTTAATTAAGTATAGTTATACATACGGAACCGCGGCCTCCTATAAAAGCTCGCGCGCGCCGTAGGGATCCACACTCTATTTCAAATCTTCAGAATAAAAGCTACGAGTACGGAATCCCCAGTTATATGGTGAGTAAATTAATTATCATTGTCTAAGTGCTCAAGGTGTCTTATTGTATTTTATTGCTTTTTATTCTAAGTGTAATTTCAAATGTAAATCATGTTAATAAATTAGGTCTAAGTGTTTCGTCGGGGCGCGTTGACCGTAGGGCCAACGGCCTCCAATTTGAATTATAACGTAGCTTCATTTTGAATTTAACGGCGAACACAGACTGTTCAACCTTATTCAAATTCGCCTATTTGTTCCTAAGTCTTACTCGAGGACCTAGCCGACTCTTTGACGCACTACCCCTGGTGGACGTCGAAGAGCTGCCTAGGCCCTCGTCGTAGAAGACCGCCTCTGACACCGAGAAAATTACAGGGACCCAGATCGGGGCTAAATTAAAGCCTGAAACTGCTGAGCTGCATAACGCACATCTCCACTACCCTACCGGAAGACACGCTTCTGCCTGAGGACGACATCCTGACCCAAGGCTCGCCTCTACTGCGACCCTCGCCTTCGGCCCCTTCTGCGCTGGCAGCGTCGTCCTCACCTTCGTGTCCGTCCAGGGGAGTACTAGTGCTCCTTGGGCGTGTGTGTGTGAAAAGAATAAGTCAATAGTGCCGTTCTGCCCTGAACTCTCTTAAAAAGCTCACGTTAACCCTGAGACTACGTTGTTCTTTGGATATTGTAAACAATAAACCTCTGTAAAGTTCCATTTGTTTCACTGAATAGCCAAGGAGCGACCCTACACTAAAAAATATTCACGAAAGGTGATAGTCGGCGCCCAACTTGGTTAGTTCAGTTCAGTTCTTAGCACTTTTCTATACGCGCACTAGCGGCACCCATTAGTTCAGTTCAGGTCTTAGCACTTCTTCCGCACACGCACTCAAAGAGTTGGCTTCGGTCATTTCTAAATACTTTTATACTTATTTTATTGTAAAATCCGACTATTGCAGTAACAATTCGTTCGCTGTCTGAGCTCGGCTTAAGAATAGGCTCAGCCGTTTTCTCGTTCGGTTACGTAGAAGTCGTAAAAAACGTTGTTCCTGTCGGTAACAAGTGGTTATTTTCTAAATTTTTAATTTAAATTAACGTAAACAAACATTAAATTCACTAGCAGTAATTTGAAATCAACGGTTCCTAACGTATGTACTTAAATTTAAAATATTAACGGTCAAATATTTTAAATACTGAACCGTTAATTTAAAATCCACTCGCGCTTGGCACATCCGCTCGCGCCCTAATTATTCGAATCAACGGTTCCTTCCGCACCGCTCCGTTGTGTTAGCAACGACCGCGCGCTCTCTTTCGCACCCGTGTGCCTAGGACACTTAGCAGATTCAAATACGCAAGCGTTAACGGCTCGATCGCGACCAGTGTCAATTTAAAATACACATTAACTACATAATAACTACCACAGTTGGCATTTCAAATTTATAACGAACCACTCAATTATCTAACAACAACCTTAATTAGTTGTACCGACAAGAACATTAATTTAATCAAATTTAGCATCACTTCTCGAAAACTTTAAACTTAGCTTCAAACAACTCGCGATTTTTAACACTTTACTGCAATAATCGAATTATTTTAGCACCTTACCTATACCTGCGCATACTTTGAGCATTTAGACAACTAACTACAACGCGCTACGTGTTTCAATAGCAGGCTAGCCATTACAACTGAGTTAACTACTTAACGTTCAATTCTACCAACGTTTAATACGACTCGCAGCCATACGTTGCGGCACTTAGGGTAATACGCGTAAGTCGCACTTTCCTTCAACACTTACTTATCGATCTACGGTTCGTCTTGTAACTCCATTTCATTATTTTAAAATTATAAACGCACCTTAACGCGCACACTTCGGAGAACAGGTTGAATAAATTCTAATATCGCGGGTAACTTACAGCTTTTAGTGTACTAAAAATGGCACATCGCAATATTAAGTATTTATCGCTACAAAAAACAGAGTTATCTTATGAGGTGGCTATTCGCGGAACTACACCGGCACTTACAGTACAAGAATTACGCGGTCAAATAGTGAAACTAGCACCCGGTTTACCGGCCCAGGATATATTAGAATCGGGACTAGACCCCGTCGACGACCTAAAAGGCGTAGCAGAAAGTTTAGCAAAAGCGCAGTCAAATTTAACCCTAATCAAATCAAAGTTTGACGATAATTTATTCGTGCGTACAGACAATTTGTGCAGTCATATCTACCATCGTCTTAGGAGAATAATTACTACTACACCCGAATCGGAGGCAGTATTGAAATCATGCTTAACTAGCTTTCAAAATGTATCAAAGGAACTAGCTACTATACGTGCTAAGTTTGATCAAGATAGTGAGGAAACCTTTTTGGAAAGTGAGGACAACCTAGAACAATTGAACACTTCTTCTCATAGTTTCGCGCAACCACCACCAAATATATCAGTAACATGTGACCGCGGCATAACCTCTGATTTTGCAAAACTTCGCTACAGTGGAAAAACTTGTGTCCGCGCTTTCGTCATTCGTGTAAACGAATTTCTCTCAGCTAGGAAGATTAAACCAGACAAATTCCTTTCTTTCGCGACTGAGATATTTGAGAGCGAGGCCTTGTGTTGGTATAGATCGGTTAAAGATAAGATTACCACTTGGAACGAATTGTCTAAACAACTCGTATCCGTATTCTCACAGCCAGACTACGATTATAAATTAAAGGCGGAAATTCGCGCCCGGACTCAAGACGACTCCGAAAACATAACAATTTATTTAGCTATTATGCACGCAATGTTTTCACGACTAACTGTACCTATGACTGAAGATGATCAGTTAGAGATTTTGTTGCATAATATTAGGCCCTGTTTCGCGGCAGTATTAGCTACAGCTACTTCAGTGACCACTATAGATGAACTCCGTACCGTCTGTCACAAATTCGAACTAGTTCAAGCTCGAATGTCTAGCTATAAAGAGCCACCGCGCCCTACGGCAGGTACACTAATCCCTGAGCTAGCTATAAATAAACAATCACAAACCTTTTCACATCAAAATAGGCATTTTGATAGGTATCAGCATCCATCCTCGGGTAACAGCGCTAATAAACATAATTACACTAACACTAAACACCGATACCCGGTGAATATTTTGTCACAAGCACCACACACTAACAATAATAAATTTTGTCCTAGGTGTAAATCTAATACACACACATTAAGAACTTGTCAAGCACCACGGACCTTGTTGTGCTTCAAGTGTGGCAAGGTGGGGGTGAAGTTCCCTGATTGCACTACATGTAATAAACACATACCTAGACCCACTTCGCAAACAAAAAACTAAGTTCGTGGCGAGGACGTCGTTACATTAGGAGGGCTAATAAATGGTCACAATGGCTGCATTTCGTTAACACTTTTTTTAATTCTTATAAGGTAACGACGATCTCGCCCCACTCACATAAACAAAACAATTCGCAGCAGGACTTAGGGCCGCGCGACGCGCGACCGTTCATAACTATCTATATAAACAAACTGAGAATTCCACACTGCTTATTGGACTCGGGGGCGGCCGTAACGGTGCTTGGCAAAGATTATCATAACACATTACTTACCTATGGGCATACCATGCGTTTTGATGATTACATTAACATAGAGGCGGCTGCTGGCCGGCGCTTGCGTAGTATAGGATACTTTGACCTCGACATAACTTTTGAGAATCAAACTCACTCTATAAGGGCATACGTAGTGCCCGAGGTCAATAATTCTGTCATACTAGGGATAAACTTTTGGCGGTCTTTCAAAGTATGTCCTAAATACGTAAGTACTTTAGCGGCAAGCGAGACCGTCACTAAGCATCCAGACAGAATTATTCGACCTCAGGCACTGCATTCCTACACTAACCTCACAGAGGCTCAGCGCGTGCAGGCAGATAATATTATAGGACAGTTTCGCGACATCTCTTACGAACAAATTGGTCTCGGCCGTACTAACTTAGTTGTACATAACATTGACACGGGCACTACCGAACCAATTAGACAACGTTCCTACAGAATGTCACCGGAGAAACTCAACATAATAAACGAACAGGTCGACGAAATGTTGCGTCTGGATGTTATTGAACCATGCGAGAGCGCGTGGTCCTCGCCAGTACTAGTAGTAGGGAAGAAGGACGGCAAACCTAGGTTCTGTCTCGACAGCCGTAAATTGAACGCGGTAACTAAAAAGGACGCGTACAGTCTTCCTTACATATCTGAGATATTAGACAATCTTAGGGACGCGAAATTCTTAACTAGCATTGACTTATCGAAGGCGTTCTGGCAGATACCTATAAATGAAAAAGATAAGTGTAAGACAGCTTTCTTTGTACCATCACGTGGTACCTTCTCGTTCAAAGTGATGCCCTTTGGTTTGACGAACGCACCAGCTTTACAACAGAGACTAGTAGATAGCCTATTTGGACCTGAATTCGACAACAAAGTATTCTGTTATCTCGATGATATAGTCTGTGTCAGCGACTCCTATGACAATCATGTAACTTTGCTCCTAAAAGTCCTAGCGAAGCTAAAACACGCAGGTCTCACTATAAATTATGAAAAGACACAATTCTTTAGGAACTCATTAAAGTACTTAGGCTACGTGGTAGACGAGCAAGGCCTACGCACGGACCCAGATAAAGTAGCCGCGATTCTAGATTACCCCAGACCAACGAACACAAAGGAGGTGAAAAGATTTCTAGGCACCGCGTCTTGGTACCGTAGATTTGTTCCTAATTTTAGCACATTAGCAGGCCCACTAAATTCCTTGACTTCACTTAAAAAAAATGCACCACCATTTGCATGGACAAACGAAGCTGAACAATCGTTTGTACAACTCAAGTCTTGTCTAATTAGTTCTCCGGTCCTCTCTTGCCCGGACTATACGCAACCATTCGAGGTACACTCAGACGCAAGTAATTTAGGCGTAGGATCAATGCTCTGCCAAACTATTAACGGTCAAGAACATCCAGTCGCATACATGAGTCGTTCCTTGTCAAAGGCGGAACGAAACTACAGTGTTACAGAACGCGAAACCTTAGCCGTCCTAGTCGCACTCGAGCATTGGCGCTGTTATCTCGAGAATGGTCGCACATTTAAAGTCTACACTGACCATTCATCTCTAAAATGGTTTTTATCTCTAAGTAATCCTACAGGCCGTTTAGCTAGGTGGGGAGTACGACTATCATCCTTTAATTTTGAGATCTTACATCGACGCGGCAAAGACAACGTCGTTCCTGACGCCTTATCTAGAGCCGTGCCAGTGTCAGCGTTAACACTTGCAAACGCGCATCTCACGACAAAGGACAAGTGGTACTTAGATCTTTACAACAGCTGTACTAACGCGCCACAGGGTTTTCCTAACTATAAAATAGTAAACAACTCCCTCTACAGATTAACGAAGTCTGACACTAGATTTGCTAACGAGTTCACATGGAAGGAAGTAGTACCAGAGGAACTACGTCACCAAATAATTAGCGAAAATCACGATGTACCTACTGCGGGACATCTAGGCGCGTTCAAAACCTACCATCGTTTGGCTCTCAATTATTTCTGGAAAGGAATGTACAAGGACGTGTCTAAATACATTGCGTCATGCGACACTTGTATAGCTTATAAACACCCAACTCACGCTACGCTAGGTGAGATGGGTCGTCCTAAACACTGCTCACGTCCATTCCAGGTTATCTCCTTGGACTTCATGGGTCCACTAACTACTACACGAAAGCAAAATAACTACTTACTTGTGGTGACATGCGTATTTTCAAAATATTGCCTTTTGTTTCCTGTACGTAACGCGACCTCAGCTATAGTCATTAAGCACCTGGAAGACTCAGTTTTCCTCACTCATGGTGTCCCTCAAACCATATATATGGATAATGCTACTTATTTTACCAGCCGCGAGCTGAAATCCTTCCTCGATAAATATAAGGTACCTAATCAGTTTCTTATAGCACGCTATTCACCTCATATTAATTTGACAGAACGTTATAACAAAACGATAATGACTTGTGTATCTACCTTTGTACAAAACGACCACAGGTCATGGGACATTAATCTGCCAAAAATACAATTCGCTATAAACAACTCCATAAACGAGGCGACGGGTTACACTCCCGCTTTCTTAGTACACGGCAGAGAATTGGTAACGTGCGGTTCACACTACGTCGATAATGAATTGGGTAATGAACTACTATTCTTACCGCGCGACGCCTATGCGCAAAACGTAGGATTCCTAGCAGAAACATTCGACAAAGTCCAGCACGCGCTATACAATGCACATCAGAATAGTATTAAGAGGTATAACTCACGCCGTAAACCAGCGCACTTTAATGAAGGCGATTTAGTATGGAAGCGTACATATTTCCTCAGCGATAAGTCCGCTAACTTTTGTAAGAAATTAGCACCGAAATTTGTAAAGTGTAAGATCATTAAAAAACGTTCACCATTAGTATTTGAACTACAGGACTTATCTGGAAAGAATTTAGGCGCGTGGCATATTAAAGACATCAAATTAAAACCAACAGGTTAATTACTCGTAGATAGCGTTCGGCCCGTGGCGGAGCCGCAGCGCGCAATGACCTCATTGGTCGGCGTCCGCGATCACTCCTCCCCCTTGCGCCGTCGCAATTATCTCGCATTCCGCTAGTAGCAGCGCAAGAGCAACACGTTCCGGCCGCTTAAACTAAAATCTAATCACTCGTAGCGACCTCGTAACGATGTTTACATTCCGCGCGCTGCTACGCAACCATGATACTTGCGCTAACTTAGAGGCAAGAAACCGTCGTGAAACCCGCGAATGGTCATCTCACACGTATGAATCGTCTGTTTTAAACTAAGCCTAATACCAGTACTACTGACTTCTGTAAAGTCCCCTACCTAAGCTGTATTCAGGAACCGAGCGGTGTTGGAAACTCGAAATCATAAGCCTTATTCCACCTGTTTACAATAGTACTACGGGCGGCCGGTAACCCGAGGACAGTCGTTATCTATATGTGTAGTTAGATCTCCTTTCCATTACAACCTTTACCTAGGGGTCGGAGTAGGCATATACTATTGTTCTATCTCTTTTAACTTGTAGAAGTATGAATGATGAGCGTGAGCGTGAGGTATGATAGATAACTCCTAAGTTTTAATAGCCGAAAATCAACTTAGGTTGATTTTCTCACCGGGAAAGAGGGGAATGTCACGCGGTAGACGGTGACACTTGTAAAAAGTCGAATCAAAGATCGATAATCGACGACTTGCCGTAAGACCCTAGGTGGCACATCACTAGTCGCGCTTAATTAAGTATAGTTATACATACGGAACCGCGGCCTCCTATAAAAGCTCGCGCGCGCCGTAGGGATCCACACTCTATTTCAAATCTTCAGAATAAAAGCTACGAGTACGGAATCCCCAGTTATATGGTGAGTAAATTAATTATCATTGTCTAAGTGCTCAAGGTGTCTTATTGTATTTTATTGCTTTTTATTCTAAGTGTAATTTCAAATGTAAATCATGTTAATAAATTAGGTCTAAGTGTTTCGTCGGGGCGCGTTGACCGTAGGGCCAACGGCCTCCAATTTGAATTATAACGTAGCTTCATTTTGAATTTAACGGCGAACACAGACTGTTCAACCTTATTCAAATTCGCCTATTTGTTCCTAAGTCTTACTCGAGGACCTAGCCGACTCTTTGACGCACTACCCCTGGTGGACGTCGAAGAGCTGCCTAGGCCCTCGTCGTAGAAGACCGCCTCTGACACCGAGAAAATTACAGGGACCCAGATCGGGGCTAAATTAAAGCCTGAAACTGCTGAGCTGCATAACGCACATCTCCACTACCCTACCGGAAGACACGCTTCTGCCTGAGGACGACATCCTGACCCAAGGCTCGCCTCTACTGCGACCCTCGCCTTCGGCCCCTTCTGCGCTGGCAGCGTCGTCCTCACCTTCGTGTCCGTCCAGGGGAGTACTAGTGCTCCTTGGGCGTGTGTGTGTGAAAAGAATAAGTCAATAGTGCCGTTCTGCCCTGAACTCTCTTAAAAAGCTCACGTTAACCCTGAGACTACGTTGTTCTTTGGATATTGTAAACAATAAACCTCTGTAAAGTTCCATTTGTTTCACTGAATAGCCAAGGAGCGACCCTACACTAAAAAATATTCACGAAAGGTGATAATACCATAAAAGTTTAAAAACGAATTGTTTTCAATTTTAAAGGAAGCTCTGGAAAAGGACATAAGTTAATGTAGAAAAGGGATTATAAAAGGAAAACGCTGTTTATTATCTCTTACATATTTTTTTTAATCTCTGAAGTAGCTGTATAACATTTAAGCTTGCATTAGTTTATACTGAACTGCTGAGTTGTTAAAATCAAATTAATATTTTTACTTTACTTACAAAATTTTGGTCTAGTTTCCATACAAAATTACAAAATTACCATGTATGCCCACTATCAAAAATGACCTAGAAACACATTTTTCTCTAAAGAATCAGTGGTGCTGTTGATTCTGAGTAGCTCTTTCCATCCCTGTAAGAGAATGTGTCTCGAATTTTTCATACATATTTTATGTTCTTCCTTTTCGTTGCGCCATATAAAGTGTATGGAAAATAGTAAAAAAACTTTGGGACACTTTTTTGTTCCATTTAGATTAAAAGGCTCAATTCGGAGTAGGAACCACATAAAATTGTTAGGAAATAAGAATACATACTATAATAATAACAATACATACAGTTATACATAAAAAATGGGGTTTTTTTTTTAATTTAATGCTCAATTTTACATAATTAAATTACGCATTTATATAAATCAGTGGAAAGTTGTGCGACAAAGATAAGTACCAGTGGCTTGCCTATTTTAAGAGAGTTGGCCACTTTAAAAAAAATGAAAAAATGAAAATGAAAAAAAAAAAAAACTTTTTTAGGTTTACATGTTGAAGTATCAAGGTTGGAACCTCCTAGTAAGCATAAGAATGCTTGTGTCAGGAAGTCCCGCTCCTCTATTATTGGCAGTCTTTGTTATTTATTAGAGGAAAAGGCTAGTTAAATTCCCTTACCTTCTGATATACTTGACGCCACGCCACTGATAGGTACCTCTTATCAAACACTTCACATGCGCTATAGCGTCAAGTTACTAGACTCTAGATCCTTCTTTCCCTCACAAAAAAGCCGTACATCTTTATCGCTGGTCGTAAATAAAGCAGCGAACATCTATCAAAATGATAGCCCGACATTAGATTTATGGAGCGAGTGTGGCTTATCGCGAACTAAAGTGCACGAAGGCATTTCTATGCAAAGTAACGCGTAGAAACTTAGTGCATAATGCACACGTATCCATGTAGAATGATGAGACCACGCATGTACAAGCTTAAGGATTGTTTACGTAATTTTATTTAAATTTCTAAATGTCAATGAAAATTAGAACACAATAGAAAAATCCGAAAAGTAAAGCTCGGATCCTCGTCATTCCGTGACGCGTGCTATACCCCTACACCACCCATAGCAGGTGGGTAGTCTTCGAATTTTTCTACCCGCTACTTGATGTCACGTGACCTTCGTTACTATGCGATTTTTGTCGCTAAGCGTCATCTGTTTGAATGATGTGTCTGTACGACACAATTACAAACTCCCGTGGAACATCTACTGCTCACCAGGGACGAGAGAAGGCGCTGTTTCAAATGATAGGTACTATCAAATGAATCAAGATTTTTTTATTTCTTCATTTTTATGTTTACTTTTACGGTTTTACCGTTAGAAATTAAATTTCTAAATATCAGTGAAAATTAGAACACAATAGAAAAATCCGAAAAGTAAAGCTATGGCCGGGAATCGAACCCGGATCCTCGTCATTCCGTGACGCGTGCTGTACTTAATGTATGTGTAATTTTATTTACTTAATTAACTGTTTTTTTTGCTCCTAGACTGGCATATAACAACAAAAATCATCATAACTACACAGATCATGTCTTTATCCCCTACGGGGTGACAGAAAAAAACAAAAAAATCATCAATGTAGTCTTAATATTGTTCCGGAAGGTTCTAGCAGGTGTCAATACAATACGGCCAAATAGCCGAAACCGGTGAGCATGTATGAAGAGATTGATGTATGTGGATGAAGAGAAAGAGGTATGCCAGGATCGAAGCTAGTGGAACAAAGTCTCTGCCTACCCCTGTGGGAAAGAGGCCCGGGTACGGCTTTGGAGACCACACCTTCATTGAGCAATCGATCGACTCAAACTAATCTCTAAGCATTTAGAAACTAGGACGATAAATCAGTGTAAAATAATCACTGTTTGGCCAACAGTGAGTACTTAATGGCCGTCAGCTTATTTGAGAATAATTAGTGAGATATAAATAGCAGATTAGTGCAGTAGATTAACTAAACAGATTTATGATAGGAGTGTGAGAGCGTTGAGAGGGGAAGGCGAGACCTTAGCCTTCCCCTCTAGCTACCCGGACGTTCCTTGACCAAGTAGGCATTTTGAAATAAGGTCAGGCCATGAGTACCCTTCCCAAACCTGCATGAAGAGGGAACCCCATAAATGTATGAACATTTTGGTACATATTTTCTCTCCTACAGCCATGGAAAAAGCATGCAATTCGTAGACGACAAAAGAATTAAAATGGGGTGGCATTTTTTTGAAATTGCCATCAATGGTTTTAATAACATCATCATCGTTATCACTATCACCAACAACGTGCCACTGCTCAAGTCCTTGATCCATGTTCCTAAATTGGCATTGTTCATTTTTTTTAAGCTGTGCTTTTAACACCTTTATTTGATAAAATGGACTATTTCAAGCAACTAATTTGAATATTATGCTTTTACGTAGCTTTGTTAATTAATAATAAATATTTTTTCGCTGTTTGATAATTCGTGAATTTAGACAGAATCCCAATCGCCTTCGTTCGGCTGGCTATAAAAAAACGGCTTTGTCTATGGTTTTGTTGATTTGACAGTGACACATGACAGTTACCATAGCTAAACTTTTTTATGCATTTTTGTGGCAAACATTCGATGCTGGATTCTGTCTAAAAACCGTGTCGTTCGGTCAAACAAAGGTTCAAAGTACTTTTACAAAAATATCTGCAATCATAAAGTATTTTTGAAATAGGACAAGATAAATCGGATAAATGATGGTTTTCCTCGAAATGGTTTTCGAATTGGAGCATACTAAAAAACATTAACAATGCCAATTAAATGGGGTGTCATTTTTTTGAGAATTGCCATCAATGGTAATAACATCATCATCGTTATCACAATCTCCAGCAACGTGCTCATGTCCTTGATCCATGTTCCTAAATTCCCTACATCCACTAGCTTTTTCTGTTTGTAAACCCATTATAACATCGGATGGAACATCTACATCCATATTCCATTTAAAGTAATCTCCAGCTGCTTCCAGATTATCCCTTATTAATTTTTCCTCTGTTTACTCAGGACGGGTCGAGACGTGTACAGCTTGGGTTTATTCCGAAGAAAGGCTCTGAGCCATGGCAAAATGATTTGTATTCTGCAGCTGATAAGGACTTTAACAGAGGTCTTTTTTCGTTCCACCGCGAGTGAGGAATTCCAAAAATTGGTTTTACGTTTCGTGTGTTCAAAAAGGAAAAATAATTTTGAGTATACATTAATTCTAATTAAAACCGGGTACAACATCTTTATGCTGGTCTGGAAGCAAAGAAAAAACACAAAATGTACCAGTTGCTTCATTTCCCGCGAAAATCTTAGGAATCACGTTACAGGCGATGCGGTTAGCAACCCATCACTATTTTGATAGCCCTTTCCACGTATACGCCCACAGTCATGCTAAACGTGGCCTTTAGGTATTGTTACCTTAGACCTTAGGTTTTGTCTACCCCGTAAAGGATATAGACGTGATACATGTATGTGTATGTATGAAATATTTTTTTATCAAGGTTTGAACTTCAATTTTGTCCCTACTCACCCCGTTTTGAGGTAACAACTGTAGTAATTTAAGTAATAATAATAGCATTGCTTGAATATTATAAGCACTTAATCGAATTCTAATTCTACTTCCGATCTTTCACATTCATACAGAAATCACGTGCGCCACCTTTAGCATGATGTAGGCGTATAGGTGGAGATAGGAATCAAAATAGTGATGGTTGCTCACATCACCTCTAACATGATTCCTAAGATTTTCGCCATCCCTCGATGGGTTTTTACCATCTCCGCGGGACGAGCAGCATAAGTCATAAGTCATTTATTCGACGCTTTCATGTATTGTGTGCATTGGATCTTACTAGCTAATAAATTTCCCAACATGAAACCCTGTAGCAGGGCACTGCATCATACTTAACCTAATAATGTGATTAATTATTATTATACTTGATTTAAACAACTTAATAACTTATATATATTTAACTTTAAATAACTTTAATCTACCTCTCGAAAATTTAAATTTACAAAGTCACATTCATGCTTTGGATTAAATACCTAATATTGAAATTTAGACTCGCAATTGAATTTATTAATAACGTAAAACAATCATGTTATATTAGTTATATTAGTAGTATTTTATTGTGTTGTATTGAATCTTATACAAGTCAGATTTATTCATGAGATCAGCAGCAACTGGTACATTCTATGTTCTTCCTTTTCTCCCAGACCCTATACCTACGATCTTTCACGTTTCCATGAAAAATGCCTGTTGCATCGATGAAGTAGAAGAAAATGGCACTTAGCCAGCTAACGCCAAGCTCCAAACTCAACATGCGAGCCCAACATAAAAAGCCCAAGTTCCACCAACTAAATTCAACTTCAGCTCATTTATCAATCCAGTTATCGCAAGTTGAATGTTTAAGTGATTTGCGATTTTCACGCCTTTTACGTTTACTTGCGAAAGCGGGTGAAAAATTCTTATAAAGTTTGTTGCGAAATGGTCCGACACTTCGGAGGTTTCGCATAGCAACGTCGAGCGTTGCCGTTTTGTAACTCCGTCGGATTCAATGAAATACGAATGTTTGAAATTGTTGCACAAGACAGGGTTTCCTCAAAGTATCGCGTGAACTTTCGAACAATCTTTACAGTGGAAATTAAAAATAGCCTCAAGTAAATTTCCATCACTTAACTTGCTGCTAACCACTGGATTCCGGACACAGTACCCAGCCATAAATGCACTTCGGTCTTTAGAAAGAGACAATTGGTAAAGCGCTGCGGGTGTCTATGGACAGTGGTGATCATTTACCATCAGGTGAGGTGACCCACTAGTTCTTTAGTCTGGCCTATCTAACATGAAAAAAAAACGTAAGTTAGAGTGAGACAACGCTCTAAGCCGAAATTTGCCGAGAAGACCGATGTGTCATCTTTATAGCCAGGAACTGTACTTTTATCACCCCAGAATTTGATCTAGGTAGTAAATAAAACAAATTCTAAAACGAACCCCCTTATTCATAAACGCTCTATCTATAGGCTTCTGCTAACTTAGCAATCGCTTGTCCTTATTGCTATCTTTATTTGGCAACCTTACATTTTTAAGTTTAATGTAAATTACTAACAATTTCTATGGATAATTATTGCTCCGAAATACAGATGTATTATTATTATTATCTGTGAAAGGTAAATGTCAAAGTGATAGATAAGGACAAACGATTGCTAAGTTAGCAGAAGCTTACAGAGCGTTTATGAATAAGAGGGTAAGACTTTATACGTCGTACCAAGTCGCTGCCCGGCGGCATGGTGCCCAGAAGGCTGGCAGCATTTGGTAATGCTTACCCTTTGTCTTAAGTAACAGTCAGCTTTCTGTTCACCCGAAACAGCTTTTTTGCTTCTCTGATAACATGACAAAAACGAATTTAAAAACTAAAAAAAGTTTGCAGTTCAGCCAGCAGCTATTTAAATAAAGGTGCGTAAGTACACAAAACAGAAACGGTTTCCAACTTTAGCCATTTTGGATAATAACGGTCAATTGTTTCGTTGGAAACGGCGCAAGAGGGGCTGCGAAAAAACACGTGCGCTTAATCTAATTCCCAAGTTTCATCTGCCAAGTTAGGGGTAATTAGGGGGGAAAGTATGTTTATAACAATCCAAATAGGGCGAAACTTAAGTGTTGCCCTCGTTGATTGATGCTCGGAACAACCCGAAGTTTAGACAAGACTCGAGAATAGGACGTGGTCGTTAATTAAAAATGGCGGTCAAGTTTTAATGCTTTACAATACAATACAATACAAAAACAATACAGAAACAAAGAACAAAGTAGACAATAGGCGGTCTTATCGCTTAATAGCGATCTCTACCAGACAACCAATAAAAGAAATAGGTTGGAGACAGTTTAAATAGGTGGCGGAAACAAATAGACAGGATAAACGCAGGGATAGTAAAAACAACAATACCAACATAAATTTAATACATAGCTAAATAAATAAAATAAAATAATACGTACATACTCACATAACATTACTGTATAATCCTTACTAATATTATAAATGCGAAAGTAACTCTGTCTGTCTGTCTGTCTGTCTGTTACCTTTTCACGCTTAAACCGCTGGGCCGATTTAGTTGAAATTTGATATTCAGATAGTTTGAGTCCCGGGAAAGGACATAGGATAGTTTTATCCCGGAAAATTGCATAGTTCCCGCGGGATAGCACAGCCCAAACCAATGGAATTTTTCAAATTTAAGGCGGAACAAAGTTCGCCGGGTCAGCTAGTACTTAAGATAAAATAAATGTGAGAATGTAACAATGAAAAATAAGAAGGTCATACAACAGAAAAGGATTTGATCAGAAGCAAAAAGAAAAGATAAGGTGCTAAACAGGGAGTGGATTAAATTAGTGATAAATAGTGAGATTTGAGTTGGTTTTTAAAAATAGGTAAAGTTTTAGCTCGTCGTAGGTCTACAGGAAGAGAAGTAACAGACATCCTTACATGCTGGTCTGGGCAAAGAAATAAACATACAATGTACCAGATGCTTCTCTTCCCGCGCAGATGGTAAAATCCCATCGATCCATCCATCCATCCTGTTCGGCAAAAATTTATTTATTTATTTATTTATTGAGATGGGAAACAAACAGCATCATATTACACGTATAGTTAAATGAATATAGTAAATACATAAGCCAAAACAGTTTCCACTTATAATTTATACATCAATTTGCTCGAAAAGTGGCACGAGCCAAATAAATTCTAAATTTTAACTTTAAAATTTTAAATTTTAATTATAAATTAGTATATAAAAAAAGAAAACAAAATACAATCTAGGAAAACAAAAAGACAAAAAGACAACAAACACAGGAACAGTACCAATCGGATTTCAAGCACCTGAGCTCAACCAAAAACATCCACAGACACACCGGTTTACTAATTCAAAACAACTCTCCTGATTGCAGAAGCAAATTTACGATGGTTGAGTTGAAACAAATCAATATTAGAGAATTTATCATTATAAAACTTGCACGCTCTTACCAAACATTTGTTACCTACATATTTAGTGCGACTCAAAGGCACTGAGAATAGACGAGTGGACCGAGTTCGAAAACTCGGACATCTAAATGAAACCTTGCTCAGAAGATCCTGAGAGTCAATTAAATTATTCAGTAATTTATACAAAAACGCGATATCTTTTTTCTCTCTTCGCAGTTCAAGAGACTCGACTTTTTTGTACTCGAAATGCTTAAATTTGTACTTCAATCTTTTCATAAATTTATTTTGTATTCGTTCTATCGAATCAATATGCACTGAAAAGTGTGGACTCCAAACCGTAGATGCATATTCTAAATGCGATCTTACAAAGGCATTATATAAAAGCATTAAAGTACTAGGGTCTTTAAAATCCTTACTCTGGCGAAATATGAAACCGAGCATTTTGTATGCTTTAGATGTAATTTTTGCAACATGAGACGTCAGCTGAACCTCGCTATCAATAAATATGCCTAAATCTTTAACCTCAAAAATCCTAGGAATCATATTATATTTTGATTCCCCTTTCCACCTATACGCCCACAATCATGCTAAACGTGGCCTTTAAGTTACCTTACGCTCTGTCTACCTGGTACAAGGGATAAAGACGTGATTTATGTATATATGTATGTATTGGTAAACACGCCTGAAGGCGGTACGCGTATGTCAATATCTGTTTAATTATGTAAGTAGGTGTAATTCAAAGTAGTTTATCTTGTTATTTCAATTAATACTGAATTTCCGAATACTCTACCTTGGCATTGAATTGTAGCGTACTAACTGGAAATAGTGGGACAGTTTTAATACATTTATCCAGCTCGCTAACAGTAGAGAACAAAACTGTGGATAATATCAGGATAAAAAAAACCCGTGTTGTTCAGGATTTATTTATTTATTGAAAATATTTTTACACGGCATTACAGTTAAAAACCAATAGACCGAGAAACAACAGTTTATAAACTAATAACAAAGTTAAAATCACTTAAAAATACTGGATTGGCTAACATCCATCATCTCGCAGAATCTCAAGCATTCAGAGCACACAGTCGGCCATCGGCAAGCGGGCAGGTCACACTCAGGTGCTGCCGTCAGCAGCGCGTTCAGCAGCGTCAGCGCCCGCGGCAGCGGCGAGTTCCTGCGCGCCACAGTGCGCACCGCTGGCACCGCCAGAAGCCACGTTCACCAGGGTATACTGATGGACGTAGGCCTCTTCAACAGCACGCCATTGTACACAATCCTCTGCTACTTTCATCCAGCTCTTACCAGCCTTGCGAAAATCATCGTGGAGTGACTAGCTTGAAGGCATCCTACACTACGCTTGCCGATCCGCCGTCTCCACTGAAGAGAAAGAAGCAACAAAAAGGCTTGTATCAAAAATGTAATTGACAGATATTTAATCTTCCCTCAGAACACTGTGTCTCACCCACTCATGCTTATTAATACCTTACTCCCGAAACGCCGTAATACTTTAAACATTAATTAACGGAATAGAATTACACGTCTCCTACATCAAAGGGAGTTTTCGACGAACATGCAAAACATTCCGTTTAATTGCTTGTTAAAATCGAATCAAGAGCGAATAAACCTTACACTCCGAGAATCCAATTTTACGTGTCGTTTCGTGCTGTTCCGCTCGCACTGGCAGTCTTTAATCTGAGAGTGAGAGAGTGTGTGATACGCAGTTCGAACATCGAAATTCGGAGTACACCAGGGCACGGTGACGTCATCAATATTAAATTACGTCGGCATAATTCGGGGTATAGGTTATGATGGCGCTTTGCTTGTAATTAAAACATCATCATCATCATCATCAGTCAGAAGACGTCCACTGCTGAACAAAGGCCTCCCCCTTAGCTCACCATAGTGAACGACAACTCGCCACCTGCATCCACCGGTTCCCCGCATTTCGCGATGTCGTCGGTCCACCTAGAGGCTGTCAATACTGCGTCTTCAACCGAGAACTTTTCTTCTCCAATAGTTGTCTGTTCTACGAGCAATGTGGCCTGTCCATTGCCCACATAAGTCACGTCTATCCCTTACGGGGTACACAAAGCGGGGTAACAAGACCTATAAGGCACGTTTAGCATGATTGTGGGTGTATGGAAAAGGGAATGAAAATAGTGATGCATCGCCTATAACATGATTTTCACGAAGGGTTTTTACTATATGCGCGGGAAGAGAAACAGCAGACGACGACGGTAAGACGAATTAACTGACTTAAATTCATGATCTGCGCTCATTTTACTGTTTAAGCAAACGAATTTTATTTGTGTACGACGTCACGTGGGACGTGTCGTCACAAATACAATCAGGTAAATTATAGAAAAGATTAAAGGCAGTCGTGTAATAAAAGTATGCTTAATGCTTAGTTGGTTTGGGAATGTAGAGCGGATGGATGAAAGTAGACTAACTAAACAGATCTATATGGGGAGTGTGAATGGTTACGTTGGGAAGGGAAGGCCTGGACGGACGTACCAAGAATAAATAGGAGACGTTTTGGAAAAAGGTCAGGTCAGGAGTACCCAAAACCGACGAGCATGTATGAAGAGATTGATGACTGTGGATGAAGCGAAAGAAATATGTCAGGACGGTAGCAAGTGGAATAAAGTAGTATCTGCCTACCCCTGTGGGAAAGAGGCGTGACGGTATGTATGTATGTGTAATAAAACTACTTCCGTGCTGGTCTGGGAGCAAAGAAAAAACATAGAATGTGCCAGTTGCTTCTCTTCCCGCGCAAATGTTAAAAACCCATTGAGGGAATGGGCGAAAATCACAGGAACCATGTTATATTAGACCGCCTATTGTCTACTTTGTTCTTTGTTTCTGTATTGTTTTGTACTGATTTGTGGTGTTCAATAAAGAGTATTTGTATTGTATTGTATTGTTGTATTGTATATTAGGCGATGCAGTTAGCAAACCATCACTATTTTGATTCCACTTTCCACATCTACGCCCTCAGTGTCTTGCTAAACGTGGCCTGTAGGTCTTATTACCTTAGGCCTTACCCCGTAAGGGATAAAGACGTGATTTGTGTGTATGTATGTGTGTAATAAAATATGCATCGGTCCCTAAGGTCGTACAGCATCGTTTGTCTCGCGCAAATCCGACACAGAGGACAAATCGCACCCTTCGTGGAAGAAAGACGTAAGTCCCATTGTAAGTCAATAGGACTTACGTCTTTCTTCCACGAAGGGTGCGAAATGGGCGCCGCGCTGGACGGATGCTGCGCGTGATGGACTCGCGCTCACACGTGAAGAATGAGGATAAAAGGATTCAATGCGAAGAAAGATTTGTGAAGACACGGTTTTTCGTCACATACATAAATCATGTCTAACTCTTACGCGGTAGAGAGAGCCTATACGTAAGGTAAAAAGACCTACAGGCCACGTTTAACATGATTGTGGACGTATAGGTGGAAAGGGGAATCAAAATAGTGATGGGCTGTTAGCCGCATCGCCTAAAATATGTTTTGTACGATTTCCTCAAGAAGCTTATATCATCTGCGTGGGAAGAGAATCAACTGGTACATTATATGATTTTTCTTTACTGTCAGACCAGTTTGGAAGAGAAACTATTTGTTTTAGTACAAAATTAAAGCTAAAGTCAAAAACCCAATATTAAGCCCATCGAGGGAATGTGGAATCATGTTATAGGCGATGCGGCTAGCAACCCTACACTATTTTGATTTCCCTTTCCACCTATACGCCCTTAATCATGCTAAACGTGGCCTTAAGGTTTTGTTACCTTAAGCTCCGTCTACCCTATAAGGGATAAAGACGTGATATTATGCATGTATGTAGTCTAAAATTAAAAAAACCCACCACGCATTACTTACATCATTTTGAAAAAGAACTACCTAAGACCTACTCTTCAAACTGTTAGACCGACTTTAACCAAACATGTTGAGGAACTGAAAAAAACCGTCTCGAAATCTGACTCGTTCCGTTGCTTCCGCGCTGCTTGACTCTGTACAATCATCATCACTATCACTACATAGTATAAAATAAAGTAGCTTTCTCAGTCCCCGTGTCCCTATGTATGCTTATATCTTCAAAACTACACAACGGATTTTGATGCGGTTTTTTTTTAATAGGTAGAGTGATTCAAGAGGAAGGTTATGCATAATATACCGTGCGAAGCCGGGGCGGGTCGCTAGTCTTCTCTAAAGCACGTTAGTTCAATGTAAATTCGTAAATCAAAACACTTCTTTTTTTTGAACAATGTTTCCGAATTATAATAATCAGTGAGTGGAGCCTTATCGTGCCATCGAAGTGGAGTGATTAGATAGCACACGGCGACCACATCGATAATATTGCCGCGGGCTATAGATGAAAGTATTTGTAGACTAGTTTGATAAAAAATATACGACCGCCTTCAAATTTTGCCTATTTCCCAATAAATTACATAATAAACTGTATTAATTAACTATAGAAATTTCAAATATATTTCGGGAAATATATGGATTATTTGGCAATGAATGTCAACGCTTTGAAGGCGGTTTTTTTTCGGACAAAACTGAATTGCGCCATAGCAACTCGGTATGATGATAGTTATTTATAATTAATAATACGGTTTACTTACTTAATGGAGGTACAGAACCGGTTTACTTACTTAATGGAGGTACTGAACCGGTTTACTTATTAAAATGGCGGTACGGAACCGGTTTAGTTGTTTATTGGAGGTACAGAACCGGTTTACGTATTTAAAGGAGGTACAGAACCGGTTTACTTATTTAATGGAGGTACAGAACCGGTTTACTTATTTAATGGAGATACAGAACCGGTTTACTTATTTAATGGAAGAACCGGTTTACTTATTTAATGGATCTATCGCCGTGGCTACCAAACTTTCGTACCACGTCTCATTGATTTTGTTATCGCCGGTGAACGTGTGCTATTTTTAGGCACTTGAAATGACCACTCACCCAATTCATATGACCTCAGTGTATTACTGTTCAAATAACTCCGGTTTCGGTTGAATTTTTGAGGTTAACCTAACTTACTTCATCACGGCTATGGATAGTCCACGCGAGAGCTATGTCGCGCGCCAGATAGGATATCCGCCTTCTTACTGTTCGTTCTAGAAAGAGACAGGTAGTCTATCTTGTGCGAAACACAGCTCTCACGCGATCTTTTTTTAGCCGCACTGGCCCGTGGTATCATCATCAGCCCGTGTCAGACCACAGCTGGACATGGGTCTTTGCCATAGCACGCCATTGGGCTTGCTATGGCACGCTTTTTTTTTTTAATAAGAGGGGGCAAACGAGTATTCGATCTTCAAGTCTCCTCCTCCAATCCCTGCCCGCATAGCATGAAACTTAAGGTTTTGTACGAAAGTACATACACATACATACATACACAAATCACGTCTTTATCTCTTACGGGATAGACCGAGCCTAAGGTAACAGATACCTACAGGCCACATTTAGCAAGATTGTGGGCGTATAGGTGAAAAATGAAATCAAAATAGTGATGGGTGGCTAACCTCATCGCCTATAGCATGATTCCTATGATTTTCGCCCATCCCCTCGATGGGCTTTTACCAGCGCGGGTAGAGAAGCAACTGGTATATTCTATGTTTTTTCTTTGCGGACCAGCATGGAAGACATAACATAAAACATAACTCGAAACTATTCCAAATCAAGCCGTTCTAGTTCAGTGGTTTGCCCTGTAGCCTCTCAAGGAGAGGGTCGTTGGTTTCAAGCCCGGGCTCGCTCCTCCGAGTTCTTCGGAATTTATGTGCGACAAAATTCACCGTGAGCATTTTAAGGAAAACATCGTGAGGAAACCTACACATCCGTGGAGCAATTCAATGGTGTGTGTGAAGTTCCTAATCCGCACTAGATTAGATTCTGAAAGGCCTGTGCCCAGCAGTGGGCTATGGGCTTCCAAATCAATAAAATAGTCCTGTCATTAAGTAACTAAAAAATAAATCTATACATATAAAATTCAAAGTCCTGACTGACTGACTGACTGACTGACTGACTGACTGACTGACTTAACTATATATCAACGCACAGCCCAAACCACTGGACTTAGAGACTTGAAATTTTGCACATAGATACCTTATACAGTGTAGGCATCTACTAAGGAAGGATTTTTGGAAATTCCCACGGGATAAGGAAAAAACGGGAATTATATATTCGACTCCGAGTGACGCTCATCATCATCATCATCATCATCAGCCTATATTAGTCCACTGCTGGACATAGGCCTCCCCTAATGAGCGCCATAGCGCCCTGTCTTCAGCTTGACGCATCCAGCATCTGCCTGCAGTCTTTCGCAGATCGTCATCCCACCTGGCCGGAGGGCGTCCTACACTACGTTTGTCGAGTCGCGGTCTCCACTCAAGAACACGTATAATAACTAGACTCTTCGAATTTGATACAAAAGTAGGTGATTAAAAAACGAAGAAACTAATTTCAGGATTTTTGGAAATTCCCACGGGATAAGGAAAACAACGGGATTTATACATTCAGTTTAACGAAATCCTATGAACTATAATTACTAGACTCTTTAAATTTGGCATAGAAGTAGGTGATTATAATAGTAAAATAATTTTTTAATGATTTTTGGAAATTCCCACGGGATAAGGAAAAAAACGGGATTTATATATTCAGTTCTACGGGATCGAGTTTTCGTTTTACTGGTCATATAAAACTGAAATTTGGCCTTCAAGCTCCCTTGGGGAGTGTAGGGGAGCACTAAAAAAAGGATTTCCCGAAATTCCCACGGGAACGGGAAAAACGGGACTTTTCGATTTACTGGTTGCAGAAAGCTGAAATTCGGCATGTAGGTTGCTTCGGGAGTGATGAGGAGCATTAAGAGAGTACTTTCCAAAATTCCCACGGGAACGGGAAAAATAATTGTTTACACAGAAATACTGCGGTAGGCATAATATGGCTAGAAACTTGAAATTTGGCACACATATACCTTGAGTATCCTAGAGGTGCACTAAGAAGGTATTTTTCGAAATTCCCACGGGATAGGGTAAAACGGGATTTTTCGTTTTACTGTTCGTAGAAAGATGAGATTTAGCATTTAGCTTCCTTAGGGAGTGTAAGGGAGCATTAACAAAGGATTTCCTAACATTTTTACGGGAACGGGAAAAACCGGGATTTTACGTTTTACCTACTGGACATAAAAAGTTGAAATTTGTCACGTAGTTTTATTCGGGAGTGTAGAGGAACACTAAAACGGGAAAAACGGGATTTTACGTTTCCAGACGAAACAGCGGAAGAAAGAGACTTAACATTTATAACGTGTGTTTCTTTAAAGGCTTTAAGTGTACTCCGAAAGCACTCCCCAAAATTTTCACGGGAACGTGAAAAAACTTATTTTTTCGTTTTACATCTTAGCGCGTACGAAGTCGCGGGCAAAAGCTATTTAGGATAGGTTAGGTTAGGTTTCTTTTATAAAAATCCTGCAATATTTACAGTTTCAGAAAAATTAAGGCAGCGGGGCAATGCGGGGGATTGCTTGCATGCATGCTTGCTTGCACGCTTGCTTGCATGCATGCTTGCTTGCACGCTTGCTTGCATGCTTGCTTGCCTGCTTGCATGCCTGCTTGCATGCCTGCTTGCATGCCTGCTTGCATACTTACATGCTTGCAGGTTTGGGTGCTCGCTTGCTTGATTGCTAGCTTCTTTGAAATGCTCATGGTTCACGCGTGCGAAGCCGCGGGCAAAAGCTAGTAAATAAATAAATATCTTGGGACAAATTACACCAATTGACCCAGCCCCAAACTAAGCAAAGCTTGTACTATGGGTACCAGGCAACGGATAAACATACTTATATACTGTAGATAAATACATACTTAAATACATACAACATCCATGACTCGGGCACAAACATTCGTATTCATCATACAGCTGTCTGCCCCAACCGGGATTCGAACCCAGGACCTCTAGATTCATAGTCAGGATCACTAACCACTAGGCTATCTAATCATCAAACTAAGATACTTTACTGTGAAGAAGTTCCACAATGGCTGCATTCAGTTGGTGCGATTGTATACTTCTAATGAGCTTTGGATCTAAAGAAAAACTGCTGCCTTTGCTAAAATAATTACTATCCCAAGTGATTAATCTGGAGATATCCCACTATCCTTTAACCATTTAGCTGGCCTTTGGAATAAAAGCCATCTTACGGTTGCCTCAAGTGACGAGCGCACAACGCATTATTGGGTCTAGGGGTAAATTGGTGTAATTTGTCCCAAGATATTTATTATTATTTTTATTAGCTTTTCGACATCCAGTAATCTTTAATCACATACTTAAAATCCAAAATTTCAAGCCTGTAGGTCATTTAGTTCCAAAGTTAAGGGAAACTACATTTATGACACTCACTCATGCACTGACTCACTCACTTACTCATGATCATCAAAATAGAACATAGATTTTATTCATTTCAAAATGAAATTTCTGATACGAGAATTCTCGTATGTCAAGTTTGTCAGGCAACCGCACGCTTGCGCGAGTAATCCTCCCGCAAACACGCTTCAAGCTTGCGGTCTTTATTTTCCTCACACACCAAATTCCGCAAAATACATGGCATTAAAACGTGTCTATGAACACAGACTAATAATACATGGTTTTACCGCAGTCTCAGAATTCTCAGATTAAATAAAAAGTAAAGACCGATTACTTAGTACGACAAAATGAAGCCGGTTTTAATTTTAACTACTCGAGGCTCGAGAAAGAACTAATTCAGTTCAAATTTTTGGTAACCATATTCTTCACTTTAAATGACATGCAATTTGCATGTAAGTACATAAAATTTTGTATTATAATTAGACAGTAAAACACACTCGTGTGTTCTTTATGAAACTCATTTCGTTCGTTACATGAAATCGCACTTGTGTTTTAATGCCTCTCATTATGCACCAGTCACATAAACAACTCAAAATTGAAAATTTATTTTTGCAAATTGGCCGCCAAGGGCTCTTTTACATATTGTTTTGAAACTACCAGCGCATTTGGAGATACCATCATTGGCAAGAAGAACGCGCCGCAAGAAACTTGGCAGAAAGTCACTTTTTCAAAATAAAATACATTAAGCTAAAGTCGTCGCAAAATAAAAGGCCCGTTTTGACATTTGTCTTCGCGACGTAACTAGTGATGTAACCATACGACTCGGTACTCGATACTCACGATAAATCGATTCAAGTTTGCATGAGTACTTGATCGATTTGAATATATATTGTAAAGTGCATTGGATTAAAGTTCTGTTTAGAAAATTTAACTTCCACTGATGTTGTAGATTTTGAAATGATACAATGTTACAAGCTCATAATTTTCAGTAAAGATTACTACACAGCTGGTGAAAGTCAGTAATTAATTGATTGATGAACACTAGTATTTAATTAAATAAAACCGGCCAAGTGCGAGTCGGCCTTAAAAAAATATCTTGATCGATTTATTTTTTTCTTTAACCGATTATTATTAGTCTGTGGACAATATGAAAAAATCGTTATGCACAGCACTTAGCCGAGTGGGCGGTACCCATCAATGAAAAATATAATTACCTTCAGAACATTTCGTTCGGTAAAAAATAGAGAACTTCATAGGCGTGAACTGTCAAAACGGGCCTTTTATTTTGCGACGAGTTTAACTACTACAATACTTAAATTCTACTTACTCTACATACTTTACTAACTATTACTGTACGTGATATTGATATCGTACAACTTCGTTTTTATAGCAATCTTTCAAATATGGAATATCAATATGATAGCCTAGAGCGGAAATAAAGTAACAAAGTTTTGCTACAAATTCTGAAAGTCTTGCAAATTCTCACATTCTGTCCATTGCTTGCGGGAACATAAGTTTGTAAGCTTTTTAGAGTTCCGTACACTACCACCAATCGAATCTATTTGTCTCGCTCATGCAGTTTAACGTGATCATCATCATCTCTACTGCTGTACAGTCAAGTGTAATAATTATGTATCTAGACAAAGTTTCAAAAATAAGTATCATACGCTCTAACACCAGCTTAATAAGGTCGTGGGACATATTTCTGAGAAGTTCCTATCGATACTTATTTTTGCACTTGACCGTACATAGGCTTCCCCCAAAGAGCGCCATAAAGACCGGTCTCGCATTTTTTTTTTATGATGCGAAAAATGCACCTTACGCGTCCACTCGGTACGGGGTAACCGGGGGTATGTGGCGCTCTCCCACGACGGCAGGCATACCTACCAAATACCACAATGCTTATATAACCGTATCTGAATTTAGGGTACCAGTGCTTGCACTGCTGTGTTCCGGTGTGGAGAGTAAGACAGCCGGAGAAATTACGGGCACAAGATGCATTTCATCTTAGTCCTCTAGTTTGGCAACGCATCTGCAATCCCTCCGGGTTGCAGGTGTCTATGGGCAGTGGTGATCACTTACCATCAGGTGACCCACTTGCTCGTTTTGCCTTCCTATTCATAAAAAAAAAAAAAGTAACCTAGTGCAAGTATGAAGATTTTTACAAGCTTTTTACATACAAATATCACGTTTTTATCCCTTACGGGGTAGACAGAGCCTAAGGTAACAAAACCTTGAGGCCACGTTTAGCATGATTAAGGGCGTATAGGTTCCTAGCCGCTTCGCCTATGACATGATTCCTAAGATTTTAGCCTTTTACGATCTGCGCGGGCAGAGAAGCAACTGGTACATTATATGTTGTTTCTTTGCTCCCAGACCAGTATGAAAAAAACGGTATCCTTTAAAAAACCTTATCTTTAGACTTACGCCGTTCCCCATCCTAACTGCTAGCAATTAACCGCTTATTTCCCCCTAGAATAGCACACTGCAGGAATTAGTTGATTCCATACCTAATTAATACCCCAGGGTGATACGTTTCCCTGCTAATTGCAATGTTACTGCCTTTCTTACTTATTAAATAACGCAAGTGCTTTTAAAAGTAAATAATTATGCAACGGTTTCTATGGTCGAATATTTTTTGTCATCCTACTAATATTATAAATGTGAAAGTTTGTGAGTTTGGATGTTTGTTACTCTTTCACGTCAGAACGGCTGGACAGATCTGCATGAAATTTGGAACATAGATAGATTATAGTCTGGAATAACACATAGGCTACTTTTTATCCCGGAAAAATGAACGGTTCCCGAGGGATATATGATGATGATGATGATGATGAATATATTACTACTAAGTGGGTACTACTAAGTGGGTCGCGATGTAGTAATAGTAATTATAGTAATAGTAAATAGCGAAAAAAACAAAAACAAATATATCCCTCGGGAACCGTTCATTTTTCCGGGATAAAAAGTAAATCAACCATCTGCGAGCTATTCTGGCGTACGCTGCCAAAACCGTTACACATGTAATCTATACTTCTATACTATATAATATTATAAAGAGGAAAGATTTGATTGTTTGTTTGTTTGAATTGAATAGGCTCCGAAACTACTGGACCGATTTCAAAAATTCTTTTGCCGTTAGAAAGCTACATTATCACTGAGTGACATAGGCTACTTTTTACCGCGGGAAAATACCTTTTCCTACGGGAAAATTATTTTTTTATAAATGTGTGGGTATATCTCATCATCATCATCATCATCATCAGCCTATGTTAGTCCACTGCTGGACATAGGCCTTCCCTAATGAGCGCCACAGCGCCCTGTCTTTAGCTTGAAGCATCCAGCATCTGCCTGCAGTCTTTCGCAGATCGTCATCCCACCTTTTTTTTTTTTTTTTTAACGTGTGGAAAATGCGCCTTATGCATCTCCGCGCTCGGGGCAGCATACGAACGGAGGTATGACGGGCTCTCCATCTCGCCACTGCCTTCCCTATGGAAGGAGGGGAGAGGCCTACCGTCTAAAAACACACACGTTCCCTCCAGGCCTTGAACTGCGGGCGTTGCGGGCGCACACGGTGACCACCGCAACGTCCACTGGCCGCCCCGGGATGGGGCAGGTGGCGACGGCACCGTTGTATGCGGGTTCCGGATTCCCCGCCCTCCCCCGCCGGTGACCGTCTGTTTTTTTAAAGAGGTTGACTCCTCGTAGCCCCCTCAGCGGCCCACGTTCCCAGCGCCAGCGGACCAGGTTTACGTGGCGTCCGACCGTGACCGAGGTCACGTCGTTTCTCTGGATTTTTATAGAGGTTTTCTCCTCGCGGCCCCCTTATCTTGATAAAGACGAGGCGGCCCACGGTCCCGGCCCTACGGACCAGGTTACGTGCCGACCGAAAATGACCGAGGTCACTCCGCTCCGCGATCGCGTCCCTTGCGGAACGCACCGCTTCGACGGCAGGCTTTCGCCCGCCGCCAGCATGGGGCTCGCCCTTCCGTTCCCCGCCCGGGGCGAACAGCAGGTACAAGGTTGGACTCGCCCCCGTCCCTCCCCGTACGAGGCGTTTGGCGCCTCCAGGTTTGGTGCAGAGCTGCGCTACCTTTCAACCTCCTGGCACCGCCCCACGGCACCAGTGGCTACTCGGCCGCAGATGCAGAGCAGCTCCCCGGCAGCTACCGCACGCCCCGTCCCCCCCTAGGCTCCCCCCCCTCAGAGAACGAAAGGCCTGCCGGTAATTAACCGCAAAGCAATACCTACTTTTCGCCAGCTCCAGGCCGAGTGACCAGCTCGGCGGGAGGGGCTACTCAGTAGGCAGCTCAGCTCGGCCCGGCAGTACCAAACGCTTCTGTCCCTCGTCTCCCCAAGGCTCCCCTTCCCCCCCAAAAGGCGTTTGGTGCCTTCAGGCCTGGTGCAGAGCTACGCCTCCTTGCACCATCTGGCACTGGCCCCCCGACCTGCACCAGTGGCTACTCGGCCGCAGATGCAGAGCAGCTTCCCGTCAGCTACCGCCCGCCTTTCCCCACCTAATCTCGATCCCTCCCTTGATAAAAAGGGGCTTTCGCCCCGGCCCTCGCCAAAAGATAGATACTTAAACATAATAGTTCGCCCCGCCCTAAGGGGTCGGATATTTGCCACCAGCTAACTAATCCACGAGGGGTTTAATCAGCCGTTGTTTCCCGGGGTGCACCGGCGTTACCCTTCCCCCCCCATGGGGCCAAAGCCCCTGATAGAAGGGAACTGTAACGCTAGAGCACTCGAGGAGGTTTCCGACATCGCACCCCGATCGTCATCCCACCTGGCCGGAGGGCGTCCTACACTACGTTTGCAAAGTCGCGGTCTCCACTCAAGAACACGTTTCCCCCAGCGGTTGTCGGTTCTTCGCGAGATATGGCCGGCCCACTGCCACTTCAGCTTACTAATTCTTTGAGCTATGTCGGTAACTCTGGTTCTCTGTCGGATGTATTCGTTACGAATCCTGTCCTTCAGAGAGACTCCGAGCATAGCTCTTTCCATAGCTCGCTGAGCGACTTTGAACTGGTGGACCAACCCTACCGTGAGTGTCCACGTCTCAGCTCCGTAGTTCATGACGGGTAGGACGCACTGATAAGGAAAAAACGGGAATTATATATTCGATTCCGAGTGACGCTACCTCAGTAACTATAATAACTAGACTTCAAATTTGATACAAAAGTAAGTGATTACAAAACTAAGAAACTAATTTCAGGATGTTTGGAGATTCCCACGGGATAAGGAAAAATCGGGATTTATATATTCAGTTCTTACGGGAACGGGAAAAACGGGAACGCAGAAAGCAAGTTGAAATTTGTCACGTAGGTTTATTCGGGAGTATAGGGGAACACTAAGAAAGGATTTTCCGAAACGCCCACAGGGACGAGAAAAAACGGGATTTTACGTTTCGAGACGAAACAGCGGAAGAAAGAGACTTAACATTTATAACGTGTGTTTCTTTAAAGGCTTTAAGTGAACTCCGAAAGCACTCCCCAAAATTTCCACGGGAACGGGAAAAACTTATTTTTTCTGTTTACATCTTAGCGCGTACGAAGTCGTGGGCAAAAGCTATTTAAGATATATTTTAGGACAGCCCTATAGGTTAGGTTAGGTTTGTTTTATAAAAATCCTGCAATATTTACAGTTTCAGAAAAATTAAGGCAGCGGGGCAATGCGGGGGCTTGCTTGCATGCTTGCTTGAGTCCTTGCTTTGCATGCTTGATTGCATACTTGCTTTCATGCATGCTTGCTTGCGAGCTTATTTGCATGCATGCTTGCTTGCACGCTTGCTTGGCATGCTTACTTGCATGCTCACTGCGTGCTTGCTTGCACGCTTGCATGTCATGCTTTCATGCATTCTCGCTGAGTGCTTGCTTGCACGCTTGCTTGCATGCATGCTTGCTTTGCCTGCTTTTATGCCTGCTTGCGTGCCTGCTTGCATACTTACATGCTTGCATGCTTGCTTGAAAGCTTGCATTTTCTCTTGCTTGCTTGCTTGCATGCCTGCTTGCATACTTACACGCTTGCATGCTTGCTTGCATGCCTGCTTGCATGCCTGCTTGCATACTTACATGCTTGCATGCTTGCTTGAAAGCTTGCAGTTTCGCTTGCTTGCTTGCTTGATTGCTTGCTTCTGTGAAATGCTCATGGTTCACTTGCTTACTTGCATGCATGCTTGCTTGCACGCTTGCTTGGCATGCTTACTTGCATGCTCACTGCGTGCTTGCTTGCACGCTTGCATGTCATGCTTTCATGCATTCTCGCTCAGTGCTTGCTTGCAGGTTTGCTTGCTTGCTTGCTTGCATGCCTGCTTGCATATTTAGATGCTTGCATGCTTGCTTGCATGCCTGCTTGCATGCCTGCTTGCAAGCTTGCAGTTTCGCTTGCTTGCTTGCTTGATTGCTTGCTTCTTTGAAATGCTCATGGTTCACGCGTGCGAAGCCGCGGGCAACAGCTAGTAATATCATATTGGTCGAGTAATCGTTTGGCATAATTTTGGTTTTCCAGTGGGGGCTGGTGCTGGATTTTTTTTTTTAAATTACTATTTAGAATAGCTAACTAGCCTGATTAATAAATAAATATTTAGTGTAACTGGACCCAAAACTTTTCATGCCACGAAGAACTGCAGCAGTTAATTCAACTATTTTTATTAATAATAATATATTAATATTTTTTTATTTTATTGTTTGGAACGTTTACTAAATAAAGGAGAAAACCAATTGAAATTACCTTTTTACTAATCCCCAACGCAAAAAGAGGGGTGTTATAAGTTTGACGTCGACGTCTGTGTGTGTGTGTCTGTGGCATCGTAGCTCTCAAAGTAACAGACCGATTTGGATGCGGTTGTGTTCATGCGAAAGCCAGTGTCCTTGCGCTCATTCTTAGTCATAATAGGTTAAAATCGCCCTTGTAGTTTGGAGAGCATCAGCTGTTTTCTGAACTGATGGAAGGCATTTTTGGCATAAAATTGATTTATCACTATCACTACATAGTATAAAATAAAGTCGCTTTCTCTGTCCCTATGTCCCTATGTATGCTTATATCTTCAAACCTACACAACGGATTTTGATGCGGTTTTTTTTAATAGATAGACTGATTCAAGAGGAAGGTTTGTATGTTTAATACATGCATGATATAGTAGAGAAACACTGATTGCACCCGTGCGAAGCCGGAGCGGGTCGCTAGTTTTTTATAAAATTACTATCTAAAAATCTAAATAAAACAATGCCATTTGCAAAGGCTAGTAGCAATATCGTACAAAGACCAAATCCAAGCTAACCACATGACGTAACAAACCGTAATAGCTTAGTCGCAGTCCTGTATGTAAAAACTACGTTACACTGCAGTCCATCAAAGTTCCTCTGCCATAAAACGTGCCATTATTTGACTTGGTAACGGGGGATTTACGGTGCCGGCCGTTGGCGTAATTTACGACGCTCCCAGCTCAGTTACGCCCGAGATTGAGATTGCGTAAAAAAATCGGCAAAACCCGTATCAGATTTGGTGTAGTGTTCCGCTGTAGCGTTTTTTTTTTTATATGAATAGCAAGGCAAACGAGCAAGTGGGTCACCTGATGGTAAGTGATCACCACTGCCCATAGACACCCGCGCAACCCCGGAGGGATTGCAGGTGCGTTGCCAACCTAGAGGACTAAGATGAAATGCCTCTTGTGCCCGTAATTTCCCCGGCTGTCTTACTCTCCACACCGGAACACAGCAGAGCAAGCACTGCTACTTAGCGGTAGGATTAGCGAGTAAGATGGTGGTAGCGATCCGGACCTTGCACAAGGCCCTACCACCCGCAAAACGCGTAACGTCAATTCCGGTACGCTGTAATGTGATAACAGAGTAGCAAGGTATTTTTTTTCGCAAGGTGGTGTTAGCACAGCCTTTTTTTACCAGGCTGGGTTACATTGGCTTTGCTGAAGCGCTTTCGCAACACCAAAGCATTGCCGAAGGTCTAGTAGGCTCCTGAAAAAATTACGGTTTCAGAGAAAAAAGAGTTATGACACGTGATAATTATGTCAAATATTATGGCATTTTACAGTCGTAATGCGCCCAATAAAAAATAAGTGAAATTGTTAGTATTTTACATCAAAGAGGTAAATGTTTATTTATTATAAATAGATTCGTCTGTGGTTTATTTAAGAAGATTTTTGTCAGATGTCAGTTTGAACTACCAGCTTGATTGACTGAATAAAAAGCCGTTTAAAGAATTCTTACCCTTTTACTGGTATTAGCTTGCTATACACTAACAGGACTCGTATCGTCCAATTATTTAAACTTAACCTCTTCTAAAATGTCATTTCAAGCACGTTAATTTTGACCAATCCGATGGCCGCATTTTAGCCGCATACGTCGCGTCGCAGCCATTCATCCAATGAACGACGATCTTAAGTAGACATAAATCAGCTCTGCGAATCGCGGCACAGCACGTAGTAGCCATAGAATGTGGAACATCCTAGGCATCCTAGTTAATATATTGCGCAGATACTCGAATATGCACATTACTACAAATATTGTTTTTTACTTATTCCTAGAGTGATCTGTTACCTAAGGCTGTCAACCCCGTAAGGGATAAAGACGTGATTTATATATATGTTTTTCTGTCCTATATTTATTTTAGTTTTAAACTTGCTCATTGCCTTATTTATCCAGTAACCGAGTTTTCACAGTACAATCGTCCCTAGACCACAATATTTTGTTGAATTATCTCAATACTTTGATTACAGAATATTTTCACAGTCCCTAGCGGGTTTCAAAAACGCCTATCATCCACAAATACTTTCCTAAAAAGGGTTTATGTCTACGATTGCGCATTCAATTTTAGACTTTAAACAAACACGTTTAATCTGAATTTTTAATGTCTGCGCAGTGGAAATAAGACGTTTCAGAAAATCGCAGCAGCTCGCTTTAAAGATATCTCACCATCCCCTAGAGATTCCCCTAAAATATAGCTCATTGTATATTTCATAACATCTGATGACAAAAATACTGGCTGAATTTGCTTAAATATTTATTCTTATCTTTATTCGTTTTCGCAGAAACTGAAAGTGCCCTGTGAAAGTAGAAAATGTGGTAATATAGGTTTCGAGATTCACATGCGTAAATGCATAGTATCAAGGTAAGAAATAGCTAACGTATCATTTCAAAATGCAACTACGTATACCTATATAGAAAATTTCATCCAGATCTCTCCAGCCGTTGGGGTACCTACGCATTAAAATAAATAAAGTCTAAAATGCATAATGGGTTAAATATATAATGCAGTTTTCCCATAAAATGGCTACTTAACATAATTGTTATAAAATAAACCACTCCTAGCCTAAACCAAAAAGTAAATGCCTATACTTCGACGTTTATTTCATAAACAAAAAATATTTACTTATTATTATTTATTTTTTAGTTCATTGAAATGAACCTCCGCAAAGTAACGCCTGGTTCAATAAAATGTTTATCAAATTTCATGCTATTTCGATCACACTAAATATTCATTAATTTGACAATATTGGCTGTCGGCACTCAATGTAAGTAAGAAAAGGAAAAGAACCATTTTGAAGCAGAACCCTAAAAAGTGCCAATACATATTTTTACGTTGGCTAAAACGATATCTTAAAAAGTAAATTAGAAGGGAACAAAAAGGTTGAAGAGTCCATTGATACCGAATTTCTTTAGTTTATTGGAGGTACTGGGGGGTTTTTTTATTAGATGCTTGGGCGAATGTTATGGTTGCGGTGAAAGGAAATAATTTCCACATAAACCCACGTGTATTTTTTGTGCAAAGTTATTAGTATACTAAAGCTAAATAATTGATAGTATTCGATGCGATAAATTAAATTTTCTAAATTTATGTCTTTGTGACTTCTAACACCAATTTTAACCGTTCCATACGCCATCCGTAAGGGGAATCAAAACATTGATGGGTTGCTAGCCACATCGCCTATATAACATGATCCCTAAGACTTTCGCCCATTCCCTCGACGGGCTTTTACCATCTGCGCGAGAAGAGAAGCAACTGGTATATTCTATGTTTTTTCTTTGCTCCCGGACCAGCATGCAAGAAATTAACTCCCAAAATATGCTAGAAACGTCAAATTTGTCACGACTGCGTCTTTACAACACCTTTAATCCCAGACTAGAGAGGGTACTTTACTATACGCACGTATCGATAATCTCCGTCGATATTCATTTATTTTAACTTGCTTTCGCAACACAGCACATCAATTACATCTTTTTTACTATTTATCGTTGTTTTAGTGGTCATGACAAAACGATCTTTGAAAATTTAGACTTTCTACCTATTACGGAAAAATACAGCGACATGACAAACGGACATGTTGACACACAGATCGGAGAGCGAGAGCACTAAGCCTCATTTGACACTCTTTGGTTACAAAATATCAAAAGGCCAGCAATCATTGAATAGGTATTATTCATACACGCACAATTTACATCTTTATCTTTTATGGATTAGATAGAGCCTAAGGTATACGCCCTATTTTTTACGCCTATATTTTTTTTTGTGAATTATCTCTGTTTCTTTATATTTGTACAATAAAGCATTCACTTACTTACTTACCATCTATCTATCTAATCAGCCCACACCCACCCACTGCTGAGTAAAGGCCATTTCATTTTCACGCCACTTTGCCCGGTCCCGTGCCAGTCTCATCCACAGTTTTCCACCCGAATGACAGATGTGATCTGACCAACAGGGTGATGGTCTGCCCTGTGACCGCCTTCGACCATCTGTCGTCGTTCCGTTGCCGTCTTACCATTGGATTGCTAAATTAATTATCGACAGATATTATACATTTTATCGATACTTCCCCAACCCTAGGCGGAATATTACCCGGTAAGGTGACTCGGACGGCAGAAGCGTCACTTTATCTCACAATTCATACTGTTAATTCTGGAGACAATGTAGACTTGATTAACCGAACTAATCTAGATTTAGTGGGAGTTACAGACTATATTTGAATATTAGTTGAATTGAGTCCCATTTTTACAAGCTTATTAACTTTTTTTTTTCCATTTATATACCTAAAATCCCATAATCTTGTTAATCGTGGCCTTTTTTTTTAACGTGTGGAAAATGCACCTTATGCATTCCCGCGCTCGGGGCAGCAACGGGAGTATGACGGGCTCTCCAACTCGCCGTTGCCTTCCCTAATGGAAGGAGGGGAGAGGCCTACCGTCTAAAAAACGACACGTTCCCTCCTAGCCATGGACTGTGAGCGTTTCGGGAGCACTAGGTGTCACCTGCTAATCGTGGGATAAAGGGATAAAGACGTGATTGTGTGTGTGTGTGTGTGTGTGTGTGTGTGTGTGTGTGTGTGTGTGTGTGTGTGTGTGTGTGTGTGTGTTTGCGTGTGTGTGTGTGTATGTTTATTAACTTGCAACGTATATTATGTAAGGTATGTTTGTCCGGGTGGAATCTTGCGACTCAATTTTGAAGCAGATTATCAACCGATTGAGCTGAAATTTTGCATAATGGCGGAAGTTGGATGACAATACAATAATCTGGTAGTAGAATTCTGGTGGCCTGGTCAGGACCGTCTCCGCAGGAGGGAACTCTTCAACGGTTGGTCCTATTGATTTGAAATTTGGTAGACATTATGTAGAATGGATGGCAGTGCAAGTACAGTCAGCAAAAAAAGCGCTGCGGGTGTCTATGGACAGTGGTGTTCATTTAACATCAGGTGACTCACTAGTTCGTTTGTCTGGCCTAACATAAAACAGAAAAAATCACGAATGGATAAGTATGTTACATACATACATACATAAATCGCATCTTTATCCCTTACAGGGCCTAAAATATCAATTTAAAGGTCACGTTTAGCTCGATGTGGGCTTATAACTAGGTGTAAAAGGCAATCTAAAAATTATAAATTAAATTTCTAAACAACACTGAAAATTAGAACAGAAAAATCCGAAAAGTAAAGCTATGGCCGGGAATCGAACCCGGATCCTCGTCATTCCGTGATGCGTGCTATGCCACTACACCACCAGGAGTAAGTAAGACTTCGAATTTGTCAATCTGTTACTAGCTGTCACATGATAAATTAGGAAATTAATTTATGATGGAATGATACTCCTGCCAGAAATACTGTCAAGCTGTCAAGCCCACTTGTCTGTTCACAGCACCGGCATAATCCGCAAGAGCCTCAATGATCCGCAGAAACATTTATCCTTTTCAATATTTATAGACAAATATCTTTTCATTTCGTAAGCCGTGTAGACAATACATTATTGCCTATATCTCGTTCGCCGGGCATACAAAGAACATTTGACATCCAATATTACTTCCCCGCAAACACGTTATGTCAACAAATATAGCAATTTCGTCACGTTCCAGCGTTTATCTACTTATATTATGTCCTTCAGTTGTAAGGGTTGTTGTGTATCGAGATGCTTGGCATACCTTCATCAATTTGTGAACATTGGTCACACGCTGCAGCTTCCACGCTGGTCTGGGAGTAAAAAAACATAGAATGTACCAGTTGCTTCTCCTCCCGCGCCGATGGTAAAAGGCCATCCAGGGAATGGGCATAGGAATCATATAGGGCCTATATTATAGGCGATGCGGCTAGTTACCCGTCACTATTTTGATTCCCCTTTCCACCTATACGCCTACAATCATACTAAGCGTGGCCTTTGGGTCTTGTCACCTTAGGCTGTGTCTACCCTGTAAGGGAGAAAGATTTGATTTATGTAAGTATCGTATGTATGTATGGTCAAAGACAACTGCCTAACTTACCAAAAATGCTGCTAGTTAATTTTGTTGTGTGATTAATAACCACCGAAAACAGATAGCAATTACAGCAGGATATACTAGGATGACGGCACCAGTAATGAACAGGGACCCGTTTAAATTAAGAATAAAAGTGTCCATTTGAATACTGTACTACTGTACTGCTTTTTGAATACTGTATTTATTACGTTGACATTGGCGAAATCATCGCATCGATCGATATGGCCATATTAAAAAAAAGAAGAAGAAGACCAGTATCGATGTTTTTAGCAATTTTAAAACGATCAAAGTAGCCCCAAAATTATCAAAGCTACACAAATTAACAGTACACCTTTTTATACTTTTTGTGAAAGAACTATTCTGATTTTTCTCTGTTCGAGCTATCGCGAGAATCTATTCAGTTTGCGCCAACAAAAACCGCCTGAAGCAATTTTCTTATTCTATTTCATAGCTAGTTTTTTCTGGCAACGGACGTGGACAGTCGCAGTGTAACAGAATCAATCAATCTAGCTTGGCGTTTTTGTTCAGGCGGGACCTGTATTCCGGAAGGTGAGGCCAGAGGAGCGCAATTCTTTGAGATCATTGACTTACAATAAACAACTAGACTCTCAGTCGCTAACAAAGGTTCCTCAAGAAACGTCCAAGTTGCTTTGTCTATGTGTTGTGTGTGTCAACACATCGACTTAGACAGATAACATTAACATATTCGTTCAAGTTGACACCTTATTTCTTGGCAGTAATGTTTAATATCAATGGCGTAGGATCGTGAGAAGTAATGACACGACGCCACGCGCTGGAAACCTGCCTGTCTCTTTTGTTCTCAATAGTAAGATTACGGTGCGAAAGGGACATATACATTGTTATCAAAGCGCGGTCGAAACACAACTGAACAAAAACTCTGCACAATAGACGCGTCTGCACAATAGATGGTGTGGTCTAGTAGAAACTATCGATCGACGTCGACTGTTCCATTCTACCATCGATCGATGGTCGATCAGTTGGTGTGGTAACACCCTAAGACAGCCCCTGAAATTGTTGGCAACTCTCTAGAGTTGGCCCATGACCCATGGCCACCCGCGACACTCTTTAGTGTCCTTTGACTGCAGTTGCGTTGCCAACTTATAGAGCTAAGATGGAACACCACATGTATCAGTATTCATTGTTTGTCTCACTCTTCTCGCCGGAACAACAGCGCAATCACTGTTTCTTAGTTACATGTAGGTATTTGACCTTATAGTAGCGACAAGCCACGTCTGTTATTTCACCAATCTGCCTCACGTAGGCATCCAATCTCGCTTGAGCATGGTTTCTATATCGCTTAGGCATCATCGAATCAGGTCAACTGGGAACGACGTTTTGTACACATTTCTGTTTTTTTCTGCAAAAAACCCGGGATAAATTCTGCGAATGGCCGCTGTATTTGTGCGGCGATTCAGAATCTATGTGGTTGTTAAGTGTCGAATGTTTGCTCAATGAATTTAAAGAAAGAAAGAAAGAAGAAATTTATTCCTTTTTGCAAGACACACAAATATAAGATAATATACACAATTTTATAGAAAATACATACATACATACCGTCACGCCTCTTTCCCATATGGGTAGGCAGAGACTACTTTGTTCCACTTGCTACGATCCTGACATATTTCTTTCGCTTCATCCACAGTCATCAATCTCTTCATACATGCTCGTCGGTTTCGGGTACTCCTGACCTGACCTTTTTCCAAAACGTCTCCTATTTGGTCTGGTATTTGGTCGTTTTGGTTATAGAAAATTAACAAGGTAAAAAAAAAACATAGACATGAAAAATAGATCATCAGCGTTGTGTGTCTTCGCAAAAGTGAAACGGTCGCTGGCTCAGCATTACGCTGAGGTGTTAGACTGCAGCACTGATTTTCAGCCAGAACCGTAATTTGATCTTGATGATAAACTTCCGTGGTAGCCTAGTGGTTTGACCTGTGGCCTCTCAAGCAGAGGGTCGTGGGATCGAATCCCGGGCTCGCACTGAGTTTTTCGGAATTTATGTGCGAAATCACATTTAAAGTTTACCATGCGCTTTTCAGTGAAAGAAAAACATCGCGAGGAAGTGTTTGTCCAGATGAAGTCTTGTATCTCAATTTTGTAAACTTGTGAAAGTCAGATGATAATACAATAATCTGGTTGTAGAATGTGGCCCCATCAGGACAGTCCAGACGAGAGAACTCTTCAACAGTTAGTCCGATGGACTTTAAATTTGGTACACATGTCAAATGGATGACATTGTAAGTACAGTCAACAAAGAAGCTTGTATTCAAAATGGAATTTTAAAAAAACTTTATCTACCGTACAGTCAGCATCTGACAAACAGAAATCACGTCTTTATCCCTTACGGGGTAGACAGGCCCTAAGGTAACAAGACCTACAGACCACGTTTAGCAAGACACTCGAGGGCAAACAGTTGATGAGCTCAAAATCTGCACTCTACTCTTTTGCCAAGGTAATAAGGTGTGTATCATAGCTCTTCTACTATTTGTCAACTTCTGATGGTAACTGTACAGGACAAAAACAAATGGTCCATAACAATTTCCTCGCGGTGTGTTGAGTCCCGACTTCGTCAGACGTGCCGACCATTACTTACCACGGCCGACATGAAATATTTACAGCGAAGCGAAGTGAATGCCTTAGGATTTCACACGGATTTATCTTGGCTGTTTCACAAAAAAACTGTAAACAAAATGATGTCGTAATGCGATTCAATTTCGACTCCGAGAAGCATCCGAGAAGCAACTGAGAGAGAGAGAGAGAATCATTTATTTAAGTATCATTATCCGTTGCCTGGTACCCATAGCACAAGCTTTGCTCAGTTTGGGGCTGGGTCAATTGGTGTAATTTGTCCCAAGATATTTAGTTATTTTTTTATTTTATTTATTTACACACATTCGATACACGTAGATATAACTGCTACATTCTATGTATTTCTTGCTCCCAGACCAGCATGGGGGCACATGGCAAATAATGCAATTAAAAAATTACTAGAACTTCGTCCGCGCAGAAGTCGCTTATCGCTATCCCGCAGGAACTATGCTGTTTTCTGGGATAAAAACTATCCTATGTCCGTCCCTGGAACTGAAACTAACTGTATACCAAATTTGAACTAATTATGTATGTTTAATGTAACCGCGGCATGTAAAGTGTCAGCACGCCAATTTTACTTAATTGGATGCTTAAGTTGTTGTGAACTAAGCTGCATAGGTTATTATAGTTTTTTTAACTATCCCACGGGAACTTTTTAATTTTCCGGGATTAAAGTATTTAAAATATTGACCGGGGATATAAGGTACCACCACGCAAAATTTCATTTAAATCGGTCTAACAGTTTTGGAGATTAGCGAACACAGACATAGGTAAATGAACAATCCATACACAGACAAGAATTGTAAAATCTACTTTTTGTGTTTTATTACTCTTTCCTAATCGTTAGCACTCTATTTTTGATGAATTTATTTAATGTACAGACACGAACTTTCTACTGATTTATTATAATGTATAGATGTATAGATTTTTAATATTATTATATTAGTCAATTTTAATTATGTACCTATTCCGATTTATAATTTTAATTTAGTTTTCAATGTTCTTCGCAGTGTTTTTACATATCTGTTTCATTTTATTCATTATTTGAATGCGATAGTTTTCATTTAATCCCATTCCGTATTCCTATCTCGCCTGACCGTCGAGATAAAAAATAAAATAACCCATATCAATCAAAAGTTCGCCCACGCTCGGCACAATTGAACAAAAACTGAAATTGTAATTCCGTTAGGCCGGTATTGTACGGAAATTTAGTTAAATATTTGCATACCAAAATATTCTCGGGTAGCGCCGCGTTTACACTATCTTTTAAAACGGTCAACAACAGTCCTCCGTCGAATTCAAGTGGGTTAGGGGTTCAGAAACGTCACCTGAAAAGATGCGACATCGAGCCTTCTCAATGGGAGGGTTTCGCAGCACAGCGTTCTGAATGGCGCAGGTTGGTGCAGGACAAGGTTCGCGAGTTCGAGGAGCAGCGTTTAGTTGACCTCGACACTAAACGCGATGAACTGAAGACTCGCCAGCCGGTTGCCATTCGCTACCATTATGTCAACGGTGTGCTCACGTGCATTCATTGTGCGCGAGGTTCCACCGCTAAGATCGGCTGTATAAGCCATCTTCGGGCGCATGAGCGTCATACTAACTAGGAGTCGAAGTGGCCGCCATGGCCGAAATGGGTCGGAAGGATCATCAGGGGGTTCAAAGGGGTATGGTGTCTTAGTGCGTTAATGACAGCTAAAACTTGAACTGAAAAATTGATTTGCATTTGGGGTGCGAGGCGGGTTACCTCCGCGTCTGGTCAAGAGCTGTGGTTCGGTTTGGATCCGTCCGAGGGGAAGAGCAGTGCTTGGTCCGGTAATGATTTCCTGGCAGATCCTGAGGGATATTATCCGTTGGCTAAGAGCCCGACCAGGGAAGGGGTTTTTTGACCGTGTTCTACTTTTTAGTACCGTTTAGAAGTTTTTTTTTATTTTTTTTTTATTTATTGAAAACAAATTAATAATATACTTACACTGGCAGGTTAAATTTTAGTAGGGAAATTTTGGATAACACAGATCTTACTTTACTACAAACATGATTTATATGGGGTCCCCACAGTTGAAGTTATTATCTAGGGGAGACCGAGTAGAATTGAGACAGAGGTGAGTTGATACAAAGCCGATTCCTCTGAACTTTGACAGTTTATCGGGCTGGTAACTTCGCTAATTCGTTGCTCTTTCTACACTCTACAGTTTGTATGAAGTTGTGACCTCGCTAACTGTCATAGGTGCAGAGAAATCGGCTTTGTATCAACTCACCTCTGTCTCAACTCTACTCAACCACAAATCAATCAATCAATGGTCTACAAGACCATTTTTTAATATTTTAAATTTCCGCAGTGACCACGCAGCTTTAGGAATTTTTATTGAATCGGAATAGGAACGAAATACGTGAGTGAAATGAAATATTTGTCGGTCTTTAGCCAAATGATTGTTACGTTAAATTAAATTCACTTCTCGAGGCAGGTCAATAAAAACCGGTCAATCGCGAGTCGGGTTCAATACAATACAATACAAATACACTTTATTGAACACCATAAATCAGTACAAAACAATACAGAAACAAAGAACAAAGTAGACAACCAATCAGAGAAATAAGTTGGAGACAGTTTAATTAGGTGGCGGAAACAAATAGACAGGATAAACACAGGGATAATAAAAATAACAATACCAACATAAATATAATACATAGCTAAATAAATAAAATAAAATAATACATACATACACACATAACATTACTGTATAATACTTAAGATAAAATAAATGTGAGAATGTAACAATGAAAAATAAGAAGGCCATAGTCAGATAAACAACACGATCTGTGAAGTAGTAACTTGGTTAAATAGAAATAACTTACACATAAACACCAGCAAAACAATGTTTATCCAATTTATTAATAAAAATGCTAAAAAACAGACCTTGGAGGTAACGTTGAACAATCAAGTTGTAAAAGAGTCATCCCAAACTGTTTTTCTTGGTATTACCTTGGATGACAGATGTTCTTGGTGGGATCACATAGACAAGTTATGTGGGAAAGTCAACTCATTTGCCTATGCATTATGGCGTCTCACTAAAACTTGCACTAAAAACACGGCACTCCAAGCGTATCATGGCTACGTGTGTTCCTTGTTGAGGTATGGGATTCTCCTTTGGGGAAATTCTCGTCACATTGGTCGGGTTCTCATAGCACAAAAGCAGTGTATCCGGGCAGTGTGCAATGTAGATGTTAGAACCTCTTGTCGTCCTCTCTTTAGGGAGCTACGTTTGTTAACTGTGTCATGCATGTATTTGTACGAAATCTGCCTATTTGTAAAACAACATCCAGAGTCCTATAAAACCTTAAAAGACGTCTGTCGATTTCGCACGAGATATCCAGATAGACTAGAAATGCCGGCTAGGAGAACCCAATTGTATAACAGAAGTACGTATTGTATGTCTATAACCATATACAACAAGCTGCCTGATAGATTTAAGGCATTGCCACTAAATTCTTTCAAAAAGGAACTCAAAAACTGGCTTATAGACAACTGCTTCTACACTGTGGAAGAATTTTTAAATGTCAAATGACGATAATTATTGTGTGCAAGTTAGCTGATAATTTGTGACTATTTTGTAATTTTTAATGACATCATGAAAATTGTATTACTTTGTGTTTAATTTATGTAATTGGTTTTGTGGATTGACATTTAATTTGATTTATGTATTATCTCCATTATTTCGATTTTATTATAATTATTGATTTTTTACGTGTTGTCTTTACAACAAAACATGTGAAACCATTTTAATTTTAAGACCTGTTTGTACACCATGTTTTATGTAAAATAAAGAATTTGATTTGATTTGATTTGATTTGATTTGATAGGTACAACAGAAAAGGATTTGATCAGAAGCAAAAAGAAAAGATAAGGTACCTACCTAGTAAAGACAGGGAGTGGATTAAATTAGTGATAAATAGTGAGATTTGAGTTGGTTTTTAAAAACAGGTAGAAAATAGGTTCGGGAGTTCCCGACAATTTTTTAAATTAATTACAGGTAGCATAGTATTACTTTTAAATTTGTTCGTTTTAGTATGCGTAAAAATACAGAATACAGTACGTCTAGTGTAAGTTTTGCAATAAATTTTCGTTTACTTTTCGAAATAGTTAAACGAGCTAACTCATAACGATACGTTTCTTTTCACCGTCACAATCGTATGCGCTCGAACGCTGTTGCGTTGTCACGTCGCGGCGCGTATTCCATACAAATTCGGTGAGTTCGTTTCACTTCGCGTTGCGTTTCTCACAGATGTCACTGTTCACTTCGACTCCGTAAGTTCCTCGCGAGTATAAGTTCCAACTGTCACTTTGGTGACAGTTAACGTTCGTGAACGCAGTAGTTAAGTGTGTCACTATGTTTTTACCTAGTGAGAACGCTCTCACTCCTCATATTCAGCAAAAATAAGGTTCAAGTTTCTTTAGCAAATTTATTAACGGTCTAAACGCGGCGCACCAAAGTGCTTGCGATCTTGTATCTCTTTCTTACACATTGTGATGTCTCGCAAATACGTAAGGGAGGTTAATTAAGGAATTAAGCACTTTTTGAACATATATTTTAAGTTCTTTTTACAAACTACCTAGTTACTTACATATTTTACATTATGCGCGCACACGAATACGTGTGAACTAAAAAACGACTTACCGTGCTAACTCCTTAAAAATAAAGCGTAAACGTTCTTAATTACAATTAAATAAAAAGCAAAAAGGAAAAAGGAAGGGCTCTGTCTACTCCATAAGGGATATAGACGTGATATGTTTATGTGTGTGTATGTAAAAAGGAAAAAAAAAACAAAAAGCAATAATGACGCCTCCCAATCCCGGGGTTCGAACGCGAAATTGAAGAGATGCGTACTCGATTTAGACCATCAGGCCATCCGTTGGACCACGGCTACTTTGGCAGGCTAATTGAATTTGTTAATTGGTATCCGCTACTCTAGTGTCATCTTTTGACATTTATCAAAATTACCCTTTAATAACATAATAATAAGAGCCACGTTGGTCGTTGCTGTGAATGACACCTTCTATACTTACAACTGGGTATATATATTTATACTAAAAAATATGTGTAGTAACAGCGCTGTACGGTAGCAGATATTAGTATCGACCCTACTGCTATTGAAATAAGGCGTCAAATGTGAATGATGATTATGATAAAGTTTACGTACATACTTAACTCAGTCGTCTCAGAACTAGTGAGAAGGCTCTCCCTTCTCATAATTAAGTAAAAATAGGGTTCAAGTTTCTTTAGCAAATTTATTAACGATGCTGCGCTATGGACTTGTAGTCTAAAAACGACGAACCAAAATGATCTACAAGTAGTTAGGAGGTTAATAAGGAAGAAGGCACTTTTTTGAACATTTATTTTAAGAGCTTTATACAAACTACTTGCCTACCTACATTATATTTTACATTTTGTAGGCAGCTCAGCTTAATGCGTGTGAAACAAAAAAAACATTATTAATAATAATAGGCCCTTAAAAATATTGACACATTTACTGTTTTATATTACCTAATGCTACTTCAATAAATGCAACAACACATAGATTATTATTTTTCACTTGTAAAATTAATTATATTTATTCGTTTTAAAGGGTGGGCAGGCTTTGAAAGTTAAAGTCACATAATATTTGTTTAATTATTTATTAAAAATAAAAATTTACCTACTTTTTTCTCAGCCTTTTTAGTTTTGAATTAATGCTTGTTTAAAGCAATTTACCTACAGGCAGTTATTTTCATAATTCATGCAAGTTTTACTTTAATTCTACACTTAGTACTCTTCATCAGTGCCATACAGAGTTACTTCTTAATTGAACGGAATAATATTGTCACCCTATATGCCAAACAAGAATTGCAGCAACCTTTGAACAACCTGGCTAGGCTCTTCTTGAGAACTAAGATGGCTGAATTCCAAGGTAATTTTGATAATGCAGATAATTATGAGGAATCCATCAGTATCTTTGATTGCTGCAGACTTCAATGCCTTGAAGAACTTTGTTTCGAAGGCTCTTGAGTGCTGCACCAAAAGGTGGGCTGCTTATCTCGGTAGGTGGACCAACAAGAGGTGAGGTTGAGGCGGAAAATGTTGCTGATTCATGGATCATTCCTGAGGCTCTCGCTGATATATGAGAAAACTGTTGTGCTGGCAGTGGATATTTCCAAGTGCCTGGTGAAGTGCCATGTGTCTGATACCGATGTGAGCAGGAGCTTCTGAACTGGGCGTCCTCAGACCGGCAAGAAGCGGCCCATCTTGGTCCACTTCAAAGATGTCACACTCCTGGTTTGGGTGTAGCAGTAAGTTTCTGACCCATCCCGTTACTACGCATTCATGGCTGCGAGGAAAACGTTCGAAGTGGACAAGTGTTGGATGAGAGATGGTGTCGCCATTGTGCTAGTACTGGATAGTGGCGGCGAGAAGCATCGCATCGTATCACTCGCCAAGCTACACGGGATTCCGAATGTCATGCCCGGGGCAGTGGGCTCGTCGGTCATGCCTGCAGAGGCTGCTAACACTGTATAATAAAGAGTACTAGCGTATTGCTGTGCAGCGGAAGCGGCCCAAGAGAGGCAGGAAGGCCGCGGCATAATTATGTTACACTTCACTTATTTGTCACATTTTTCTTCATGTCCTTTCGAGTATTTCATAATGTGTAACTGTCTCCTGTATTTGAGCATATTGTTTTGTATTCTTTACCCACTTTTTCTTGTTACTTTCGCTCTAATACCTCCAAAATATGGTTCTTGTTCTTGCCGGCATTGTTGCATTGCGACATGGCATGAGTGACGTTTGTCTGGCTGACAGTTGCTAGGTTTGACGTTTCGATCCATTTGAACGTTAACTGGACGCTGTTATGCAATACTGTGTCAACCCGCAAAATGTCAAACATCGAGATATTGATACCATTCGCTTCCGTATTGATACCATCCGCTTCCTTAGGTAATAAACTAAATCATTCAAAAATGTTTTAAGTGACTCAAATCAATTTTGTACTGAATAATTCAAAAAAACTGTTGACGCATAACCAAAATCCTCTACGGGATAATCTACAATACTGTACCTATCAAGAATTTTGCAATAATGTGTCATGAAACAAATCATTATATCATATAATATTGCTGATTCGACATTTTTCTAAAACCGAATATGCGATTTATTAAATAGGTAATTGTATTTATTTCCAATATTTACAGATGCTTTACATCTTCCCAGATCACTTGACTATTATAATACATTTATGAAATCGTAGATTCCTATTATTATCAGAGGCCCCATTTTGAGAAAATATGTTGATGTCATATTTAAACACGATTTTCTTAAAATGGACATCTTGAGGGTTGGTATAGTATTGCATAACAGCGTCCAACTTTACTATTGTCGCAGGGAGCTGTCGAATGCGACGATCGTATGTTCACAAAACCGTTATACTCAGTGCGTTTCGAAAAACTTTTGCGAATGCGTTTGCTCACATCGATTAACGTTACGTTTTTAAGGTTTTTTGTAATTCAAAATGGCTGCCGCTACAGCTGTCAAAGCAAACAGACTAAAGAATTCAATTGTTGGAGAAATACAGTGAAAAGTGATATTATGATTGAGCCTTCCTGCTCTACGCCATTCTACGCCGCGGAAATCTATTAGTAATCTAAAAAGTACGAAAAAATTATCAAATTCTTCGGGCGAAATACCAGAACTTTGTTTCATTTCTAACTATGGCGTTCTTACGGACGAACAGGGATTACGCCAAGGATGCTTAAGATCTTCTTCCATTCAGTACTAGTCTCCGCTAGATGCGAAGCTGACAGCAATAGCAAGGATATGTGCGGAAATGTGACATGAAATGGATTTCGTAACCCTGTAGTGCTAGGTACTAGGAGTCTTAGAATCGGAGATCAGGCTGGCAAACAGCTCTAAATACGGGTTTAATAGCTAAAACTGGTGAGACTTTTTGATTACTGGAGTTATTCCCCTTTTTTTTCAATTTATGTTAAAATTATATTTCTGCATCTGGTTGGCAGTTGGCAAAGGGCCCCTGTAAGTTGTCCCTGTTCCCACTTGCAAGCAGCCACTCTTGACCATTAGTTTAATAGAAATAGGTAATTATAAATTGAAGTTTCATTTTAATTAATTTATTGAATACCCAATAGGTTTTCCAAGCATTACCTTCTATCAATTTTCAAGTTGTTAAGTGCTGAGAAATAACCTTGCAGAGGTCTGTTTCAATCACCGAAAAACATTTACCTTGCTACTCCGCTACTCTACTAGTGTTTTTTTTTTTAGGAGAAGGCTGCATGAAAACAACACCAGCAAGAAGTGTAACATCATCTGATGATGATGATGATGATATCCTGAGGTGTTCGGTTCTTAACGTTTCGTTTATTTTATACTATGTCAATTATCCGCGCTCACTACAAGTATTAACAATGCACTGTCAAAACGCAACTCCGAGCGGTTAAACCTCGAAATTCCAACCAATGAGAGCGCTCGGTCAAGACCGCTGCGCATGCGCAGCACCAACCAGCGCGGACGTTAGCGCCGCCGCCAACGGAACGAGCGTTTTTGACTTACGAGAGCTTCGAGACGTACACCCGTGTCTCCCGGTTGGCCGGTCGACCGTTATTTTAAGTTACTACCGCTCCATCCATCGAGACCACCGTGCTGCCGACGCTGACCACCTGGGTAAGTGCTGTGCATTATCTCTTGTTGGTGGATGATCTGTTTTACCGTTCTTAACCGGCGAGTCTCTATTTGAGCTCGATCCAGATGGCAATTTGACTGCATTGTTAATTTTGTTACCGTATTTTATCGTTCAATAACGTTAATTTGCTACATCTTTTTGGTGCCGAAACCAGGGAACACTCCTTTCGATTTGCATCCGGCCAGCCAAAATTACCGATTACCGATTGTACCGTTTCTTTTTTTTTACCGTGATTACCGTAACCGTGATTACCGTAATCGTATTAACCGTAATTTGTGCTTATAACCGTTTCTTATTCCGCTGTTAACGAATAAACACGTATAAAGTTCAGTTATTGGGGAATTGTTCGAGTCTTTGTTCCATTTTCCTACCTACCTACCCGATTACCGATTTAAAACAACGTACTTATTTGCTGAGTTTCGGGTGGAGAAGCTGATTTCTGGTAGTGTTTCACTAACTGCTACAATATTATTTTATCGTCATACCGTTTGCAATACCGTAATTGCATATCACACCATAATTTTGTGCAGTGAGTATTATAACTCGACTACTTTACTTCAGTCGCTCAACGCCCCGTCAATGAGAGTTGTTCAGTATACCAAATATCAAAGATTTGAATAAAATAAATCATTCCCCATCAGTTGTATTTAATACGTAAAAGCATAAAACATTTAATATATATATAATTTTTCGAATTTCCGGTGTCATTTAAATAGGTTAAACGTAGAATATACTTACGTACTGCTCTCATTCGGGCTTATAATCTTAAATATCATCCCAATATATCGTCCTATGTACTACTTGAAGGTATTAATTTCAAAAATTTAAACTTGAAGTTTCATCAAAGGCGATCTCCATGAACTCGGGGTGACGCATTGGTAGTAGTCGAGTTATACCAACTGCAGTGTTGTTTGTTGCTAACTTGTGTCGACATTATTCGGTGCCGTTTTATTTTAATAAAATAGAAGTTAAATCTTAGTGTGGCAATCATGTCTTACTTGCATAAACGGAAATCTCGACCTACCCTCAAAACGGTTAAATCTAAATCTTTCGAAACTGAACCGAATTATACTGTGGAAAATTTACCGAGTTTGCGACGTAAGCGTACCATAGCGTATAACCGCGTTTCGAAGGCATTAGATATAGGAAATTTGGCGAACACTGATGAATCTCAGGTAGACTTATTTCTTTCATATTGTCAAGAAATTAAGGGTATCGCTACTACATTCCAAGAGGTTCATTTTATCATTCTGGACCTTGTTACCGAAAACGACGTTGATACTGAAAACAATATGCAGGAACGATTTGACGAAATGTATTATAACGTTATCGCGATACAGCGTGGGCTTCAACAGAGTTCCTCAGGAGGGACAGGGAACTCTAAGCGCGATTCATTATCTAATGCACACAATACGAACATGCGACTACCGAAAATTTCGCTTCCTATATTCTCAGGAGTGGTAAAGGAGTGGCCAGAATTTATTTCTACATATAACGCGCTCATACATGAATCTACCCTCTTGACCGATATTGAAAAATTTCATTATTTGGTATCAGTATTACGTGGTGATGCGTTATCGTTAATTCGCACATTTCCGGTCTCACGCGAGCATTATTTACATGCATACAACGCACTTCAGTCCCGGTATGAGGACACGCGCGAGTTAGCCTTCACTTGTTGGCGCGATATTCTAGATATCACTTTCAAAATAACGAACGCTCAGGACTTTCGTCGCTCGTTGGATGCGATCGACGAAAATTTAACAATTCTACGGAAATTAGGTTTACCTGTCGAACATTGGGACTTCATTCTTTGTTATAACGTCCTCGCGAAGCTTGACACTAAACTGCGACGAGAATTCGAAGAAAAACACGTCAACATTGAATTACCTGAGTATAACCACGTCAGAACATTCTTGTATTCCAAATGCGAAGCGTCAATCCGTGATACACATTTTACTGACGTCACAAAAAATGCCAATGTTCCTCGAGAGGCACCAAAGCGATATCATGCTACGAACTCGCTCGTTGCCTCTTCCGCGAATACATTCAAGCAACACGGTAATAAACAAGTGACCCAGCCTCACCGCGATGTAAAATCGTCTAACTTCGTTCGCAAGTGTTCCTTTTGCAATGACGCACATCACATATCGGCATGTAAAGCATTCTTAACTAAATCGGTGGATGAGCGTATGGCGATTGCCAGCGAAAAGAGATGGTGCTATAATTGCCTCAACACGTCTCATTCACTTCGGGATTGCTCTTCAATGTTTTCGTGTCAGAAATGTAAACGCAAACACCATACATTACTGCATCGAGATCAATCTACTCGTGACTCCACTGATCATCCTTCGACCGCTCTGGTGGCCAAAACGTCACCAGCTTCGCCTAATTCGCATTTTAACACAACTGTTCTACTGGCTACTGCTATCATTCAAATTCGTGATGTATCTGGAAAATATCACGCATTCCGCGCCTTATTCGACACTGGAAGTCAAAATAATTTCTTAACGGAAAGTGCGGCTCAACGTCTAAATCTGAAATCAAACGCACCTTGTGCTAGTATTACCGGCTTGGGAGGAGCTCCAGCGTCGGTTAGTGGCACGGTCAGATGCGAGGTTGGTGCCAACCGTGACGTCACGTTTATGCTCGACATGTTCGTAATTGCTCATATTTGCGGAGATCAACCGATAGCAAAACTAAACACGAATGGGTGGAACGAGTTCAAGACCTTACCTTTAGCAGATCCTGGTTTTGACATTCCGGGACCTATCGACGTTCTGTTAGGGGCCGACGTTTTCGCTGACTCACTGCTCGAACAATGTCTAAAGAGCAACTCGTCTCAACTACGAGCTTTCAACTCAGTCTTCGGTTGGCTGCTCCTCGGAAGGATTAGGCTCGCGTCGCCTTGCTTGTTAGGTATCACATCCTTGAACACCGATGAAAACCTAAATAATATCGTTCACCGGTTCTGGGAAATCGATAACGTTCCGCAGTCTTCTCGAATGACTCCCAAGGAGCAACTTTGCGAGGACAGCTTCACTAACGATCATTACCGTGATGAGGGTGGTAGGTACGTGGTCGCTCTTCCTTTTAAGGACGGCGCTGAACCAATTTTCCATGGCTCTCGGGAGATAGCTCTGCGACGATTCCATGCTATTGAAAGACGTTTGTCTCGTGATCCCAACTTAAAACAACAATATTCTGATTTCATGACCGACTACATCGACAGCGGTCATATGTCCGTGATTCCTGCTAAATTAATGGGTCAAGGTAAATACTATATCCCACACCATTGCGTTCTACGTCCCGACAGTGCGACAACGAAACTTCGTGCAGTATTTGACGCATCTGCTAAAGACGCTAACTCAAAATCGCTCAACGACGAGTTGCTAACGGGTCCCAAACTGCAATCCAACATTATTGAGATTCTTCTACACTACCGTGAGCACGCAATTGTTTTCATGACCGATGTGCGCCAGATGTATCGTCAAATCAACGTCATTCCTTCTCACCGCGACTACCAGCGTATTCTCTGGCGAGCTCACCCGGATGAACCTCTCCAGGAGTACGTATTAAATACCGTAACGTACGGCGTATCTTCGTCTCCGTTCCTCGCGTGTCGAACCATCCAGCAATTGGCTAACGATGAAGGTCATAAGTATCCAAGAGCTAAAACCGTTTTAACTTCCGATATTTACGTCGATGACGTAGTTACGGGTTGTGCATCGCTGGATGACGCCCGCAAAATAAAAACACAGCTCATCGCTCTCTTCGGTCTCGGTTCCTTTGAGCTCCGAAAATGGGTGAGCAACCGACCAGAACTTCTCGATGATCTCCCTCCGGAAGCGTGTCTCTCAGATGCGATAACCTTCACCGACGCCGAAGACACTACCGTCAAGGTTCTCGGCCTTAAGTGGGAACCGGGTTCGGACTCATTTGTTTTCAACGTCCAACCGTCCTCCCAACCGTGTACTAAGCGAATGATTCTCAGTGAGGTCGCTAGAATCTTTGACCCTTTGGGCTTCTTATCACCTCTGACAATAAACGCCAAGTGCTTAATCCAAAAGCTTTGGATCCTCGGCTTATCGTGGGACGAGACTCCGCCACCGGAAATCGTGGCTCAATGGAACCGCTTTTGTCAAGAACTTCCACAAGTGCGAAATCTAAAAATTCCACGTAGATTTGCAAGCGACGGCGTTCAATCGTACCAGCTGCATGGCTTCTGTGACAGCTCTGAAGTGGCCTATGGCGCTGTCCTTTTCCTGCGGGTCACTGATAGCAGCGGCTCTGTTCGCGTCTTCTTCGTCTGTGCTAGGGCTCGTGTGGCTCCGTTGAAACGGCAATCGCTGCCCCGTCTCGAACTATGTGGTGCAGTTCTGCTCGCGGACCTCGTCAAATTTGTCAGAGAGACATTACGGCTTCCCATCCATAAAACTCACCTTTGGTGTGATTCCACGGTCGTGCTAGCCTGGCTAAGGGCGCCGTCTTCTCGCTGGGTGACATTCGTCGCAAACCGAGTCAGTCATGTACAGGACATTGTACCCACCGAATGCTGGAGGCACGTTCCCTCTCCCACTAACCCCGCAGATGTTTGCTCGCGTGGTCAATTGCCGCAGGAATTGCTCAACAATGCCCTATGGTGGGCGGGCCCTGAATGGCTGTCTCAACCACAATCTAAATGGCCACCAGACGTATCCAAATGTGACCAGGAGAACATTGTACGTTCGGAACAACGTTGCACCACGGCTCTTGTCGCAGAACAAATAGACAACACTAATCATACATCAATAATCGATCGGTTGTTCGAGAGGTTCTCATCATTAGACAAAATCTGTCGTATTCTTGCATACATTCACAGGTTCTGTCATAGTGCGCGTGGCAGTGTCCTGCGTCCAGACAAACTTTTCATCTCGGAAATTGAACGTCACCACGCATTAATAATGATCGTCAAGCACTTCCAAGAACGTTACTTCTCCGACGCAATATCACAGCTGCAATCGCTCAAACAACTCCCTCGAAGTTTACGAAAACTAAACCCGTTCCTAGATCATCAGGGTGTTCTCAGGGTGGGCGGACGGCTTTGTCGCTCTGGGTTAGAATTTGATCATAAGCACCCCGCATTATTGCCAAAAACATGTGCACTCACATCAGCCGTAATAGATTCAATCCACCGTAAACATCTTCACCCTGGTCTAAACACCACCCACTATTTGATTCTGCAACAATTCTGGATCCTCGCGGCTAAACGTGCAATACGACATCATCTTTCAAGCTGCATTCGATGCTACCGCCTAAATCCAACCGCATTGCAACCGTTCATGAGCGACCTTCCCGCATTTCGTGTGAACCAAGCTAAACCATTCTCGGAGGTAGGAGTAGACTTCGGAGGGCCCTTCCGAATAAAGTTGGGACGCCATCGCGGTGCGAAAATCGACAAGGCATACCTGTGCTTGTTTGTATGTCTAAGCACAAAGGCAGTGCACCTCGAAGTGGTGTCTACTTTGTCGACTGACGGATTCATCGCGGCCTTACGTCGTTTCATCTCCCGTCGCGGTCGTTGCAACGTCATCCATTCTGATTGCGGTACCAATTTTGTCGGCGCAAGTTCGCAACTAACATCGTGCATGGAGCAAGCATCGCATGCAGAAAGAGTTACTTTTAAATTCAACCCCCCATCCGCCCCCCACTTTGGCGGGGTGTGGGAAATTCAAATAAAAGCCGCTAAATCTCATTTATATCGTATCGTTGGCAACCAAACTTTAACTTTCGAAGAGCTCACCACGCTCTTCACTCAAATCGAAGCAATTTTGAACTCTAGACCTTTATGTCCATTAAGCTCAGACCCTAATGACCTAACCGTTCTAACTCCGGGTCATTTCCTCACGCTGGAACCGCTGACAAGTATTCCAGATGATGACCACACAGCAGTCAACATTAACCGATTAAATCGTTGGCAGCTTATCCAATCATTTCAACAGCAATTCTGGAAACGTTGGAAAAATGAGTACTTACATTCGTTAACCCAGCGGGCGAAATGGACCCAAGACTCAACATCGTTAAAGATAAATTCAATCGTGCTTATTAAGGACGACAACCGACCTCCTCTTCAATGGCCACTAGGACGGGTTGTTTCTCTACATCCTGGGCCTGACGGAGTAGTTCGGGTGGCTACCGTTACAACTGGTAGAGATCATCAGATCAAAAGGCCTCTGGTCAAACTATGCCCTTTACCAATCGAATAATATTTGTAAAAAAAAAAAAAAAAAATTCCTTAACGTCCCTAGTCTTAAGATTAATCTCGCATATTCAACGCTAACGTAATAATAACCATTCTGACCGATTCTCTCCTTACTGTTTGAAAATCCCTTTGGTATTTTGGTGGGCGGAATGTTCGGTTCTTAACGTTTCGTTTATTTTATACTATGTCAATTATCCGCGCTCACTACAAGTATTAACAATGCACTGTCAAAACGCAACTCCGAGCGGTTAAACCTCGAAATTCCAACCAATGAGAGCGCTCGGTCAAGACCGCTGCGCATGCGCAGCACCAACCAGCGCGGACGTTAGCGCCGCCGCCAACGGAACGAGCGTTTTTGACTTACGAGAGCTTCGAGACGTACACCCGTGTCTCCCGGTTGGCCGGTCGACCGTTATTTTAAGTTACTACCGCTCCATCCATCGAGACCACCGTGCTGCCGACGCTGACCACCTGGGTAAGTGCTGTGCATTATCTCTTGTTGGTGGATGATCTGTTTTACCGTTCTTAACCGGCGAGTCTCTATTTGAGCTCGATCCAGATGGCAATTTGACTGCATTGTTAATTTTGTTACCGTATTTTATCGTTCAATAACGTTAATTTGCTACAGCAAGGTTATTGAAGGATTTGAAGTAGGAACTTCCAATCATTGCAGTCCTGTTTTGGTTTCTAGGTCTTGATGGCTAATTATATTATTGACATAAATACAATGTATTTGTATTTAAGTTCTTTGTGTTATCAGGGAAATGCTGACTTTGGTCTGAATAAAAAGGATTTTGTTTTTAGTTCAATTATTTTAATTTTTCTATATTTTATGTCGCAGGGATTTAAAATATAGTACTAGATTGTCAATGCAAGATCTCACAGCAGTTAGTATTCTAAAATTTCTAAATATATCAAGCACCATGAAAGCAATAACTAAATGTTATTCAATATTTCCATGCATGTATGTATAGCTGTCTGGAATATAAAGTGCACAGTAGACAATATGTGGTCTTATCGCTTAATAGCAATCACTATATCAGACAACCAATAAGACAGAAATCCCGGACTTCCCATACAAAATTGGCTCTTATCTGTTTCGTGACAAATAAATAGAGATGGAATCTAATAAGATAACAGAAACTTAACATAGTGTGGTGAATCAAGCCCCAAAAGTCATAATGATTGTCCTTTTAAATTAAATGAACCATCACTATGATATTTACTGTAAAAACGTTTCACAGTGAGTCAAGAATTGGTTCCTAGTACACAGAGAAGAGCAAAACAAACAAAACTTAATAAGCACACGGTTAAATAAAAATAGGCAACATTTATTTTGGTGTAGGTATTATTTTAATATTGCTAATTTAGTGTAGTGGCATATAAAAATAAATGGGGTTGCAGGATGGGCAAAATGCCATTGGTCCTCAACTCTCAACTCTCCACCTGATGAATATAGAATGGGCCTCAGTCATAGTTATGAAATGTTATTGCAATTTTTTATGCCAACTTCGATCTGAACGATTTGATGAACATCTGAATGTCTAAAATAATCTGAAACAAAATACATAAAATAATTAGTTCAATGAAAATCTCTATTGTACAACTTGCAGCCATTCTCGGAAATGTTCATTAATATGCAACTTAGAACTTATACGTTTTTTGAGTTGTTTGTAAAGAAAAGATATTGATAGATGTATAGACGTGATTTATGTACGTATGTATGTAAAATATGTTAGACCAAGTTCTGTTGTTTTAAAGAAAATAAGGCATCAGGCCAACACACAAACCTTTTCTTTGAGGTTAGTTCTGCAACGATGCAGCCTAGCCAGTTCTTCTTAATTCGTATGTTCAACTCTGAACGATCGTCATCTTTATTCTGTTTGTTATGCTTCCTTTTATTGTACTATTTTTCCAAGTACAACAAAACAATTCTCACTTTAATAAGTACAACAAATAATAATTCAATTCAATTCAAATTTAGGAAAAAGTCAAACGTCAAACGTCAAAACTTCAAAAGATATCAATAGTGTTGCCAGCGCCCATCTTTCAATTGCCGAGTTCAATGAAGATCTTTCTTGAAAGATTTAAAGTTCCAATATTACGGTTTACATTATCGCTTACCTACTAATAGCTTTTAATTACTATTGGCTCAGTATAGATTTATATTAGACTAGCTGTTGCCCGCAACTTCGTCTGCATAGAATTCGTTTATCGCTATCCCGCAGGAATTACGCAATTTTCCGGGATAAAAAGTAGCCTATGTGTTATTCCAGACTATAATCTATCTATGTTCCAAATTTCGTCCAGATCTGTCCAGCCGTTCTGGCGTGAAAGAGAAACAAACATCCAAACATACTTCCAAACTTTCACATTTATAATATTAGTAGGATAGTAGGATTTATTTATTTACTCAACCAAAAATATATTGTATAAAAACATCCATGCTGATTTGCCAGCAAAGAGAAAACATAGAATGTACCAGTTGCTTCCTTCCCGCGCAGATGGTAAAAGTCCATCGACGGAATGAGCGAAAATCATAGGAATCATGTTATAGGCGATGCGGCTAGCAACCCATCACTTTTATGGTTCCGCTTTCCACCTATAGGTACGTCCACAGTGTCGTAGGTCTACAACCTTAGGCTCTATCTATCCTGTAAGGGATAAAGACTTGATTTGTGTATGTATGTATAAAAGCATGCTTGTCACAAATATAAGTATTTCTGATGAAATCGTCAAAATTAATAATAATAAGAACATAACTCAAGTATTTATAGCGGAAGTTATCAGCCAATCTGTTAGTTTTTTTTTTTGGTTGAACTAGAAACATTACGATTTGCAGTACCTAGTAGACTAAATTAAAAAAAAAGTTTAAAAAACCACAGCACATGTGCCTTTATAATTTAAATGATATTTTTGTTAGAATTACTTATTAGAATTTAGTAAGAATTAATATAAATTATTAACAAAAATGCCGTGATAGTCTAATGGTTTGACCTGTGGCCTCTCAAACAGAGAGTCGTGAGTTGGAATTCTGAGCTCGCACCTCTAAGCTTTTCGGAATTTATGTGCAAAATTACATTTGAAATTTGCCATGATTTTTCCGGTGAAGAAAACATCCTGAGGAAACCTTGCACACATCTGCGAAGAAATTCAATAGTGTGTGTGAAGTTCCCAATCCACACTGGGCCCTCGTGGGAACTATAGCCCAAGCTCTTCAATAAATGGAGGAGGCCTATGCCAAGAGGCACGCCGAATTACGTGATTTTATCTATAAACAAAAACAGTGACGACAACATGTACTGAAAAATTGTAGCGAATTCGGAATAACAGGGTTTTTCGGTTTAGTAAAATGTAGTGAGTTTTCAATCCGCACTGGGCCCTATCCAATAGCAAAATTCCTCTCATTCTGAGAGGCCTGAGCGCCTGTGCCCGGCAGTGGGCCGTATATAGGCTGGAAGATGATGATTATTATTATTACAAATATAAATTAATATACTACAATAATAAAATATCTGTTAACTCATAAAAAATATTTTTTTATACGACAAGGAAGGCAAACGAGTAAGTGAGTCACCTGATGGTAAGCAAGCAAGTAATTTTATCCCAATTATTGGTTTACATTTAGATTTATTTTTTTGTTTAGCATAATACGTTATAAATAAAAATAATACAGTTTTAAACATACATAAAATAGTAATAATAATCATAATAACTGAAATTAAAGTTAGTACCAATGTTTTAAACAATAAACGTGTACGGTCTATGCAAACCGCACATTCCACATGTCAGCATTTTACGTTAAGTTGTATTATTTAACAATGTTATTAGTATTAAGCAGTGCACGCTCAACGCCCGCAGAGTGCACCGGTGTATCATTTACTTAGTTATCAAATAAATCATCAGTACAGTAAAATCTGCAGTGTATCACTTCTATCAGTATCAATTATCATCTAAAGTGTGTACGAGAGCATTGTCCCGTACAAAACGTTTCTTATTTCTAATTATGAAATCACGGTAATTGCTTTAGAATTGGCAACACTGATTGGAACTTAATATAGACCGTACGGCAAACGCGCTCGATGAGTTCCGCGTTAACGTATTCGAAGGTGAGCGCGTTCACGAAAACTTATACTCGCAGTCTTTGTTGTGCAAACTTTCCGCTGGTGGCGCTGTTCACGTTTTCATAGTAATTGCTATTTTAACGCAAACGCGTGCGAGACGTATTTTGGGACTGAAAACTTACACTAAGCATACTGATCTTTAATATTCGCTTTGCTTTAGTGACAACGAACTCGTTTTAGGTATTAAAATGATAAAAATAACCTAACCTAAAGGTTTTTTTGCTGATTGTGCTTTTTGTTTCATGTACTTGCATAGCCATCCGTCCTACACAATGTGTACCTACCTATCAAATTTCAAGTCAATCGGACCAACTGTCGAAGAGTTCCCTCCTGCGGAGACGGTCCTGGCCGAGTCACCAGAATTCTACTACCAGATTATTGTATTGTCATCCAATTACCACAAGTATGCAAAATTTCAGCTCAATCGGTTGAAGATATCTAATTCAAAATCGAGTTGCAAGATTCCACCCGGACAAACATACATACATTTCAAGTTAATAAAAAGCTTCCTTTCTTCCATGCTGGTCTGGGAGTAAAGAAAAAACATAGAATGTACCACTTGCCTCTTCCTGCGCAGATGGTAAAAGCCCATCGAGGGAATGGGCGAAACTCTTAGGAATCATCATGTTATATATATCACTATTTTGATTTCCTTTTCCACCTCTTAATCATGCTAAAAATGTGGCCTTATGTTTTTTTTACCTCAGGCTCTGTCTACCCCGTAAGGGATAAAGACGTGATATTTGTATGTAAGAAGCTTGTAAAAATCTTCATACTCGCACTAGGTACTCTAAATTCAGATACGGTTATATATGCCTATCACGTATATGTTTATCGTGCAAAACTTTGAGTGGACAAAGTAGACCGCCATACAGAATTTATGCAGGGCAATATACCTAAAACCAAGAAGCACCCATGACGAGAGATTCCGTAAAAAATATAAAAGAACATCATTGTTCTACGCAAACAATTTTACCCCTACCTGTCTTTACAGAACGTGACGGCGAAGCGAAATTTTCTTTTTCACTCTTTTTCACTCTAACTCTCACTAAGGCTTCGTTCACAAGGTAGTTCTATCGATAATTATTTTTTTGTTCCAGAAATTAAGTATAATAAGGCAGTTTTGGACCCATGTTGATACAACATTATTTACTCGTTACACCACCAGGAATCTATAGCTAGTAACCGCTAGTAATGTATAGCTAGTAGGCGTATAGGTATTAAGGGGAATCAAAATAGTGGTGTTTTGATTCCCCTTAATACCTATACGCCGACAATCATGCTCTTAAGTTCTTGTTGCCGTGAGCTCTATCTACCCCGTAAGAGATAAAAACGTAGATTTATGCATGTACTAGCTGCCCGCGACTTCGTCTGCAAAAAAATGTTTTTCGCTATCCTGCGGGAGCTATGCAATTTTCCGGGATAAAAAATAGCCTATGTGTTAATCTAGGGTATCAGCTATCTCCGTTCCAAATTTTATCCAAATCCATTCAGTAGATTTTACGTGAAAGATTCCCAAACATACATACATACTTACAAACTTTCGCGTTTATAATATTAGTAGGAAGTAGGATAAATAGGCGACTCCTGTAGCAAATGCTCTGTGCTTAAGCCTAACACTGGCGGTCCTAAAAAAACTAAACATTGACGGGTCGATGAATGTGGGGTAGTAGATTCGATATACGCCATGAATAATTTATTTTTAATGTCCGACTGGGGTCTGAAGGGAGTTACAGGCTACAAATAGGTAAAGCAAGGAAAATAGAATTTAAGTATAGTAGTGTGGGGAGTGCCACAATAGAGATCTCTCTCCAGGCAGATGTTATGCTTGGAGACCGAAGTCCGAAGGAAGATAGTTGAAAGTTGTATTTATGCAGCGGGATTTAGAACGATGTGACAGCTGTCATTAGAACTGGCGCTAGCTACTCGTGCGTCGTAATAGTTATGTAGAGGCCAACTAGGTGGCGCTAGGGTCGCTACATCAGCCTTTTCTAGACCGGAGGTCGGTGCTCAGAGCCTCGTTGGCGAGCGTTGTTGCTCCCTGCTAGCTGGGTCCTTGTTGGAGCGGGTAGCAGTAGTGGGAGAAGGGTTTGCATGCTGTAGACACCAGGCATGGAGATAATAATATAGCAACATGCTAGTGGCGTACACTGCGGTGCGGTTGTCTGGCTTGCTGTGAGACTGTGTCTTCGTCTCGGGAGTATGTGAAGGTTGCGTTTTGTCCAGATGGCGAGGGTCACCGATGTAGGGAGTGCCACAATAGAGACTTCTCCCTACTGACCCATTTGGACTGATCACCTGTGCATCAAAATCAAAATTATTTTGCAAATAGGCCGCCAAGTGTTCTTTCACGTGTCTTTTTTTAAACTACCTACCACCGCATTCGGAAAGACCATCATCAAAAAGAATGCGCCGCAAGAAAGTTGGTAAATAAAGTCTCTACTAGTCAAAGTAAAACGTAAAAGTAAAATAAAATTCGCATTCGCAATCGCATTCGGAAAGACCATCGTTGCCATCAACGGACTAACACTGACACAGGCTGAAGATGTTTATTATTTTTTTTTTATATGAATAGGAAGGCAAACGAGCAAGTGGGTCACCTGATGGTAAGAGATCACCACTGCCCATAGACACCCGCAACCCCGGAGGGATTGCAGATGCGTTGCCAACCTAGACGACTAAGATGAAATGCCTCTTGTGCCCGTAATTTCCCCGGCTGTCTTACTCTCCCCACCGGAACACAGCAGTGCAAGCACTGCTACTTAGCGGCAGTATTAGCGAGTAAGATGGTGGTAGCGATCCGGACGGACCTTGCACAAGGCCCTACCACCCGCAAAATATACCCGTAAAATTATGACACTTTTGTACATGTTACTGGCAAGAAGTTGGCTTCAAGCTCATTTGCCAGCTGACGATACGCATCTAAACTTTTTCGCTTCCCGAGCATTGACGCAAGACATGTTTCCGAACGCGTGGGACGTTAATGGCGTCGCTTACACACTACGACGCCGGACACTCAATTTAAAGTAACAGAGGTCTTAATGCGATTCAATTCAGACTCAGATCGGAACTAAATCGCATTAAGACATCATGGGTCATGGTAACCCCATTGAACGGTAAAAAAGGAAATAACTGGTAAGCTAGAGGAAAAGGAAACACACTGAGAAAAAGGGCTGTTGGGGAAAATCTTCTATAGCAATGAGAGTAATGCAGACACTTACCTAGGCTTTCGGGAACGTTGCTCCTGGGGGCCCCCGGCGTTGTGTGTTCCACAGGCGCTATATCTGGATTGGTACTGTTTTGGTGCTAGAATTTTGATTCTTGAGATTTTGAATTTGGATTTTGAGCGGAGCGGTTTTGCTCGACGCACACGGAACGGCGGTTTAGAAAGTTGTGTTATTTGACCGTTGGCAGCACTGTCTTAGAGATGCTGCGTTTTGATATTCCTTTTTTGAAAGCGTTTAGTTCGTACCTGCATTAAAGTTTGCTATCGACTTTGAGCGATTAAAATCAATAGAAAAGGGGAAAACTGTCTTGTGCTAGTTAGACAGTACATTGAACGAAGTACGGAACAAGGGCTATTAACCTGTCTAACTATCCCTGATATTATAAATGCGAAAATAACTCTATCTGTCTGTTACGCTTTCAATTACAAATTGGGTATACAGATAGTTTCAGTCCCGGGAAAGGACATAGGATAGTTTTTATCCCGAGGAACCGCAAAGCTCCCACAGGATAACGATACATAACTCTTTCTGATAATTCCACCCTGCACGGCAGAGACCCCAATATGTACGGTCAGCGAAAAGGGTTCGACTCGTGAATGATTAATTCGGAGTTTTTGTCGAATAACCCTAGGGGTCTTCCAATTCTCTGGCCGGCAATAAAATTATCATTATGTATGAAGGGCGTGGGTTGCCATTGTTTCGCGCTCTCACAGAAATTAAAGGGTGTAAGTTAGTATTCTTTCATCTTCATCTCCAGCTTACTTACACGTTTCACTGCGGGGCAAGGTCTCCTCTCAAAAAGTCTTTTTAAGTAAAGTATTTTTGAGAGGAGACGTATGCCCCGCAGTGAGACGTGTAAGTAAGCTGGAGATGAAGACGGAGAAGATGGAGATGGGAACTGTCCCACGCGAGCTCACTGCGGATTGGAAACTTCAAGCAGACCCAGTGTCGTAAATAGGGCGGTGCCACCGGTGCCCAGGCACAGGGCGTAGACTCTGGGGGGTGCAAGAGTTAAATGGCCAGACCAGGCTGGACTATTAATTTTTCGGTTAGCTCCTGAGAAGTTCCCGCTGCGCCCCTAGTGCTCGATTCCAACACATACGTACCTACATGCCGGCTCGTCTGTTTGCACACATCAGTTCTTTAAGAAAATAGATTTTTCTTCCAAAATATTAGATAATTGGTCCATCAACACCAAGTTCCTTGTGCTTTATTTTATCACCCTGAATGTAAAGTAGGCCTATACATAGCATTGCTCTAGGGTACCTATAATATCTAAAAAAACCAAGGGCGCAGTTATAGAAGCTCGCACAGGGCGTAGAAAAGGCTATTTACGGCTCTGAGCAGACCACTAAATTCCTCCACAGGTGTGTAGGTGTGATGAAACCTCTTCGCGACGTTTTCCTCCGCTGATAACTCGTGATGTAAACTTAGAATGTGCGATCCTGGGACTCAAACTCACGAACAAGTCAAGCCACAAGACTACCACTTATTTAATTTCAAATGAAATCTAGTCTAAAATTATCAAGATGCATACAAGTTGCTTATAAATGATTTTGAACCAACGATGTTACAGTACCCGGTCATAAAGTTAGCACTTTTGTCTGTGGAAAGAGACACACGCAAGTTACTAAGTTTAAGTTTGGCATCACGTATGTTAGAGCGAGACAAGGCTCTACGAAGCCGGAATTAGCAGAGAAGAAATAAGGGTACCTCTTAGTTACATTTTTGAGGGTGTTATCTGATGCTGCAATTCAGAAGCAACTGTCAGAGGCGTCAGCAACGCTGCGGCAGTGACGCCACCACACAGCACAGTATAGAGCGGCTGGCCAATCTATACTAATATTATAAAGAGGAAAGATTTGTACCTATTTTTGTATGTTTGTATGTTTGTAATGAATAGGCTCAAAAAGTACTGGGCCGATCTGGATGAAATTTGGAACATAGATAGATTTTAGTCTGGAATAACACATAGGCTACTTTTTATCCCGGAAAATTGCGTGATTCCCGCGGGATAGCGATAAACGAATTCTACGCAGACGAAGTTGCGGGCAACTGCTAGTCTAGTATATAAGGTTTAAGGAACACTTACACTACTTCAAGCGAAGCGACACTAATGACGAATCAGAGTCATAAAATTATTCAACCGGGGTAACTTTGATAGGTTTGAAATTGCTATAAAAACGATATTGTCTACATGCGGTAAATATTTGGCATGACGATCGATGAAGACATCGATTGGAAGCAGTAAACACAAATAAAAATAAATGATTTCGTCTTTCATGCTGGTCTGGGAACAAAGGAAAAACATAGACTTTACCAGTTGCTTTTCTTCCCGCGCAGATGGTAAAAGGGTAAAAGCCCATCGAGGGAATGGACGAAAATAGGAATCATGTTATAGGCGATGCAACCCATTACTATTTTGATTCCCCTTTCCACCTATACATCCGCAATCATGTCAAATGTAGCCTAGGTTTTGTTACCTTAGGCTCTGTCTACCCCGTAAAGGATAAAGACGTGATTTATGTATAAAGTAAATCACTACAGTAAATGAAAGTCACCCCGGTTAACGTTATCTGCCGCTCTGACGTCGCGTCACCGTCGCGACAATCGAATGAAACAAACATTTCTTTCTCATTTTTATTTCCCAAGTCCAGCAACCGTAGTTTTCATCGTAGTAACCCGCATTTTCAACACTTCACAGACCTTCTTGCACACCGAGACGGCTTTCAAATCATTTTGTTGCAGCTTAATCATCGAAGGAACCGCCTGAACCGATCGCCTTTGCATTGCCAGCAGTCGGACCAAATCGTGAGAGTCGGAGTAAATCAAATGGTTATCCTTATCAAAAGTTATAGCCAGTACCCCAGGGATACTCACAACTCTGACTACTTCATGAAGCCTGTCATCATTTTTGATTATGTAAACACCGTCTTCACTACACACGTACACTTCGCCCTTATTATCAACAGCCAGTCCGAAGAATTTAGGAGAGTCTTTTAATAACACTGGTTTCTTCTCGTTCCTCCTCAAACCATACAGCCCTGACGAGTTTATGAAGAAAATGTTACCTTGAAAATCGAACACGAATTGCTGCATCACCACGTTCTTTAAATCCTTGACAGGTTTCACCGCTTTCTTCTTATACACGAACGCTCGCAACGTCGGGAACTGGATGTAGTATATGCTCTTTTTAACAGCTAACCACCACACATCCAGATCGCCTAAGCCTAGTTTCATCAGTTTCTTGTCGGTAGGTATGTATCTGTATATCCCGTTGCTTCCCCCAAAGTATATATAGCCGCTTTTGTCTTCGCTCGCTATCGCAAACGCGTCTTTGACACCTTTGAGCAGTTTTAGCTTTTTCGTTTCGATGTTGAGCATGGCTGGTATGAATTCTCCCTGGCCAGCGTCAAAGCTGAAATACAATGTGTTTGATTTCTTGTCGACTGCCAGTTGATTTGCACTGTGATCAGCATTCGTTAGTAACTCTTTGACGAAGCAATGTTTTCCGTCGTCAGAAACCATGGTGCACACGGGTTTAGATTCTTGTCTCGCACTCACTTGTATGATAAAGATGAGACGGAATATGTTTTTGATCATGATCTTTTCATCCACAAGCTGACGTCGACTCCTGACCGAAGTAAAGTATGAATGAGAACTTTGCGTCGAACCACTTGTTTCTTAACACGATTTGACAAGGCACGGAATGAAAGTTGTTATCGTTTCCATTCTTATATTTCGCTTCAGATCACAATAGTTATTTGTGTACGACTAAATTGCTTGAATTGTCAACGTCTAAGATTAAATTGTATTGTTTCTAATACCAATGAACGTCGCGCGTGTACAGTTCATCTCAATTTAAATATGACTAACACTTGGAATTTACTCACGAACTTAAATCAATTAATTACACGTGCGAGACGTGCAAAATTTTATTGGTTTAAAATTTTGGGAACTATGTTTTTAATATATTCAATTCATGGAAGTGTTTTGATAATTATTCGTCTACTTTTAATAATAGATTGAAAAGATTCTCTATTGGTTATTATTTCCTACGGAATTTAATTGTAATTCTGTCTGGCGTGTTTTTGATAACCTGCTTGCACGTATCCATAGCCAAACAAGGTTTACTTCCTTATTATATTTTGTTCCGATATTTTTCAAAATTTTATTTATACGAACCTTGTCCTAATAAAATTAAAAAATAGTCGACCAATTTGGTTCTGTCGTTCGGAAGTCATACGCATAGTACATACAGTCATTTTCAACCTCCGATGCAAAAAGAGGGGTGCTATAAGTTTGACGTCAATGATTGTGTGTGTCTGTCTGTGGCATCATAGCTCTCAAGCCACCAAAGTTTTTTTCATTCTAAAGCTAATTTCCTTGAGGTGGTTCTTAACTATGTTTGGCAAAAATCGGTCCAGCAATTTGAAGAATATCATCTCTTTTCCAAACCGAAGTAAGGCATTTTTGGGACAAAATTTAAAAAAATTTTAGAATTGAAAAAATTTTAAAGTTTAAATAAATAAAATAAATAAATAAATTTACGTATGATTACTCGACACATTGTGGGAGGTTTTTAAATTTTGAATCTAGTTTATTTAGAGATCGATCATGAAATACAGAATAGATTGCATTAAATTGTATCACAGTTAAACATAGTCGACTGTACTTAAAGCATGACATGCATTGTTATTAAATACATATTGTTTGTTTATTTTAGAATCTCTAAAGATAAACTATATATTATTCCGAATTAGGGTTTGTAATAACAATTCGCTTGCCAATAGATACAACGTAAACAATTATTACCCGTTTTTGATAAAAAAAATATAGATTAGATTCGATTATTTATTCATTCAATAAAAATTACTATAATTGTACATTGTTAAGTTAGGAGAATTGAGATGGCACGTTTAATTATTAATGAAAAAAATACAAAAGGGGAATTAAAAACAAATTAAACTATGATTGAATAAAAAACTGAACTAAAACTAATCTTAAAATAAAATAATTAAAAAAGGAAGGGCCCCCGCGGCATACTTCCACAGACGCTCAGCAATGGGACATATATAGGTGATAAATTTTAGGAATCATGTTATACGCAATGGCTAGCAACCCATCACTATTTTGATTCCGATTTCCACCTAGACGCCCACACTCATGCTAAACGCGGCCTTGTCTTGTTACGTCAGACTCTGTCTACCCCGTAAGGGATAAAGACGAGATTTATGTATGTATATATGTACAATGAGGCGTGACGTCACACTCCTCGCGTGCGTCGTATGTTTGTCTGTAGTGGCTTCCATTTGGCAGCGTTTTATGCGGCACTCAAGGGACATCTAGCAACTGTTTTAACTTACAGACGCGGGAACAGGGTAGGAAGGTACAAATAGTAAGTAAGTAAGTAAATACCTTATTGTACAAATATAAAGAAAAGCAAAGAAGCTTCTTCCATGCTGGTCTGGGAGTAAAGAAAAAACATAGAATTTACCAGTTCTCTTCCCACGCAGATGGTGGTGAAACCCTAGTGGCATCCCACTGCGTTCCCGTCACACCGGATTGAGGCAACGCGGGAGAGTTTTTAGTTCGGGTATACCCCTTCGGGGGGGAGTCCCACATAACCCTAGGCAACCCCGTGCCTAGGGCATCCAAAAAGATTTCCTCTCCGTTAAAAAAAAAGGCTCTGTCTACCTCGTAAGGGATAAAGACGTGATATCATTATTTTAAAGTTATTTTTTGTGAATTGCATCTGTTTCTTTATATTTGCACAATAAAGCATTTACTTACTTACGTAGGTACTCATTAGTCGATGTTTTCAACTGTTTCGCGTTCAACACGCCCCCTAACTTAAACAAGCTCAAACAAAAAGTGACGTCACATAACGCGTATTGACATCCATCCCAACCCTACTTATAAAATGACAGTCGGCCTGTCAAACTCACTTTTCCTCACAATATACCGTCACGCGTTTGTAACACCCCATTACAAAAGCGTTTGTCGCTCTGCTCAAAGGATTTCAACCTTATACATTCGCAGTAAGAATGACACACGCGGTATTGGGATGGTCCATTGGTATAAGATATACTCTATCGCGACGCAAAGTAAATAAGGGAAAGATGGATCACTTAAACTCCATGTTATTTCAGTCAACATCAGGAAAACGTGATAAATTACGGATACAGCCACAAGTTGCCAATTGTTAGTTCGTGTTGTTACGATGCGTGTTTTGTTAACCATGACACAAAAATATCTCCCATGCTGGTCTGGGAGTAAAGAAAAAACATTGAATTTACCAGTTGCTTCTAGAAAATGGAAATTTGATAGTATCTGTTATTTCTATTTCTCTTTTCATCAGTTCTGTGCTTTAGTTTCTGTGTTACCTTATTCCATTATATATTTACGGTCTTGAATTAAAACCAGTTAAGAGGAAGTTCGTGGAATTAGGCACGCAATTTAAGTTTCCGCGTCCGCCGAACATTTACGACCTCCAGACCTCGCCTCGGGGTCTATGGGAACAAACTGAGCCTAAAACAGAAAACAGAAGGATAGAAATTACGAAAATTAAATGAAAACCAAGTGTGTACAGACAGGGGCATAAAATGTACGTTACCCCTGTGCCGTCATTTGTGTCTAAATTTTTTTAACAAGCTACCAAAGTGTATATAGGAGCTACCAATATAGCCTAAGAGCTAGCGACCAAATCGGTCATGTGGCTTCAGCTGTATTGAAACTCCGTTAGCTACCACCTTTTCCTATAATCTTAGTGCTGGCAGGCCGCGGGCGGTGGGTGCGGGTGTAGTGGGGTGGGGAAAAAAAAGAAAAAAAATGTGGGCTCAGCGACTTTAATTTTTTTTTCCAAACACCTACTCCCTGTGCACTCAAAAAAAAATTTAATCGATCGGGTGATGAGAAGGGGTTCCCAGCGTTAATTAAAAGTACCTAAATAATAACAAAACATTCAAAATACCTCTACGCGTGATAAAATGGGTCGTAACCGACAAACAGACGGATGGATAGATAGACAACAAAGTTCCTATAAGGGTACCGTTTTTCCTTTTAAAGGTTACGAAACACTAAAAAGGTAGCAATGTAACATAACACAGACATGCAAGTGATGTCAAATAAAATAAAAAAAACTTAACCTTAACATAGACTGTACCAGTTGCTTCTCTTCCCGCCTAAATCTTAGGAATCATGTTACAGGCGATGTGGCTAGCCAACCCATCACTATTTTAATTTCCCTTTACGCCCACAGTCTTTACGCCCACAGTCTTTGGGTCTTGTTACCTTGGGCTCTGTCTACCATGTAAGGGATAAAGACGTGATTTAGGGTGCGTAAAAAAAATTGAAGCCTTATGTCCAACGCCTTTCCGTCCTGAAAAAGGTCCATCGACCCTCCCAGTAACAAACTACCTCAATCTGTGCCCGCACCGAAGCAATACATTAGATGCCTTTGCATCCGCAATATAGCGGTGCCTGATTTATTATAACCCCACAAGAACGCCCTAAGGCACAGTTATAGACCGACCAAACTCCAACCCTGAAACGGAAAACATAGAGTTGAAACTTAGAAAAATGATGATGGGGCTTGCGGTTTTATTGTCAAAGGCTTTAAGCTGATAGTGGGATGGATAGGTTCTTCTTTTACGGAGTCAAGGTGACAGACACGAAGGTTTTAAATGAAGACATTAGTTTAAAAAGAATTTATTAGCTACATTTGCTATAAGAATTTGGATGAAAGACTAACTAAACAGATCTATACGGATCTAGGAAAAGGCCTAGACGGACGTTCCGGGACCAAATAGGAGACGTTTCGAAAAAAGTCAGGTCAGGAGTACCCGAAACCGCGGAGCGTGTATGAAGAAATTGGTGAATGTGGATGAAGCGAAAGTATGTCAGGATCGTAGCAAGTGGAACAAAGTAGTATCTGCCTACCTTTATGGGAAAGAGATGGTATAACTATAGTTTGCCAAAGACTTAGTCTGCAAGAATTCGTTTATCGCTATCCCGCGGGAACTACACAATTCTCCGGGATAAAATGTAGCCTATATGTTATTCCAGACTTTAATCTATCTATGTTTCAATTTGAACGTTGTTTGAAAATCTAAAGTAAACATGGTATTAGGCGTAATTTGGTTCTATCAAAATATGATATCCTAATTTTGGCTCTGTCTACCCCATATGGGGCCGTCCATAAAGTACGTCACACCAATTTGCTAATTTCTAGATTCTCCCCACAGTTTACTATGAAAATTGCAATTATTTTGTTTGTGTCACACATCGCCAGACCCGTCCCCCCCTCCCCCACCCCAAATGGTAAAGACGTGATTTAGTATGTGTCAAAATATGAGCTAGCATAGTTTTACGATATGGCAAATCGATACTGTCATCACAAAGAAAAGCAATCTCACCGGTAAGTTCGTGCCCCTAATCTGGGGTCACGTAAATTTACTCTGATAAGTCCGTGTCCCCAATGTGGAAGCACATGGACGTGAAATCGTCAGATCATTTTGTGGAGACAGGGAATGTTTACATAACGTATCCACCTAAATCGACTGCACATCTGTCCGCATTTCTTTCGGGACAAATCACTCGCAAAAGTACCTTCCAAAGTCGGAGATTCCATTTGCGTGCGAAATAACAGATTTTCCTTCAATCAAGCCTTGTACTCCAACATTCGAAGTTCGTTTCGTGCTTCCGCTCACACTAACACCCATCTATATAAGAGCAAGAGGGACGGTATATTACGAACTTTGAATTTCGAATTTCGTAGTAACCTCCCGCTTATCGCGCGCATCAGACCGTTCGCGCCAAATGTTGCCAAGAGGAAAAAATGTTGACGTAATTTGCTTGAGAGTGCGAAGGTTTCAGTGTGAAATTGATTTTGATATTTGGCCAGTGTTAAATATATCACTACATAGTATAAACACTAGTACATAGTAGTAATGTAGTAGTAGCCCCAACACCATTCTGAAGACCTTAGCGGGCAGTTACGACTCTGTTATCGTTCGTCATTTAATGATGATACCATGTAGACAGGGGTAAATAGAAGTAGTGTAACCGGATGAGGTAATTTGTCATTTTATCATTATTCTTATTTTTAGTAGTTTTGTTATATATTGTTTTCATTAAATTATATTGGTTGTTCATCTTATTATTATTATTAATCTATCTCGTATATTTATCGCAAATGTGATTGACCTTATTATTGTAATATAACATACTAACATAAACATACCTTCTTAATATTCGATTTTAACTAACAAAATATGGACCAAACACTGTTGTCTGAAATAAACGTTTTTTTTTTTTTTTATTATTTTTTTTTTATAAAACAAAGTCACCCTATGTATGCTTAGGTATCTCTTTAAAACTACGCAGCTGATTTTGAAGCAGTTTTTTTAATAGATATATTCAAGAGGAAGGTATATATGTATAATTCTACGCAGCGCGGCTTCGTTCTCGTACCAGTTTTTTTAAATATTGTTACATAAAAATCTTCTCTTGACAATAACGAACTCAACAAAGATAGAATTAGTGAAATCGGTCCAACCGTTCACGCGTGATGCCTTGACTAAGGGAAATAAGGAATCATTTTCACTACAATATGCAATAGTATAAAACAAAGTCGCTTTCTCTGTCCCTCTATCCCTATGTATGCTTAAATCTTTAAAACTACGCAACGGATTTTAATGCGGTTTTTTTATAGATAGAGTGACTCAAGAGGAAGGTTTTTATGTATAATTCTACGCAGACGAAGTCGCGGGCAGAAGCTAGTTATGTATTAAGATATAAGTAAATAAGTAAAATACAGAAAAGTTACCACTTAAAAATCTCTTTGGCAATTAAACTTTGTCCGATTGACAAGACATAAGAAACAAGGGCAGACTAGGAAAAATGAAAAGAAATACTAGCCAAAATTCCTGAATGATTAAGCAACTATTTAATGGAGGTACTTACACGTTTTCTAATACATAAAAACATTATCACACAAATGCAAACATCACCAAAGCGAATAAAAATAAATCCAAACACAAACCATCCTTAATTTTCGTAAAACTATTCCATTGAATTCGTTCTGGAAAATCCCGCATAACCACCGCAACTTATTTAAGGACTTAAATCTTTAGTTCCAGAATCCACTTTCATCTGAATTCCGGGGAACGTGTGGACTACTTAGTGCAATTTCGTGAAAAATGCACTGGGATTGCTGTTAAAGTGAGTTAGCCACTTTATTAAGCAGTAACTCGGTAGTTCAAAGTGAATTTCTGTGTATAAACCGAGTAATATTTCTGTTAACATACGAACAGAAACGCAGAAGTTTTGGAAGTTTGAAGTTGTTCTTTTTAGGTTTTTTTCCTAACACCACTTCGAGCCTGTATTTGCACGTGCCTCTAGGTCACAGACAATCATGCTAAACGTGGCCTTTAGGTCTTGTTACCTCAGGCTCTATCTACCCGGTGCGTCTGTGGTGAAACTCTAGGGGCATCCCACTGCGTCCCCATCACACCGGAGAGTTTTTAGGTTGGGTATACCCCTGGGGAGAGTCCTACATTACCCTAGGCATCCCCGTGCCTAGGGCATCCCTAAATTTCCTCTACGAAAATAAAAGGCTGTTTCTACCCCGTAAGGGATATAGACGTGATTTGTGTATTTGTATGTATGTAAACAAACCCACAATCACAATCCCACGCCCAAAATCTTGCTAAATATGGCCTGTAGGTACCTGTTAGTTACCTTGGACTTCGTCTACCTAATCCGGAACCCGCACTCAACGGTGCCGTTGCCATCTGCCCCATCCCGGGGCGGCCAGTGGGCGTCGCGGTGACACCTAGTGCTCCCGTAACGCTCACAGTCCATGGCCAGGAGGGAACGTGTCGGTTTTTAGACGGTAGGCCTCTCCCCTCCTTCCATTAGGGAAGGCAGCGAGTTGGAGAGCCCGTCATACTCCGGTGCTGCCCCGAGCGCGGGAATGCATAAGGAGCATTTTCCATACGTTAAAAAAAGGCTGTGTCTACCCCGTAAGGGATATAGACGTGATTTGTGTATGTGTTTGTATGTGTAATAAGCCTAACAGTTCCTCGGAGCACTCCCCATGATAAATATGGTGCAAGACGAACATAAACGGACAACCTTCCGCAAAGATAGCGGAAACCGCAACCAGTGTCATCCTGGTATAATAAAACGGCAATGTTTACATTGACGATGTTATTGTGATCTACCAGGCGCTGTAACCAGCAAACTACATTAATGTTAAGAGAATTGTTATTAATACCAGATTTGTTTTAATAATAATAACAATAATAAATTTATTTCAGATATTTTTTTTACAATCATCTATATTTTGGTTAGTATGTACATTTAGTGCATAGCTACTATGTTAGTAAAAACTTAAAACTTTGTTTTGTTGACTGTTTTGTCATCATATCTACATACATACATACAGACAGAGCTTGAGCTAACAAGACCTGAAAGCCACGTTTAGCATGATTGTAGGCGTGTAGGTGGAATCAAAATAGTGATGGGTTGTTAGCCGCATCGCCTCTTACATGATTGCTAAGAATTTCGCCCATTCACTCAATGGGCTTTTGCCATCTGCGTGGGACGAAATGCAACTGGTACATTCTGTTTTTCCTTTGCTCCCAGACCAGCAAGGAAGTAAAATCTACATAATGAAAATTTTAAATTTTAAAGGATTTCCTTTAAGCCAAAGAAACTGGTTGAAAATGGTTTGCAAAATATTTGCAAGTGTGGGAAGATGCGACAATAGAGAGATTTCTCTCCGAACTCCGAAGGAAGATATTTGGAAGTTGTATTTATGCATTGGCGTTTAAGAAACATCGTTGGCGCGATGTAGAACGTTGTGACGTTACTGGCGCCAGACACTCGTGCGTCGTAGCAGTTAATGTAATCGATCACTAGGTGGCGCTAGAGTCGCAACACATATTTTTGGGAAATATTGAATAGCAGTTTTATTTTGTATATTGTGTACACAAGTAGAGTTTTGAAATTAGAAGATTTGTAGATGAATACCCTCTATGAGCCCTTAGACCATAGAGGAAATCATCAATTAGATTGGCAATAAGGGCTGTCCAATTGTGGCAACACATCAGTCTTTTTCGTCATATACCATACTAACGCAAATTTTTCGCGATGGTTTTTTTCCTTTATCTTCTACATCGAACAAAGCCATTTATGTAACTAGGATTTTGACTATCATAATATTTACTTTTAATTTAACTAGTAGAGACTTTATACATCTCTAGTATCTAGACTAATATAATTTAAGACCTTCTACATCCCTTTTATTAATGCATTTAATTTAAGTAGAATTTAAGTATTGTTGTAGCTTAATGTATTTTATTGTGAAAAAATGACTTTCTGCCAAGTTTCTTGCGGCGCATTCTTCTTGGCAATGATGGCCTATCCGAATGCGCTAGTGGTTTCAAAAAAGACATGAATGTTAAAGAGCCCTTGGCGGCCAATTTGCAATTTTTTTTTTAATTTTTTATTAAAATTGATTAAGTTTTATTTTCTACGCCGCACAACTATCCATATCGATCGGCTGGGCAATCAGAGTGCAGTAATCGCCAATTTCGGCTTGGCTCAATTTTATTTCACATGAATAACGTTTCCACTCTATAAGATAGTTTGCTCTATGCCTTTGAGCATAAAGCTTCGAATAAGGTTTAAGTTAGACCCACAATCCCCTGGCCCTTTTGTATATGTTTGCTCGGGTAGTAATTAATATACTTCGGAATCTGTCAACCCGGGCAAGTGTATGAAGGAGGTCGTTCACCCCGACTACTAACGACCCGTAGGGTTGCCAGTATGTGCCTAATTAGCGTTGTCGGGTTTTCTAGCATTTTTAAGCGCTCATTTGTAGAATACAGCGGCGCGGGCGGGTCCAAAATACATAAAGTTGGAAATGCATTATAATACACAAATCACGTCTTCACCTCTTACAGGGTAGACAGAGCCTAAGGTAAAAAGACTTAAAGGCCACGTTTAGCATGATTGTGCGCGTATAGGTTGAAAGGGGGATCAAAATGGTGATGGGTTAGCCGTATCGCCTATAACACGATTTATAAGATTTTCGTCCGTTCCCTCGATGGGCTTTTACCATCTGCGCGGGAAGAGAACTGGTACATTCTATGTTTTTTCTTTACTCCCTGACTAGCATGGAGGAATGAAATGCATTAATGGGTCAAAATGACATACGTAATGGTTAAAAATGTACATAGTGTCAGAATTTGTTCTAGAATATTCTAGTCTGTAGTTGGCTTTGTTTGACTAAATGCACTAAGGTGTTTTAACCCTCGACGCATAGGTGGACAGGGAAATCAAAATAGTGATGGGTCGCTAGCCGCATCGCCTATAACATGATTCCTAAGACTTTCGCCCATCGTCGGGCAAAAAAACCATTATTATCATCATAACAACTCTATGGCATTCGCTATCCAGTTAACTTAAGTTATTTACGATAGTTCCACAACTTCGACCCAGAGGGAGACTAAAGCGCTGAACATCAAAATTCTTGGCAAACCGAAAACCTTTACTAGAACCATAGATTAGTTCTCAAGTTGTATCCAACAGTAAATTATTTGTGAACAGTAAGTAACATAAGTACCACAAATATTACACACACGTCAAGTGCAAAAATAAGTATTGATAGGAACAACTTCTCAAAAATTATGTCCCACGACCTTGTTACGCCGGTGTAAGAGCGTATGGTACTTATTTTTGAATCTTTGTCTAAATACATAATATAAGAAGAGTTGTGAAAATTTAAAGAAATAGGTAGTTTCGCTGTTCTTTATCCTTCACTTTGCCGGACGAAGACAGAACACGCATTATGCTGTAACAAGTTGGCAATTTTTTAAATTTAAATAAAAGCTATAGAAACTGTGAAATATAGAAATGGAATTTTATTGCCATCCGTCCATTAGTTACAGCCTGCAGCACCAGTTGAACAGAAAATAAAACCAACTTTCGTACTGAATCGTCAACGTAAACTGTGAGTTTGGGACATTCTTCGAGTGTCAAGGGCCGAAGTTGCCAACTGTCGTAGTCCACCGCAGGTCTTCAGCAAAAGTCATCATTTTACGTGGGCTTACTGATATCTCGCATAGCTTCGCCCACAACTGGGTGGGATAAACAGGTTTCGGATCTGGCGGGGGAAAAGGGATGTCTACTGGGACGATTGAAAATGGAAGAGGAAATAAGCTAGGGCATCTAATACGAAATGACATAGTAACATACATACATAAATCACGTCTTTCTCCCTTACGGGGTAGACAGAGCCTAAGGTGACAAGACCCAAAGGCCACGCTTAGCATGATTGTGGGCGTATAGGTGGAAAGGGGAATCAAAATAGTGATAGGTAGCTAGCCGCATCGCCTATATGATTCCTATGCCCATTCCCTCAGCTTTTTTATCTTCCGTCGTTCATACACACACACACACACATATCACGTCTATATCCCTTTTGGGATAGACAGAACCTATGGTAAAAAGACCTAAAGGCCACAGCATAATTGTGAGCATATAGGTGGAAAGGGGAATCATAGTAGTGATGGGTTGCTAGCCACATCGCCTATAACATGATTCCTAAGATTTTAGCCCAATCCCCTCGATAGCCTTTTACCATCTGCGCGGGAGGAGAAGCAACTGGTACATTCTATGTTTTTTCTTTACTCCCAGACCAGCGTGGAAGTTATGAAATGACGATTACATAAAAACTTTGATAGAGGGGAAAAGAGAAGGAAGAAGAGGCAGAGGAAGGCGAGACGTGCGTTTATGGGTCAACTAACTTCTGCCGCCGTTTGTCTGCGTTCTATCGTATATACAAAACCTTCCTCTTGAATCACTCTATCTATTGAAAAATAGCGCATCAAAATCCGTTGCGTTGTTTTAAAGATCTAAGCGTACATAGGGACTGACAGACAGCGGAAAGCGACTTTGTTTTATATAATTACTAGCTTCTGCCCGCGACTTCGTCTGCGTAGAATTATACATAAAAACCGGAAGAGGAACTTGAATCACTCTATCTATTAAAAGAAACCGCATCAAAATCCGTTGTGTAGTTTTGAAGATATAAGCATACATAGAGACATAGGGACATAGGGACAGAGAAAGCGACTTTATTTTATACTATGTAGTGATGATGATGTAGTCACGCAGAAGGTTAATAATAATAAAGTGTCATATCAGGAGCTCAAAGAAATGGCTGAGAAAAGAAGTGAACTGACAAGAGCTGGTCTCTTAAACTATGATGATGCATAAATCACGTCTTTATCCCATTCGGGGTAGACAGAGCCTAGGATAACAAGAGCGAAAGGCCACGCTTAACGTGATTGATGGCGTATAGGTGGAAAGGGAAATCAAAATAATGATGGGATACTAGCCGCATTCGCCTATAACGATTTCTAAGATTTACGCCCATTTCCTCAATGAGCTCTTTAAGAATGGTCCACCTGCTTGGTGGTGTAGGGGTAAAAAGCACTCATCACGGATGAGGATCTGGATTCGATTCCTGGCCATAGCTTTACTATTCGGGTTTTTTCATGTGTTTTATTTCAGTGTCGTTTAGAAACGTCTTTTCATGTAACAAACGTAGTAAATCACAGGGCTCAAAATTTCCCAAAAACACAAGTTTGCACGTTTGTCTATCCGCATAAACAATGACCAAAGGACCATTGTAATCAATTAAAGTCTAAACCAGTGGTTCCCAACCTTCTATTGGCCAGGGAACACCAATTCGTCGGAAACCTCGAGAGCTCTAACGTTACAGTTCCCTTCTATAGGCTCTTGGCCTCACGGAGGGGTGGGGTAACGCTTAGGCCGGTGCACTCTGGGCAACAACAGTTAATAAATTTATTTAGTAAGTTAGTTATCTGTTGGCTAATATCCGACTGGGGGGAGGGGTGGTAAAGTGATCCGCAATACGTTGCGGGGGATCTGAGCCAGTGGGTCTAGAGATGGACCCGCAGTGAGGGCGGCGCCTCCATGTACCTGCAGGGAAAGCTCACCGTCAGTGGGTCTACTGAACCGATTTTTAAACTTCTTACACCAATAGCGGGTGGTAGGACCTTGTGCAAGGTCCGTCCGGATCGCTACCACCATCTTACTCGCTAATCCTACCGCTAAGTAGCAGTGCTTGCACTGCTGTGTTCCGGTGTGGAGAGTAAGACATCCGGGGAAATTACGGGCACAAGAGGCATTTCATCTTAGTCCTCTAGGTTGGCAACGCATCTGCAATCCCTCCGGGGTTGCGGGTGTCTATGGGCAGTGGTGATCACTTACCATCAGGTGACCCACTTGCTCGTTTGCCTTCCTATTCATATAAAAAAAAAAAAATAAAGGCACATTTTTGAGTGTCAGGCTATATTTAATTCTGCGCGGACGAAGTCGCGGGGTACAGCTAGTCGATTATCCTGGCATTTGCGCGCCTGGCGATTGTTCGCGGATCAAACGACCCCCACGGACCACAGGTTGGGAACCACTGGTCTCAACCATTGTAATGGGCTAACTTTAACCCAACTAATGGTCACATCCGATTGAAGGTCCAATTAGGGAAGAGTTATGTAAATCTCTACCAAATTTACGCTGTGGTTTCTGAAAACTTAAGGAATGTTAGTGGTTAGAGTTTACTGTGAGAATTTGCTTGTATTCCGGTACGAATCATGTAGGCCAGGGCTGGCGAACCAATGGCACGCTTCAAAACAATTTGGGCACGCCAATAATAAAAAAAAACCGGTCAAGTGCGAGTCGGACTCGCGCACCGAGGGTTCCGTATCATTATCTATAAATATCTAAAACCAGTGTAAGCAGAGCCCTGTTCCAAAGCAAAATGTACGCAGTGTGGGGTTACTTTATATTGGTCACTGCTATATACAGACATACATACACATTTACGGTTTTCGCAATTATTCTTTAATCTGTGCTATAAGACCTACCTTCATACCAAATTTCAAGATTCTGCGTTCACGGGAACTACCTTGTAGGTTTTGATTCCCTTGAGAGTTGAAAATTTGCGGAAATTTGCGGCATAAACGGCTGTATCTTTTGATTGCGTTGGCTTAGAAGTTTGATTTTTTCACAGCTTCAAGGGACAGTAGACCTGAGTAATTGATATAAATTTCAGCTTCATACCTCCACGCGTTCCTGAGAAAAAGGGTCTTGACAGACGGACGGACGGACGGACAGACAGACGGACAACAAAGTGATCCTATAAGGGTTCCGTTTTTTCCTTTTGAGGTACGGAACCCTAAAAATGGTTAACTTTTGTCCATTAAATCACCAACTTAAGATTCTTTTATTATGAGATAGGGCGGAAAACGGGCAATGTGGTCATATGATTGTAATATGGGTATTGTGAGGTCATTTTATATTGATCCTTTAAAGACACAGACAGACATAAAAATGTTCTATTTTTAGTATCTGTTGTTATAGCGGCAACAGAAATACATCACCCACTCAAAGGTTGACTGGAAAAGATCCCTTGTGCATGTATCTCAGTGTTTGTCAATTGTATTTGTCTTGTTTATTTTGCACAATAAAGAGTTTACATACATACATACATACATACATCATCTGAAAAAACGTGTTTATCTGTGTCTGAAATAGCTTTAGATGTTCTGGGTAGAAAAATACTCTCTTCAAATGCAATTGATAGAAAAAGGCGGCAAAGCAAAAATAATTAATTATTTATGTCAATTACATTTTCATTTAATTTTGTTGTTGTTTTCTTTTCGATTTTTGAGAAAAGCACTATACTTGCCTCGGCCAGAATAGCATTGCTGGCTTCGTATTATAAAACGGACTCGCAAGCTCGTCCGTTCAAACCAATACTCAGCCAGCAATTGCCTACTTCCTGGCCTAGACAGTAATGCTTTAGACATGGTAAAAAGTGATCTAGTATTTAGTGTTGATGTCCAGCGACACGTCTAACCAAATAAATTGGCATGCAAACATTAACTTATGTTCTAAAACTTAACTTACTATCATGCTAAACGTGGCCTTTAGGTCTCGTTACCTCATTCTCTGTCTACCCCGTAAGTGATATAAACGTGATTTGTGTATGCATGTTAGGGTCCCAAAATGTTTTTGTGTCCAATCACTATTTAGTCACCTTACTAAAGCGGTTTTAAAAACAATGGAACTATCCGGAAGCGAGTAGAGTGACAATGCTCCCTGATACTGCGGCCTCGCGGACAAAGCGGAGATTTCATTTAGCGCGGACTGTCTTATTGGAAATTCCTCTTATTGTCCCGACGCGTCGCCACCCCCATTGTGGCAGCGGTTTCATAATACGATTCCATTTGTGTGTTAATGTTGTTGCTGAACAACTGTCTGGGTAGCTTTGGCTCTGTTTACCCTAATAGCAGGACAGGTGGGTAAGCCTTCGAATTTTTCTATCTGTTACTAGCTGTCACGTTACCTTATTACTAAGCGATTTTTTTGTCGACAAGCGTCATCTGTTTGAAGCGTCATCTGTCTGTACGACACAATTACAAACTCCCGTGGAACATCTATTGCTTACCGGGGACGAAAAAGGCGCTGTTTTTCAAATGATAGGTACTATCAAATGAATCAAAAATTTTTACTTCTTGATTTTTTATGTATAGGTACTTTTACAGTTTTAACGTTAGAAATTAGATTTCTGAACGATTTTTCTGTGTTCTAATTTTCAGTGTCGTTTAGTTTTTTTTTTGTTTACCCTGTAACGTATAAAGACGTGATTTTGTGCGTTGTAAAATAGCAAGAATATTCTCAGAAATTTCCAGAAACTTTCAAGATAATTTACTGTAAGTTCGCATAACAAGTTTCCAATGAGAATTTTATTAAAGCTTCTTATTACATACATACATAAATCACGTCTTTATCCCGTACGGGGTAGACAGAGCATAAGGTAAGAAGACCTACGCCACGTTTAGCACGATTATGGGCATATAGGTGGAAAGAAGAATCAAAATAGTGATGGGTCTCTAACCGCATCGCCTATAACATGATTCCTAAGATTTTCGTCCATTCCCTCGATGGCCTTTTAACATCTGCACGGGTAGAGAAGCAACTGGTACATTCTATGTTTTTTCTTTTCTGTAGACAGAGAAAGCGTACGGTCCGCTTGACGGTAAGCGGCTACCGCAGCCTACGGACGCTTACAAGTCCAAGAACTAGCATGCGTGTGCCCTTTACTGTCTCTGACGTTCGTGTCGTTGTTGCATTTTTTTTTATGAGAGGGGGCAAACGAGCAGACGGGTCACCTGATGGAAAGTAATCACCATCGCCCAGGGACACCTGCAAGACTTGGGGTATCACAGGTGCGTTGCCGGCCCTTAGGCTTAGTTTTAGGCAAAAGCGTCACACCGAAAATGCCGCAGCAACATGCTGAGTGTGGCCCTTTTGGCACTTTCGGCACATAAATAAATAAATAAATAAATATCTTCGGACAAATTACACCAATTGACCCAGTCCCAAACTAAGCAAAGCTTGTACTATGGGTACCAGGCAACGGATAAACATACTTATATAATGCAGATAAATACATACTTAAATACATACAACATCCATGACTCGGGCACAAACATTCGTATTCATCATACAACTGTCTGTCCCTACCGGGATTCGAACCCAGGACCTCTAGCTTCATAGTCAGGGTCACTAACCACTAGGCTATCCGGTCGTCATAAGTAGGTAGGTACTTAGTTTTTTTTTTTTTTAATTTTCTTCATGTGTCGTTTTGTGTCAATGAACGTTTTCTTTCTTTCTTTCTTTCTTTAAAAATTTCAACACGCCTTTCTAAAGAACCCCATACAAAGACCCCCGGGAAACCCAGGATCTTGTATAGTCACGAAAGTACACGACACGTGTTGCATTGCAATATCGAGACGAGAGCCCACGCGTGGGTGGGGTTATTCGCGATGCAGTGCGGGTATGCAAACAAACCTAATCTAACTTGCCTCCGTCTGTACGGCAACTTCTAACTCACCTCTATACATGTTTGATGTTTATAAATACTAGCTGTTGCCCGCGACTATGTCCGCGACCACTCCCTTCAGGGTTTTTTGATGATAGAATTGATAAGCAGACAGTGTTTTAGAAATTAAAGTAAACTTGTTAACAGTTGTAACATTTGCGCGGGAAGAGAAGCAACTGGTACATTCCATGTTTTTTCTTTGCTCCCAGATCAGCTTGGAAATAGCCGGTACTTAAATACAAATAGGTAAACCCGATTCTATTTATAAGATCACATTTTCTATTCTTCCACTTTGGTCTGGGTGCAAAGAAAAAACATAGAATGTACCAGTTGCTTCTCTTCCCCCGCAGATGGCATAAGGCCATCGAGGGATTGAGTGAAAATCTTAGGGATCATGTTATATAGGCGATGTGGGTAGCAATACATCACTATTTTGATTCCCCTTTCCATCCATACGCCCACAATCATGCTTAACGTGGTCTTTAGGTCTTGTCACCTTAGGCTCTGTCTACCCCGTAAGGGATAAAGACGTGATTTATGTATGTATGTATGTATTTACATTTTCTAGAGCTCGTTGCTTGATTATTGATCGCTCCTTGATCGATAAAAAACTTTAAGCTTTAAATATATTTTCTAAAACAACTTCCCACGCACGCCCTTCCAAACGCCATTTATTTCTTTTCCCCAACAATAGTAGAAAATTGAAACATACCCCGGTCCCTCAGGCCACATAAAAAGGTACATAGAGGATACAATATGTCACCCGCAGCCGTGCATGCCGATTGTACTGAGAAGGGTCTGCTTCGAAGGTCCAAGATATACCTTAAAACTCGTATATACACTTCTGCGTATCTTTAGAAAAATTCAAAATTTATTCTTGCACATTGGCCAAGGGCTCTTTTACATGTATTTTTTGAAACTACCAGCGCAGTCGGAAAGACCATTGCCAAGAAGAATGCGCCGCAAGAAACTTGGCAGAGTCATTTTTGTTTCAATACAGCATCAATAGCATAAATAGGCGTCTAGTTGGAAACACGCACAAAACTTATAATACCTATACCTGAATATTTACGTAACTTAAGAAGATGATAGCTAAGATAGATAGTTCTTCAAACCTTTCCTGAACGGAGGGAGATAGCCTGGAAGAGGTTGGTAACTGATTCCACAGACTTGTGGAGTGCACAGTAAAGGTGTTGGAATAAAGTCTTGGAAGAGAAAGGACAAACTAAAAGGAGATAATAGTATTTAGTATAAAACTCTAAAAACGTTGTCTCTGGTGAATCAAAATTTCAAAGAAATGAAACTCCTATTTATGTGTAGCGAGAGAGAGAGCAAGGAAATTGTGTCTCAGATTTATAAAAATTGAGCTCGACCCTGACCAAAAACTCATTTTTTGCACAACTTTCAACGATCAATAAATATCCAGATATCTTTATAACAGTTCCTGCCAACCAGGGTGACCAAGATAACTCCGGTTCTTGAGACATTTCACATTTAACATTTACGTTTGAACGGACAACTTTGGAACGCGTACTGCAGAAGTTACTACATTTTCAGTTAAAGACAAAATAATAATGATAAAAAATTAAGGTCCTCATATAAGAAATGTACATTTTTTAGATGTATTTTATACATACACACATACACAAATCACGTCTTTATCCCTTACGGGGTAGACAGAGCCTAAGATAACAAGACCTACAGGCCACGTTTAGCAAAATTGTGGGCGTATAGGTGGAAAAAGGAATCAAAATAGTGATCGGTTGCTAGCCGCATCGCCTATAACATAATTCCTAAGAATTACGCCCATTCCCTCGTTGGGCTTTGGTAAACCATCTCAAAAATGGTGGCGTATGCTTAACCCGTACTTGATCAGCTAATTCCTTGTATTTTTAATTACACAATCGCAAATGAAATGTTAGAAGCCCAACATATTGACGAATGCTCAAACACACATATTATACTTTTTAGCTTTTTAAGTTCATCGCCCATCGAGGGAATGCACAAAATCTTAGAAACCATTTATTATAGGGGATGTGCTAGCAACCATCACTATTTTGACTACCCTTTCCACCTACACGCCCACAATTACGCTAATTCCTAGGTTCAGTCTACCCCGTAAGGGATAAAGACGTATGTATGATGGTATCGATGTATGAGTGTCTAATCGAGTGAGCGAAAAGCTTAAGGTAGCGACTGACTAGTAACCTTTGCTTGTAATGTATCGTTCACGGCGATCGTGTTACATTACAGTTACATTACAGCTACGCGGCGAACGCTCGCCTTGAGCGCTCTGTTCGTTTGTGCTCCATTCTGTTTTAAAATGTCGGACCTGTTCTGACTTGTAATGTAACACTCAAAGGGATTCGCGTAAAAACCGACAGCCGAGTGGAGCACGCGGCGCTCGCGTCGAGCGGCGCGGCTCGCTGCACCGACTGCTGTTATGCTCGGGTTGTATCATGTTACATTACACCGAAATGTTACAAGTCAGTCAGTGGAATCATGTTATAGGCGATGCGGCTGGCAACCCATCACTATTTTGATTCCGCTTTCCACCTATACGCCCACAATCATGCCAAACGTGGCCTTTCCTCTTGATCGTGGTCTTGTTACCTTAGGCTGTGTCTGTCCCGTAAGGGATGGAGACGTGATTTATGTATGTATTTGTAAGAGTATGAGTATTGTGTTTTGTCCTTAAATATACAATTTTTTGGTCACCCCACGGCCGAGTCACGTGACCGTCTGTTAAAGTTTATCTGCGTACGTTTACGGGTCGTTCGGCAATCCTCGGTCGTGTTAAATTTTACGATACACCCTGTATCGGGTTTATCATCTTACTCGTGACGTTTAGCGCGTTCGGTTTTTTTATTGTGTGTTTATATTTGGCTTGTTGTGACGCAAAATCTCATATTTTTAATTAAAAAAAGATTTATTCAAAAGTTTGGTTTCAGCTTTAAGAGTGCAAAAAATATGATCACAGTTTACGAATGCAACAAACCACGAAAAATGTAAACGACGTTAAGTCTCTAGGCAAAAACTAACGCTGTTTATTAGTCGTTCCTATTATGGACACACACACACACCATCGTGCCTTAACAGAGCCCAACTGTCAATACAATCATCATCATCAGCATCCCCACCCTCTTTACATACACCATTGATTTGCTTCGCGTCTGTGTACCTACAGGTTACCTCACGCTGTATTCCTTCACTGAAAAGCTCATGGTAAAATTCAGTAGTTTCACACATAAATAAATTTCTATAAACTCAGAGTCTGCACCGACGAAGGTCAAACTACTTACGGCTTTTTCTCAATACAATAGCAAAATATTTTTTTTAAGAAAATACACCATGACATTTATAATATTATACTCTGTGTTTTAAAAGTACTCCTAAATTGTTTAACAGGTAGTTGAGCTAGTATGACCGAACACCCCTGAAATTATATTCAGGATTAAATAATTGTGTTTGCCAAATAAATATTTCCATTGGTACCTACCTATGTACCTAGTGTTCAATTCAACTATTCTAACCATACACTGAAATATTTGTGAATTCTGAGACATCTTCTGTGGACAATAATCCCAGAAATGTAAAGTTTATAAACTGAATACGAATCCTACGCGTGACACTAGCGAATAGGCCGATTCTATTTAGAGAACATCAAACGAATAGATTTCACGTAACACCAATAATAAATGGCACAAAGGGTAACAGTCCATTCCACAACAAACTCCAATTACAATAGCATAAACGGTGGTGTTTAGAAAATAATATCAATTGTCAAAAACATGGAAACTCGAATACAAAAGCATTAGAATCGTTTAGATCAAACCGCGGCCAGTGAATTCGTTCAGTCTAAAGAAACTACCAGCATATACAACAATGAAGATCCTTATACTCGTCGCAGTCCTAAATATGGCAGCAACAGCGAAGAAAAGCACAAAGTACTGCAGCTTTCTAAAGAACGACATCCAAAAACATTGCTTTCTCAAAGAAGTCTTGACCATCCAAAGCCACAGTCCGAACCAGCTAGCCATAGACAGGAAATCAAATACCCTTTACTTCAGCTTCGACAACGGCCAAGGGGAATTCGTACCAGCCATGCTGAACCTGGATAACAAGCATATAAAGATCCTGAAAGGCGTAAAAGACGCTTTCGCGATAGCAAACAACAATGGTACCGGAGACACATACTTCGGCGGGAGCAACGGGATATACAAATACAGATTTCACGAGAAGAAGTTGCTAAGACTATCCGTGAAGGTGGACGTTTGGTGGCTGCATATCAGAAAGGACATATATTTCGTGCAGTTCCCTTCTTTAAACGCCTTTGTGTATAAGGAGAAGGCTGTCAAATCGGTGGAACAGCTAAGAAAAACGATCGTGCACCAATTCGTGTTCGACTCGGAGCAAAACGTCTTCTTCGTCAACGGCTCTGGTTTATACGGGATCAAGAAGGGCAGCTGGACTCATATTTTGTTGAGGGACAGGCCGCCGTTCTTCGCCATGGCTGTAGATGCTATGGGCCAAGTGTTTGTTAGCAGTGAAGATGGTATTTACGTTGTGAGCAAGTTGGCGCAGAAGGTGAAACGCATTGTCACCGTGCCGGGTGTCCAAGGCATTGCCTTTGACAGGAATAACTTCATGATTTACTCAGATTCACACGAGTTGGCGCGGTTGGTGCCGGTTTCAGCTGAAGCGTATTATCAGGGCTTGTCTAAACAAGAGCGAGCTAAAGCCGTCTATTTTTGTTAATAAGTTTTTGGAAATAAGTGGTTCAGTGGGCGATAAGACGCGAAATACTGTGTGTTCATAAACATTGGTGTTTTGTCGAATTTGAGTTTGCCTAATATAGTTTCACATAAACAAATTAGTGAATTATGTTGTGTAAATGTGGGTATGTTGTGGTATGATATGAGGCAAATGATTTTTGATAGTTCTAGAGGCTTAGCAAGTTGCAGTGTGGTTTCGGGGTAATAAATTTTGTTTCGAGATTGGATGTACAGTAATAGCTTTACTTTTCGGATTTTTCTGTGTTCTAATTTTCAGCGTAGTTTAGAAATTTTGTATAGTAATTTAAAACAATTTTCAGAATGTTACTGCTGGATTTATTTATTTTATAACAACCTAATAGCAGCATGGATTCTTTAATTTTAATGCTTAATGAAATATTTATTTGAGCATATACCTAAGTATACTTTGTATTATTTTGAGTATTTATTTGATTGACTTTATGTCAATGCCTTATGCAATTAGTTAAAATTCCGAATGATGGTTTGTCATCATTCACATTTGTCATAAAGTGTTTTGTTTCTGAAACAGCAGTATTTTCGGCATTGTGAAGTATATTATGTCATTCGTCGTCCTTTCATTACCTACAATAGTCTCATACATCAACGTGTGACAGATATATATTTTGTTTCCTCTGGCGTAATTATTTTAGGACAACGCTTCAAATTAAACACGCAATTGAAAGATATTAAATATACCTATGCACTACCTACATAGTATAAAATAAAGTCGCTTTCTCTGTTCCTATGTCCCTATGTCCCTATGTATGCTTATATCTTCAAAAGTACACAACGATTTTTGATGCTGTTTTTTTTAATATATAGAGTGATTCAAGAGGAAGGTTCTTATGTATAATTCTACGCAGACGAAGTCGCGGGCAGAAGCTAGTTGTGTATAATTTTGTAAATATTGTATTAAAAATCCGCATCAAAATCCGTTGTGTAGTTTTGAAGATATAAGCATACATAGGGACATAGGGACAGAGGAAGCGACTTTATTTTGTGCTATGTAGTGATAAGATGAAATTATTTAATTTTATTTCTAGTGTATTAAAATTTCAACTATTTTATTATCTTACTGCATTTTATGGTGCCATTTTCAAATATCCTGATAACCTGGTATTTATTTTTTATGAAATTCTGTCAAAATTGGAAACAATAACTGTAAGGGTAACCAGGGCATCGGAATACATCTTTATAATCCACTGTAGGTATAGGCCGGGTTCGAACCCCTGACCCATTTCCCCCTATTGGGATTCAATTATGCGAGAGTGCGTCGTAAATAACGTAGATTCGAAGTATTGCAAGACAAACAAAAAACTGCCTAAACTGGGGGAAACAATATACACACACATGTACAAAAACCTTAAAAAACTAAGGAAATAAATAAATATCTTGGGACAAATTACACCAATTGACCCAGCCCCAAACTAAGCAAAGCTTGTACTATGGGTACCAGGCAACGGATAAACATACTTATATAATGTAGATAAATACATACTTAAATACATACAACATCCATGACTCGGGCACAAGCATTCGTATTCATAATACAACTGTCTGCCCCTACCGGGAATCGAACCCAGGACCTCTAGCTTCATAGTCAGGGTCGCTAACCACTAGCTAGGCTATCCGGTCGTCAAAATCAGAAAAGAAGAGGGGAAAAAAAGCCTAGCAAAAGGTAGGTATCATTTCGTAAAATTTGCTAAAAATTACTTCCATGCTGGTCTGGGAGCAAAGGAAAAGCATAGAATGCACCAGCTGCTTCTCGTCCCGCGCAGATGGTAAAAGCCCATCGAGGGAATGGGCGAAATTCATAGGAATCAAGTTATAGGCGATGCGGCTAGCTACCTATCACTATTTTGATTCCTTTTTCCACTTAAACGTCTACAATCATGCTAAACGTGGCCTTTAGCCGTAAGGGATAAAGACGTGATTTGTGTGTGTGTGTGGGTGTGTGCTAAAAAAAAATTCTTCGGGAAAATGTACTTACTTCTCAAAAATTTTCGTAACAGTTGAATCCACTCACTTGCTTCTGGTAACTGTAGCTACCAACTTTGTGCACCTCTAAATTGCTTCTGGTAGCTGTGGCTACCAAGGAGAGTATGGACGGTTTTCGATTTTTTATCTGTAAACGGTGCCACAGATATGCTATGAACCGTTTTCACAATACAGAATAACCAACATAACAACGTTTAAAAAATGTTTCATCGTATTTAATACACCGAAAATATTTTAAATCTGAATTACTTTGCAAGGTGCTTCGACAGTGAGTTCGTCAAAAAGTGCCAAGTGTTTTTCAAATGCCGTAAGTATTCAAATCTATATATTTCTATGAGTATTATACATTAAACTACTCAGTGTTTATTGGTGTATGAGATCAATTATATATTTTTGGCCTATTACGTATTGATCATCAACAAATCTCACTTTAAAAGAATAGCTAAGTAGTTTTTTGACGAGGTTTGTATTTTATTGCCCTACATTTCTAAGATTAGCACATATTTCTTGTTTAATCAATTGTTATTAAATAGTTGTAGTATTAAACTTTATTTATAAACCATAAAATGTATTAAACCACAGCTTATCACACAGGATTAGCGAACAAAACATGTGACGGTTAACTATGAGTACAACCCGGTAACTGTAGCTACCAGAAGCAATTCTGGTATACGCTTTGACAGCATGACCGGTCGTAAGGCATGGGTACACTTGTCTCATTTCATACTTATTTGTGATTTTTTTTCGTTCTTTCAATATATTTCTTATTTTGGTATTTAGCAAAAAACATTACTAATATACTAATTACTACTAATTTTAAATTTAAAAATACACTATCAGTTCAGGTTTTGGTAAATAGCGCAACGGGAGGTGATTTTAAATGTATAATTGGGAGACGGAACGCATATTACCTACCGACTGTTTTTTTTAACTTTTTAACCGACTTCAAAAAAGAGGTTTTCAATTCGTATGTTTTTTATGTTTGTTACCTCATAACTTTCGACTGGGCGAAGCGATTTAAATGATTCTTTGTTTATTTGAAAGCTGGTGCTTCCCGTGTCAAGGAAACACTACAATATACCTAGCAATAATAATACGAGAATACTTTAATACATATTTTTTTGGGATTTTTTTGTTTTCACTTCAAATATGCATATGACATAAAAACGTGTTAAATTTCTTTTTTCTTTTTAGGACGTATGACGAAGAAAAAAAATTAGTCCTGAAGTGTCTTGCTGACACTAAAAGACGTGTTCGGGACTTGCCATCCGAAACGCGCCACTTGTAACTAGGTCGGCCAAAAAGGGCAAGCCAGTTGGAGCGGTTCCTTTTGCCTGATGCTTCACCTCGCAAACAGACAAGGTGATAGGTACATCTTTTTTTATTCATGTGACTATAAGCACGGAATTAAATTTAAATACAGTTGTAATATTAGTTGGAAAAATAATTGCAATCGTATTTCAGGAAACAGTCGCCAACAAAATCGCCGTGCAGTTTGGGTGATGGTACTCCAAGCACCCCACCAGCTCAAAAGCTGATGCCATGGGAAATAATGATAGTTTATCTATATTTATATGTTCTTGCATTGTTTTTATAATTATAATAATAATATTGGTGGATCATATATCGCTGGCCGAGTGTAACAGTGGCACATGTCAAAATATTGAAATATCGAGAAAAGGCATGTCAAAGTTTTGACAATCGGAGTAATGTGATAGAAATAACCATATTTTTTAAATTAAGGAAGCTACGTGCTCAAGTTTTGATTTATATATTGTTTGTGATATATTACATTCGAATTAGGGTTTACGCTCTTTTTAAAAATATTATTACGGCAATTAATTGCGCTCAAAATATGGGTACTTAGAGATGTGCCTCTATTGCACTTTTTTTTTCTTATTTTTGGATTGTACCATATAATGCTATGAAATGATATAGTTATATTTTAGTTTGTATAGGTAGGGGAACGATGTTGATAGGGGAACGAATTATCAAAATAAAAAATAAATGTTCAATTAAACTAGTAATCATTACTTTATTTACCAATTGCACAAAACTTTTAACAAATCACTAATAACATCAGTCTTCATTCTCATTATTGGAAACTTTTAATCAAATTTGATTCTCTTTTAGGAGACATACAATTTTTTTTCGAATCGAACTCAAAATAGTCTGCATTGTTAGACAACTAAAAAAAGGAATTTCCCATGACATAAAATCAACAAAACTGTAACAAAAATATCAGTCAACCAACTGTTAGGTACATAACATTTACTTAAGTACTAAACGAAAAGTTCACATGTATCACAAATCAGTCAAAACATAACATTCTGCTCGAGATAAGGAACCAAACAAAAAGAAACCATTTAGGCAACCGCATTTCTGTTGAATAATACCTACCTACAAAGAAATTAATTCATGCATGTTTCAGATTTTCATAAAAGGCCGAATGGCAATTAGGAATAGTCTTAGCCCTTACCAGAGACATCAAATCTGATGTTTCTTTTGTGAAATAGAAATCGATTCTGTGTAAGCCTTCTTCGGCTGCAGTTCATTGAATGGAATCAAATGCTTTCTAGTTCTGCAACGAGTAACATCAACGGATTTGAAGGCGTTATCTTTAAACGACGTCTTGTAAAAGTAGGTTCCAGGGTGCTCTTTCTCTACTCTGACAACACAAATGTCATTGAAGTTGAATTTGTCACCCTCTGAGTTAATGTTGAAGTTTGTGGAAGTAACATCAACTAGATCTTTGAGATCCAGGAAAAAGTCATGATCTAGTTCATATATTATACGTGTCAGACATGTCAAAATAGTTTACCTCTTTTCTGATGCTAAAAAAAGAAGGATAGTGCAGTGTTTGTAATGTCTTAATGTTTAGTTTCTTGTGGCGAATTATTCTTGGCAACGAGGGTCTTTACGAAAGCGCTGGTGGTTAAAAAAGCATGTATCGATTTCCGGTTTATATTTGTATCTACCGTATGTATTGTATGTACATGTGTTTTATTTCATTTACTCATGACGATTTCAATCTAAATTCCCCTAGTTGAAAATGTATTTGATTCCATTTACTCTTGACCAATTTAATCTAAATTCTCCTAGCTTGAAAATGTATTTTAATTCATTTACGTTTTCAATCTAAATTCTACTAACTTGACAGTACAACTCATAAATTTTTATTGAATGAATAAATAATCTAAATCTAAAAAACACTGATTTTAGTAATCTGGCTGTATTGGTTTGTGGTGTTCATTAAAGAACATTTTGTACTGTCTTATGTATGAATATGAAGCAGTGCTGGCCTTCTACTAGGTGGACGGACAACATCGCAAATTTCGCACAAAATTTATTCCGAAGAACTCAGGGCCCGGGCTACCACATCTATTTAGCGGCTGTCTCTTTTACTTTTTGAATGACTTTTCGAGATTAGCCCGGTTCTTTTTGAGGCGCTGTTTTTTTTTTCACGATCGATGGTGATCTTTTCGACATAGGCACCTATGAATATTTTAACTACAATATATTGTGTTTACTTCTGTTTAAATATTATTTTAATTTGTGTGAACTGTTCATTAAAAGGCATTCTACTAATATTTTGTATTTTATTCGTTAAGAACAACCTAATAAGCAATTTAAAATAAAAACAAATCACAATTGATCCTTTTTTGCCATGTCCGTAATTAGATTAACTCGATGGTACAGTCAGCGTCAAACAGTTCGTGACACCTAAAGTAGCCAAATGCTTCGCAACACTTCTTTGTTATAGTTGAAACAAATTCGTGTTGCTAACTTATTGGCCACTATGGATGTCACGAACTATTTGGCGCTGACTGTACCTATTAATATTATTATTGCGTTGTCGTTGTTTATAAATTAAACAAAATGCGTCTTATTTGGAGCCCAGCAAATGATTGAAAGTTACAGTGGAAACTTTGAATGAAAGATAGGTAGGTACACTTCATTAAAAAACGATTTATAAAAGAGTAACTGACTGACTGACAGACACCGCACAGCCTAAACCTAAATAGTTGAAATTTTATAGACATAATCCTTGAGGATCATAAAGGTGCACTAAGAAGGAATTTACAAAAGGGAACGGGATAAGGAACTAGACTTTTAATTTTTTCACGGGGGCAAAGCCGCGGGCTCAGCTCCTGTTTTAATAAAAAAACATTATTTATTCTTATTTTACTTTACAACTGCAATTTATGGATTAAACTAAGTTACAAACCTACTTTTAAAATTTTTTGCTGATATACTGGATGTTTACAAAAGTCGAATCCAAATCCAAATCGACAATAACTAACTATTTTGTATAGATTACATTTAATAATAAACATACATTAAATCACAATAGAGAATTAAATATATAATTATCATACACACTATTAAAATTTTCAAATCGCTAAACCCATTTCTATTGCACACCTGTGCCGCGCCCGTTGTATCCCCGTCCTAAATAGGCAACCATTTTGAATTTTGAACTATTCCAAGGTCAGTAACGGTCAGCGCGTGCGGTGAGATGTCGCAAAAAATGGCATTTCGATTGTTTATTTACTGTGATTGAGTGTAATTATTAATATGTTAAGCACTGATATGGCTTATAATGGTTACATGGTTATAAAGTGTGTGCTGTGGTGTGTTTATTAAACGTGATATTGTGGTTACAACTTATTTCTGTTCTTAGTGATTGGCACTAACAAAACTTGGGATTTTTCTAGGTACGTAAATACTTTTTTGTTATCTTGAATTATATGGCTACAATTACCGTGTAAATTGCACATAATATGCATTTTATTTAAAGATTATTAGTCTTTCATCCTGTTTATGACTATATTTTGGTAATTCGGGGCCTAAATGATCCAGAAAAAAAATCATGAACGTAACATATTGTTTCGCGACAAATTGAGCTCTGTAAAGTTTTGAATCGAAAATTAAACTATTTTTATTTAATATTTTTTCTAAGAAGACGAACTGGTTATTTGGTATCAAATGAAAGCTTGTTTAGTCTACTTTAAATTAATTAATAGAAAAATACATGTTATCAGCCTATATTTTTAATTAAAAATAGTTTTCGACATAAACTCAGCAATTATTTCACTATGTCAACTTTGTGCATTTTTAAAAAATATTTTTGGTATAATAACCCATAATTATAGCGCTGCTGTCTAATTCTTCTTTTATTCACCTTTATTAAATGGTAAAAATATTTGAAAATGGTTGAGTAGAAACAAAGTTATCGATTTTTGAAAATAACGTGACACTGTGCCGTCGTATTTGTGAAATGTCAAAGCAATTTAGGCTACCTTATCTTAAAATCGAAAGCAAGTGAGTGGATAGATTTTGCAAAAAATGCTGCTAATTGTCTGGTTTGTATCAAAAGTTGGGACGTTTGAAAGCAACAAAGGAACAAAATATGATCGCAATCAAAATGGCGGTAAAAGCTTTTTCAATTAAAAAGCGAATGCTCAGCTAACGGGGTTGCCACGTACAAAAATTTACGAACTACATTTCAGGGGCGGTTTTTGAATTTAGAAATCGAGTAATCATACATAAATAAAAAAACATTTTTATGCCAAAAATTCCTTACATCATTTTGGAAAATGTACTGGACTGATTTTTACCAAACATGGCTAAGAACACCGCAAGGAAACTGGCTTTCGAATAAAACCACATCCAAATCGGTTCATTCGCTTAAGACCAACGATGTCACAGACATACACACTCAGAAAGACATCGACATCTAACTTATAACACCTCTCTTGCGTCCCGTGAAAAAACGCCTACACACATACACGCGTTTGTTTGTTGTATTTTGAGATGTACGATCTATTTGTGGCTTTCACGATGGATATTTTAAACTCACTCTGTCAGTCCCTCGCTTAATGCTCCTCTCATTTACTCAAAGGTTAACTGGTAGAGATCCCTTATAGGGATAAGGTCACCTTTGTGCATATATTTAATGTATTTTTGTGTACTGTCTCTGTTTCTTTATATTTGTACAATAAAGCATCATCATCATCATCATCTCAGCCAATTCAAGTCCACTGCTGGACATAGGCCTCTCCTTTAGATCTCCAATAGGACCGGTTGGAAGCGGCTTGCATCCAGCGCGATCCTCCGATCTTAATGAGGTCATCGATCCACCTTGTGGGTGGACATCCCACGCTGCGCATGCCGGTGCGTGGTCTCCACTCGAGGACCTTTCGACCCCATTGGTCATCCGTCCTCCGTGCTATGTGCCCTGCCCGCTGCCATTTCAACTTGCTAATCCGCTGGGCTATGTCGGTAACCTTGGTTCTTCTACGGATCTCCTCATTTCTGATTCGATCTCGCAGAGAGACTCCCAGCATAGCCCCCTCCATAGCTCGTTGGGCTACTTTGAGCCTGTGAGCAATAAAGCATTTACTTACTTACATATTTGGCAGCCACTGAGTATTGAAAGCCCTATCCAATGTATGCCCACTGTACTGTGATTTAAAGGCATTTTAATTTAATCTCTTTTAGTTTCCGACAGTTTAGTTTCGGTTTCGGTTTCGGATAGTTTCGGCCAAACAACAGCCGAACCTTTCGGCCGCGGGGAGACTTATAACATCGTGCTTTCCCCGCCTCAGTATTACAGTTAAAGATATTATATTTGCACTTTTTACATACATACATATATCACGTCTTTATCCCTTACGGGGTAGACTGAGCCACAAATCCTTAAGGCCACGTTTAGCATCATTAAGGGCGTATAGGTGGAAAGGGAAATCAAAATGGGTTGCTAGCCGCATCGCCTACAACATGATATGCGAATGCGATAAATATAGAAATATTACATTTAAAATACATATAAACTACATAAATATACACACACGATTCCCGATTCCTCAGGAATATCAGGATAAAAGTGGCCTATGTGTATTCCAGTACTTCGTCTTTCTGATTACCCAATTTCATTAAAATTTGTAAAGCCATTTTAGCATGGAAGAGAGACAAACTTACAGTAGTACAAATGTTCATTATTAGATACAAACACTGAATATTTGTTGAAACAGCTTAGAGAAATACTAAGTTAATTAAATTAATATTGTATAATTGTTTGATATTATTGCCTATATACAGGGTGGGTTAAATTTTGCCCTTTACTAATAAATCATTTAAAACTAACATTTGGTAATATATAAAACTAGCTTCTGCCCGCGACTTCGTCTGCGTAGAATTATACATAAAAACCTTCCTCTTGAATTACTCTATCTATAAAAAAAACCGCATCAAAATCCGTTTTGTAGTTTTGAAGATATAAGCATACATAGGGACATAGGGACACGGGGACATAGGGACAGAGAAAGCGACTTTGTTTTGACATACTATGGACCTCAAAGTTGGCTGATAATAAAGATATTTTATTTTGTTTTATTTTATTTTATTTTATTTATTTATTTATTTATAACTGGAACTGCGATAGATGCGTAATATCTCTATATATTTTCCACAGGCTTGGTCATCTTGCACGTGAGTAGCGGAGTAGCAAAGAAAACATTTTTGTTCATTGAAATGGACCTCCACAAAGTAACGCCTGATTCAATAAAATTTCTAGTATTTTGAGTTAATTCGTTACAAACAAAAATACAAAATGTGACATTTAAAATGTTACAGCTTCTTGTGTACATTGTAAATTTATTTATTTTTATTTACATAATATATATATATATATTTTTTTTTTATTATTATTTAATTTCCGATGAAGTGCGATTCTCAAAAAATCATAAACTTGAAATTTCCTTTAATTAAAATTCAACAATTCATAATTCAAAGCTTTTTTATCTTCCGTCGTTCATACACACACACACATATCACGTCTATATACCTTTTGGGATAGACAGAACCTATGGTAAAAAGACCTAAAGGCCACAGTTAGCATAATTGTGAGCATATAGGTGGAAAGGGGAATCATAGTAGTGATGGGTTGCTAGCCGCATCGCCTATAACATAATTCCTAAGATTTTAGCCCAATCCCCTCGATAGGCTTTTACCATCTGCGCGGACAGAGAAGCAACTGGTACATTCTATGTTATTTCTTTGCTCCCAGACCAGTAACGTAACATCAGTCAATATCATAACACCCTGTGTAGCACATAGTATGTTCACAGAGCGGTTTAAACATAGTATGTTGGTTTACACTTAGCGTCGGTATACAGAACAAACAACGCCGGGATAGTAAGCAGTATCGAACAGAACTAATCTGAGATAACACCAGGGGTGATACCATGACGTCTTAATGCGATTCAGTTCCGATTCAGTTTAGGCTCACTCGCTGTCAGATCCATACTAAAAATGACAGCTAAACTACTATGACTATGGTCCCTCGCATAATGCTCCTCTCATTTGCTCAAAGGTTAACTGGTAGAGATCCCTTATAGGGATAAGTTCGCCTTTGTGCATATATTTAAGGTCTTTTTTGTGATTTGTCTCTGCTTCTTTATATTTGTACAATAAAATTGCATTTACTCACTTACTTACATACACACATACACAAATCACGTCTTTATCCCTTACGGGGTAGACGGAGCAAGGTAACAGGTACCTACAGGCCACATTTAGCTTGATTGAGGGCGTATAGGTGGAAAATGGAATCAAAATAGATATGAATGGATAGCAACCTATCACTTACTTACTTACTTATTATTTATTTATGTATTGGCATTTAAATTGATATCCTTAGATTTAGTGATAAATTGTTACTGTGTGCCCTTCCAGGGCGTCATGGATCGACTAATATACTGTAACATATCATCACCACATAGTATAAAACAAGTCCCTATGTCCCTATGTATGCTTATATCTTCAAAACTACACAACGGATTTTGATGCGGTTTTTTTTAATAGATAGTGTTTCAAGAGGAAGGTTTTTATGTATAATTCTACGCAGACGAAGTCGCGGGCAGAAGCTAGTTATAATATAAAATTGTACATGACATTAGAACGAAATAATAAATAAATAAAAGTTTATTTTGCAAATTGCCCGCCAAAGGCTCGTTTACTAGTTTTTTTTTAAACTACCAGCGCATTCGGAAAGACCATTACCAAGAAGAATGCGCCGCGAGAAACTTCTGAGGCATTCGCGCCATTCTTGCAAAGATATCGCCAAGAACTCTGGAATAAAACAAAATTGGCAAGTTAAGCCATATTGGGCTAAGGGCGATCCGTTTTCGGGGAAAAAGAGGGTTCGCTCATTACCCACTCCCGGCTGTACCTTAGAGCCCTATTCTGTAAGGAGTATCAATAACTCTATCGCTAGCTTATCGCTATCGTAATCGTTAAAATGTCGTAAACTACTAGTAGTCGTAGACTCTTCTACTAGTATCGCCGCTAAAGCCTTACTTGATAATGCTGCAGCTGAGCAGCAGTATTTGCTGTTGCGTTTCGTTTGACTAGAAAAGACTATACATCTCTACTACAGAGTAATATAATTGAAGGCTCGGGGACATTATACATCCCTTTTATAAATGTATTTAATTTAAGTAGACTTTAAGTACTGTATTTTATTTTGAAAAAATGTCTTTCTGCCAAGTTTCTTGCGGCGCATTCTTCTTGGCAATGATGGTATTTCCGAATGCGCTGATAGTTTCAAAAAAAGACCAATTAGCAGAAATAAATTTTTGATTTTAATTTTGTAGGCTTATTATCTAACTCGCTCGCAATCGCCGTCGTGTCAATTTTGCCAGTTCTTGTATGAATGTGACAGCTAGCTGATTCCGATGCCAATTGTCAGCCCATACACGAACTGTCAAAATGAACACGATGGCGATTGCGAGCGAGTTAGACAATAAGCCTTCTGGTGTGGCACGACAGCCCGGGAACTTGCTGGTACGAAGCATTTAACAATTACATTATTAACGCTTGTGTTGTGAATGTCTATACCCGGCGGTGATTGCTTTGCATCAGGTGACCCGCATGCACGTTTGCTATCTATCATATTCAAAAATGGCCCTGACAAATTTATCTCATTTCGCGTTTTCGTTTGTTTCATAAATTACGATCTTGAAGTATAATCATACATTTAGAGGCAGAAGATGTAGACTAGCGTCAATGCTATATAGTTCAAGCTACTTTTAATGTCACGTCAAACAATAGAAATAGCGATGGCAATTACCTTTAGCCAATCGAGCTGGTTCCATGTCAATTATATCCGCTAATAAAAACTGACGACGCTTTTAGTGGGCCAACATAAGAGGGGACAATTGACAGACCCTCGTATTAGGCGGGGGGGGGGGGGGGGGGGAGTACAAACCTAGTGCAGGTATGTTTACGTTTGACAGGTAAATACGAAGAAAAAATTGGTTCTGTATACATTAACAAACAGAAACAAACACAAATCACGTCTTTATCCTTTACGGGGTAGGCAGAGCCTAACAAGACCTAACAAGCCACGTTAAGCAAGAATGTGGGCGTATAGGTGGAAAGTGGAATCACATTAGTGATGGTTCGCTAGCCACATCGCCGATAACACGACTCCTACGATTTTCACCCATTCCCTTTGCTTTTACCATCTGCGCGGGAAGAGAAGCAAGTGGTATATTCTATGTCTTGTTGTTTTTTCTTTGCTCCCAGACCATCATGGAAGTATACTGTATACATAACCCAAGTCTTTGTATCTGTTTCTTTATATTCGTACAATAAACCATTTACTTACTTACTTACTTTTTATGGTTCCGTAACCAACGGGTAGAAACGGAACCCTATTAGTAAGATTTTTGATAAAACATATTTTTAAATTAATTACCTATAACTCAAGAATGGCTGAACCGATTTAGCTGAAAATTGGTGGGGAGCTTTGAACCAGGAGACGGACATAGGATACTTTTAATCCCGATTTTCCCGCGGGATTGGAAAATCAAGCAATTTAACAATAAAGCTACAGACATTAAATTGGCATACCTACATATTATACCTTTAGTATAAAGGTGCATTTTTCAAATTTCCCACGGGATAAAAACACGAGGTAAATAATTAAGACTGTTCGGTTCGCCTCCGTCAAAAATGCGGTCCATTTCTGGACCCGCTGGCTCAGATCCTCCGCAACGAACTGCGGGTTCACCTTACCACCCCTCCCCTCAATCGGATAGTTGTTGCCCAGAGTGCACCGGCCTAAGCGTTACCCTGTAACGCTAAAGCTCTCGAGGAGGTTTCCGACGTCGCACCCCTTAATACTATAATTTAGCTTAGACTTAGTACCTATATGACTTTCGGCTGTTCTATTGGTGAAATCCTCTCTAAGGCAAAAGTGAAACGGTCGTTGGCTCAGCATTACATGTTGGCTCGTAGGTTTGCACGTTGTACGCAATCAGTAAAAATAACGCTTTTTAAAGCGTATTGCCAATCCTTCGTAAACTTTTAACTTTACATAACCCGACTTACGTGTAACTAAAAAAATAAATAAAAAAAAGACATAAATTAATTAAATAGTTTACAATAAACAAAAAAAAATAGAAAAGCATAACAAGCTGAATAAGTAAGTAAGTATATATAAACTTAAAACGTGGTGCTACTAGTTGGTGAAACGTGTAGTCAGTTTCCTTTCACCAAAAGCACAGTACAACCCAGTATGTTATCTGCTAACTACAGCTACAAACCGCAAAAAATCTTTGAAAATCGTGTCATAGGCGATGCAGCTCTGCTGGCACTGCAACCCGTCATGGTTTTGATTCCCCTTTACACTGACAATAACCCATAATCACGCTAAATGTGGCTTTTAGGTTGTTACCCTAGGCCCTGTCTACCCCGTAAGGGATAAAGACAATAATGTATACCTATACAATAAATATGTTCTGATGATCATATTGCTTCATAAGGGGCGCGACATAACATCAAGGAATTTTAAGGAACTCACTAGTAATTATACATTTTATTCCTCCGCTACGGCCTCGCGTAACTCTTTCCTATTACCCTCATCTCCTTACCATCCTGTCTCGTCCCCTTTGTTATCACCAACCGCCAAAAGCAGCCATCAAAGTCAGTTCTCAAGACTGTCCGTCACCCTCATAGTGACACCAACTTACTGACTCAATGACAGTTCAGACATTTACTCACCGCTCGGTCCAATTCGCGCTTCGTCGCGACACGGAGATCAAAAAAGGAATCCTCTTGGATCACGTACTGTTTTGAACTGTGCTATAGTCTGCAGGCTGTCTCCGTGTAATGCAGTCGATATCTGATATTCCTGCAGGTGCATCCGCGTCCGTGCGATGCAAGATGCAACTGCAGCGCCAGGGTTGTCAGACATGGAATAAACATAATAAATATACCCCCTTATTCATAAACGCTTTGTAGGCCTCTGCTAACTTCAATTCAATTCAATTTTCAAAAAAGAAGTAGCGCCATCGATACTGTCGATGATTCCGCCAATGTCGAGGTTGAAGAAGACAGTGTCATTATTTATTTAACCGTTGTTCGGTGGCTTTGTTGTACGGTAGCGGAACTCAGTTGAGAATCTAAAACAGACAACACATACATTTATTTTGTTAGACTACCTACAAGAATACTTTGTTAATTTTAATAAATTCACAGATTAATTTTATAAGGGGGGTGTGAAGTAGTGCAAGAAGGAAGTTCAAATTAACAGGGCGGGGGAGAAGGTCATATAAGGGAGTAACAATTTTGGAGCAGTCTCTGCTAACTTAGCAATCGTTTGTCCTTATCTGTCACTTTGACATTTACCTTTCACAGATAAGGACAAACGATTGCTAAGCTAGCAGAAGCCTATAAAGCGTTTATGAATAAGAGGTATAGTCACTAGTGCAACTCCATTGTGTAGAATTCGCTTATCGCTATCCCGCGGGAACTATGCAATGTTCCGGAGAAAACTATCCTATGTCCTTCATGATTTCATTCCCAGAAACTATACATATGAAAAGATAACAGACAGACAGAAAGACAGACAGAGTTACTTTCGCATTTATAATATTAGTAGGGATTAATAACGATAGGGACTTCGATCGTCGTGAGTAGGAGTTCGTTTTTACTCAGTAAAATGCTTTTCTGCTGCGATTCAGGTAAAATCATACCGTGGTCAAACAATAGTCATACTGCAGTCATACAGCTGTCGTACTATAGCCATACTGCAGTCATGCTATAGTCCTTCTGCAGTCATACTACATTCATCCTGCAATCATATTATGAGAGATAAAGAGAGAGAAACATTTATATTAACACACATTCGATACACATGGAGGTACGTACATAAAAATAATATTATAAAATAAACAGAAAACAAAAATTTAATGATTTTATACTAAACGAATAATTAGTACCGATATGGTGTAAAATGGGGCCCACTCGGCGTAATGTTGCGACAAGCAACGCTGTTTTCCAGTGGTTCCCAAATAAAATTAAAAATATCACAAATTGTAGTCGTACTGCAGTCATTCTATAGTCATACAGCTGTTGTTCTATAGTCATACTGCAGTCGCATTATATTCAAACTTTAGTCACGCTGCAGTCGCAGTATAGTCAAACTATTAGTCATACTGCATTGGAATTATAGTCGTATACTGTAGCTGTACTATGGTCGAGTTTTGAAACTACCAGTGAGGACAAAGCTGTAGGCAAGGCTAGTATAAATCTGTGCAGGTGGCAACCATGGCTGCGCATCGGAAATGTAATCTAGTACAGTGCTCGGGAAACGGAGCTTCGGCTTAAACCACGAAGCCAACACTCGCTGAAATGCCTTTCTGCTTTAGTGACGTAATACTATCTTATATATCTTAGACTACGGCTATATGAAGTCATAATTAAATGAAGCGATAGAATGGCACACACAAAGCACAAAGGCTGATTTCTAACTTTGTAAAGAAAATAATACTTCCTGTATCAATTAATATTTAATCATAGACCCTATCTTTTGCCTAAGATACAGGGTACTTTCGTATCCTACTTTAGGCATTTAATTTAATTACTCTACGCACAGTTTATACTTTCGTTGTAAGCGCAGGCGCACTTGTTTTATGTCGAGTCATTAGTTTAGTTCTTAATTTTGTTGTGTACTTACTAATACATAGATAGACATAATGTAGTGCTTACTAACCATTTATAATTTATTTGTACAATGGATTATTTTAATAAATAAATTGAATTTGAATATTGAATTTGACTATTCAATTCTACAACAGTAGGCTTGTCTAACTCGCTTGCAATCGCCGTCGTGTTCATTTTGACAGTTCGTATATGGGCTGACAATTGGCATCGGAATCGGCTAGCTGTCACATTCATACAAGAACTGTCAAAATGAGCACGATGGCGATTGCGAGCGAGTTAAATAAGCCTAGGTTTGAGATTTAGCATCTTTTTAATTTTTTTATGAGATAAGGTGGCTTATTAGGTGAAAAATTAGTTTCTGAAAGTCATTGTTAGGGTTCCGTGGTCACCTTTATTAGTTTTGCTATGTCCGTCCGTTCGTCCGTCTGTTCGCGGCATATTAACTACGTCAACAAAGCGGGAAAATAAAAAAAATAATGTATGCCTGTTCTCGATGACAAGTTGCTGATGTATTTTTGTGTCACAACTCTCTGATAAGTTTCTGATACTATATCTGACGAAAGAAATAAATGAATAACAACACCTTGGCTGAGCTTGTTGGCCGAGCGCCAAAACAACGCAATCGGTCGCTTAAGAGCAGACATACTCAAACTGGAGGGTAATGTTAAGATGCCTTCCATGGAGCAAAGAAAAATATAGAATGTATCATATTTTTTGTCCTCCCGCGCAGATGGTAAACGCCCATCGAGAGAATGGGGAAAAATCTTAGAAATCATGTTGTAGGCGATACGGAAATCACTATTTTGTTTCTCTTTTCCACGTATGTGCTAAAAATCATCCTAAATGTGGTCTTAGGTCTTGTTACCTTAAGCTCTATAATGTACTCCGTAAGGGATAAAGATGTGCTTTAAGTATATATCATGATAGCAGAAATATATCATGATATATGTATATGTACGAAACCTTTTTCGAGGCTAAAACTTAGACTAGGTTCTAAAGGTGCGACCACACTGGTGCGTAAAAGATGTTAACGGTGCTTTTACGCAACAAAATGTATACGCGGCGGTGTGGTCGTTCCTTTATTCATTACATTAATAGTCCTACTAATATTATAAACAAATGCGAAAATTTGTGACAATGTGAGTGAATGAGTAAGTGTGTATTGTTCCTTTTCCACGCTGAAACGACTGGATGCATTTGAATCAAATTTGGAAGGAAGATAGCTACCCTAGATTAAAACATACTACTTTTTATCCTGGAAAGTTGCATAGTTCCCGCGGAATAGCGATAAACATGTCAAAAGTCGTAGCTGCCTTGAGTCTCAACATAAGTAATTATTGCGGAATATCTTAGCAGAAGCAATTAGTTTGTAGGTTTATTATCTAATTTCTAAATGTCTGTGAAAATTAGAACACATAAAAAAATCCGAAAAGTAAAGCTATGGCCGGGAATCGAATCCGGGTCCTCGTCATTCCGTGACGCGTGCTATACCCCTACACCACCCATAGCAGGTGGGTAGTCTCCGAATTTTTCTACCTGTTACTAACTGTCACGTGACCTTTGTTACTATGCGAATTTTTTGTCGCTAAGCGTCATCTCTTTGAATGATGTGTCTGTACGACACAATTACAAACTCCCGTGGAACATCTGCTGCTCACCAGGGACGAGAGAAGAGAGAAAAAATATATTGTGCTTTATGAAGAAAAAATTAAGCAAATTATAGTCGAATAGTTTGAGAACCGTTGGCTATTGTACAATCGCCCGCCTGGGGCCGATTGCAAAAACTCCGCGTCACTGTGTTTTGCTGCCAACTGTACGATAACTTCAAAATGATGACTTTCGGATGGCGTTTTTGTGCACCGTACCTGCTTGGGAAACCTTCTGCGTAAAATTACGGTAGGACGTAGAACCTCCTCCATTTTTCTACATAATATATACACAAATCACGTCTGTATCCTCAGAGGTAGAGAGAGCCTATGGTAACTAACAAGTCCTAAAGGCCACGTTTAGCATGATTGCTAGCCGTATCGCCTATGACATGATTCCTAAGACTTTTGCCGTTCCCTCGATGGGCTTTTACCATCTGCGCGGGGAGAAGCAACTGGTACATAAAATAAAAAAATTCTATGTTTTTTCTTTGCTCCCAGAGCAAGAAAGGGAGCCTTTTTTGTAGTCGGTTAATTATGTATACCCTAACTGTATCTAATAATAAAACTGTAATACTTCAGCAAATAGTTGAGATAGTTTGGTTAAACAACCTTCAAATTTTTTTTCAGGAACTTTAAATGGTGATTAACAAATATTTTCAAAAATTTTTCGACGTTCAAAGTATAGTGCATCAAAGGGTGATCATACCGACCGCTAAAAGTCATATATTTCACTTATAATCGTTATTAGGAAACAATAATTTCCCCATAATTATCGTCGTTCGTTCAAAGAACGTTCAATCACGAACCACTTGATGTAATTTTAAAATTACGTCTTCATTTCAACCACATTAATTATACTTAACTAGCTTCTGCCCGCGACTTCGTCTGCGTAAAATTAAACATAAAAACCTTCCTCTTGAATGTTTTGAAGATATAAGCATACATAGGGACATAGGGACAGAGAAAGCTACTTTGTTTTATACTATGTAGTGATTATCCGTGAGTCGTCAATTTGGCTAATAATCGTTATTAGGAAACAATAACTTATTTTGTAATTATAGTCATAATGTAATAGGTTTAAGCAATTGCTCACACCGGGTGCACCGGACCAAGCACTGTTTTCCCCCCGGACGGATTCAAAAGCGAACCGCAGCTCTTGACCACACGCGGTAACCCGACTCTCACCCCATTTTCCCCATTTTGTCCTTGGAAGCAAAGTTCCCACGGGACGCTGTCAAAATTGAGGGCAGCTTTTCCCTAATTAGTACCTATTCGATTTAGTTTGATTTAAAGTTGAAAGCAACACGTGGACAGTCTCAATGGACAGTTGCTTTCATTTCATTACGCTTGTATGTGTGTGCTGTTGTACGCACATGAAGGCGTAGTAAATTACATTTGATACAGACCAGCGAGGACACACATCTGCGAAGCAATTAAATGGTGTGTGTGACTGTGAAGTTTCCAATTTTCTATACTCTTTTTTTTCATTTTTCATTTTTCGAACTACCAGCGCATTCGGAAATACCATCATTGCCAAGAAGAATGCGCCGCAAGAAACTTGGCAGAAAGTCATTTTTTCAAAATAAAACAATACTTAAATTCTACTTAATTAAATACATTTATAAAAGGAATGTATCAGGTCCCCAAGCCTTCAATTATATTAGTCTACTAAGCTGTTGCCCGCAACTTCGTCTGCATAGAATCCGTTTAACGCTATCCCGCGGGAATTACGCAATTTTCCGGGATCAAAAGTAGCCTATGTGTTATTCCAGACTATTATAATCTATCTATGTTCCAAATTTTATCCAGAACAGTCCAGCCGTTCTGGCGTGAAATAGTAACAAACATCCAAACATGATCACAAACTTTCACATTTATAATATTAGTAGGATATAGTAGGAAGTAGGACAGTAGAGATGTATAGTCTCTACTAGTCTCTACTATAGTCCAAGCCCTCCTATTCCGAGAGGCGGCCTGTGCCCAAGAGTGGGTCGTATATAGGCTTGAGACTTGCTCATTTAACAAATTCCGATTCCGACTGTGCCTTGCCAATAAATCGCTCTGATTTACCGCCAGTAAGATAACCGACAATTAATATTCCGCTCTATGTGTACTTCCATGCTGGTCTGGGAGCAAAGGAAAATCGTAGAATATACCAGTTGCTTCTCTTCCCGCGCAGATGATAAAAGCCTATTGATAGCTATTGAGTGGACTATATGAATGAAAGGCTAAAATGTTAGTAGAACACGGGTTTAATAACTATAGTTCACAAAAACAGGACGAGGACAGGATCAGACACTTGACAACTGACATAAAGACGTAAAAACAAGATCTAGAAAAACAAACGTGACAAAAGGATTATAAAAAGGCCACACTGCAGCCAGTCGCCAACACCTATCGAGGGAATGGGCGAAAGGAATCATGTTATAGGCGATGCGGCTAGCTACCCATCACTACTGATTTCATTTTCCATCTATTAGCCCACAATCTTGCTAAACGTGAACTTATTAATATTTTGTCTACCCCGGTCTACCTCGTAAGGGGTAAAGACGGAGACGCAGTCCCGGGCAACAGCTAGTACATAATATACATACACAAATCACGTCTTTATCCCTTACGGGGTAGACAGAGCCTAAGGTAACAAGACCTACAGGCCACGTTTAGAAAGACACTGTGAGGGCGTAGATGTGGAAAGTGGAATCAAAATGGTGATGGGTTGCTTGCCGCATCGCCTACAACATGATTCCTATGATTTTCGCCCATTCCCTCAAAGGGTTTTTACCATTTGCGCGGGAAGAGAAGCAACTGGTACATTCTATCCCCTCATAAACGCTCTATAGGCTTCTGCTAACTTAGCAATCGTTTGTCTTTATCTCTCACTTTGATATTTACCTTTCACAGATAAGGACAAACGATTGCTACGTTAGCAGAAGCCTATAGAGCGTTTATGAATAAGGGGTATGTTTTTTCTTTGCTCCCAGACCAGCATGGAAGTAAGTTTTTACTTTTTGGACTATTCATGGGATATCTGTAATTGATAAATTGATTGCTAAATCAACTTGGCACGGATGGTTTTTAGACTAACAAACTTAAAAGTCTTTAAAACCTACGATACTGATCTAATATCCCTAACAAAATAACTTAATACTTATAAATAAATCCCGTTTCCAACAAATCCAACTGGAATGAGCGGATTGCTGAAACTTTTCGCTATCCCCAAGAAATTTCTAAGTGGATATTTATAAGTTACTCCAAATTGACGGGAACTTCGGCCGAGGCGCTGCGGAAATGAGATAATATATACAAATCGCGTTGGTTCGACGCAATATCAAGATGGCTACTGGCGTAAACGCCACGCGACACATTCCGCTTGTTCACACGCTAAAACCACTTCAGGTTTTATTATAATGCAGGAGTGCTCTGAAAGAAGAAACATAACTGTCATTGTCAATTAATCATCACCATCATGCATCTGGCTTGAGGATTGTGTGGCTCACACCATCTCTTTAAATATAGTATGCGTGTACTCATATTAATGTAGACTCGTTTGATCTTATTATGAAACTCAGCTTCGCTTCGTTTTATAAACCCAACCTCATGTTTCTGCCTTTCATTATAATAGTCACATAAACTACTATTTATAAACACTAAAAAGCAATTTTTTACTTCCACGCTGGTCTGGGAGCAAAGAAAAAACATAGAATGTACCAGTTGCTTCTCTTCCCGCGCAAATGGTAAAAATCCATCCAGGGAATGGGCGAAAATCATAGGAATCATGTTATAGGCGATATGGCTAGCAACCCATCACTATTTTAATTCCACATTCTACCTCTACGCCCTCAGTGTCTTGCTAAACGTGGCCTGCAGGTCTTGTTACCTTAGGCTCTGTCCACCCCATAAGGGATAAAGACGTGATTTGTGAATGTGAATGAATGAATGAAATAGCAATGGTTTCACTGTGACAGCATTCCATGTATGCTTAACATCAAAGTCCTCGAGTGTACGTCTATCAACATGAGTTACATTGAAATTTCTCATTAAAAAATACAGTTTTATTTGAACAATCAACATGTGCCATTAATATAATTTACTACTCACTAATTTAATATTAATATTTTGCAATTCCCCATGACTAGCACAGAAGCACCTAAATAAGACTTATTCTATTCGGGTATACAAATTGTCGATATAAAAACATTTAAGTATGTGTTTGGGATAATGCTACGTTTGATCCGATTTATTGCAAAGGTTAACTGAACTCTTCCATGCTGGTTTGGGAGTAAAGAAAAAACATAGAATTTACCAGTTGCTTAACTTCCCGCGCAGACGGCAAAAGCCCATCGAGGGAATTGGCAAATTTTAGGAATCATGTTATAGGCGATGTAGCTATCCCCATCACTATTTTGATTTCCCTTTCTAGCTATACGCCCTTAACTTATTTAAGTATGTATTTTTTCTTTATATAAGTATGTATATCCTTGTCTAGTACCCATAACACAAGAGTTACTAGCGCTTACTTTGGGACTACGTCAATTTGTATGAATTGTTCCTTAATATTTATTTATTTAAAATAAAGCACATTATCATCACGACGAACGTATAAAATATGTCTTCAAGACGTGATCACAATATCTGCATCACAAACAATTTCACTGAAGATTTCAGTTTCCGTCCCATACAGGCCCATCAATTTTCTAACCTTTCATCAAACTTTCCCGTAAAGCTGGGGATAATCTTGGGGCTTGTAACACCGAAAACTGTTCATTACGCACACTGGCTCATTTCCATTGTAAGTTTGCGCTTCGTACTGTATGTGTTTCTTCTTGACCTTGATCAGAATTTCGTTTAAGCACGCACATTGCCACGGGTTGCGGTCGAAGTAGAAAATTTCCATCTTCCCCTGAAGCAGTGTGAAGAACTCATTAGGTAGATAAGTCAATCTATTACCGCCTAGGTTCAAATCCCATAAGTCTACTGTATCCTCAAAAGCATTAGGAGGCACGTGCTCTATGAGGTTGTCAGACAAATTGATGGTCCCTAAGTATGATTTATCCTTAAACAAGTTATCAGGAAGATACCGAATCTTGTTGCCGTTCAGATATATCCCAGTGATCTGAACCAACGGACTAAACAGATCTTCGTGTAAATATTCTATTCGATTATTCTTTAGATTCAGAATCTCCAGATTTGCGACTGTTGCAAACGTGTCTGCCTTGTCTAGCCTTTGTATTTGATTTTCTGACATGTCTACGTTTACCAGTTTGGGCAGCTGATGACGTGTGACAAACGTAGGCACTTCCCGCAAGGCGCATTGCACCAGATCTAACATGTTTAGATCCAATCCCTTAAGTAAATCGGTGGGTGTATCCCTCATATCATTTCCAGAGAAACGAAGAGACACCAACTTGTGGCTGTTGCTGAACAGGTTTGGTGGCAGATTCTTCCCGAGAAAAGCATTGTTGGACAAAACGATCTCTTCGACGTCGGGGGTAGCATCGAACGCGCCAGCTTCTAATTGCTGTATTTGATTGTTCTTCAAATGTATTGATCTTAATTTTGGGGAGTTAAGGAAACTGCCTGACTGTATTCTCGTCAGTTTGCAGCTCTCTAGGTGTAGCACATCAGCTGTCATGTCTACGGTATTTGGTTGTAAGACCCGAAGTCGATCGCCCCAGTAGGTGGTCTGCCGGCAGCCAGGCCATGTCGCAAAATCTGCCTGTGCACACGCCGTCAAAGCGAGTACTAGCGCGACCCATTTCCACCACATAGCTGGATAAGTATCCATACCTGAAAATACGACAATTTCTCTTAGTATAAACCCAGCCACACAAAGAATATTCTCAACAAAGAGTACTGTCAGTAAAAAACTTGCAAGAAAGTGAGTCTCTTTAACAAAAAAAATAATGGGCGCACTAAACACAGTGACACAAACAAACGATATGTGCCTACGAGTAACTAATCATGAGCACGTCACTAAGTATTTTGGTATTTCCTATTTCCCCTCGATGTTGGAATTCAGCTGAATGACTCGAATGAAATGCTCGTGGAGCATTACAAATTTGATTTTATTGAAATCATGGTGAAGAAGTAAAGAAGATTATTTATAATTAAAATTGATGACGAAGGCGAACAGGAATATGTAACTTTAGCTTCAGATGCGAGACAATATGACGCCGTACTCTTTCCTGTTTATGCAGGTACGTACTTAATAAGTTTTAAAGTCCGTTTACCTTATAATCTTATAAACTTTCCAATCAACGCATGGGCTACTTAAATCCGTGCCACCGACAGGCATGCAGGAAAAAATCTGAATTTAGTCGCCAAATCTGGTTAAACTTGATAGCACTATTCTAACACTGAATCTAGTTTAACACAGAGTGGAGATTTCACTTTTTTCTAGCAAGACAGCCTAGTTTAACATTTGTATTTTTGAATCAATGTTATATCCACGCAAATTGATGCACATAAATAATGCCACAAGCATAAAGAATCACAAAAACTTACCGTTGAACAAGGAAGACACAGAACGTATAGCATTAGTTCTTAAAATTGTGACACAATTAGTTGTTTATATGTGTTACAAATGAAGATACAGGAATGGATGAAGATTATCTAGACACTTGAGTCTGACACGGCTTTGCTTTTTCTTCTGAATAACACTAGGTTTTGTAATCATTTGTAGCAATTTGGTTAAGAAATTTATTTTAAACTTTGAAAAGACGTGCTTATTGCATGGACCTAATGAAAATACTGTTATGATAAGTCAGTCAACATACGGTGTAGTTGTTTTCATTAAATTATCTCACGGACGCGCTGATTGACATAATGCTATATTTCCTTAGTATTTGGGTTGAAATTTGAATTACTGCGCGTTATAATTTTGTTCGAAGTAAAGGAACCGGTCGCGAGACTGCTATTTAAATCGCCAGCACCCGAGTAGTTTTTGTCACAAAAATTGATTTAACACGTTCGTGTTAAAGTCACATTTGCAATGACAAATTTAGCAGTGGTTTCTAGCGGCGCGTAAAAGCAAACTGATACTGCGAAATTCGATTTGGTGGTTTTTAGACATTTTTGGTAAAAATCAGTCCAGTTGTTTGAAAAGTAGTTCCAGCTCTTTTCCAAAGTGATGTATAATTTATTAATCGATTAATGTATTAGGATTTTTTTAAATTTTATTTATTTATTTATTCACTGTCAAGTCATGTACATACATATAAAGATGTTAACATTGTCCTAAGTCAGTCCATGACGCCCTGTGAGGGCACACAATAGCAATTAATACCTGAATCTAGGATTGTAATATGATTTCCCAAGCCTGCATTGCACAGGTGCCGCGAAGAGGGAACCCCATCCCGGGGTGGTCGTGGGTCGCGGTGACACCGAGTGCTCCCGTAACGCCTCTCATACGACCGAATAGGGAATCCGTGTGGTTTTTAGTGGGTATGCCGTCGCGGGAAAGCCCCACATACCCCGGTAAACCCGTACCAGGCGGATGCATAAGGCGAATTTTCCACACCATAAAAAAAGGATTGTAATATTATGATGTCAAAACATGCCATGAAATTAATTAAGTACATTAAACTTTACATTGATATTATTAAATTACTTAATGTTATTACATTCTAGTTAATTCTTGTGTTGATGTAACTTTAATGCTTAACTGGTGTTTAAAAACTTAACATTTTTCTGCCTTTAACGTCACTTCTACTTTTGATCTGGACACAAATTCAGCATAAAATAACAATACAAATAATAATAATAATTAATTCAAGAACCGTCACGTAAGTCAGATATTTATGGATCCGAAATAAAAGTTATCCACGTACAGAAAAATAGTAAAAGCTGCTAGAAATAACGACAACAGTTGAGAATGTTTTTTGGTACCAGTGCTTCCGATATATAAGACTTGAGGTAAATATATGTTCCGTTTAAACTTATCCGGCCTCAAGGAAGAAAAAAGCACAGTGACTTCCGATTTTCTTGATGCAATACGTTCCGTCAAACGTATCCGATGCTTAGGGAGAAAGTCGCTCCGTGGTACCAGGACAGGACAGGACAGGATGAACATGTTTTTTTGGGCATTACTACAAAACTAGTGCCTACTGTTACGAGAACGAAAATTCTGAAAAGAATCCGATAAAAATACTGAAGACAGTTTTATAGAAGTTTACATGTTTATAGAAATTATACATTGTGCTGGAACAGATATCACTGGATTTGATATTTGAAAGAATTTATTCTGATATCTGCAGAACAGTGATGAAGTTGGATGGATACCAAGCGTTGCGATGAACGCGTCGAAGCGAAGTCGAAGTTCACCAGCTGAAGAAGGGCTTTCCTCGAAGTTAAGGGTTTGCGTTCAAGGGAGGATGTTGGAGTGTGAACGCAACCTCTTTAGACCTAAGCGAACTATTTTATAATATGTTTATGACACCATTGTCACTGTCAACACTTCTTACGTTAAATGCCTTCGTATCGAACACCACTCTTTCTATTTTCCCTATACACACGTTTTTAGTTCCACTTAAATTCATCAGATGTTTTTGACGTCTAGGTAATGTATTTTTGTACCTAAACAAAATTGATATAGGACAGTACTTATTAAATCAAAATTCAACACTTTATTTTGCAAATAGGCCGCCAAGGGCTTCTTTACAAGACTTTTTATTTATTGAAAAGTAGCTGATCTTATATTTATGACGAATTGCGTGTTCTAATATTATTAGCCTTATCTAGTGTAACGAATTTATTGCAATTTAATTTGCTCTGAAATATTTGAAGATCTAGCCGATATATCTGATAGCGACTGTAGGTACCAGCTTCCGCTTCGCTAGGCTATATATAGAAAATAACCCTCTATACTATCTTGATAACCCGGGAAACCCGGTGTGGTCAGCAGTCCCAAAGGAACACTCCACGCAGTCGCTAAATGAGGTTATTTGCATGAATTTACATATCAGGTTAGCCTGACATATCACCTGGCTTCACAGGACACTTACAACAGGAGGTACCGTCGAGGGCATAAATATCGATACAGAGCATGTCACATTTATATGTGTCATCAACCTTATTGTTGGCGGTATAAAGATGTAGATGTTTTTGACGTATTACTACTACTACTACTACTAACTACTACTAGGTACTACTATACTGGTACTATTCCTAAGTATATTGTATTTCTTCCTATTATATATCTACGTGTATCGAATATGTGTAAATAAATGTTTCTCTCTCTCTCTCTTTCTCTCTCTCTCTCTCTCTCTCTCTCTCTCTCTGATGTCTTGGTAACGTACCATCAGCCAAATATATGCTCTCTGGTCTGCCACCACAAAGTTAAAAATCCTATGCATATCACAAAACATACGTCGATAAGACATAGCTAATAACTTGAAAGTTCGACTTTAGCTACATTTTGATAGGGAGTCGGATGAAAATTGATACATCACGTATTTGTCCGACCGTACCTTTAACTGCTTGTAGAAGTTCCATCTGGATCAGTTCAGCAGTTCTTGAAAGAAAGATAGAAGACATTTATTCCTTTTTGTATGACACAAATACAGGAGCATACACAATTTGCTTTTTTATTTGTTTGCGTGCTATGTTCCACGTGAGAATTAAAATATCCAGTGAATGGACGCATAAGTTATTTAATTTAGTCCTCTAGGCTATTCATCTACAATCCTCTACTACTCACTTTATCATCAGTTGAACCACTTGCTTGTTTGCTGTTCTGGTTCATTAAAAAACCGATTAACAAAAATCATTATGCTAAACGTGGCCTTTGTGTCTTGTTAAAGACGTAATTTATGTATGTTTTACCAAAAAAAAGCTGTTAAAGTGCAAAGTATACTAAACCTAAGTATAACACACGTCTACATTCAAGTGAAAAGCAATTCCACACCACACCAAAACATATCCGCCATACAAACGCGAAGCTCACACATTAAACATCTTCTAATGCGGCCATTTTTATAGCAGGGGAAAATGACACATTGCCGTCTCCTGTAATGCTTTGTACAAGGCTCACATACGTGAACGCCATATATTATTCTATCTATCTATCTAGGCTATCTCGACAATGTCTGACATATCAGCTAATAGCTATTGATTCGGTACTGTTTGCTTTGAAACACGCTGTATAATGTGTTCTTTGTCCCCTTTGATTTAAATATGTTCGCGCACGAATGTTATGGCATGCATAACGGCTGTGAAAATATAAAATTCATAAGAGAAGATCTTCTTCTTCTTATTTGTGGCGTATCAAGTCGTTATAGCGACGGCAACTTCGCCAATGTCAAAGTAACAAAACAACAAGGCAACGTTGTACGGTAATGGTCAAAGACCCCCTCCCCCCCTGTCGGGCTCCGCGGGTCTTAGCCAACGGTCAATGACATCCCTCAGAAACTGCCAGGAAATTATTAGCCATTGCCCAGGGTGCATCGACCAAGCACCGCTCTTCCTCCCGGATGGATCCAAAAACGAACCGCAGCTCTTGACCACACGTGGAGGTAACCCGACTCGCACCCCATATAAAATTCATAAGAGAAGACCGCGCGAATCTCCCTGTTTTTTTTTTTTTTTTTTTTTTGTGGCTTTCACCCATCTCCCTGTGTTATTGTTGAATCATGTTGACAGTTGACATTAATGACAGTTGGCCAATTTTACCACAGATAGAAAAGAAGTTAGTTTAAACTACTATTAACAAAGTATTCTTGTAGGTAGTCTAACAAAACCAATGTATGTGTTTTGCCTGTTTTACATTCTCAACTGAGTTCCGCTACCGTACAACAAAGCCACCGAACATTGGCGGAATCATCGACAGTATCGATGGCGCTATTTCTTTTTAAAAATTGAATTGAATTGAATGGATTTGGATAAAATTTGGAACGGAGATAACTGATACAATAGATTAACACATAGGCTATTTTTTATCCTAGAAAATTGCATAGTTCGCGCGGGATAGCGAAAAACTAATTTTTTGCAGACGAAGTCGCGGGCAGCAGCTAGTACATAAATCACGTCTTTATGCCTTACGGGGTAGAAAGAGCCTAAGGTCACCTAAAGCGCACGTTTAGCATGGTTGTGGGCGTTATTTGATTTATTTGTGTTGGAATTCCAGGGGGGCTATTCTCGGTCGATACAATTGCCAACTCGTTTCTACTTGTCGTCCTGTAAAAGTTTCAGAATCGATCCCATGAGCGAAAGTTAGGTACAGAGTAAAACTGCTACAGATTTGTCACTTTTTAGTTCGCTCTTTGTTGAATCGCGTTTTTGGGTCAATAATTAAAAAAAACTGGTTCGGCAAAATAACAATAAGTTTAAACAAGTAAGTAAGTAGATGCTTTGTACAAATAATTAAAAAAAAACCATTAAGTATATATGCACAAAGGAGAACTTAACTATATAAGAGATTTCTACCAGTTAACCTTTCAGTAGATGAGAGGAGCATTAAACGAGGGACCGACTAAGAGTTAGTTAAAATTCCAGATAGTGAAAGCTACAATAAAGCGTACATCTCTCAATACAACAAACAATTCATAAAATATACTACTAAATATCCTTACACACATGCTTACATACAATAAGAGTACACGTATACAATATTTAAGGAACTGGTGTGAGTCACATCTTCCTCAAGTTTTAATGGACTATTTCTTGTTAATTACAGAATTTGCTGTGGAAGTTTTCTTTTTAATTCGGTATAATACTGATACATTGAATAGTCAACAACTACAATCAGTAATAATTAATTAATTTAATCAGATCTGTACATAAATTCTTCTTCTTTCTTTGTTTTCTCTTTTTTCTTCTTTATTTATGTATTTTATGATGAAAAAACTTTTACTATGCTAACTACAACTTTTTGTGTTCGAGCTGGTATTTATAAGCTACGACGAGACCGAATAACCAGAATGTTCGAAGAATGTTATAATTATTTGTTTGGTTACATTGTCGCCTTTTTCAGAAATAAAAGCAGGTATTAATTCAATCTTCGTCTAAATTTTAAATACAACTGATAATAAAACCAGCTTGTTTAGCTTTCAAAGAACGATTAGAATCGGTGAGAAAGGCGGTTTCAAGGATTTTCCCCTGCAGGTATATGTACAGTCAAGTGTAATAATATGTATCTAGACAAAGTTTCAAAAATAAGTACCATACGCTCTTACACCAGCGTAATAAGGTCGTGGGACATATTTTTGAGAAGTTCCTATCGTTACTTATTTTTGCACTTGACCGTACAAACAAATGAATATGTATGTATGTATGTATGTAAACTCTTTATTGTGCAAAATAAACACGACAAAATACAATTGACAAACACTGAGATACATGCACAAAGGCGGACTTATCCCTTTAAGGGATCTCTTCCAGTCAACCTTTGAGTGGATGAAAGGAATATTATATTAGGGATGGACGAGTGAGTTTAAAAATTGCAGACACTGAGAGCCACAATACATAACTTTACCGAATATAATACATAAACTCCTAAAACCTACCAGTCAATAAACTACTTTGTACTACCTATAATATATATCAATAAAATATACTACTTAAAATAAATAAATAAAGAGCACAATAAACAAAGGATATGGTTTACTTACATAGGAAATATAACTTAGGTCACTGTAGATGGTCCAAAAAACAATGTACGAGGTAGGTATCTAATGTTACTCTCCTATTTCTGTTCTTATTTTTGTTTTTTGTTTTTTAACCCCCTTTTTATACGTTTGACGTCGATGCTGCGTGTGTGTTTGTGTGTATGTGGGGGGTCTATCTCCCTCTGGCATCATAGCTCTCAAGCCGATAGACAGATTACGGCGCGGCTTTTTTCATTTGAAAGCCAATTTCCTAGCGGTGTTTCTTAGCTATGTTTGATAAAAATCGGTCCGACAGTTTGAAGAACATCATCTCTTTTCCAAACTGAAATTGATTACTCTATTAATGCGTGAGGTTTTTTTAATGTTTAATTAAATGTTATCTTTTCCATGCTGGTCTGGGAGTAAAGAAAAAACATGGAATTTACCAGTTGCTTCTCTTCCCGCGCAGATGGTAAAAACCCATCTAGGGAATGGGCGAAAGTCAGGAATCACGTTATAGGCGATGCGGCTAGCAACTCATCACTATTTTAATTTCCCTTTCCAGCTATACGCCCTTAATCATGCTAAACGTGGCCTTAAGGTTTTGTTACGTAAGGGATAAAGACGTTATGTATGTAGGTATGTATTTTTTTAAATTAAGTTACTGTAACCATACGCCCACAATCATGCTAAACGTGGTCTTTAGGTCTTGTCACCTTAGGCTCTGTCTACCCCGTAAAGGATAAAGACGTGATTTATGTATGTATGTATGTATGTAAGTTACTGTAATGGTAGTAATGATAAAGACTTGTAAAACTGTTTACTTAAAAATAAATAGCTAGTTAGGTAAATGCACATAAATGGCTACAGTGTGCTAGCGGGATGCAACGCAGTTGGGCGCAAGTAGTCAAGAAACGGCTGAGTGTGTGAATATTTAATCACCAATCAGAGCGCCGCTACATAATGCAGATCAGATCTGCGGCTGGGAAAGCGCTGCTATATGATGTTAATAGTGGATATTTATTCATAGACAAATCAGGTATGAGAGTTTACGAGATCTCTTAGAATCCTAGTAATATTATAAATGTGGAAGTTTGTGAGTATGGATGTTTGGATGTTTGTTACTCGTTCACGCCAGAACGGCGAGACAGATCTGGATGAAATTTGGAACAAAGATAGATTATAGTCTGGAATAACACATAGGCTACTTTTTATCCCGGAAAATTGCGTAATTCCTGCGGGATAGCGATAAACGAATTCTATGCAGACGAAGTTACTATTTAAATATGCATTAGGTATTTAGTATTAAATAAAAGTAATCTTTCGTGCTGGTCTGGGAGTAAAGAAAAAACATAGAATGTACCAGTTGCTTCTCTTCCCGTGCAGATGGTCAAACCCCATCGAGGGAATGGGCGAAAATCATGGGAATCATGTTACAGGCGATGCGGCTAGCAACCCATCACTAAATGAAGAGAAATAGGAGCTCCTTTATGCAGATGTTTATGGTAAGATTGGTGTAGAGGGAAGCGAGAAAAGCGCAAATGCGCAGCAATATTGCCAAGTTAACACTTTTTAACCCGAAAATGGATATTTTTTTATTTAAATCGTAAAAAACTTAGAGTAAATCTTGACGACAGAACATCAGAATGAGGTGATTTAATGCGATAGAAAAAATGTGTGGAAACAGGGTTGAAAGTAAACAACATATATAACGCTTCTGTAAATAATTTTATTATATTACACATTTTTTTTTTCAATTCCTTGTTCAAACATTAAAACAATCAATAAACAGTATTCTTTGTAAAAAATATATTGATACACAATGTAAAAACGAGCTCATATCGAATGTAAATTAAGAACAATAAATATTAAAAGAATATAAAACTAATAAGCTACGACACTGAATACATGTTTTTATTTACAATCTGTATACACTTATAATTCAAAGTATACTGGAAATAAATAAAGGAATCATCTAAAACGGAAAATGTGATTCTATTTTTAACCGACTTCAAAAAAAGGAGGAGGTTCTCAATTCGTCTGTATTTTTTTTTTTTTTTTTTATGTTTGTTACCTCATAACTTTCGACTGGGCGAAGCGATTTTAATGATTCTTTTTTTCTTTGAAAGCTGGTGCTTACCGTGTGGTCCCATTGTGGCATTGTGGTGGTATTTTCTTAATTTCTCTCGTCAGACTTCGTTTTTCATATAACTGACGTCCGAACTGGAGAAACGCAGGGCCGTACCGTGAGTTTAGGGGGCCCTGGGCTAATACTACTTAGGGGTCCACCTAATTACTCAAAGATTCTGATTCTGATATAAGAAATTTTTTTTTGACTTTGACTTCACTTAGCTGGGGGCCCCTTGAATCCACGGGGCCCTGGGCTGAAGCCCAAAAAGCCATATGGTAGATCCGGCCCTGGAGAAACGCGTAGTTTGCCAAAAGATATTAAGAAACTAGGAGCACTGTAGTATATTTGACGTTATCAATCATTTGATATACTTTTATGAGCTGTCAAATATTGCTAATATTTATTATCCAACACAATTAACTTAATGTAGTCAAAAAAGTTTTGATTTATGTCAAAGCAAATATTAAGTAAGTAAATGCTTTACTATACACAAATATAAAGAAACAGATACAATTCACAAAAAATAAAAATCACATTGATATATGCACAAACGCGAACTTATCCCTATGAGGGATCTCTACCAGTTAACTTTTGAGTAGATGAAAGGAGCATTAAACGAAATACACGAATTACATTTATAATTAAAGTAAATTTGGTTTTCAGGCCCAATAAAGTGTTTCTATGCTAGAATTGTGCCTTAGAATTATTATAATATATCTTACTAGCTTCTGCCCGCGACTTCGTCTGCGTAGAATTATACATAAAAACCTTCCTCTTGAATCACTCTATCTATTAAAAAACCGCATCAAAATCCGTTATGTAGTTTTGAAGATATAAGCATACATAGGGACATAGGGACCAGTGGCGTAGCTACCAAGGGACTAGGCGGGGCAGTGCCCCGGGGCCCTCAAGCTCAGAGGGCCCTCGAATCCTTACCAGAAAATCTCGATCTAACTATTATTATTAAAACGTAACCAGTTTAGATAGTAGTGGGGCCCCATTTTTTTATTGGCACCAGGGCCCTTGGTTACCTAGCTACGCCACTGATAGGGACACAGGGACAGAGAAAGCGACTTTGTTTTATACTATGTAGTGATGATGATGATATATTTAGCTTGTTAATAAATGTCTCTAAGCTGCACAATATTATCATGGCACTAATTAATAAATATACAGGGTGATACCGAAGAGGCGATCAGAAGTGGGATCCTAAAATATAGGTATGCAGCTGTTTAGATAAACATTCAGACTAAATCACGCAGTAATCATAACTTTAGTAATTCCGAAGGTGAAATAAAGAATGTCTCTTGTGCACGAGCCAAAGGTGACGGCGCTAAACATGCGACCTGAGGCTTTTTTTATCACTGCCCGAGGTGTGTAGGTACACAATTTTACGTCTTCCCTTGGCCAGGAACTGGAAATTATTAGCCGGCAGTAAATTGATACTTACGACCCGGAGCGACGTAAATAGCTTATTGTAAACAGTGTGGTCACCCTACTTAAGAGAAAGAGGTGCAAAGATAAATGTGTCTCACATGTCTCAAGTGTGTGGACACCATTTCTGTTTATCATTTGAATAGCACGCGAATTTACTGAATCGGTGACTGAACTAAGGGAAAGAACAAAAAAAAATTGTAAAACTGGTTTCTGATCACGTCTTCGATGTCACCCTGTGTAATAAATATGCCCTAAATGTAAGCAATATTCTATAAAAAATATAACACGATATAAATATATGTCGATGCAAATGAAGCCATTTAAAAATGTTCAAATTGCCTCATTTGTTTTAAAATTTCAACAACCCTAAATAATCAATACAAAACAACATTAGGAACCACAATAAACTTTGTCCAACAAACACGTAGATAATAACATAAATAATACTAAATGCATTTTTAAGATCTCTTTCACCATATTTAAGTATCAGACAATAAGTAAACTACGCCTTGCTTCGTAGACGAGTGCATAGCTTAACCGGTGCAGTGTGTAAATTTTACAATCTGCAACCAAATCCAAACATCAAGAATCCTGATCATCACCTCGAGTGCTGAACGCTACAAAGACCGCTCTCGCGTGGCCCTCCTAAAACACCCACGACCTTCACCAGGTCATCAGGAACAAGAGACCATCCTGATCTGAACCTATTACATCTCACAAGGCAATTGGGTGTATCTTAAGCAAGCACCAATGTTCTCTTCGGGGTTCGTTTTCCGCGATGGAGGTCCGAAGTGCACGGATACCGCAAAAGGGGATATAGAAGTATCCACGTGGCAATCCTCTGGTCTCTTGTTGGGACAGAAGCTGGAGCCGCAGTGGTGAGGGTCGCAGACGCCCGCCATGACGGATGAGCTCTGGAGACGAACAATGGAAGAGTTTGAGTTGAAGTACAAGATACAAAAGGTGTTCAGTGGAAAATGTGAATAAGCAAACATAATTCATTTACTTTGACGCAGAAGTTATTTGTTTTATAATTAAAAGTCCAAAATATTGTAGAAACATCTTCGAAATATTGTACAGCCCCTACATCATCAGGCAATAGTATCGGCGAGAAGGTGATCTTGACGAGGTTAGCAGAGAATTTCTCTTAAGTTAAACTACACTAGTCTGTCTAGTATTAAGACTAGTCTTTGCAAAAAAAGGTAACATCAGATTATCAGTCTTACTTCTTTTGATAATCAAAGGCTCCAGCGAAAAGACAGGGAACCTTCGAGGAGCAAGACGTAGATCATCTTGTCTCTTCTCTGGTGTTCTCTGCTTTTTTGCCCATGTAGCAAAAAGAATCTCGTAACAATAGACTCACCGACACCAAATATTCATTTTCGCACGGTATGGTAATCCGGTCCTTGCATCCCTGCCGCCCAGCCAGTCCAACGCCGAACAGCCCATACCCAGAGTACCGGAACTTGTCATCCTCAGGAACGGCGAAGTGCTGGGCGTAAGGGGACCAGCGACTCCAGGATATTGTGCGAGCTGACTGCCACTGCCAGAGCCAGGGGGGCCAGATATAGCTCCAAATCTGTTAGGGTTAGTAAGGGGTGAAGACACTACAAGAGAGAACGGAGGTTCAGGCTGTAAGTAGAGATTTCTAAATGGATGGTTACTCGTCGGTTACCTTGGAAATCCACACCAGATATTATACCGGGTCAATACAAATCACTAGAAAGGAAGGAGGATCAATCAATCCAAAACCATTATCACATTCAAATTAACGGCACTCTCACTTTGCTTAGGAGTCAGAATATTTCGTTGATATAGATGCTTTTTCTTCCTTTTCAATCAATCTTGTGACTTACAATTGTGAGAACTTTTACGAGGATGAGAATACGGAAACGACAAATGTAAGGTTCATGCGAGAGAAAAGGCTTTTAAAGAGGTAAATCAGGAATCTAAAGGATTCTTTTATTTAAACTAGTATATTATGAGGATAAATATTACGTGTTAAACTATCTTATTTGAATATTATTTCGTATAGGTACACAGATTACATTATTCTACAGATTGGATAGAAACAAAATCTTTTTTAACGGTTGCCTTTCATACAAAGGTAACTTCAAACAGGATTTACGAGTACACGACTTCTAAATCCAGAAGCTACTCAACTGCTCAAGCATTAGAATTAAATAAATTAACACTGTATTTCCTTTCATGTGCTAATGGCTATAACTATCACAGAGAGGAAAGATTTAAGAGATGACGTCACCTTTCTGCAACATTCAGTCTTCATTTGTCTTACTGGTGTGCAAAAACTTCATATATTATGTAGGTACAGCTCATACTCATCTTACCCTAGAAGCCATACTTGGTACAGGTGTCGGCTGAATGGCTTGTGCAACCTGAGGGTCTGCTCCTGAACCTTCCATCTCGTCTTCTTGGAGTTGAGGGTCTTCGGCGGGCATCGTATCTTCTGCCACCATGTCTGTTCAAAAACGTTAGCTTATCATATAATCTCAAAAACTGATATCATCATCAGCATAATATACATCCTGAAATAAGAGAGAATGATGTATTTCTTTTCCGGGATCCATTGTAATTTGATGTATTATTGTAATTTACAGTCACGTCTAAAGCGTTTTGGCATTCCGAATTACAAAGATTGTTACGTATAACTTTATCCATAGCTACTTAAATTTTTAATTGAAGATTTCCCAAGCTCGAATCTTGAGTCAACTTTATCTACTAAATATATTATCTAATATCAGATAGCAAAGTACAAAAAGTCAGACAAAATCAAGATTACCTTCGCGATTTCAATTTCTCAAGTGTTTTGTTTCAGAATTGAAACAATACTAATCTCAACTACCAATCTGTACTCAAATGAAAGGTAATGTAAACGGTTAGGTATTGGAAGCTCCGCAAATTCTCGAAAGCTTTCAAGTTCTGGGTAAAGCTGAGTATCGATTGGTTGAACAGAAACAAAACTTTTCTGTTACCTCGCTTCCGCCGAATTGTCAGTCATCATTAGACAATCCTAACTTTAAATAGGTCCCCGAGGAACTTAGACGTTTGAAAAATACTTTTCCAATCATTTTAAGTGCTAGCTTAAATGCAAAGGTATAGTTCTACAAGGGTTTGGGAGTATTTAGAAGCAAACACTACACTATCTAGAGCTAGAGATGTCTAGAATACTATCATCTAATCAATTTATGATGCAAGTAGTTTATACAGAAGCGAAGTTGGGATTCATGTACTACTTAAAACAGTTAGAGGTGATTATTTTTGGCGGAAAACAAGTATCGGGGTCTTTTGGGGAGATAACCTCTGTTACTATAAAGCTAATAAGGTATAGGGCGTCTATTTTCTTATCGTTCCTCATGAAACTTCGTGTTACGACTGTTGGAGGGTTGTGATCATTTGCACAGATTGCTAGTGACCGCATAGAATTTTCCGATTGTCACTGTGTGTACCATTTGGATTTAAATACAACTGAACAATTTGGAATCTCAATGATTCCAACTGTCATTAAGAAAATAGACGCAAATGGAAAAGGGCGAAATGAACAAGTAACAGGAATGCGATCTAATGTAATTTTCACAACTAAAGAGAAGAAAAACAAAATACATGATACATATTTTATAACTACGCTACAATAGAAGCCAGGGTGATTAAATAAATGTGTACTGGATGGCTATCTTATCTACTGAAAAATACGCAGGGAAAACTACAATAAAGAGATTCGGGTGAGATTCAAAAACCTTATCGCTTCAAGCTCAGCAAAATACACCTTTTCAGCACATTACCAACTGGTTTAGTGAAAAGTAGACATTTAAGTTTACTTGGTAAAATGCTGAACGAACCCAAGATTCAAACGTTGATAGTTACAAGAATCCACAACAAATAAAGGTTTTTATTTCACACATCAAGGTCTCTCTACAAGGGGCTACTACAGTCCACCATGACACATGCGGGTTTGAGTTAACCATTTATGGTGTCCACTCCTTGGTTCTCTTGGTCCAAGACTGGGGTCGGTGGCGGTGGTGTGGCTTCAGGCCTGGCGAAGGCCCCGTCTGGTCCATAGAACCCCGTCCCAGGGCCACCAAGCCCCCCAGGGCCGGGCTCGAGCAACGCTATGACATGGTGCAGTCTCAAAATACCAATAGTTGTTCAGTAGATTGCCTTAATTTCAGACTTGCTCAGCAGTGACTCAAAACTGATAATAAGATTTACAAAACAAATCGCAGACGTCCACGTTTATGGCAGTATCCCAAATAAGTAATCTATCGTCATTTTATACTCTGTGTGTCTGCACAGAATTCGCTTATCACTATCCCGCGGGAACTATGCAATTTTCCGATATAAAAACTATCCTTCCTTCCTCGGAATTCAAACTATTTGTATAACAAATTTCAACTAAATGGGTCCAGTGGTTTAAGCGTGAAAAGGTAACCGACAGACAGAGTTACTTTCGCATTTATAATATTAGTAGGGATTACTCTACTCTAGTCTATCTAGATTATATAGTAGACTAGGTTGTTCAATACATACATACATGAATCATGTCTTATCCCTTACCGGTGGACAGAGCCTAAGGTAACATGACCTAAAGGCCACCTAGGTTCAATGGCATAGCAAATTCCCTTCTTGCTATTTCCCGAGTAAAGTTTTGTCAAGATCAACAGAAAATGGAATATGACCCCTCTATCACATCCCACATTAATATAAAACGGGTTCATAAGGTTTACCGCTATTGTGTAACTTCGTAGCAATCACATTTTTCTTCATCGAGTACTTGAGTTGTAAAAATAATATAAAGCCTTTATCCAATAAACAGTCTCATTTTATAGCTAGGTAAAGTGAACCTTCCCTGGCCACAAGCCAAGCGTCAATACTTGGATGTGTCCGCGAGAAATGCCAATTATTGGTACGATTCCAATAAAACGGAATTGAGCCGAGTCTGTTCGGTTAATCTTTTGATTCAATATTTCATTTCTAACTGGGTCATACGCAGAGTGGGAAACAAAAAAGATGAACAAAGTAGCGATAAGTTATTAAAAATGTTGGCTTCTGAACTTTGTCACGTTTCGCTGGAAAAACGCGAACAAACTGTGTTACCTGTAATCCCCGTATAACCCAATTAGTAGGAGAAATATAGGTATCTCCCTTCTTTGTCACAATTATGCTTGCATATTAAAATATAAATAAAAAAATCTTACTGTTCTGATCACCCAGAGTCCCAATTCTGAAGGAGCGGTTGTCGCAGGGACTGTATCTGACAGAGCACATGTCCTTATTCTTTCGGACGCACGCCTTGTATTCTTGGTTTGCCAAGTACCGCCCGTTGACTGCGTAGTTGAAGGTTTTTATTGTACCTAGAAAAAAAACATTGGTCATTTGTTTCTTCTAATTCTCCCTTTTCGCCCGAATTTGAAGGACTATATTGATCATTCCCAAAGACCTCCGAAATAAGGTGCTGTAAGTGTGTCGAATTTTTGACTGAACATTACCAATTTACGTACTTAAAATAAAATATTTTTAAAGCTCAAATAAGATCAGATCCTATCTCGACCAAGCAAAGTGGCTGTAAGGGCTCTTGACGTCTCTGAGGTACTTGGGATAAAAATCAGATCAAGCATGTTTACAGTGTAAAACTGAACAGAGAATACTTGAAAGTAAGATTGAGGTTTTCGTTGAAATTATAAAATTAGTAAAAATTAAGCGTAGGTACTTTTTAAATTCAAATGATGCCATTTACAGTATAATATTTTGCTTGAATAAAGTTTAAGGTAAATTTATAATAAGCTAGAATACCTGCGTAGTTTTTGTTTAGTAATTTAATTATAATTCATTTCGTTGACATTAGAGACAGAAAATTTGTACGGAGTACTTCTAGGTACCTACATATAAATAGTTTTTTAGCAAAACAAGCTTTTTAAAACAACCTTTTTATAGATGGATCTCGAGTATTGCATTGTTATTAGTTATTAGCGCTATATATGTTGTTATATTTTATTAATCCGGCCACGGAAAATGGACGAAAGTCCACTAGCAAACTGACTCAAGCTCACATAGAAGCATACACGTAAATTTTAATATGGCATAAATAAATGCAAAAACTGTCCCGTGTCATTTTTCAAAGTTAGTATAATTCATTCCATCACCAGTGCACTAACGAGCTTATAAGTTAGCTTTAATGAAGTCATCCGAACCGCCTGCGTAAATAATTTATTGCTCGCATAAGCTGAAAAAATTGCTAATTTAAACATGTAGGCGCTTTTCTGAAATTACACGCGTTAAAACACTTCAAGTGCCAAGGGACGTCAATCATTTGGAGAACTGGCTCCGTTTGGAGACGCTGGCATTCCGCGGTGAGGCTTAGTTGTTCGCGACGACTGAGCCCGTGAAAAGATTAATGATACGTTGGCAAAATGTAACGTTAATTTTAGAAAATATAACTTGCCGGGCCAATCATTAGCGAGTAATTAAAAGTGGATTAAGACTTAATTAAGTGACCATATAAAATAGTAGCAATAATAGCTTACTATAAAATCGAGAGACAATTGTCACCAACCGACCTAAACCCAAATTTATGCGATGACATAACAAAAGATTAATAGAATTTGGGATTAGGTCGGTTGGTGACAATAGTCCCACGATTTTATAGTTAGTTATTATTATATGCCGTATGCTAACTGACTGGCTGCCTCATCAAGGCTCAGGTCAAACTCTCAAACCTAGAAAGCTGATATTATTAAAAGTTTCCCATAATGATGATTAATTATACAGACAGATCTTTCGAAATCCCAACGGGAGAAGCAGTTCTATGTGGTAAAAACAGTCCAAGACAGATTACCAAATTGTTCTACATATTATGTATCTCTATACCAGTGGCGTAACTATAGGGTGGCAGGGGTGGCAAAATGCCAGGGGCCCCTAGCCCTACGGGGGCCCGAACTGGCTTGGTTTAGAGCACAGACGGGACGCTGATGCACTTCTTTATATTGAGGAAGAAGCCCTATCTGACGAATTTGCCAGCCCCAGACGTTATAGTTACGCCACTGCTCTATACCTAGTGTAAATATAGTAAAATATCTACATATCGTTACCAATAATGAAATATTACTTCGTAATAATAATGAGTTACCCTTATTATTTAATCTCGCTATATTTAAAAACAAGTAACCGTGGCAACCCCGGGGGAAAGAGCATTCATTAATACCATTCTAAACAGTTTAAATCCTAGTGTTGAAACTTGTGAAAATAATAAGCTAGTACTTTGTCTGGATAATAACTTTAAGGCTTCCTTGTACTTTGGCGTGAAATTTCAAAGACAGGACTTAAAGTTCCACCTCTCTCAGCTTATGCTAAATCAATATTAAAATACTGACTTCTTGTTCAAGAAGTGTTTTAATTTATGTAAATGATTGTATAATTTAAATGTTCCGGCAGAACATAATTAATCGTAAGAGTAAAGTCAGTTAAGTTCTTCCATGCTGGTCTGGGAGTAAAGACAAAACATAGAATGTACCAGTTGCTTATCTACCCCCCAAAAACCCCATGGAGGGAACGGCAAAAGTCTTAGGAATCATGTCAGAGGCGATACGGCCAGCGGTCAATGCGTAGCAATCTTGCTAAATGTGGCCTGCAGGTGGTACCTTAGGCTCTGTCTACCCCGTAAGGGATAAAGACGTGATTTGTGTGTGTGTGTGTATAAAGTGAGCATTATATTAATATTTAGTTTGCAATTGGTGGATTGTCGCAACGTCGTTGTGCAGACATGATCATAACATTTTGTTTTTATGTTCTTTCGCTAAGGAAATGGCAAACCGTAAAACGAAACGCTGTAAGGTTGTAAACCACACAACCATACATTGTTGTCATTCCAGCTTATTCCATTCCTTAAGTGGAAGGCAAAGGAACGGGTCCATGCGGTCAACTTATCCTACTAATATCATAAATGTGAAAGTTTGTGGGTATGGTTGTTTGGATGTTTGTTACTCTTTCACGCCAGAACGGCTGGACAGATCTGGATGAAATTTAGAACATCGTCTGGAATAACACATATGCTACTTTTTATCCCGGAAAATTGCGTAATTCCTGCGGGATAGCGATAAACGAATTCTATACAGACGAAGTTGCGGGCAACAGCTAGTTATAATATAATACCAGCGGCTGCCCGCGACTTCGTCTGCATAAAATTTGTTTTTCGCTATCCCGCGGAAACTATGCAAGTTTCCGGGATAAAAAATAGCCTATGTGTAAATCTAGGGTATCAGCTATTTCCGTTCCAAATTTTAACCAAATCCATTCAGTATTTTTTACGTGAAAGAGTAACAAACATCCATCCAACCATACTTACAAACTTTCGCGTTTATAATATTAGTAGTAGGATTTGTTATTGTAATTTATCACATGTTTGTTAGCCCCAAAGGAAGATGAATGCCAGATCGGATTATACTTAGATATGACCATTTCATGACAATTTATCCCTTTGTCTTCTTTCCTATTTTATGTGTGAAAAGAGTGGCGCTGCTTAAGGTCATTGGCGATTACATACATACATACATACATATATCACGTCTTTATCCCTTACGGGGTAGACAGAGCCTAAGGTAACAAAACCTTAAGGCCACGTTTAGCACGATTAAGGGCGTGTAGGTGGAAAGGGAAATCAAAATAGTGATGGGTTGCTAGCCGCATCGCCTATAACATGACTCAAAAGACTTTCGCCCGTTCCCTCGATGGGCTTTTACCATCTGCGCGGGAAGAGAAGCAACTGGTCAATTCTAAGTTTTTTCTTTACTCCCAGACCAACATGGAAGAGATTGGCGATTATCAGCACCTTAACCTTTTTGACGCCAACGACCTATATATACGTCCATTACTTCAATGCAAAAGCAACCTTCGTTCAATTGGGTTCAGGTTAAAGAAGTCTGGCGTATCGGTGAAGTCTGTATTTGACGTGGCGGTGAAAAGATTAAAGGTGTAGAATAGAATAGAATAGAATAACGTTTATTGTTTAACTGTGTACAGATGTTAACAAATATATAATTAGAACCAACAGTTTATCCATCACGGACGTACAATATATGTCACTTATTACTAAGCAAGTTTAATACAGGCATGATCTATTGTCATAATTATAATACTCATTCATATTGTAGCAGACTCTATCAGTGAGCCAACTTTTTAAGGAGGTTTTAAATTGTTTACCTTCGAGTGACTTAATATCAACAGGCAACCTGTTAAAAACTCGCATTGCAGCGATGAAGGCACTTTTGTACATAACTTTATTATGAACCTTGGGAATACGATAGTTATATTTATAATGAGTGCGCAAATTGTGGCTTAATGAATTCATCCTTGTGAAATACTCTCCATTATGTTTTACAAAGAGACAAAGCTAGTATGTAAATCCCAGTTAGTGTTAAAAGTTTATTTTCCTTGAAAACATTTCGAAGTGAATGACGGCAGGAGTGTATCGCTTACCGTTGTCTCCAGTATAGTATTGTCGGCAGTCGTGCGGCGCAGCGTGGGCCAGAGGCATCTGCGCAAGCCGCAGCAGCCACAGTCGTGGCATCTCTGCGCCGCGCATGCGCACCGAGAGCCTCGTCGACTCGGTGGAGGGCAGCTCGCCTGCCTCGCGAGTCTCGCTGCCTGTTGGTAAGGTGTAGTATACTGGGGACAAGGAAACGTGCTGTATCAAATGAAAATGGCGATGGAAACACGTTAAGTGACTCCCGTCTCAAAAGACAGGCTGTGAAAGACGTGGAGAGTAATTGAGGCCCTATAAGTTCTATTAGAAAAGTTAAAAGACCCAAGTAATAAATGTCAAGCTTCTGTCAAAAGACAAAAACTGTTATTCTTGCTGTGCCAACACAACACACCCAAGAGAGCTACGTTTGTGCATACAATTTTATACATTTCATTTCTGATGATGCTTCGTTTATGGCGTGTAACTTGTGCCAGAGGTGATAGGTAAGTCTGTGTGCATGAGTTTTTTATTTATTTATTTATTTATTTTCGGAGATCCAACAGCTCTAAATTACAGAGTGACTTAATTATAGTAGTAACATTAAAGCCAATTATAGGCTCTCACAACTAGAGACAAATTTAAACAATCAAAACAAAGTACGCGCGTAGTCGCAAACACACACCACGCAACTAAAGATAAATGTGAATTTATGTGGTAGCTATATTAAGAAATGGGAAACGATGGAATAGAAACTTAATTCATTGATTCACATGAACCTGGGCAGATTAATAACTGATTTACCAAAAAGTTATACTATTTTTTCTTTGTAGGACACACGATTTGGATGATTACGTTCCTTTTTCTCACTATAATGTAGAGGATCTTATGCGTCTTTTGTTTTAGCAGACTCTAAAGCCTGGCGTTTCAGAGCGATTCAATATTCTAGCTCAGATCGACAGCGTCTGTCTAGACGCGGATTCTGCTCAATTATAAACAGAGCTCGCTTCCAATTGCTAATTGGACGTATTCATTATTAAAGTGTTAGTTTAGAGGATGTATAGCTGATAATATACCGGTTGATAATGTAATCTACTTACATGTAAAAATAGAGCGGTGGACTTTAAGATGCGTGGTGATGGATACATGGTATTTCGTAGCAATAAAATATAATTTAGTTTTTACAGAGGCTTTAGCGAACATACGTGACGAACACAACAACAGCAATCAAAGACAAGACAAAATCAGAAATAAAACTATAAAAAAGGTTAAGTATGGATCCGCAGCCAGTCGCTAACATACGCAATAATTGTTTTATGTTTGAATTGTTTTGTGTAGGTATTAATGTATAGGTTGCTCTCTAAATATTCTGTCACATCTATATAAATTCGTGACATGTCTTTACTAATCATCAAAGCCAAAAAAAGTGTCATAGCGAGTAGATTGTTATATTAACTTATAATTTAATGGACATAAACATAATAATAATTTTACAGAGAAGGGCAGTATTTCAAATGTTACCGTAAAACGGGGTGAGAAAAGTTTTTTTTATTCTTTATTTAATTAAAAGGGTTTTTGTCAGACACTGACGATGGCGAGGGGGGGGGGGGATAGAATAATACTTTGTTTTCACTTGCTACTTAAAAATTCTAGCTCAGCTTGCTCTAAAAGTAGTTAACTTATATTTTAGACATTATATTATTTCTCCTTTTTTCTGGTAATAAAAAATAAAAATAAGTTTGCATTTGTTTTTGTTCCTATCCCTTCTGACCCCACTACGGGGTGAGCTGGGATTTGCCTATATTTTAGTGTTTATTTAGGCACTCATTATTAAACTAAAAATCATACCGCCGGAACATTTTTAATCTGTATACCCAAATGAACTTACCACTTACGAAAATAATTTTATTGGCTTCAATATTTGGCCCTTATCACCCCGTTTTACGGTACTCTTGTTATTTGTCACTCCAGGGATATTCGGTAAGAAAATTAATGAGACTGCTACGATCGCTTCATCCATATTCATCGATCTATTCAAATACATAACCCTCGTCGGTTAAAGATTCTCTTGACCAGTAAGTAGGCTTATTACCTAACTCGCTCGTAACCGCCATCTAACAGTTCTTGTACGGGCTGACAGTTAGCATCGGAATCAGCTAGCTGTCACATTCATACAAGAACTGTCAAAATGAACACGATGGCGATTGCGAGCGAGTTACATAATAAGCCTACTAACCTTTTGTCAAGACGTTCTTTAGTCAAGGAACGTCTAGGCCTTCCCTTTCCGAGGGAACCCACTCTCGCCGTTATTACTTACGGTGTTGTCCATGGTTCTGCCCGCAGACCCTGATCTCGCTGTCTCCGTCTCCAAGCACCATGACGTCCTCGTCGCACTCGCCTGTCAGCCGGTTGGGCTGACCCTGGAAGTTACAAACATACAGTACCCGGCCATAAATAGCACTTCGGTCTTTGGAAAGAGACAATGGCGTCACGTAAGTTCGAGCGAGACAACGCTCTATGAAGCTGAGAAGACCGATGTCTTTATCCCTTACGGGGTAGAGATGGTAACAAGACCTAAAAGCCGCTTTTAGCATAATTGTGGGCGTATAGAAGGAAGCAGCGCAGCGTGGGACGTCCACCCACAAGGTGGACCGATGACCTCATTAAGATCGGAGGATCGCGCTGTATGCAAGCCGCTTCCAAGCGGTCATATTGGAGATCTAAAGGAGAGGCGTATGTCCAGCAGTGGACTTGTAATGGCTGAGATGATGATGATGATGATGAGAAGGAAGCGGGAATCAAAATTGTGATGGGTTGCTAACCGCACCGCCTATAACATGATTTCTTAGAGTCTCCCATTCCCTCGACTGGTATCTTCTATGTTATTTCTTTGCTCCCAGACCAGCGTGGGAGAGTAACGTGGTGTATGTTTAATCTCATTTCATTTTCTATACTCACTATAGTAAAGTGCACGAAGTCGATCCTCAACTGCATGATGCCGGCATGAGTCTTCTCGATGGTGATCTCACAGTCCCGGGTCTCGGTCCACAGCTCCGGGAATCCCGGGGAGACGAAGTAAGTCAGGTTGTTCTGGACCGTGCCACCACAGGACACCTCGACTGAAAAGACAAGGAACATTGCTAGAAAATGACTTATTATTCATTTTATTTTCAACTAGCGACCCGCCCCGGCTTCGCACGGTATATCATGCATGTATTATACATTATAAACCTTCCTCTTGAATCACTCTATCTATTAAAAAAAACCGCATCAAAATCCGTTGTGTAGTTTTGAAGATATAAGCATACATACGGATTTGGGGGCAGAAAAAGCGACTTTGTTTTATACTATGTAGTGATAGTGAAGTAAGGGGGCGACACAGATGGCGGGGCACAGGAACCCGCATAAAGGGGTATCTGGGCTAGAGGAGTGCAGATTTTTTTTCTTTAGAAAGGGGGCGTGAAATAGATTAGTTAGGGAAACGCCGTCCAATAGGTTAGGCTAGTTGTAGATGGACGGCAGCAGTCGAATCCAGTGGTACGAGCGCAATCGTGTCAGCATAATTCTGGGCGCATAGAAGGAAGTGGGAATCAAAAGTCGACTTGAACCCGATTGCTTTGAATTTAGTATTGATTTGCAGATCACTCCCACAGCGACCGAAGCTGTTGGAACTGACTGTTCTTAGCAGTTTCGTCTGTGGCCGTCCTTTAACCTTGACAAAATCGTTTCATTCCCCAACTACACAGATTATTACTACAACTTCCTAGCTTTTACTACTCGTGATAAATGTTAATTAATGTAGGAAACAGAGCGTAAACTTTTGACCACCGAGAAAGTAAAATAAACCTTGCTGTGGACCGATCATGGTCGATTATGAATATGTGATTCGTTGTAAAATTTAAATTACTACAGAGATATGAAAGTTGTTAATGTTTTGTGTTGAATCATGACAGTTGATTGGACATAAAATAGTAACAGAACTAGGCAACTGAAAAGAGAATTTAATGCACACGGACAAAGCAAATTTAATGATAATGAATACATTTTATATCCCGACGAAACTACTGCGATAATAATGAGCTACGGTCAAATAAAGCACAACCTCATGTGCGCTCGAAGAGTTATTTTAGCTCAGTATGCAGGCAATATTTATCTGTTTGTAGGGAAAGTATAGTCGAAAGTATAGCCGTACAAAAAGTTATTTGTACGGCTTAGAATGATAATAGTTGTGTCACAAGGGAGCAAAATGATGTATTTCCGTAATGAGCGATTCAAATGTTAACGCCGAATTTGAAAATAATTTTGCTCCCGAATGGCTCATACAACTTTTCACATAGAACACTTAAAAGCTTGAAAAAAGAATTCTAAATATAATTAAAGAGCTTAGAAAATGACGTGGTTTTACATTTATCAACTACAAAAAATTTCATTTGCAAAAGAACACTTAATAAAGCCTTGAACAGAAAAGTTGCACTTTGATCCCTCTCGACAGGGAGCAAAACTTACTTTTCGGAATGAGAGGTTTAAAAAAGTACTGTCACTTGCAGGTGACAATCAGCCTTATTTGTTTCTGATGTAATTGTCACAAAAATGGCGAATAAAGCTCTCAAATAAATAGGTAAAAAAACAAATGATCTAGTCCCAAACTAAGCAAAGCTTGTCGCTAAGGGTACACGCCAACGGACAAATATACTTGTTTTTTTTTTTTTTTTTTTTTCTATATGAATAGGAAGGCAAACGAACAAGTGGGTCACCTGATGGTAAGTGATCACCACTGCCCATAGACACCCGCAACCCCGGAGGGATTTCAGATGCGTTGCCAACCTAGAGGACTAAGACGAAATGCCTCTTGTGCCCGTAATTTCCCCGGCTGTCTTACTCTCCACACCGGAACACAGCAGTGCAAGCACTGCTACTTAGCGGCAGGATTAGCGAGTAAGATGGTGGTAGCGATCCGGACGGACCTTGCACAAGGCCCTACCACGCGCTTGTATGTATAAATACATCTACGTACCTACAAAACAAACTTTCAATTTTAACCATCACAAGTGCCCCTACTGGCATTCGAACACGGGCCATCTAGCATCATAGTATTTTATAATACCCAATTATATTTTATTATGTTTACTGTCTATTTACTTATTATTATATTATTTTATCTTACTGGTCTATGGTCCCAACGGAAGACCAGCGCTGGCTGTAAGGCCAGCAAATGCTGAGTTGGGACCATTTTGTGACAACTTATCTGTTTGTGTTTAATTAATTTTATTTGATTTTTGTGATTGTCATAAATAAACTTTTTGCTTTCTTTTTTTCTTTCTTTCTCTCTTTCATAGCCAGGGTCGCTAAGCATCGAATACCGTACCTTCAAATCTTCATCAAAGCATCATTATAGCACGCCACGGGAATATTAAACGTTAATGGGTGAATTAACCCCACTTTAAAGCACAATTATGTAACGCGGGCATTAGGTTAGCTACATCGCTGTCGTAAACTTAGCTTTATCGCCTCAGGTCAGTCCAGATTTTATGACTGCGGGACATTGTGCAGAGGAAACTAGAACGGCCTTCAGCGGATCATTTTATTGTACAAAAAAGTACCCACAAGACTTCTTTGACGTCTAACGAAGTAGTTCGGCTACTCGCCAAAAGGTGGCGCCACCAAACGTGCAAAAGTTTAAATATCTGAGTGGTGAACCTTTTTGGTGGACGTGCCATTTTTTGTCTCAAATAAAATAATATTTGACTCTGAGCTTCATTAAAGACCTTGTCGCCTAAACAGTGTTGCACTTTTACCATCAGATGACCACATTGCTTGTTTGCCATCCAGTTTCACAAAAAATAATATTGTCTTGATGATTTAATGGAATAATCTTGCCGTGATAAATTTAAATCTTCCATGCTGGTTTGGGAGCAAAGAAATAACATAGAATATACCAGTTGCTTCTCTATCCGCGCAGATGGTAAAAGCCCATCGAGGGAAAGGGCGAAAATCATAGGAATCATGTATTGTTATAGGCGATGAGGCTAGCAACCCATCACTATTTTGATTTCATTTTCCACATATACGCCCACAATCTTGCTAAACGTGGCCTGTAGGTATCTGTTACCTTAGGCTCTGTCTACCCCGTAAGGGATAAAGGCGTGATTTGTGTGTGTGATAAATTTAAAATATAGAAAAATATAAAAATATAGCGGATCATTATTCTAAAAGAGGGCCTAATCTATCTAAAAAGTATGTATATATACAGTTAGTTGCCTTTTTAACGTTTTTCTCATCCAAAATATCTTGTCAGATCATAGTTATATTTTCTTGGTTAGAAAAACCCTCATTGTCTTGGAGCCATCTTCGCAGAGAAACTACGTTTTCCTTGTCGTCTCCAGCACTATATTTTCAGGGTAGATAAACAATGTTGGTTTTTACTACGCCTCCTAAACTATGTAGTTTTTATTCGACAAACCGGTGGTTCTGGTACTTAGCTTAGTTACTCACGACCACGGCTGTTGTAGCTGGTTAAAATAACATGTACGGTCAAATGCAAAAATAAGTATTGATAGGAACTTCTCAAAAATATGTCCCACGACCTTATTACGCCGGTGTAAGAGCGTATGGTACTTATTTTTGAATCTTTGTCTAAATACATATATTATTATTACATAGTAAGGTAACCTTGGTTTATATCTATCTTCTTTTCCTCGGTCGGTAAAAGCCCGTCGAGGGAATAGGCTTAAAGGAATCATGTTATAGGCGATGCAGCTAGCTACCCGTCACTATTTTGATTTCCCTTTCCATCTATACCTCAATCATGCTAAACGTGGCCTTTAGGTCTTGTTACCTCAGGCCTTGTCTACCCCGTAAGGGATATAGACGTGATTTGTGTATGTGTCAACTGTCAAAATGAACACGATGGCGATCGCGAGCGAGTTAGACAATAAGCCTTCACGTATTTTGTGACCGAAGACCTACACTAACCATATGATATATGTATGCATGTATGCATGTATTACTCAAGAAAAGTGCAAACTTAGAACAAAGCTTCGGATAACTAATTATAGGGTAGGTACAATCTTTATACTCGCCACTCGGCAGAATTAGCGCCCTATTTGCAGCCTGGAACACGTAATGCATTTTCTTATTACCTGCTTTGCCGCTAACTCTGCTTGCCTAGACTAATTACCTGTGATCCATGGTAGGTTGATGGTGAAGGAGGTGGCTTTATCTTGGAAAACGTCACTATTCTGATTCCCCTTTCCACCCGTATAGTAATCATGCTTAACGTGGCATTTAGGTCTTGTTACCTTAGACTCTGGCTACCCCGTAAGGGATACAGACGTGATTTGTGTATGTTTGTATGTATGAAAAACGTTTACCATTTTAGCTAAGAAATCCTGAAATATTATCACTACATAGTATAAAATAAAGTCGCTTTCTCTGTCCCTATGTCCGTATGTATGCTTATATCTTCAAAAGTACACAACGGATTTTGATGTGGTTTTTTTTAATAGGTAGAGTAATTCAAGAGGAAGGTTTTTATGTATAATTCTATGCAGACGAAGTCGCGGGCAGAAGCTAGTAATTAGATAAATGCGAAAGTGTGACCTTTTCACGCTTAAACCGTTTGGCCGATTTCAGTGAAATTTGGTATAGTGATTGTTCAACTCCAGAGCCATAAGACGGTTTTATCTCGAAATTTTTTATAGTTCCCACAGGATAGCAAAAAGTTAATAAAATACGGGCAACGGTAATACCTAATTAAATGAATAAGACAACTCCGCATATTTCATTACACCCGCGTTTACACAAAGCGCAGTTGTGCACCGCAAGCGCAGGCAAATGTTTATTTTCTTCCCATTAACGCTTTGTATTTTTAAACCTGACCGTAGAACCGTAGCATACTAGACCTTACCTCTCCAAAGATAGGGGTGAAAATACATCAGAGAGCGACAACTGCACATTTTCTAAATGTACCCAGAAATATCAACGCGAAATGTAAAATGTTCACGTACGTATTGAAAGAAAATATACGCGATGCTGTACGTATAAAATTTACTTTTTATGTATACAGGGTGGAGGATTTCTAGAAACTGGGCTGGAAGTATGGTGTTATCTAAGTAAATGTTGTAATAAGAGTTACATTTCTACGATAAATTTTATAGTGGATATGTTTTAAAGTGACATAACACAATAAGTGAAAAAAACATAATTTTATTTTTGCAAACTGGCCGCCAAGGGCTCTTTTTTCATGTATTTTTTAAATCTACCAGCGCATTCGGAAAGACCATCATTGCCAAGAAGAATGCGCCGCAAGAAGCTTGGCAAAAAGTAATTTTTTGTTAATAAAATACATTAAGCTACTACAATACTTAAATTAAATACATTTATAAAAGGATGTATAAAGTCTCTACTAGGCAAAGTAAAACGAAGTATGAGAAAAAAAATAAGTTCAGTGGAGGTGTAAAACGCCTCCACCGTTAAATAAATTAATTGGAGACATCTCCAATATCGAAGAGAAAAAAAAACAAAATTATGAAATCTACATTTTCATGTCAAGTAACCGATAAGCTTTTGGATTACGAAAGCAAACTTACGTATACACACAATGCTGAGCATCTATTTTTAATGTCTGTGTTTTTTTTCTTGTTATTTTTGCTATAAAATTGTGTATATTCTTTTATATTTGTGTGTCTTGCAAAAAGGAATAAATGTCTTCTTTTTTCTTTTCTTAATAGTTGAGAGGGAACCAACTTTTTCATGTTAAGACTTGTTCTCATTAGCGATTGTCGTTCAATTCGTGAACGGATTTAAGTTGATCAACTAAAATCGCCTCGTGAGAACCACGCTTTAGTGGGCCCAAATCCCAGATTAGGTGTAGATGTGCCATTGAACGCTCTACTATAGGACCGATGCTATCTTTGTTTGTTGTCCTCACCCAATTGAAACTTCAATTAAGCTTATGACAAAGTACTAAGTTACACCAACAAAATAGATGCGCATAACGATTTGTTTTTTATTTTTAACCTTTTGAACGCCAAGCTTAGCCGAAGCTAATACACATACACATACACAAAGCACGTCTTTATCCCTTACGGGGTGGACAGAGCTTAAAGTAACAAAACCTACAGGCCAACATAGATAGATTATAGTCTGGAATAACACATAGGCTACTTTTTATTTTATCGCTTCTAAGCGATAAGAGCGCTTATTGTCTATTTTGTTCCTTGTACTCTTATACTGTTTTTTTGGTGTTTAAGTACCTTTATTTCCTAACTAGCTGTTGCCCGCAACTTCGTCTGCATATAATTCGTTTATCGCTATCCCGCGGGAATTACGCAATTTTCCGGGATAAAAAGTAGCCTATGTGTTATTCCCGACTATAATCTATCTATGTTTCAAATTTCTTTCAGATCCATCCAGCCGTTCAGGCGTGAAAGAGTAACAAACATCCAAACATACTCACAAACTTTCACATTTATAATATTAGTAGGATCTAATCTAATCAGCCCACATCCACCCACAGCTGGGTAAAGCCCTCTTCATTTCCACGCCAGGCCCGGTCCAGTCTCATGTAGTTTTCCATTTCCTACAAGCCATTATTTTCACATCACTTTTGTATTCAGTCGCCACCAGGGCCGGCGACGCCGATCGAAATTAAATCGAGTTTCTACCACGCTTGCTGCATCCATAACAATGTGATCCCTCTATACTTTGAGAGTTATACATACATGCATACTTTGTAATAGGGTTGTATGCTTCTCCAGATATAAAACGCCGGCCAAGCGCGGCTCCGACTCGCGCGCCGAGGTTTCTCTACTTTGTAGATAGGTAAATGTAAGTTCCAGCGTTAAAAGAGTCGGTGTCAGCCAAGGAAACACTGCAATAATAATACGAGAATACTTTAATAAATATTTTTTTACAAATTAACTTTTATACACAAGCACATCTCACCTATAACTATGTATGTAGTTACAAGCCTTCGTTGGCTGACACCGACTCCAGAAATAACAATAATTGTAACAACATTAGATCTACGATCTAATATATATTGATAAGTAGAAAAAGTAAGTTGATTATTAAGTTGTAGAAGAATATGCAATTATTTTTTTCTTTTTAGTGCGTATTAGTTTGTTTTGGAATAGTTTCTTTTTGTGAAGTTTATTTGTAGAATGTTGTTTAAGAAGTTTGTAGAAGTTTATTTGTTATCACAACCATACCTTGGGCTCTGTACCCAGTATGGGATAAAGACGTGATTTATGTATGTATGTTTATATGTATGTCATAGCCAACTAAAGTCGTTCAAAATTTAGAAAGCTCTCAGCTGACACCATTTATTATGTACCCCGAGCGAATTGGCGTCACCAAATGCGTCTGAAACGGAATTATTCATTTTAGAAACAGAAAAAGCATCTAACGGGAACAGTCGTTTTATTTAATCACTAGCCTCTGCCCGCGACTTCGTCTGCGTAGAATTATACATATAAAGCTTCCTCTTGAATCACTATATCTATTAAAAAACCGCATCAAAATCCGTTGCGTAGTTTTAAAAATATAAGCATACATAGGGACAGACAGCGGAAAGCTACTTTGTTTTATACTATGTAGTGATGTCACATTACTTTATTTCACTTTTTTGCTGACTGTACTTTTTACATACATACAAACATAAATCACATACAGGGTAGAGAGAGCCTAAGGTAACACGACTTAAAAGCCACATTTAACATAATTGTGGGCGTACAGATGGCAAGGGGAATCAAAATAGTGATGAGTTGCTAGCCCCATCCCCATCGGGTTCGATTCCTGGCCATTGCTCTAATTTTCAGTGTCGTTTAGATTTTTTTTTTTTTCGTTACACCTACAAAAAATATCTCGCTCCTTTTTCTCCAGAAATTCCTAACATCGTACAACAAAGAAACCTATTAACTTTAAATGTGAAGAAAGTCGTGCAATAAAGCAAAGTGATACACTGCAAAGCTGTTACCAACCATTTCTATATTCGTATGCATAGTTTCCCAGACAATAGCCAGTTACTTTTAGAGGAACTCAAACAAAACAACATAAGTCATTTAATATGATTGCAAAGCCACAATGGAGATTGGTTGATGGATTTACGCAGTCTATTCCCTCATGGCTCGGCCCTTTGCGAGTGTAGTGATGCCCTGGATCAGAGGCTACGGATTCGGATGCCGCTTCTTTTTAGCGGATTTTTAACGAATCTTACTTTCAACTCTCTTCCTTCGGACTTCGGTCTTCGGTTCCCAAGCATATCATCTGCCTGGAGAGAGATTTCTCTATTGTAGCCTCCCCTACATAGTTAAGAGTTGCAGGCCCCTTACAATTACCTTTACATTACAAATATGACGAGAACCTACGATGTTTGTCCATAAGAATAAATAAGAACATAATAGAACGGAAACTCCCGCTCCGGCCGGACTCAAGGTCACGATATTAGAGTACCCGTTAAGCGGGTATTTTAGTCGGGCTGCCACGGCGGGCGTCGTTGACTGCTTCGCTGTTTGCGCGTTACGTACCTACCTTCGTATTGGAATCAAATAACAATGACGTCAAGTTATTGTGGTTTATCTGGGTAAAATAATAATTTAAAATAAATAAAAACTTATATTTTAGCGATATTATCTTTAGACGTAAGTAATATTTAACAGTAAGCAACCCTAGCAACACGCCTGGACGACACAGGGGTGTAACGATGTGAAGGGGGAAGTAGGTATATAAATGGCGGCGTTTTGGACGCGGTCAAAAGAGATTCCGTTCTACTATGTTATTATTTATTCTTATGGTTTGGCTTCATATTCTATACGCATTGCATTTCAAATTGTCCATGGTCAATTGGTCATACATTGTCGAGTTGGTGAAATAGAGGCCATATCATACGAAGTGCGACCGGAACCAGAGGATTGTCTCACTCGCACACTAGCATCTTACAGATCTTTTTAGAGACGGGAGGCAATTCTCCACTTTGATACATTTTACACGGTTGCGAGCGAGAGCTCAGTCACACTTTTGAAGCAGTACTCAGTCTAGTTTGTATAGTAAGTCCATGGGCAGGACTAGAGTACTTACAAACGCAGCAGACGCCCAGTCCGTGGGCGCAGTCGCCGGCGGACTGCCCCTCCCTCTGCCTGCAGTCGTAGGGGTTGAGGCAGATGCCTGCCCGGGCTGTCTTGTAGCCTGACGGCTGGCACTCGCGCTCGCCGCCGACTGGGAAGAAGTTGAGCACCTTGCCGAGAGTGAAGATGCCGCCTGGGAAAGATAAAGAAGTATTTGTCTATTGGATATGACAGAGCTGAGGGTAATGTTATACCCCAGTGGGTATAACCTTATATTAGAAATCACTTTAAGTATTAGAAAAACTTGCTGGGCAGTTCCAGGGTATCTTAAACTAGGATCCGTGACATGTATGCCAGAGGTCCGCGTCTACTCAAAGTTTTTTCTAATACATAAAGTGGTTTCTAATATTCGGTTTTTTTTTCTTTTCCTATAAGCTTAGACAGTGGTCTGCAGGTGACGGAATGATATCACGAAATTTTATTACTTTAAACTGGTATTTTCGGTTTTTTGAACGCTCTTAATCACTTTTGGGTAAAAACTGGTATTAGGGATGGTCAACCATCGATCCAAACTAATGAATTAAAAAAATATATTTTCTCTTTATATTTCAAGGGCGGCACGGGATTAACGAACCTCAACTCAGAAAGCCCTGGTCTTCGACTTCGGGCTCCTGCTAGAGCCTCGATCGTAATTCCTTACTTAACGTACCTACATGACGCACTCGGCGAGGACATGTTGGGTCGTTCTTTATACCTATTATGCTTAAGTGCCTGTGTTATGGCCTAGATAGTTCCATCCGTCGTTTGATCAACATACTACTGAGTTGCTTTAACAGATTGAAAACATCGACAGCCTCTGCCGTTAAATTTTCCAAGCAAGCTATAAAGTCAAAACTTGCTATTCGCGCGCAACGTTTTCATGCAGCAAATTTTACGGTCGAACACTCAATAAAATCAAATGTTTCACGATACTCGGAAACTTTGTATCTTCACAAACTGCTTCTGCACATAAAACTTTACCGCGGTGATAAGATGACTGCAGAATGTAAATACTGACGCGGGCAATATTGCTAAAACATGCATATAGTTCGGGCGGAATTTGCATAAGATAAGCTGCGTTGGCGTTTCCGCGAAGACGGGAAAACTGGGGATAACACGGTGGCCTCGTTTAGTGGGTGAAGTCGGGTAAAAATTCTCGAGTTGGTGCTAACAATTAGAGGTCTTCGCACATTAGACCAACTCCACGCCAATCCGACACCAACTCAACTCTCACTCTCGATGAGTAGTCAACTAGTTGATCCACCCAATGGTCACCAGTGGGCAATGCGTTGTCAACGAGTGGACAACTCGGTGTCAACGAGTGGACGAACGCAGTCAACGAACAGTCAACGCAGTCAACGAACGCATAGTCGTTGCGTGGACAACGTGTGGTCGTTGCGTGGACGACGTGTGGTCATCGCGTGACAAACGTGTCGGGGTTGACCTTTAGTGTACGATGCGTAGGCCACTCGTTGTACACTACTTTATAATCATTTTTTGAAATTAAACCTAGAACATATGACACGGGGCTTAAATTTCAATGTCTAGCATAGAGTCGAGTCGCCGTTGAGTTGTTTTAATGTGCGAAGACCTTAAAGATTCTCGAGTTAGTGCCAACAATTAACCTTTTCGGCGCCACGTCAAATACAAGAGACGTCACCCATACGCCAGACGTCTTTATTGCGATGCCTTAAATTAAACCTAAACCCAATTGAACGAAGGCTGATTTGCATTGAAGTAATCAACGTATATATAGGTCGTTGACGTTGAACCTGCGATGCTGATATATGTGGCGTTGGCGTTGAAAAGGATAAAGTATTCTATGCTGGTCCGGGAGCAAAGAAAAAACATAGAAGGTACCAATTGCTTTTCTTCCCGCGCAGATGAAGTCCATAGAAAATCTTAGGAATCATGTTATAGACGATGTGGCTGTTTTTATTCCCCTGTCCACCTTTACGCCCACAATCATAAACATGGCCTTTAGGTCTTGTTACCTTAGGCTTTGTCTAACCCGTAAGGGATAATGACGTGATCTATGTAACTATGTATGTATTAAAGTATATACTTAAGTGAATGCTGAAAAGTTTTAAAAGAACGCTCCGAACTCATTAAATTACATGAAGACTGTATACGCAAAATTAAAAGCAGTGCAGAGACCGTACCAAGAAAATAGAGAGGATATTTTAAAATGTAACGTCGCAGTATTTTGTGTACTCTGTTATTAAAATCCGCCAAGTTTAGATTACGAGGAAGAATATTAACAAACATACGTGTTGCTCTTTGCAACAAAAAGAGCGGGTATACAGTAGAAACTGCGCGGCGAATTTTATAATTATACTAGCTTCTGCCCGCGACTTCGTCTGCGTAGAATTATACATAAAAACCTTCCTCTTGAATCACTCTATCTATTAAAAAAAACCGCATCAAAATCCGTTGTATAGTTTTGAAGATATAAGCATACATAGGGACATAGGGACAGAGAAAGCGACTTTATTTTATACTATGTAGTGATAGTGATATACTTAACAGTACTATTATTACCTTAGTATCATTATGTTCAATTATTTGTGTATAGAAATATTTAAATTGTATAATCACTAAAACTACTGTTTTCTTTAGAACCTTAAAAGCCATGCTTGCAGTTGGAAAAACGCCTCCACTTTGACAGGCGTTTCGGCAGCTATTCCCACGCTATTCCGTTCCATTCAGACACCTTAATAAGAACTTTTTAGGAATTCAATATTTAAAAAATAATGATGAAGAGGCTAGTAATTCTATAATCCTACTAATATTATAAATGTGAAAGTTTGTGAGTATGTTTGAATGTTTGTTACTCTTTCGCGCTAGAACGGCTTTACAGATCTGGATAAAATTTGGAACATAGATAGATTATAGTCTGGAATAACACATAGGCTACTTTTTATCCCGGAAAAATATAATATATCTCCCTAGGCTTAGACAAACACGTTAAGAATTCAAAACGTGCTATTAATATTTATTTTGTTTCAGCTGATTATCTAATGAAAACGCAATAAAAAGCACAAATGTTACACATGCAGACCAACCTAGAAAACATATATATTTCACACAGGCTTGGTTATCTTGCACGTGAGTAGCGGAGTAGCAAGGTAAAAAAAAAATTGCATTGAAATTTTATGTAGGTTTACTAGCAAATACAAAAGACTACTCCAGTACTATGTCAAATGAAATAAAATGTTCTACATCTCTCTTCGATGCTGCGAGTAGCATCTGCAGAACGCATGCCCGCCGGCCACGAAGTACTTATGACAGGAGATGTCCGTCAATAGTTATTACTACAGACACCGGGAAGCAAAAGACCGCCGGCCCCAAGCATATAGACGGTCGAGCGTAAGCGAGGCCGGATAATTTGAGGCTAGTTTTTAGGGTTCCGTACCGTAAGAATAAAATCGGGACCCTATTACTTAAACCTCGCTATCCCTCCGTCTGGCTGTCTGTCCGACACTTGAAATTTTCACAGAGGATATATTTCTGTTACCGCTATAACAACAAATACTAAAAACAGAATATTTTTATGTCTGTCTGTCTATGTAAGTACCTAACCAATATAAAATGATCTCACACCGCCTACATTTTACTTTGCCGGTTTTTTCCATTACAGATACATAGATCCACAGTCTACGACTGCTGCTGCGGCGCCAGTTTTACAAAAAGAGGTACACTCGCCTTTTAAATGCACCATGGACGTCGGTAAAATCTCAGCCTCAGCTGTCTATTCTAATGTTTGCAGGAACGTTTTCAATTAAGGCAACTCCTGTGGTTGCTTTCTCTAGCGACTCTCGACACCGCCCCTGGCTTACAATTTTATAGATTTATGAACATACTTCATCCTTATTTACTGTGCAGGCGGTTTTATAAGGAAGAGAGCATATTGCGTAACGGAGTTTTACAGTAAGGGTGCGGCTCCACTGAGGCGGAGACGAGCGGAGCGGAGAGGAGACGTGTGGGGATCGACCAATCATATTACATGAAATCCACATCGCTCTTCGCGCACATCTCCAGCTCTGTAATATGATTGGTCGATCCCCACACGTCTCCTCTCCGCTCCGCTCGTCTCCGCCTCAGTGGAGCCGCACCCTAAGTTGTGACATTTTGTTGGACTAATATTTCTATACTAACTAAAGATGAGACATGCTGAGCAGTGAGATATGAATAGACTTGTAAATTAAATTGATTTATTTCAGGCCAGTTAGACACACACACACACACACACAAATCACGTCTTTATCCCTTACGGGATAGACAGGCGGTATCAGGTAAGGTAACAAGACCTGGCCACGTTAAGCATGATTGTGGCCGTATAAGTGGAAAGGGGAACCAAAATAGTGATGGGTTGCTGGCCGCATCGCCTATAACATGATGCCTATGCCCATGCTATGTATTGATATAATACAATGAAATTAATAATAATTAAATAAAAAGCAGTTCGGCTAAACGTGGCCCGAAAGGCCTTGTTACATTATGCTCAGTCTACCCCGTAAGGGATAAAGACGTGATTTGTGTATGTATGTGTTAAATAAATTAATACAATAAGCAATTTAAAAAAGTAAGATCATTATACAACAGTAGACGCCGTGCGAGACTGAGAGACAGACCGACAGACAATTTATGGCCTAAACCACTGGAACTAGAGACTTGCTCGTCGTATTGATATCACAATAAATAAATCAGAATAATCATAGAGCTGAATTAGAGAATTAAGAACCTCCTCCTTTTTTTGAAGTTGGTTAAGGACAGAGCCGCGACCATAAAATAGTTGATTGGTAATGACCAGACTCGAACCCATGACCGCTGATTCTATTATCAAGCCGCAAACAAATGGGCGAAAATCATAGGAATCATGTTTTAGGCGATGCGGCTAGCAACCCATTACTATTTTGATTCCATTTTCCATATATACCTAGCCCCACAATCTTGCTAAACGTGGCCTGTAGGTATTGTCATCTTAAGCTCTGTCTACCCCGTCAGGGATACAGACGTGATTTTTTTATTGTGTGTGTGTGTATTGTACCTAAACAAACCGGTCTTACAGTAACACATTTTAATACTTAACAGGCGACTCAGAATGTGACATTAAATAGGATCGTCCTCGTGATAGCGCATTAACATAATTTATATTCGACAGCTGCTATTAGCATTTAAGTAAGTATGTATATATACAGCTTTTAAAATTCATACGGACGTATGTTACCCGACATGGTTTCCGATTTCGCGAAATTTTTTTATGGCCATTTTTGTGAAAATTAAAACACTCACCCTTTTCGTCAAATTATACACCTTCGATGGCAGTTCAAAAAACAAAAAGCTACAGAAAAATAAATTGCCACGAAATGTTATTATGTTAAAATGTTGTAGGTATGTTTAGACATCTTCAGTGGCCTGAAGATGTCTAACACGGCCAGAATATTTACTCATATTTAAACAGGCGCTAAACACTTTAAATGACGATAACTTTTTTTGCTGACATTAGATTTCAGTAAAATTAAATCTTATATGTATATGCCCTGATATAAGCCTTAACTACTTGTGAAACCCGTAATAAAATCTGTTGCATAGTTTTAGAGATTAGCGAATACAGACATTAATGAACACATCCATACATACATACAGACAGACAAAAATTAAAAAATCTACTTTTTGTGTTTCATTGCTCTGCCCAGATCGATAGCACTCTATTTTGATGAATTTATTTAATGTACAGACACGAATTGAACTCTGATTTATTATTATGTATGTACAGTTGTAAAAAAATTGCTACGTAAGAATCATATTATGAGGGAGAGAGAGTAACATTTATTTACACACATTCGATACACGTAGATATAAAATAGGAAGAAATACAACATACCCATATCGTCGCTTGTAATATGAATAACCGCCAAATGGCGATTTTTCAGGAGAGGCCAAAAAGTAATTTGCAAATTAGAAAAAGTGTTGTAACTTTTTATATACATAGCCTATTGGAATTATGTTTATAGCTTTTATCTTATATTTTGTGAGATCTTTTAGATAAATGGGGTCTTATAGAGACCCCATTTATCTAAAAGCTATTAAAGTTTAGAAAATCGCATGGCGGTTACGTTAATTTTTTCATTTTTATGTGTAGTTACATTAAAATGTATTTAAAAAAATTAAGATCAGTTTACGGTATGACACTTTTTTTTTTAAATAACGTAACGCACGCAGTTTTCAAAATGTGGACTTACATTAAAAGAGTTATTTATAGCAATCCCAATCTTATTCACTTGTAATAAAGTCTGACATACAAAAAAATCTTTTCGTTTAGTTAATTTATGGCATGGTTTGTAAGATGAATAAAATAGGTCTAAGTACAGGTAAATCTGAAAAACTACAGGTTAGTAGTACACATTAGTTGTTTTGATACAAAATTTGATGCCAAATAAATTTTGTTTGCTTTCAACCGGCATCGACAGACTCGTTAGTTCAATGAACTAACGAGCTGCTGACTGTACTGAGCTAACTAGTATTTATCATTTCAAAAGTGTCACAAGTTTATGGCTGGCAATACAAAATTGAACCTTTTTCTAGTGATTTAAGCGTCAATTTTAAATACGTTCAAAGTTAAACATAGTACATTGAAAAGTGATTATATAAATTGTTTGTGGATCAGGATACTGCGCTTATATATACGACTAGCGGTTGCCGCGACTCCGTCTGTGCAAATTCGCTCATCACTATCCCGCGGGAACTATGCTATTTCCCGGGATTAAAACTATCCTATGTCCATCCCCGGGACTGACAGTATGTCTGTACCTTCCGTTAAAATCGGTTCGTTGGTTTAGGCGTGAAAACAAACAGACAGACAGAATTACTTTCGCATTTATATAATATACTAGCTTCTGCCCGCGACTTCGTCTGCGTAGAATTATACATAAAAACCTTCCTCTTGAATCACTCTATCTATTAAAAAAAACCGCATCAAAATCCTTTGAGTAGTTTTGAAGATATAAGCATACATAGGGACAGAGAAAGCGACTTTATTTTATACTCTGTAGTGACAGTGATAGTGATAGTGAGTAGTGATATAGTAATGAATCAACTTCCATTCTGGTCTGGGAGCAAAGAAAAAACATACAATGTACCAGTTGCTTCTCTTCCCGCGCAGATGGTAAAAGCCCATCGAGGGAATGGGCGAAAATAGAAATCATGTTATAGGCGATGTGGCTGGCAACCCATCACTATTTTGATTCCATTTTCCACCTATACGCTCACAATCTTGCTAAACGTGGCCTGTAGTTGTTACCTTAGGCTCTGTCTACCCCGTAAGGGATAAAGACGTGATTTGTATGTGTGTATGTATATGTATGTTTACGAGGGTTGTGAAATAAAGAATGTCTCAGATCGTAGGAACTTGTCGCACGAGCCAAAAGCGAGGGCGATAAACAAACGACCTGAAGCTTGTCATCACCACCCGAAGTGTACACAACTTGACGCCTCCCCCTGCCCAGGAAGTGGAAAGTTCCGCTCGCGTAGCGGGTGGTAAATAGTTGCTTACGGCCTGGGGCGACGTAAAATAATAACAAGACTTGTTTTATGTTTACTTTGTGCAAATACAAAGCTATAATGTTACTGAAAACTCAAAAGGCTTGTATTCAGAAATGTAATTATAATTTTCCGCCCGGCCGGTCAAAGAGTCAACTGTGGGGAATAATTTACACTATCATGAGCTAAAATTGGGTTAACTTTGCCTTTGTGAGTTTTGTAGCTTTAAACCTTTGTTCATGAAATCACGTATTTATCCCTTACGAGGTAGACTGAGCCTAAGACAACAAGACAACGCTACGTTTAAAATAACTAAAAAAACTAGAACGGAGCGAAGCCGCGAGCAACCGCTAGTTGTTATATATTGCTATGGCGATAGTTCGAGTACATACATAAATACCGTCACGCCTCTTTCGTACAGGGGTAGGCAGAGACTACTTTGTTCCACTTGCTACGATCCTGACATACCTTAGCTTCATCCACATTTATCAATGTCTTCATACATGGTCGCCTATAACTCCTATCCCCGCCTATGTCGCCTATGTCGCCTATTTTTCTCTTAATATTTCATTTTATTTTATTTTATTTTGTAAATTCTATTATGGATGCAAGTCTGGAATAAAAACATTACATTTCATTTCATAACATGATTCCTAAAATTTTCGCCCATTTTATTATTATGTGGTGTTCAAACAAAAACACAAATAACACAAAACAAAAACATAGGAACATAATACAAAATATAGAATTTACCAGTTGCTTCTCTTCCCGCGCAGATGATAAAAGCCCATCGAGGGAATGGGTGAAAGTCTTAGGAATCATGTTATAGGCGATGCGGCTAGCAACCCATCACTATTTCCCTTTCCACCTGTACGCCCTTAATAATGCTAAACGTGGCCTTAAGGATTTGTTACCTTAGGCTCTGTCTACCCCGTAAGGGATAAAGACGTGATATATGTATGTATGGTGTTCAATAAAGAGTTATTGTATTGTATGGAAAGCGACCAGTTATTCTTGCACGTCATTAATACATGAATAAATGTTCCACAACAAGTGAAATAAGAACAAATGATCATTAGCGTTGACCAACATTTCCTCGTCAAAATCGGAATGACCGAAAAGATTAGTCACAATAAAAACATGATTAAATTCGGTCGCATCAAGTTTTTTGCGCGTACCGTTGGATCTCACTACACTTTCACTTACTTATCAAACGTGGGATCTGAATAGTATAAATTAAATTCACTCGCTTGTATTTACTAGACTACTCCGCATCTATCATTAACGTCCCACTGCTGGGCTCAGGCCTCCCCGCACAAAGAGAGAGCTGGGGCTGTAGTTCCCACGCGGGCCCAGTGCGGATTGGGAACTTCGCACCATTAAATTGCTTCGCAAGTGTGTGTAGGTTACCAGATGAGTTAAACTATTCCAAACGTGGCATTTAAGTATATGTATAGACTAGTATTTTGCGTGGGGGCCGCGGGCCCCGAGGGCCCCGCGGAGGTCCCTGCCACCCTGTTTTGTTTTAATAATCCTAACCTTTTTTTTTTTACTATATACTTTGGCCGCCTTTTTGAAACTGCCACCACGGATAAAGTATTCTGCGTGGGGGCCGCGGAGGATACCCTGCCATCCTGTTGTTTTTCAAATATTTCAAACCTATTTTTACTTTATTCTTTGGCTGCCCTCTCGGGAAAAGCAATTCGCATGCGGGCCGCGGGCCCCACGGGACCCGCGGAGGGCACCCTGCCAGCCTGTTGTTTTTTCAATTATTTATAGCCTTTTTTACTATATTCTATGGCCGCCATTTTAGAAAAAGCATTTCGCATGGGGGCCGCGGGCCCCACGGGACCCGCGGAGGGTACCCTGCCAGCCTGTTGTATTTTCAAATATTACTACATTCTATAGCCGTCATTTTGAAACCACTACCTTGGAAAAAGTACTTCGCATGGGGACCGCGGGCCCCACGGGACCCGCGGAGGTTACCCTGCCAGCCTGTGTTATTTTTAAATATTACTACATTCTTTGGCCGTCATTTTGAAACCGCCACCTTGGAAAAAGTATTTCGCGAGAGGGCCGCGGCCCCCGCGGGGACCGCGGAGGGTAGCCTGTATTTTTTTCAAATATTTCTTACCTTTTTTTTACTTTATTCTTCGGCCGTTATCTTGGGAACAGCATCTCACATGGGGGCCGCGGGCCCCACGGGACCCGCGGAGGGTACCCTGCCAGCCTGTTGTATTTTCAAATATTACTACATTCTATAGCCGTCATTTTGAAACCACTACCTTGGAAAAAGTACTTCGCATGGGGGCCGCGGGCCCCACGGGACCCGCGGAGGTTACCCTGCCAGCCTGTGTTATTTTTAAATATTACTACATTCTTTGGCCGTCATTTTGAAACCGCCACCTTGGAAAAAGTATTTCGCGAGAGGGCCGCGGCCCCCGCGGGGACCGCGGAGGGTAACCTACCAGCCTGTATTTTTTTCAAATATTTCTTACCTTTTTTTTACTTTATTCTTCGGCCGTTATCTTGGGAGCAGCATCTCACATGGGGGCCGCGGGCCCCAAGGGACCCGCGGAGGGTACCCTGCCAGCCTATTGTTTCTTCAAATATTTCTAGCCTTTTTTCTATATTCTTTGGCCGCCATCTTAGGAAAAGCATTTCGCATGGAGGCCGCGGGCCCCAAGGGACCCGCGGAGGGTACCCTGCCACCCTGTTTTTTTTTTCAAATATTTCTCACCTTTTCTTTTACTTTATTCTTCGGCCGTTATCTTGGGAACAGCATCTCACATGGGGGCCGCGGGCCCCACGGGACCCGCGGAGGGTACCCTGCCAGCCTATTGTTGGGGCCGCGGGCCCCACGGGACCCGCGGAGGGTACCCTGCCAGCCTGTATTTTTTTCAAATATTTCTAACGTTTTTTACTACATTCTTTGGCCGTCATTTTGAAACCACCACCTTGGAAAAAGTATTTCGCGTGAGGGCCGCAGCCCCCGCGGGGACCGCGGAGGGTAACCTACCAGCCTGTATTTTTTATAAAACAGCATCTCACATGGGGGCCGCGGGCCCCACGGGACCCGCGGAGGGTACCCTGCCAGCCTATTGTTTCTTCAAATATTTCTAGCCTTTTTTCTATATTCTTTGGCCGCCATCTTAGGAAAAGCATTTCGCATGGAGGCCGCGGGACCCTGCCAGCCTGTATTTTTTTCAAATATTTCTAATCTTTTTTACTTTATTCTTTGGCCGCCATCTTTGGAAAAGCATTTCGCATGCGGGCCGCGGGCCCCACGGGACCCGCGGAGGGTACCCTACCATCCTGTTTTTTCCAAATATTTATAACCTTTTTTACTTTATTCTTTGGCCGCCATCTTGGGAAAAGCATTTCGCGTGGAGGCCGCGGGCCCCGCGGGACCCGCGGAGGTTACCCTACCAGCCTGTGTTTTTTTCAAATATTTCTATACTTTTTTACTATATTCTTTGCCCGCTATTTTGAATCCACAACCTTCGAAAAAATTAGGTTCCTTAGATTACTCTTCCCACCTAGAATGACACTTGGTCGAGCACAACCCATCTATCTCGACTGGCCACTGAGATAATCACGTTTCAATTTTGTATGGCGGCCATCTTGTTTTCGCAATTTAAAAAAAAATTACCGGTTCACCCATGGGCTGGCTGTTCTGAGCGACTTTAGTTCCAGGCAAACTCGATAGGGCAAGTCGTTGCGGAGAACTGGCCCATGTCTCAAGTCAGTTTCCACGTTCAGGTCCATTTTGCATTTTTTTTGTACTTGTAATAAAATTTCTTATGCGACGGTGTATAAAGATGAACCCTATTTCTAAAAGCTGCTATACAACACAAGTGAGTCTATGAGTCTGACATTACTTTGTATGGCGGCCATCTTGGAAAATGGCGGAATCGAAAAATAATTTCTAGCATCAGAATCTGTGGCCCTGAAGAGGCTCGGATGCAAAATTTTACTCAGAACGGACTCAAAAAAAATTTGGCCGCCATTTTGAATCCGCCATTTTGGAAAAAAATTTGGTTCGTTAAATTACTCCGCCCACTTTGAACAACATTTGTTCGAGCACCACCCACCTTTTGCGACTGGCCTCTGAGATATTTGCGTTTCAATTTTGTATGGCGGCCATTTTGTTTTTGCAATTTTGAAAAAAAAATACTGGTCCACCCATTGGCTGGCTGTTCTGAGTGACTTTTGTTCCGGGCAAACTCGATAGGGCAAGTCGTTGCGGAGAGCTGGCCCATGTGTCAGGTCGGTTTCCACATTCAGGCCAATTTTGCTTTTAATTGTACTTTTAATATAATTTCTGGTGCGACAGTGTATAGAGCCGAACCCCACCTCTTATGGGTTCCTCAAAACAACAGGTCAAATATTCAGAAATTACTTTGTATGGCGGCCATCTTGGAAAATGGCGGAATTGAAAAATAAAGTATGCCATTAGAATCTATGGCCCTAAAGAGCCCCGGATGCAAAATTTCAATCGGATCGGATAAAAAAAAATTTTGGCCGCCATTTTGAATCCGCCATCTTGGAAAAAAAATTACTTAGTCAGATTTCCCCTTCAACTCTGAATGACATTTGGTCGAGCACCACCCGTCTATCTCGACTGGCCTCTGAGATATTCGCGTTTCAATTTTGTATGGCGGCCATCTTGTTTTCGCCATTTTGAAAAATCTTGGACCGGCTCACCCATTTGCCGGCTGTTCTGAGCGATTTTAGTTCCGGACAAACTCGATAGGTCGAGCCGTTGCGGAGAACCGCCCCATGTGTCGGGTCAGTTTCCACGTTCAGGTCGATTTCGTATTTTTCTGGTGGTCGTGGGGGCATTTCTGATACGACGGTGTATAAAGTCGAGCCTTACCTCTTACGGGTTCTTCAAAACAGCATGTCAGTCAGTGAGTGAGTGAGTGAGTGGGTATTCAGCTATATATATTATAACTAGTATTTCGCGTGGGGGCCGCGGGCCCCAAGGGCCCCGCGGAGGTCCCTGCCACCCTGTTTTGTTTTAATAATCCTAACCTTGTTTTTTTACTATATACTTTTTGCCGCCTTTTTGAAACCGCCACTTTGAAAACAGTGATTCATAACCTACCGCCCTGTTTATTTCAAATATTTCTAACAATTTTTTACTTTAATCTTTGGCCGCCATTTTGTATCCGCCATGTTGGAAAAAGTATTTCGCGTGGGGGCCTGGGGGCCGCGGCCCCCGCGGGGACCGCGGAGGGTAACAACACCCTGTATTTGGAGGCCGCTAAGGGAACCCTGCCATCCTGTTTTGTTTTCAAATATTTCTAACCTATTTTTACTTTATTCTTTGGCCGCCCTCTCGGGAAAAGCATTTCGCATGCAGGCCGCGGGCCCCACGGGACCCGCGGAAGGTTCCCTGCCACCCTGTTTTGTTTTAATAATCCTAACCCTTTTTTTACTATAAGCTTTGGCCGCCTTTTTGAAACCGCCACCTTGGAAACAGTGATTCATACCCTACCGTCCTGTTTTTTTTCAAATATTTCTAACCATTTTAACTTTATTTTTTGGCCGCCATCTTAGGAAAAGAATTTCGCATGGGGGCCGCGGGCCCCACGGGACCCGCGGAGGGTAACCTACCACCCTGTATTTTATCAAATATTTCTAACCTTTTTTACTACATTCTTTGGCCGTCATTTTGAAACCGCTACCTTGGAAAAAGTATTTAGCGTGGGGGCCTGGGGGCCGCGGCCCCCGCGGGGACCGCGGAGGGTTACCTACCTCCCTGTATTTTTTCAAATATTTCTAACCTTTTTTACTACATTCTTTGGCCGTCATTTTGAAACCGCTACCTTGGAAAAAGTATTTCGCGTGGGGGCCTGGGGGCCGCGGCCCCCGCGGGGACCGCGGAGGGTAACACCACCCTGTATTTTTTCAAATATTTCTAACCTTTTTTACTACATTTTTGGCCGCCATTTTGAATGCGCCATCTAGGACAAAAATTTGGTTCATTAGATTACCCCTCCCATCTTGAACGTCACTTGGTCGAGCACAACCCATCCATCTCGACTGGCCTCTGAGATATTGGCGTTTCCATTTTGTATGGCAGCCATCTTGTTTTCGCGCTTTTGAAAAAAAACACCGGCTTACCCATTGGCTGGCTGTTCTGAGCGACTTTAGTTCCGGGCAAACTCGATAGGGCAAGTCGTTGCGGAGAGCTGGCTCATGTGTCAAGTCAGTTTCCACGTTAAGGTCAGTTTTACATTTATTTTGTATTTGTGGTCAAATTTCTTATGCGATGGTGTATAAAGTTGAACCCTATTTCTAAAAGCTGCTATACAACAAGTGAGTCTATGAGTCTGACATTACTTTGTATGGCGGCCATCTTGGAAAATGGCGGAATCGAAAAATAAATTCTGGCGTTGGAATTTTTGGCCTTAAAGAGCCCCGGATGCAAAATTTTACTCAGAACGGACTCAAAAAAAATTTGGCCGCCATTTTGAATCCGCCATTTTGAAAAAAAAAATTGGTTCATTAAATTACACCGCCGACTTTGAACAACATTTGTTAGAGCACCATCCACCTATTGCGACTGGCCTCTGAGATATTCGAGTTTCAATTTTGTATGGCGGCCATTTTGTTTTTGCAATTTTGAAAAAAAAATACCGGTTCACCTATTGGCTAGCTGTTCTGAGTGACTTTTGTTTCGGGCAAACTGAATAGCGCAAGTCGTTGCGGAGAGCTGGCCCATGTGTCAGGTCAGTTTCCACATTCAGGTCAATTTTGCTTTTACTTGTACTTTTAATATAATTTCTAATGCAAAAGTGTATTGAGTCGAACCCCACCTCTTATGGGCTCCTCAAAACAACAGGTCAAAGATACAGAAATTACTTTGTATGGCGGCCATCTTGGAAAATGGCGGAACCGAAAAATAAAGTATGACGTTTGAATCTGTGGCCTCGAAGAGCCCCGGATGCAAAATTTCAATCGGATCGGATAAAAAAAAAATTTGGCCGCCATTTTGAATCCGCCATCTTGGAAAAAAAATTGCTTAGTCAGATTTCCCCCTCGACTCTGAATGACATTTGGTCGAGCACCACCCACCTATCTCGACTGGCCACTGAGATAATCACGTTTCAATTTTGTATGGCGGCCATCTTGTTTTCGCAATTTAAAAAAAAATTACCGGTTCACCCATGGGCTGGCTGTTCTGAGCGACTTTAGTTCCAGGCAAACTCGATAGGGCAAGTCGTTGCGGAGAACTGGCCCATGTCTCAAGTCAGTTTCCACGTTCAGGTCCATTTTGCATTTTTTTTGTACTTGTAATAAAATTTCTTATGCGACGGTGTATAAAGATGAACCCTATTTCTAAAAGCTGCTATACAACACAAGTGAGTCTATGAGTCTGACATTACTTTGTATGGCGGCCATCTTGGAAAATGGCGGAATCGAAAAATAATTTCTAGCATCAGAATCTGTGGCCCTGAAGAGGCTCGGATGCAAAATTTTACTCAGAACGGACTCAAAAAAAATTTGGCCGCCATTTTGAATCCGCCATTTTGGAAAAAAATTTGGTTCGTTAAATTACTCCGCCCACTTTGAACAACATTTGTTCGAGCACCACCCACCTTTTGCGACTGGCCTCTGAGATATTTGCGTTTCAATTTTGTATGGCGGCCATTTTGTTTTTGCAATTTTGAAAAAAAAATACTGGTCCACCCATTGGCTGGCTGTTCTGAGTGACTTTTGTTCCGGGCAAACTCGATAGGGCAAGTCGTTGCGGAGAGCTGGCCCATGTGTCAGGTCGGTTTCCACATTCAGGCCAATTTTGCTTTTAATTGTACTTTTAATATAATTTCTGGTGCGACAGTGTATAGAGCCGAACCCCACCTCTTATGGGTTCCTCAAAACAACAGGTCAAATATTCAGAAATTACTTTGTATGGCGGCCATCTTGGAAAATGGCGGAATTGAAAAATAAAGTATGCCATTAGAATCTATGGCCCTAAAGAGCCCCGGATGCAAAATTTCAATCGGATCGGATAAAAAAAAATTTTGGCCGCCATTTTGAATCCGCCATCTTGGAAAAAAAATTACTTAGTCAGATTTCCCCTTCAACTCTGAATGACATTTGGTCGAGCACCACCCGTCTATCTCGACTGGCCTCTGAGATATTCGCGTTTCAATTTTGTATGGCGGCCATCTTGTTTTCGCCATTTTGAAAAATCTTGGACCGGCTCACCCATTTGCCGGCTGTTCTGAGCGATTTTAGTTCCGGACAAACTCGATAGGTCGAGCCGTTGCGGAGAACCGCCCCATGTGTCGGGTCAGTTTCCACGTTCAGGTCGATTTCGTATTTTTCTGGTGGTCGTGGGGGCATTTCTGATACGACGGTGTATAAAGTCGAGCCTTACCTCTTACGGGTTCTTCAAAACAGCATGTCAGTCAGTGAGTGAGTGAGTGAGTGGGTATTCAGCTATATATATTATAACTAGTATTTCGCGTGGGGGCCGCGGGCCCCGAGGGCCCCGCGGAGGTCCCTGCCACCCCGTTTTGTTTTAATAATCCTAACCTTTTTTTTACTATATACTTTGGCCGCCTTTTTGAAACCGCCACCCTGCCAGCTAGTTGTTTTTTCAAATATTTCTAGCCCTTTTTAATATATTCTATGGCCGCCATCTTAGAAAAAGCATTTCGCATGGGGACCCGCGGAGGGTACCCTGCCAGCCTGTTGTATTTTCAAATATTACTACATTCTATAGCCGTCATTTTGAAACCACTACCTTGGAAAAAGTACTTCGCATGGGGGCCGCGGGCCCCACGGGACCCGCGGAGGGTACCCTGCCAGCCTGTTGTATTTTCAAATATTACTACATTCTATAGCCGTCATTTTAAAACCACTACCTTGGAAAAAGTACTTCGCATGGGGGCCGCGGGCCCCACGGGAGCCGCGGAGGGTACTCTACCAGCCTGTTGTATTTTCAAATATTACTACATTCTTTGGCCGTCATTTTGAAACCACTACCTTGGAAAAAGTACTTCGCATGGGGGCCGCGGGCCCCACGGGACCCGCGGAGGGTACCCTGCCAGCCAGTTGTATTTTCAAATATTACTACATTCTGTGGCCGTCATTTTGAAACCACTACCTTGGAAAAAGTACTTCGCATGGGGGCCGCGGGCCCCACGGGACCCGCGGAGGGTACCCTGCCAGCCTGTTGTATTTTCAAATATTACTACATTCTATAGCCGTCATTTTGAAACCACTACCTTGGAAAAAGTACTTCGCATGGGGGCCGCGGGCCCCACGGGACCCGCGGAGGGTACCCTGCCAGCCTGTTGTATTTTCAAATATTACTATATTCTATAGCCGTCATTTTGAAACCACTACCTTGGAAAAAGTACTTCGTATGGGGGCCGCGGGCCCCACGGGACCCGCGGAGGGTACCCTGCCAGCCAGTTGTATTTTCAAATATTACTACATTCTTTGGCCGTCATTTTGAAACCACTACCTTGGAAAAAGTACTTCGCATGGGGGCCGCGGGCCCCACGGGACCCGCGGAGGGTACCCTGCCAGCCTGTTGTATTTTCAAATATTACTACATTCTTTGGCCGTCATTTTGAAACCACTACCTTGGAAAAAGTATTTCGCGTGGGGGCCGCGGCCCCCGCGGGGACCGCGGAGGGTGACCTACCACCCTGTATTTTTTCAAATATTTCTAATCTTTTTTACTACATTCTTTGGCCGTCATTTTGAAACCACCACTTTGGAAAAAGTATTTCGCGTGAAGGCCGCGGCCCCCACGGGGACCGCGGAGGGTAACCTACCACCCTGTATTATTTTCAAATATATCTAACCTTATGTACTACATTCTTTGGCCGTCATTTTGAAACCACTACCTTGAAAAAAGTATTTCGCGTGGGGGCCGCGGCCCCCGCGGGGACCGCGGAGGGTAACTTACCATCCTATTACGTCACTTGGTCGAGCACAACCCATCCATCTCATTCAATTTTGTATGGCGGCCATCTTGTTTTCGCGATTTTGAAAAAAAAATACCGGTTCACCCGTAGGCTGGCTGTTCTGAGCGACTTTAGTTCCGGGCAAACTCGATAGGGCAAGTCGTTGCGGAGAACTGGCCCACGTGTTAGGTCAGTTTCCACGTTCAGGACAGTTTTGCATTTTTTTTGTACTTGTGATAAAATTTCTTATGCGATGGTGTATAAAAACGAACCCTATTCCTAAAAGCTGCTATACAACGCAAGTGAGTCTATGAGTCTGACATTACTTTGTATGGCGGCCATCTTGGAAAATGGCGGAATCGAAAAGTTAAATATGGCGTTTCAATTTGTGGCCTCGAAGAGCCGCGGATGCAAAATTTCAATCGGATCGGAGTAAAAAAAATTTGGCCCCCATTTTGAATCCGCCATTTTGGAAAAAAAATTGGTTCATTAAATTGCTCCGCCCACTTTGAACAACATTTGTTCGAGCACCACCCACCTGTTGCGACTGGCCTCTGAGATATTTGCGTTTCAATTTTGTATGGCGGCCATTTTGTTTTTGCAATTTTGAAAAAAAAAAACTGGTTCACCCATTGGCTGGCTGTTCTGAGCGACTTTTGTTCCGGGCAAACTCAATAAAGCAATTCATCGCGGACAGCTGTCCCTTGTGTCAGGTCAGTTTCCACAATCAGGTCAACTTTTTATTTTTTTCGTACTTTTAATATAATTTCTGATGTGAAAGTGCATAGAGTCGAACCCCACCTCTTATGGGCTCCTCAAAACAACAGGTCAAAGATACAGAAATTACATTGTATGGCGGCCATCTTGGAAAATGGCGGAATCGAAAAATAAAGTATACCATCCGAATCTGTGGCCTTGAAGAGCCCCGGATGCAAAATTTCAATCGGATCGGATAAAAAAAATTTTGGCCGCCATTTTGAATCCGCCATCTTGGAAAAAAAATTGCTTAGTCGGATTTCCCCCTCAACTCTGAATGACATTTGGTCGAGCACCACCCATCTATCTCGACTGGCCTCTGAGATATTCGCGTTTCAATTTTGTATGGCGGCCATCTTGTTTTCGCCATTTTGAAAAATCTTGAACCGGCTCACCCATTGGCTGGCTGTTCTGAGCGACTTTAGTTCCAGGCAAACTCGATAGGTCGAGCCGTCGCGGAGAGCCGCCCCATGTGTCAAGTCAATTTCCACGTTCAGGTCGATTTCGTATTTTTCTGGTGGTCGTGGGGGCATTTCTGATACGATGGTGTATAGAGTTTAGCCACACCTCTTATGGGTTCTCCAAAACAGCATGTCAGTCAGTCAGTCAGTGAGTGAGTCAGTGGGTGTTCAGCTATATATATTATAACTAGTATTTCGCGTGGGGGCCGCGGGCCCCAAGGGCCCCGCGGAGGTCCCTGCCACCCTGTTTTGTTTTAATAATCCTAACCTTTTTTTTTTACTATATACTTTGGCCGCCTTTTTGAAACCGCCACTTTGAAAACAGTGATTCATACCCTGCCCTGTTTTTTTTCAAATATTTCTCACCTTTTTTTTTACTTTACTCTTCGGCCTTTATCTTGGGAACAGCATCTCACATGGGGGCCGCGGGCCCCACGGGACCCGCGGGGGGTTATCTGCCAGCCTATTGTTTCTTCAAATATTTCTAGCCTTTTTCTATATTCTTTGGCCGCCATCTTAGGAAAAGCATTTCGCATGGAGGCCGCGGGTCCCATGGGGTACCCTGCCACCCTGTTTTTTTTTCGAATATTTCTCACCTTTTTTTTTTACTTTATTTTTCGGCCGTTATCTTGGGAACAGCATCTCACATGGGGGCCGCGGGCCCCACGGGACCCGCGGAGGGTACCCTACCAGCCTATTGTTGAGGCCGCGGGCCCCACGGGACCCGCGGAGGGTACCCTGCCAGCCTGTATTTTTTTCAAATATTTTTAACGTTTTTTACTACATTCTTTGGCCGTCATTTTGAAACCACCATCTTGGAAAAAGTATTTCGCGTGGGGGCCGCGGCCCCCGCGGGGTCCGCGGAGGTTAACCTACCACCCTGTATGTCACTTAGTCGAGCACAACCCATCCATCTCGACTGGCCTCTGAGATATTCGCGTTTCAATTTTGTATGGCGGCCATCTTGTTTTTGCAATTTTGAAAAAAAAATACGGGATCACCCATTGGCTGGCTGTTCTGAGCAACTTTAGTTCCGGGCAAACTCGATAGGGCAAGTCGTTGCGGAGAGCTGGCCCATGTGCCGGATCAGTTTCCACGTTCAGGTCAGTTTTTATTTTTTTTGGTGATAACGTTATGATTCCTGATGCGATGGTGTACAAAGTCGAACCCTATCGCTAATAGCTGCTATGCAACACAGGTGAGTCTATGAGTCTGACATAACTTTGTATGGCGGCCATCTTGGAAAATGGCGAAATCGAAAAATAAATTCTAGCGTCAGAATCTGTAACCCTGAAGAGGCGCTGATGCAAAATTTTAGACAGAACACTCAAAAAAAATTTGGCCGCCATTTTGAATCCGCCATTTTGAAAAAAAAATTTGGTTCATTAAATTACTCCGCCCACTTTGAACAACATTTGTTCGAGCACCACCCACCTGTTGCGACTGGCCTCTGAGATATTTGCGTTTCAATTTTGTATGGCGGCCATTTTGTTTTTGCAATTTTGAAAAAAAAATACTGGTTCACCTATTGGCTGGCTGTTCTGAGTGACTTTTGTTCCGGGCAAACTCGATAGGACAAGTCGTTGCGGAGAGCTGGCCCATGTGTCCACATTCAGGTCAATTTTTCATTTTTTTCGTACTTATCATATAATTTTTGAAGCGAAAGTGTATAGAACCAAACCCTACCTCTGATATGTTCCTCAAAACAACAGGTCAAAGATACAGAAATTACATTGTATGGCGGCCATCTTGGAAAATGGCGGAACCGAAAAATAAAGTATGTCATTTGAATCTGTGGCCTAAAAGAGCCCCGGATGCAAAATTTCAGTCGGATCAGAGAAAAAAAAATTTTGGCCGCCATTTTGAATCCGCCATCTTGGAAAAAAAATTGCTTAGTCAGATTTCCCCCTCAACTCTGAATGACATTTGGTCGAGCACCACCCACCTATCTCGACTGGCCTCTGAGATATTCGCGTTTCAATTTTGTATGGCGGCCATCTTGTTTTCGCCATTTTGAAAAATCTTGAACCGGCTCACCCATTGGCCGGCTGTTCTGAGCGACTTTAGTTCCCGGAAAACTCGATAGGTCGAGCCGTCGCGGAGAGCTGCCCCATGTGTCAAGTCAGTTTCCACGTTCAGGTCGATTTCGTATTTTTCTGGTGGTCGTGGGAGCATTTCTGATACGATGGTGTATAGAGTCGAGCCTTACCTCTTACAGGTTCTTCAAAACAGCATGTCAGTGAGTCAGTCAGTGAGTCAGTGGGTATTCAGCTATATATATTATAATAATGGGAGAGACTAACAACAAGACATAGTTGATCCGCCCAATTATATTACATACTTATATCATTACACAGTATAAAACAAAGTCGCTTTCCGCTGTCTGTCTGTCTGTCCGTATGTATGCTTAGATCTTTAAAACTACGCAACGGATTTTGATGCATATCACGTCTTTATCCCTTACGGCATAGACAAAGCCTAAGGTACCAAGACCTACAGGCCACGTTTGGCAAGATTGTGAGCGTATAGGCAGAAAATGGAATCAAAATAGTGATGGGTATAACATGATTCCTATGGCATGATCGCCCATTGCCTCGATGGACACGTCTTACATTTCCAGCTGCCTATTCTATCTTAGTTCCCTGCTTAAAAAGAGTTATATCTGGACTCTGATACCGAAGTGTATGTGACATGGAATGACTCAGTGCAGCATAAACATTTAAAAAATATTTATTTACAATATTTTTTACAACTATGACATTTACCTAAGCGCCATCTCGTGTTGCAGTGTAAAATTACCATCTGCGTATCACTATCACTACATAGTATAAAATAAAGTCGCTTTCTCTGTCCCTATGTCCCTATGTACAGTCAAGGGCAAAGATATGTATACACCACAGAGTGTCAAAAAGCATGGTCATCTAAATGGTCATAAATTTGGCAACATATAAAAGTACATAAATTAGTATACATGATTTGAGAGATAACTATGTATACAACATTTGCAATAATATGTCCTCATGTATTAGGCCATAAACTTAGAAACACCGTAAAGTTCAAAAATATGTATACACTATTTAACCATTAATTATGTATCTAATATGATAACCAAAAATATGTAAACAATCCAAAATTCTATTAACACAACTCTATTGTCAGGATTTTGATATTGACGACACGGATGGCTCAGTGGTGAAGCAACCGCTTTCTGAGTCGAAGGTCCCGGGTTCGAAACCCGGCCATCAGGGTAATGTTTGTGTGATCAACTCGAATATTTGTGCTTGGGTCATGGATGTTCTACATACATACATACATACATATATCACGTATTTATCCCTTACGGGGTAGACAGAGCCTGAGGAAACAAAACCTTAAGGCCACGTTTAGCATGATTGTAGGCGTATAGGTGGAAAAATTAATCAAAATAGTGATGGGTTGCTAGCCGCATCGCCTATAACATGATTCCTAAGAATTTCGCCCATTCCCTCGATGGACTTTTACCATCTGCGCGGGACGAGAAGCAACTGGTACATTCTATGTTTTTCCTATACATACATACATTCACACATACATACATACATACATACGTACATTCTATGTTCTATATATTTAAGTATGTATTTATTTATTGTATAGGTATGTATATCGTCATCTACTCGTAACTAGTACCCATAACACAAGCCTTCTTGAGTTTATGTATACGAGTACATATTTCGATACTTTGGGTATATAAATTTATTTTTGTCCCTGAATGTACCTAGCGTTTTCATCTTCAATCAAAATCAACGAAATCTAAATCTGTAAAATCTATTAAACATGCCGATTGATAACGTCGTGGTGACAGGTCAAAACATGCGACAAACATATGCAATGACAAGTCTGTACTGTTTTCGTGAATTGTCAAAACATACTTTACAAATTTGTTTCGTTTGACTAGGCCGTAAAGTTGATATTCGCAGATTACATTTTGTGTACATATTTTCGTCGCAATTACTGAATCTATATTTAATGACATAAGTATGACTATAATATTTTGCATTATTTGCAGGATACTAATAATGGAGTTTTGATTGTATACAAGTTTTTGGACTTGCTAGGTACATATTTATGTTGCCAGTGTAGTTTGCATATTTATTACCATTTGAATGAGTATATATCTTTTTAACTTTAAATGATTACTTATTTTCTTTCACTTTACTTGCATATATATCTTTGCCCTTGACTGTATGCTTATATCTTCAAAACTACACAACGGATTTTGATGCGGTTTTTTTTAATAGATAGAGTGATTCAAAAGAAAGGTTTTTATGTATAATTCTACGCAGACGAAGTCGCGGGCAGAAGCTAGTGTCTTATAGTTTCAGACTTTCCCATACTGACCGATTTCAATGAGACACCCTGTATAGTTTGACGAAAAGGGTGAGTGGATTTACTTTCAGACAAACGCTTCATACTTGTTGGGTCCTCGTTTATGTAACAGCCCGTGAATCCATTTCCTGGCCGACACACTCTTAATTACATTAACATGAGGGCAACTAAGATCTGATGCCGCCTGAATGAATGAACGGCTGAGATGGGATCTTTAATCACGATCATTGAAGGACGGAACTTTGGAAGGGTATAAGGTGGCTACACATAGGTGAGCTTTGTACATATCACGTCTATCCCTTACGGGGTAGACAGAGCCTAAGGTAACAAAACCTTAAAGTCACGTTTAGCATGATTAAGAACGTATAGCTGGAAAGGGAAATCAACATACTCCTATCAACATGATTCCTAAGACTTTCGCCCATTCCCTCGATGGGGTTTTACCGCGCGGGAAGAGAAGCAACTGGTACATTCTGTGTTTTTTTTTAGCCCAGACTCAATTTTGAAGCAGATGACATGTGTTCTACCGTTTGAGCTGAAATTTTGCATATTTGAGTAAGTCGGATGACAGTACCACAGATTAGTACAGTACATTTGACATGATGACTGAATCGATGTTTATGCCCTCAACTATACGAATCTAATACAGTGAGAGCTCAACAAAGATGGTTGAGGCACCAGCGTTTAACGATTCTGATTCCCCAAACTACACTTAAAAAGGTCTGAAGGATCCCCAACAAAACATTTCCTAGGTCCCGCTAACACTTCCAATAATGGTCACCCTCTTGACAAACGGCTTGGACATATCGAACATATTTTTTCTTATTATAAGGATTGAACCGGATAAAATATCAAGACCGAGTACAGATGAGACGGAGAGAATAAAATGAATGAAATTATGAAATGAAATACAAGTGTTGGTTGTCTGGTAGAGATCGCTATTAAGCGATAAGACCGCCTATTGTCTACTTTGTTCTTTGATTCTGTATTGTTTTGTCCTGATCTGTGGTGGTGGTGGTTGGTGGTCACTGACAATTGGCATCGGAATTAGCTAGCTGTCACATTCATACAAGAACTGTCAAAATGAACACGATGGCGATTGCGAGCGAGTTAGGTAATAAGCCTACCTACTGATGTCTGTACTGTAATGTTATTACAGTATAGATTTTTTAGGGGTGTAACAATGCTGTGAAAGGTAAATGTCAAAGTGACAGATAAGGACAAACGATTGCTAAGTTAGCAGAAGTCTACAGAGCGTTTATGAATAAGGGGTAAGTATATAAAGTAAATGAATGTGACTATGCTCGTCTGTATATTTCCGGCAGTCTGCCCTAACCCTCTGGGCACACAGAATATTGATTACGAATCATTTGCTGCCAGAAAACTTTTTACAGGCCCTTGGCACGCAATAATAGGATCCTATCTTACGTTATCTGTATATTCGAAAGTAAACCTTGAAAAGATAAGCACAGGGTATAAACTATATTCATCTGAAAATGTAACATAGCTCTTGCATGATTTAGCGAAATTGCGTTCGATCTCGCTTCCCCTAATTTGTATCATTAAGTAAATTAAATTGAATAAAGTAATTGGTAACCTGAATCTTTATTAAACAAACGGACACAAATGTTTTTTAGATTTCCTTAAGATACCTTCGGGCTATGCCTTACAAAATTTGAATAATCGATTGTTACTTTCTTTCAATAATATCGGGTGTAACTCAGTATCGATACTCTCAATTGTATCGATCCTAATAATATAGCTTTCGTTTTTTTTTTATATTAATAGGAAGGCAAACGAGCAAGTGGGTCACCTGATGGTAAGTGATCACCACTGCCCATAGACACCCGCGACCCCGGAGGGATTGCAGATGCGTTGCCAACCTAGAGGACTAAGATGAAATGCCTCTTGTGCCCGTAATTTCCCCGGCTGTCTTACTCTCCACACCGGAACACAGCAGTGCAAGCACTGCTACTTAGCGGCAGGAGTAGCGAGTAAGATGGTGGTAGCGATCCGGACGGACCTAGCACAAGGCCCTACCACCCGCAGTGAATAATCGATTGTTACGTTTCTTTCAATAATATCGGGTGTAATTCAGTATCGATACTCTCAATTGTATCGATCCTAATAATAGCTTTCGTAATTTTCTGGACCACACTGTCGGTGATACCGAACAGCTGGAAACGTGGCGAGCTCCAGCAACAACGTATTTGGAACCTGTGGTCTAATCTTACTATTGAGAACAAAAGAGACAGGCAGGTTTCCAGCGCGTGGCGTCGTGTCATTACTTCTCACGATCCTACGCCATTGATATTAAACATTACTGCCACGAAATAAGGTGTCAATTTGAACGAATATGTTAATGTTATCTGTCTAAGTCGATGTGTTGACACACACAACACATAGACAAAGCAACTCGGACGTTTCTTGAGGAACCTTTGTTAGCGACTGAGAGTCTAGTTGTTTATTGTAAATCAATGGACGCGAGCCGAAAGATGCGTATCCACTAGAAGCAGCCTGGGGTCGAGCGGCTGCTCTAGTGGATGAGCACCTAAGGGGCCATCCATTAAGTGCGTCACACAGTTAGGGGGGGTCTGGAAATTTGTGACACACGAACAAAATAATTGTAGTCTTCATAGTAAACCCTGTGACAAGGGGGGGGCTCTAAAAATGATGAAATTGGTGTGACGTACTTTATGGACGATCCCTAAAGGATAACATTAAGGAAGGTGATAGTATCGATAATGTTGCTGCTTATCGATAAAATTGCTGTGGTAGTATAGTAGGTAAAATCTGTACTTTTATGTTATAACAGTATAGATTTTTGTAAAGTTATGGTAAAATCTGTATTGTAATAACATTAAAGTAAAGGTTTTTGTACTGTAATAACATTAAAGTATAGATTTTTAAGGGTGTAATAATGCTGGTTTATTCCTACGGATTCTGAACGCATTTTAGAGCACTAATGATATGTGCGTAAAGTAAATAGTGGTTGCAGCTTCGTTGAAGTCGTCACCGTCTGTTCTGAGCCTAATCAATCAATCAAAACATTTATTTGCTTTACTTTTTAACCTTATCCCAGCTGCCAAGTTCCATCACCGTACTACTCGACGCAAAAGTAGTTTCCACCAACATCACCTCGATAGTTGGTGCTCCAACACCGTGCGATTCAAGCGGTCTTTCTTGCCCCGTACGTGCGAAATTTGGAATGGGCTGGCGGCTGGGGTTTTTCCAACTGGCTAAGACATGGGTACCTTCAAGAGGCGAGTGTACCGTTTCTTTCAAGGCCGACAACGCGCTAGCAGTCCCATTGGTGCTGTAGTTGTCCATGGGCGGCGCTTACCATCAGGTGCACCGCATGCCCGTTTGTCGGTTTTAATAAAAGAAAAGGGTGCGAAGTTAAGGTTTTACATTAATAATTATGTCCTCCTTATGTGCAACAATTACGATTCCAGCTCGCAAATAGCTGGCTTGGTATTTCTTTAACCTCGAACCTGCTTATAGCTCCGCCGTTATAAATACCACAGGTACCAATATCATAGGTGAATCATAGGTCATGCCTAACCTAGGGTTAAAGGTCTGGGGGAGCCTAAGCCTTTTTCGCTCGCGTGACTAGAAATAGTATGGCAAGTTATGGTATTCCATTACTTCGTGTAGTTTCTTTACTTGCTTTAGCCGTCTGGTCGCCGTTAACTTAAAATTGGTATTAATAGTCGTCCAAGGGATTTCTTTATTGCGCTATCAATGTTAATTTAACAATAAGCTTTTTTTTACAATTTGCTTGATGTTTGGTACATTGTAGACCCCCGTTATCAACGAAATAATGCAAAACAATCATTGCATATCACTACGTATTATAAAACAATGTTCTGCCGCATCTGTCTGTCAATCAATAACTATTGAACAGGTTTTCATGTAGTTTTCACCAATATAGTGATTCCCTTGTCTCTCCTTTTGTTTTGTTTTATTGAAAATGATTTAATTAATTTATGTAATTTTGTGGTTACATATTATGTCGGGTTCTATATTTTATTAATTTAGTTACGTAATAGTAAGTTTATGTAGTTTTTTTAAAGTATCGTTCCGTGAGTCAAAGAATGTCTCAAATCAATGCCAGGTGTCTAACACCTCAGCGTAATGCTGAGCCAGCGACCGTATCACTTTTGCGAACACTTTTTTATTTCTAAAAAAATGTGTGTGCTTATATTTGTGTCTTGCAAAAAGGAATGAATGCCATCTTTCTTTCTTCTTTCATTCATGGGAAGGTTTCGGTATAAAATAATATTATGTGTTTTTTTTTTGTAAATTGGCTAAAATATGACGACAATCTGTGGCAACGCCCTGTTACATTGTATCCGAGCGAAGCCGGAGTGGTCGCTAGTATTTTATGAGCTACCAATGCTGCAGTGGTCTCTCAATTCACTAACATATAAAGTTATTGAATCACTTAACTTGTTTGCATCCTGTAAACTTTATCCTAGCTTCATCCTAACAAAGCGTCCTCTGGTCAGAAAACTTGGAACAATACCAATAAGATTGAATAACTAACTACTGCGAACTACTTAAGTTCCGGCTAACTCAGTGCCTCAATTTCTCAATGTTAACTTAAGTTTAAGCGCAGCACAACGCAACTTGACAAGCATTGATGAGATTACCAACTTTACCTAAACTTCTTACATTTACTCTATCTACTAAGTAAAAGTTTATGAAATAACGGACGTAGGAATCGCAATACGGTTAAGTTGTGGAGGAAACTTTGTTTGTGCCACGGAGGTAGTAAACATGGATTTTATAGCGGTAGTAAGGGTACGACAAAAGTTGCTTTGTGTTACATAAAACATGGGTGGACTAACTCCCTTATTCATAAACACTCTATAGGCTTCTGCTAACTTAGCAATCGTTTGTCCTTATCTGTGAAAGGTAAATTTCAAAGTGACAGATAAGAACAAACGATTGCTAAGTTAACAGAGGCCTATAGAGCGTTTATGAATAAGGTGGTAAATCTTTGCGACGCGTAGTTAATTCGATTTTGAGTTGCCTTGAATTACAACTTAGGTATGCTTTGAGTTCCTGTTCATGATTATTCCATTTGGTAATCTTACCAAGTTCAGAACAGAACAACAAACAGAAGAACAGAAGAGAAAAGATGTTGGGACACCTGATACGACACGACGAATACATTAAGATCATAATTGAAGGAAGCGGAAGAGAGGAAGACCAAGCATATTTATGGACCAGGTGAAAGAGAGAGAGAAGTCGCGTCGTATCAAGAAGTCAAAGAAAAGGGCTTGGAAAGGACCAAGTGGAAATTGCTCCAACGACAACAGCCTAGCTCTTAAGTTTAAGAAGAGATTAAGTTCTATTGCAATCGGCCTTTAGGTCTTTTTACCTTAAGCTCTGTTTACCCCATAAGGGTATTGAAGAAACAAGTTACACAAAGAGTTTAAGTTTTATTTGATCAGTCAGTATATTCCCAATGCTGAGCACATGCCTTCACTTTTAGGGCTTATTTAGTTCTTGCTGCCCATGTTTGGAATTGGAACGCAAGGTTCTCCCTAGTAGTTAACTAAGTTACACTCTCAGATCAAAGTCTAGACGGAGTTCCGCGAAACAAAACGCCACGTGACGAGTTTAAACTAAGAACCTGGCGTTATCTCGCTCTAACTTACGTGACGCCAATTTTATTGTCTCTTTCCAAAGACCGAAGTGCAATCTTTATAGCCTGGTACTGTATTTAATACTTGGCGTCTGCGTACTATTGCACGCACACAAGTAGGTACAACTAAATCTTCACCGAGCAAGCTACAACCGTGTAGAAAAACATTCGGGTTTGTGTGGCTGTCTCGCCCACTCTTATGGGTTTGAATCGGCCGATGGTAGGTACCCGAAGAAGTGATTTTATAAGGGCCCCTTTAGGAGGAACCCTAAATAGATACCAAAATTAGATTTAAGGAGCTATTTATTTAGGCTAAAGTAAAGTAAAGTTCTCGGAATAATAAAACACACGACGAGACGGTCTCAAGTCACGCGTGCATCTAGCCTGTACTTAATTACTACAGTGAACAGGCGCTGTACAACCGTATTGTAACATTAAAGTCAATGTTCCATTCACCACGACGACAATATCATATTATATTTGTTATTGTAATTCCTTAACGTATTTATGTAACGTTTAAAAATAAATAGTTGTAAGATCAATATTCATTTAGATATGTAGTTTATTTCTCCATATAAGTGAGTTATAAAACGGAATAAAGTAAACTATCAAATAACTATCCTAAATCTTCAAAATAGCCTTAACGGCGATTAAAACTAAAACTAGATTACTTCGTTTAATCAAGTTCATGTAAATTGAAAAAAAAAACATTCGAAATCCGTGGTTTTACATGTGGGCTTCTTTGTTTCCTGGCAACACTTGGTTCCATAAAGCAGTGTTGCCAACCGAACAAAAGAAAACTTCGCCCCTAAACTGGTCGGGCAATAAATAAGATATTCTGCACATTATCTGTGGCACCGAGCATCTGGTTAATAACGCCTGGGCGTTTGCAGCTAATTTGGCTGGAAAGTTGGCTGTTTTTTGCCAAAGTTTGTCGGAATTCAGCCGTTTATTTTGCAAAAATGCGACTGTAAATAACGAGGAGATACAATGTTTGCTCTGTTAAGGATTTCGCTTTTAAGTCGTGTAAAAAGCTTTGAACAATTTTACGTTTGCGAGAATATATTTAAAGCTTTGGTGTCTGCCAAATGCCAATCGGTCCAGTGATAATAAAGTGCTATTCTGGTATCAATTGATTTTAAAAAATCTCTATATGCTTTGGGAATGGGCGAAAATTATAGGAGTCATGTTATAGGTGATGCGGCTAGCAACCTATCACTATTTTGATTCCATTTATTGCCATAAACGCCCACAATATTGCTAAACGTGGCCTAGATCCTGACGCCTTAGGCTATGTCTACCCCATAAGCGATAAAGATGTGATTTGTGTATGTATGTATCTTTTCAAGAGAGTTGGAAAAGTGTTGGTTCTATAAAACGCAAGGTACTCATGAGTATCATTGCATTTCAATAACAATCAGCTATTATAATTTCATTAAAAACTTCAAATAACAACTAACTATACTTATGCTGATGGTTTAACTATTATTAGGTATGTCTCTTCTGAACGCAATTACCATTAAAAACCGGTAAGGTTTTCACCCATTCCCTCGATGGTATTTTACCATCTGTGCGGGAAGAGGAGCAACTGCTACATTTTGTTTATTCTTTGCTCCCAGACCAACATGGAAGAAATGAACTTAGTTTAAGAGAAAAGAAAAGATTTATCTTTTCCACCCGGCCAGTTAATTTGAGATGAAAACTTTTGGAGCAACCCGGCATTATTATTATTATTACTAAAAATAATACGCTAGTGTATTATTTTAAGCTCTTTGAGCTGATACGAGTATATCTATCACTGCACTTGTGTTCTCTGACTTTTTAAATGAATGTCTAGTCTAATTTTAACTGTTCACTGAAGGTCCACTTATTATAAGTTCGGGGAGTTCATTCCACGAGTTCACAACACGATTAAATAGGAAATGTATCCATCAATATGTTCCTTCAATTTGTAATGGTACATTCGATTCGTGCTTTCAAAACATCACTTCCCAAGTTTTCTAACTCTTATCATTTTCATTATTATGACGCAACAATCATAGAAAGTAGCGCTTTATATACCAAAATCACGTAACTTTCGTTTTCACGGTCATTACGACCGTAACCCACAGTTAACTGTCCGAACTGAACCGGTCGCGTTTGATAACACGTGGAAAGTTACCGACATAATGTTTAAAGATTGATTTGAGAGATTGACTGCTGCCCGATTAGTCTAGTTACCAGTCACGCCGCTTAAGAGACCCACTGTAATGATAAAGGTTAACCCCCTTATTCATAAACGCTCTGTAAGCTTCTGCTAACTTAGCAATCGTGTGTCCTTATCTGTGAAAGGTAAATGTCAAAGTGACAGATAAGGACTAACTGTTGCTAAATTAGCAGAAGGAGTGCGAGTCGGGTTACCTCCACGTGTGGTCAAGAGCTGCGGTTCCTTTTTGGATCCGTCCGGGGGGAAGAGCAGTGCTTGATCCGGTACACCCTGGGCTTCGGCTAATGATTTCCTGGCAGTTTCTGAGGGATGTCATTGACCGTTGGCTAAGAACAGGGGGGGAGGGGGGTCTTTGACCATTACCGTACAACGTTGCCGACATTTTGTCACAAGATTTTTTAATTATATTTTTGTTACTTTGACATTGACGAAGTTGTCGTCGCTATAACGACTTGAAACGCCACAAATAAGAAGAAGAAGAAGTAATGATAAAGGTTAACCCCCTTATTCATAAACGCTCTATAAGCTTCTGCTAACTTAGCAATCGTGTGTCCTTATCTGTGAAAGGTAAATGTCAAAGTGACAGATAAGGACTAACTGTTGCTAAATTAGCAGAAGCTTACAGAGCGTTTATGAATACGAGGGTAAATATTTATACGCTTAGCGTTAGTTTTGGACACTAAAACGTATGTACCTACAGTGCGATGGGGGAATTTCGAAACTCGTGGATATCCACTAAACGGGGAACAATTACGTAATCTAGCGACGCATTCCTAGAAGCTCCAGTGTCTTGGCTTCTAGATAAGCGTTGCCAGATAATGGAATTGTTCCCCGCATCTACTGGCTCACATGAGAGGAGCCTTGGGTCAAAGCCAGTATACCTATTATTTTATGTATAATAATAATAATAATAGCCTTTTTATTCCGAATTCGCTACAATTTCAGTAAGTATGTTGTAGGTAGTTTTTTTTTCTTATTAAATTGTCGCGTAATTCGGCGTGCCTCATGGCATAGGCCTCGTCCGTGTATTGGAGGGTTTGGGCTATAGTTCCCACGCGCGCTCAGTTGGGAACTTAACACACACCATTGAATTTATTCGCAGATGGTGCAGGTTTCGTCAAGATGTTTGTTCACCGAAAAGCTCATGGCAAATTTCAAATGTAATTTTCGCACATAAATTCCGAAAAACTCAGAGGTGCGCCCGGGATTTGAACCCACGACGCTCTGCTTGAGAGGCCACAGGTCAAACCACTAGGCTACCACGGCTTTTTATATGCATATGTAATATTTAGCTAAGCAAACTGAGTGTAAACTCAACGGGTAGGTAATCTACCCACGTCTCCGCAGAAAGTATGCAATAAGCGCAGGTGGCGGCAACATAAATCCGTCGTCTCACCGGATGGGGGAGGTATTGGGACATTGTATTGAACCGACACAGACCTACCTTCGGCGTAGTACACGCATCCAGCTCCAACAGCCGAAGACACTGAGTTTTAAATACTGTTGAGCTCAAGCATCGCCTATAACATGATTCCTAAGACTTTCGCCCATTCCCCTGGGCTTTTACCATGTGCGCGGGAAGAGAAGCAACTGGTAAATTCTGTTTTTTCTTTACTCACAGACCAGCATTCTACAAATATAAAGAAACAGACACATTTCACAAAAATATACCTATAATGCATTAAGGCGAACTTATCTATAACTAGCTTCCGCCCGCGACTTCGTATGCGTAGAATTATACATAAAAAGCTTCCTCTTGAATCACTCTATCTATTAAAAAAAACCGCATCAAAATCCGTTGTGTAGTTTTGAAGACATACATAGGGACATAGGGACAGAGAAAGCGACTTTATTTTATACTATGACTAGCTTCTGCCCGCGACTTCGTCTGCGTAGAATTATACATAAAAACCTTCCCCTTGAATCACTCTATCTATTAAAAAAACCGCATCAAAATCCGTTGTGTAGTTTTGAAGATATAAGCATACCTACATAGGGACAGAGAAAGCTACTTTATTTTATACTGTGTAGTGATGATAGTAATAATAACAGGTAGGTTTTATCGCGGAAAAGTGCCAAATTTGTAGACACAGACAAAGTAGCAGGCAACAGCCAGTACCAAATAAAGTGAAGTACTTTCTTCTATTAACCATCGAACGCTACTGAAAGAGCCTTCACGTTTTAAATATTCCCCGCTCAAAGTGTTTCCGCTCGTCACAATGACAGCAATCAATGGGCCTCTGCCCGTCTGATTTTTCCTGGATCTTGAACTGCCATTGTTTATATCAAAGGCGAATGGGCATTTAATATTAAATCGTCCGCCATCTCAGATATCACCTGTTTTTCACTGGACAATTCTGGGGTCCTAGTGAAAAGGGGGATAAGTCTGATATAAATGAAAAACCATTTTCTATTCTATTGTAAAAGGGGTTAAGTCTAAAATAGCTACGTAGAAAATTCAGAATTATACCCCTTTTCACTAGGACCCCAGAATTTTTCACCAATTGATCTGGGTCCAAACAATCAAAGCTTGTAATTATAGGCATACAAATAAACATCCATGCATCATTTCCTCCTGGTATGGGAGTAAAGAATAAACATAGAATTTACCAGTTGCTTCTTTTCCCGCGCAGACGGTATAATCCCATCGAGAATCATAAATTATAAGCGATGCGGCTAGCGACCCATCACTAGTTTGATTCCCTCTTCCACCTATGCGACCACAAACATGCTAAACGTGGCCTTGAGCTTTTGTTACCTTAGGCTCTGTCTACCCCGCAAGGGATAAAGACATGACATGTCGTCGGTTCTACCTAGTGGGAGACCTGCCAACACTGCGTCTTTCGATGGATGCAAGTGGCGAGAGTTGTCGTTCATTATGGTGTGCTAAGGGGGAGGCCTTTGTACAACAGTGGAGGTCTTTAGGCTGATGTTGATGATGATAAATAAACATGTATTACACATATAAAAAAGCTGAAGAGGGTCGAAAGTCTATGACATGATTCCTAAGAGTTGCGCCCATTCCCTCGATGGGCTTTCACCATCTGCGCAGGAAGAAAAGCAAATGGTAAATGCTATGTTGTTTCTATACTCCCAGACCAACATGGGAGAACTAAATCGTGCAGAGTAAAAAATTAACCCGCTTATTCATAAACGCACTGTAGGCCTCTGCTAACTTAGCAATCGTTTGTCCTTATCTGTCACTTTGCCATTTACCTTTCACAGATAAGGACAAACGATTGCTAAGTTAGCAGAAGCCTATAGAGCGTTTATGAATAAGGGGGTAAGTCTTTCCACTTTCCATTACGTCAGAGCGTCTATTTCAATAGCAATCTGTGGCGGATAAATCTTGATACTCAGAATCGATGGTACATAATTCCTATGAATTGTGTGTGAAATGAAAATGAAAAGTTGTTCTTAGAAATTAGGAAACGAGCGAAAATTGCTGGCGTCTTTTGTATAGACTTTTGCATAGACTTATCAGAGAATCGAAATACTTATGAGCGCGTTACTGAGAATTCAAATGTGTAGTACAAAGCTGACTCGTTAGTAGAACCGATGGATGGCTACAACAGGAGTTTGAAGATTGTAAATCCGTTCCGATTCTTCATTTATTTATTACCTGGAAACGGGGTGAGTAGATACAATATTGAAGTTCAGGGGCCGGTTTCTAGTAAGGTTAGGTTAGGTAATTTTTTTATGTTAGAGAGGCCAGACAAACGAACTAGTGGGTCACCTGATGGTAAATGATCACCACTGTCCATAGACACCCGCAGCGCTTTACGCGATGCCAGTGCGTTGACGGCCCTGCAGAAAATTGTACACTCGCCTCTTAAAGGCACCCAGGTCGTAACTCGATGGGAAGACCTCAGCGGGAAGCTTGTTCCAGATTTTGCAAGTTCGTGGCAAAAAAGACCGATTAAACCGCACCGTCGAAGACTGCCATTCATCAACATGATGTCGATGGAATGAACGCTTACGACGGATGGATCTGTAATGGAACCCCGCAGCTGGAATGAGGTAAAAGAGAGTTCCTCAGAGCATTCCCCGTTGTAGATCTTGTAGAATACGCAAAGGGAGCCAACGTCTCTGCGAAGAGCAAGAGGATCGAGTTTATCGGAGAGTTAATTTGTTATTTATGACTCACAGGACTGTGCCTACGCGTCCTTTTAGATTAAGAATATTTTATTAATCACAGTATAACACCGACTAAATCCAGGTCAGATCCCATCACGCAAGGATCAACATTGTTACAAATACCCCCTTATTCATAAACGCTCTATAGGCTTCTTAGCAATCGTTTGTCCTTATCCGTCACTTTGACATTTACCTTTCACAGATAAGGACAAACGGCTAAGTTAGCAGAAGCCTATAGAGCGTTTGTGAATAACGGGGTTAATATCTACTCGCAGTAATTGGTTTTGGTCAGAAAATATGTTGGTAATATCATATTAGGGATTGGGAGGGCAGAGCGATTTTAACGTTAAAAGCCTTTCATCTTGCCCATTATAACGGGTTTCGTTGTAAAATAAATGTACGCAAATTAATTGCTTTTTGCGAGCTAGAATTAGACATAACACTATATTATTAAATTATTTTGCCATACCTATTCTTGGTGAATCCAAAAAGTGCTTAGGTAGGTACCTACAAAATGTTATAGGCGATGCGGCTAGCAACCCATCACTATTTTGATTCCCCTTTCCACCTATACATCATGCTAAACGTGGCCTAAGGGAATGGGCGAAAATCAGGAATCATGTTGTAGGCAATGCTGCTTGTAACCCATCACTATTTCGATTCCCCTTTCCACCTACACGCCCACAATAATGCTAAACGTGGCCTGTAGGTCTTGTCACCTTAGGCTCGGTCTATCCCGTAAGGGATAGAGACGTGATTTATGTATGTATGTAAGGTAGAGTGAAGCAAACTCCAGCCTTGGCCTTTCATAGTTCGAAGTTAGGTTTTAGTCTCAACTTTGTGATTATGAATAATTATAAGTTAACATGTGTTTGGTCTTAGATAAATTTTAGATATTGTAATAACCCAAAATTCAGTTAACACACAAACGTAAAAATGAAATGTTTATTCATTCACAATGAACATATATGGTTACAAAGGGTCTTATAAGTAGTATTGCTGCCCACAACATGTTAGGCATGTGAAAATCTGAGGTCAGCGATTTAGTCGCTCGGTCGATAATAGTAGCATTATCCTTGATAGACATAACATTTATATAAGGATGAATGTCAGAATGAATTCAGATATAGGTACATACCGTCACGCCTCTTTCCCACAGGGGTAGGCAGAGGCTACTTTGTTCCACTTGCTACGATCCTGACATACTTATTTCGCTTCATCCACACTCATCAATCTCTTCATGCTCGTAGGTTTCGTGTACTCCTGACCTGACCTTTTTCCAAAACGTCTCCTATTTGGTCTCGGAACGTCCGTCTCTTCCCCTTCCAACGTAACCATTCACACTCCCTCTATAGATCTGTTTAGTTAGCTTTCATCCATCCGCTGAATTCAGATGAATGTTTAATTTATATTGTCATTGTGAGTTACTTTACTATCACCCAGTTGTATTTATTATCAAAATGGGCTAGTATTTGACCAATTATCATAAAGATCTTGCCACGCCACGCCATATTGCCATATGGTGGAAGGAAACAGTTAAGTATGAATTCGCAAAAAGCCGGTCGGTATATGGTTTATAGTGAACGACCGGAGAGAACCAGTCAGGAATGCGGCTGAGGAACACTGCCCCAGTGACGATCCTGGCCGTGACTCGTTTGACCCTCTTATTGTACATCCTACTGAAGAAAACTAAGATAAATTCTGCACTAAACTTCTCGCAACTTAGGTCGCCACGTTCCCGCCCTTTTTCTTAAGATTTTTTATGTCATCTGTCACCGTAAGCTATTTGAGACATTGATAAAAACGTTAGACTCGAACGAAACGCGCACTCCTCGGCCATCGACTTGGCTGTATGACATCGTTGTTCATTATTCCATAGTCTGACTTTTTTAAAAGTTAAAAACAAACGAAAAGCGGTCCAGCTATCCGATTTGTGGTCAGAAAATGGCGCTTGCAATGTAATTCGGCCGCACAAGGCCCGTGTTATGTTACTTAGAATACAATGACGACATTTACGACAATGTTTGAGACTAATAGTGTAAAGACTGACTTAAATCAACGCCCAAGCGAAAACATCACTACATAGGTAGTATAAAATAAAGTCGCTTTCTCTGTCCCTATGTCCCTATGTCCCTATATCCCTATGTCCCTATGTTTGCTTATATCTTCAAAACCACACAACGGCTTTTGATGCGTTTTTTTTAATACATAGAGGGATTCAAGAGGAAGGTTTTTATCTATAATTCTACGCAGACGAAGTCGCGGGCAGAAGCTAGTTACTTATAATGCTCAAATTTGAACTGAAGGTTCCTTTTCTGTCAGATTTTACTTGTTTGTTGTTTACTATTCGGATAATCTGTCGGCGTAATGGAGGAAACTTTGTAATTGATAGGATTAAGTTTTTATGCTAATGGCATCCATCATTGATGGAAAATAAAACGAGGCCGATAATGCAGCGTGATTCATGATTTATTTACACGCGCGACAAACCAGGCATTAACCAAATGTAACATACATACATACATACATATTATATCACTTACTTAGACAGAGCCTTTTTGACAGAGCCTAAGGTAACAAAACCTTAAGGCTACGTTTAGCATGATTAAGCGCATAGCTGGAAAGGGAAATCAAAATAGTAATGGGTTGCTAGCCGCATAGCCTGTAACATGATTCCAAAGACTTGCCCATACCCTCGATGGGCTTTTAATCTGCGCGGGAAGAGAAGTACCAGGTAAATCCTATGTCTTTTTTTTACTCTCAGACCAGCATGGAAGAAAAAAGCCTAGGGCAGACAGAGCCTAAGATAAAGAGACCTAAAGACCACGTTTATACATTGTTATGTACCTACCTATATATCTGTCTACCCGGTAAGGGATAAAGAGTAAAGACGTGATTTATGTACCTATGTATGTAAGTAATATGTATTCAGTGATATCCCGTGTTTTAATGCGAGCGAAGCCGCGGGTAAAAGCTAGTGGATTAATAAACCTATTAACGTAGTTGGACTGCCTAATACTAATGTGATAGAAAGTAACGTCTGCAAAAAAAGTCACCTCATTTAGTTGGTTTTCTAGGACCGTTAGGTATAATTATAATCGACGTTTGCACCTAATTAATTAAAAACCGGCCAAGTGCGAGTCGGACTCGGGCACCGAGGGTCCCGTACATTCGGCAAATGAATATCAATAGCTGATGTAAGCAGAGCCCTGACTCCTAGGCAAGATGTAGGCTGTGTGAGGTCATTTTAAATAGGTAATCGACAGACAGACATAAAAAAAATGACATTTAAATTTATTTCATTAATTGTGGTACAAGAGCAGTGCAGTGGTACCTAATTATTTTTATGTTATAAAATTATTTGATTAATGTATTTAATGGTATACTTGTTAAAATAAGTTTTCCAGTGCTTTGGTCTTTACTGTAATGCTGTGTAAATTGTTTGATGAATAAATAAATAAATAAACCGACGAGCATGTATGAAGAGATTGATGAGTGTGGATGAAGCGAAAGAAGTACGTCAGGATCGTAGCAAGTGGAACAAAGTAGTCTCTGCCAATCCCTGTGGGAAAGAGGCGTGGCGGTATGTATGTTTGTATAAATAAATAAAAGCGAAATCATAACTGTAAGGGTTCATTTCGCTTTTAGAGATACGGAACTCCAAAAATCAGCAGCTTGGGAATAATGAATAAATCGCCCCGGTTTCTGAGAATGTTCGACGAGACTGGTTTTTGCGCACTTTTTTGTTACAAAACTTGAGACAACACTGGGTCAGACTTCTTAGATTCATAAAGGTGTAAAGATTAGAAAAACTGAGGTCAAGTTGATTCATGTACAGATTTAAATTTACTATTGCGATGGTAACTGCGTCCGATAAAGTGCTTATCCATATCTACTTTGTTTTACTTTGACTAGTAGAGACTTTATACATCTCTACTATAGACTAATATAATTTAAGGCTCGGGGACCTTATACATCCCTTTTATAAATGTATTTAATTTAATTAGAATTTAAGTATTGTAGTAGCTTAATGTATTTTATTTTGAAAAAATGACTTTCTGCCAAGTTTCTTGCGGCGCATTCTTCTTGGCAATGATGGTCTGTCCGAATGCGCTGGTAGTTTCAAAAAGACATGTAAAAGAGCCCTTGGCGGCCTATTTGTAAGAATAAAATTTTGATTTTGATTCCGATTTGCTTCGGGTCAAGCGGCTGACACTAGTGGAGGAACACCTTTAGATGAACGAAGGTAATCAACACAGTCAAGAGTTCAAGTACATAAAACAATGACATTAAAATTATGAAAGTTGTTAGGTAATAAAATTGTGATTTTACTGCGGTAATGATGACGATTTCTTGAGTTAGAATATCATCTGTAGTCCGCTATTTCATAAAAACATATTTACAAAACCTATCAAACGAATCAAGAATTTTACTTCTTGATTTTATGTTTACTTTTAAGGTTTTACCGTTGGAAATTAAATTTCCAAGCGGCACTGAAAATTAGAAAAATCCGAAAAGTAAAGCTACGGTTGGTTTTTTTTTATATTTTCACAACACAAATCACGTTTATATCCCTTCAGTAAGGTCTAGGACTGCGGGTGTCCATAGATAGTGGACTTACCATCTGGTGGTTCGAAAGAAAGCTGAGGTACTAAAAGGTTTAATAAAAACCTCGAAATTGTGACACGTTAAATTTTAACTCGTCAGCTTGTGTAGGCTGCACAATCAAAGAGATCTAGTCTTGTCCATTTCTAAACATGCCTCTAATTTCACTAATTGTAGAAAAGAAACCACAGAATGTAAATGTTGGTAAATTATGCGTAATGCGCGACCGACGACCGCTGTACATTGCGGCCTTTCGGACGACGGTGGAATATCAACGCACGGAAATCCTAGTTTAAAAGTTACTAAGCGTACAAACATTTGTAACGCCAGTCTTATTCTTCGGGCATTGTTTATCATGAAAAATAGGCAACATGTTCAACTGGTGTAGTGAATTAACGTCAAATTTATTTAAACCAACTAGTCAAAAATTACAACATATATAAAATTAATAACATTTAAAACTACCAGCGCACTCGGAATGACCATCATTGCCAAGAAGAATGCGCCGCAAGAAACTTGGCAGAAAGTAATTTTTTCACAATAAAATACATTAAGCTACTAACTTAAATTCTACTTAAATTAAATACATTTATAAAAGGGATGTATAAGGCCTCCGCGGCTTAAATTATATTAGTCTATAGTAGAGATGTAGAGTCTCTACTAGTCAAAAACCGGTTCCGATCCCTGCTAACAATTACTCTATTGGACGATTACTCTATGATACATCGTCGTTGATCAAAACACACTCCGTCCCGGAGTGACTCTAAAAATATAATCCAACTTGCGGGAACGGCAATCTCTCGAGAGTATAAAATACTTTTTACGCACGTGGCGTTACCATATTATTGCTATGAATATATGCTCTGAGTGGGGCGCTATTCAGTGGGAGACGTGCTAACACGTCGTCTAAATGGTGTGGGGGATTGAGTTTATTGCGTTATGTGTTATATTGTTGACTTGGAAAACTCGGTATTCAGCGTTATACGGTTTAGAAGCAGCAGTAACAGGAATGAGAACTCTAATTACCTATTAATAACACACATATACCACGTCTATCCCTTACGGGGTATAGGTATGATTAAGGGCGTATAGGTGGAAAGGGAAATCAAAATAGTGATGGGTTGCTAGTCGCATCGCCTATAACATGATTTCTAAGGTTTTAACCTGCACGGGAAGAGAAGCAACTGGTAAATTCTGTTTTTTCTTTACTCCCAGACCAGCATGGAAGAATAGTAATATTTATTAATAACCTAACTTAAAAATGTCTTTGCTGACTGTTCTTGTTGACTACAAGTAGTCCTACATATGTGTACCAAGTTTCCCTCCTGCGAACGGTCCTAGTAGGACCACCACAATTCTACCACCAGATTATTGTACATCATCCGACTTCCACAAGTATGCTAAGCACTTTTTTTGCTTTTCTAGTTTCAGTCTTATTCTTCCGGCTTCGAATACAGTTTCATGCCTTCGAAGAGTCAATTACCTGCGTGTTACTTTCTGATATTTTAGTGTCGGTCATACTCCGAAGAAACGCCGCTACCGGCGAGTCGTAAAGAAATAGCCACTCAAGTTATGGACATGGCTACCAATAATTTTCTCTACCTTCGGCCAATAAATTTCAGTTACGACGGTTGGGGTCAAAACGTCTTCATACCCTGAACTTTTAGTTTATGACTTAACTGAATCGTACAAAAGTAAATTATGTACTTAAAAAATGGTACTGCGACCGCATTAAGCTCTGCAAGGCCAGCACAAAGGCGCGCGAGAGATGTGTCGCGCGCAAATTCGACTACCAGTTTTATTACTGTCCGTTCCAGACAGAGATCGGGTATTCCATCTCTTGTACTAGCCGTGCTGCTATCAATACGTCTCGATCGATAAAAAGCCGAAAATGAAAATTACCATGAGCTTTTCCGTGAAGGAAACATCATGAGGAAAACTCATGAAAAAACCATGGTGATGGTGTTGAATTCCTAATTCGCATTGGGCCCTCGTGGGAACTATAACCCAAGCCAAGTTGAAGATGAAGATGACTACAGCTAATGTCAAATAATGGTAAATTCATTTAAGCTTTCACTTCTTTGCGCTTCGATTTTTCCCTTTCTCAATGCAATTCATTGCATACATTCAATTCACACAAAAACTTGGAAAGCTTGTCATAAATGGCTTTTATTTAGTGTCTGTTTACTTATGCCAAACTTTGAGTTTAATTTGTCTTTACGGATGCATGCGTGTACAAAGCTATTGGTCGATGCTGAGATTGGACCTGCAAACAACTGTGCCTGATTCAAACAAGTACATATAGCTTGTTTTTATTTTAGTTCTCCATTTCATTCAGAAAAACTGCACGTACATTCAGAAAAACTCCCATGTGCTAGCCCGGACTTGAACCCACGACCATTGGCGTCGCGTATATTTGAGCGAGACAACGCTCTACGAAGCCGAAATTAGCCGAGAAGACCGATACATACATACATACACAAATCACGTCTTTATCCCTTACGGGGTAGACAGAGCCTAAGATAACAGATAGGTACCTACAGGCCACATTTAGCAAGATTGTGGGGCGTATGTGGAAAATGAAATCAAAATAGTGATGTGTTGCAAGTCTCATCGCCTATAACATGATTCCTGATTTTCGCCCATTCCCTCGATGGGCTTCACCATCTGCGCGGGTAGAGAAGCAATTGGTACATTCTATGTTTTTTCTTCGAGGGAATGGGCGAAAATCATAGGAATAATGTTATAGGCGATGAGGCTAGCAACCCATCACTATTTTCATTCCATTTTCCACCTGTACGCCCACAATCTTGCTAAATGTGGCCTGTAGGTACCTGTTACCTTAGGCTCTGTCTACCCCGTAACGGATAAAGACGTGATTTGTGTATGTGTATGTATGTATATGTTTTTTCTTTGCTCCCAGACTAGCATGGAAGAAGCATGGAGAAGACCGATATGCAATTTATGGCCGGGTTCTGTACGAAGTTCATGTTGCATTTAAAGTAATTTGTGTGCAGGTAGGTTGCATTACCTACCGGATGCACTTGTTTAGCCACTAGCTTTCCAACGTTTAGCCCGCATAGACGGACGTTCTGACAACCTGTTAACACTGTTTCGTCCTCGCATAATTTTCTAATGCTATGGCTGCGAGGCACTTTAAGACCAGAGAGATGGCAGTTAGAGCATTAAAATACGGCGAGGTTAAATGTGATGTTCATTTTGAGTTCAGTAACTTTAACATTTTACGGTTTAACGCGTCTTTAATGTAGAAATAGAAATAGAAATAGAAATATTTATTGCATAAACTGTGATAATTGACAATAAGTACATGGTATCAACAGTTACCCGTTTCGGGCATACAATATGTAAAAAAAAAAAGAAACTACACAAATAATTATGGCAATAGCTGATTGGGACAGTAATAATTATCAAACATTAGAAGCACCAAAAAACTCACTCAAATTATAAAATACCCCATCTATCAGCCAGTTTTTAAGCTTGTTTTTGAATTTTGTTCCCTCAAGCATTTTAATATCTAAGGGAAGGTGATTAAATACCTTTATAGCAGTAATGTAAGAGCTTTTTTTGTACATCGAGTTGTAGTTTTTTTAGCAGATTTTTTTTTTGCATGAAGAACATTCACGCCAAATCTGATGTTTCCAGCCGTTGAGATTTCGGTAGCATGCGTAAATCTCTAAACAGTGGGAAAGTCGGGATATAAATCGCCTATGTGATATTCTAGAGATTCAAATGTCTACTTACTTCCCAATTCCCAAGTGTCATGCAAATCTGTCTAGCCGTTTTAGCGCGAAAGACAGCGACAGCCATTACCACAAATTTTCGCATTTAAATATTAGTGCGGGTAGCAACCCATCAATATATTGATTTCCCGTTCCAGTTATACGCCTCCAATTGGCATTGTTCATTTTTTTTTAGCTGTGCTTTTAACACCTTTATTTGATAAAATGGACTATTTCAAGCAGCTAATTTGAATATTATGCTTTTACGTAGCTTTGTCAATTAATAATAAATATTTTTTCGCTGTTTGATAATTCGTGAATTTTTAGACAGAATCCCAATCGCCTTCGTTCGGCTGGCTATAAAAAAAAACGGTTTTGTCTATGGTTTTGTAGATTTGACAGTGACACGTGACAGTTGCCGTAGCCAAACTTTTTTTTTCATTTTTGTGGCAAACATTCGATGCTGGATTCTGTTTAAAAACCCGGTCGTTTGGTCAAACAAAGGTTCAAAGTACTTTTACAGAAATATCTGCAATCATAAAATTTTTGAAATCGGACAAGATAAATCGGATAATTGATGGTTTTCCTCGAAATGGTTTTCGAATTGGAGCATACTAAAAAAAATGAACAATGCCAATTATGCTAAGCGTGGCCTTTAGGTCTTGTTACCTCAGGCTCTGTCTACCCCGTAAGGGATATAGACGGGATTTGTGTATGGGTCAACTGTCAAAATGAACACGATGGCGATGGTTCGAGTTAGACAATAAGCCTTCAGAGCCTCTAGTATAAGTTTTCGCATATAAAAACGTTTCGAAGCGTTCACGTAAACGTCTCAATTATTATGGAAAATATACAGCGCCACTTGCGGATTGAAACGGCAACAAACTGTTCTCATAGTATTTGACATTTTAACGCAAACGCGTTCAAGACGTATTTTGTGACCGAAAACCTACACTAACCATACTGGGCTGCCAACAGGGGCACCGTAGCCTTCTAAAATCTGTTATTACTCTAACTTCCCCCCATAATTCACCAACAATTGTAATTCCCCTAACAAGGTTAGTCGTGGTTAATAGCAGCTAAACTAAAAGTGGTACCTACACTTAATTACATCTTTCACGCGATTGTTACATTTTAAAAACTTTTACTATTATTTGTACTCGTGATAGTATCTCGATTCACTTTCACGCGCCTTGTTTTTAGGGTTCCGTATGCTTAGACTAGGGTTTCGGTCACAAAATACCTACGTCTTGAACGCGTTTGCGTTAAAATGTCAAATACTATGAGAACATTTTGTTGCCGTTTCGATCCGCAAGTGGCGCTGTATATTTTCCCTAATTGAGACGTTTACGTGAACGCGTCCGAGACGTTTTTAAATGCGAAAACTAACACTAGAGGCTCTGTACCCAAAGGGTAAAAACACACCCCTATTACCAAGACTTCCCTGTCCGTCCGTCTGTCACCAGACTGTATCTCATGAGCAGTGATAGCTAGACAGCTAAAATTTTCACATTCCTGTTGCCGCTATAACAACAAATACTAAAAACAAAATGAAATAAATATTAGAGGGGGGCTCCCATACATTCTTCCATGCTGGTCTTGGGAGTACAAAAAACAGAATTTACCAGTTGCTTTTCTTCCCGCGCAAATGGTAAAAGCTCATCGAGGGGATGGGCGAAAGTCTTAGAAATCATGTTATAGGCGATCCGGCTAGCAACCCATCATTATTTTGATTTCCTTTTCCACCTATACGCCCGTAATCATGTTAAACGTGTGCTTAAGGTTTTGGTACCTTGGGCTCTGTCTACCCCGTAAGAGATAGACGTGATATATGTAAGTATGTCCCATACAACAGAATTTTTTTTGCTGTTTTTATAGATGGTGCGGAACCCTTCGTGCGCGAGTCCGACTCGCACTTGTTTATTATATTAAGATGCGTGAACTAGATAATTTTGCTTGTATTGAGTTTATGGCTGGTATTGCATCATTATAGCACTCAGCCACTCTACGTGGCGCACGCACACACACACACATAAATCACGTCTTTATTCCTTACGGGGTATGTTATTATATTACCCCTCTTCCCCCGCGGTCGTCCCACCCCGCGCCCCTGCACCGCAAGGTCGAGGACTCATTTTTTTTTTTTATATGAATAGGAAAGCAAACGAGCAAGTGGGTCACCTGATGGCAAGTGATCATCACTGCCCTTAGACACCCGCAACCCCGGAGGGATTGCAGATGCGTTGCCAACCTAGAGGACTAAGATGCAATGCCTCTTGTGCCCGTAATTTCCCCGGCTGTCTTACTCTCCACACCGGAACACAGCAGTGCAAGCACTGCTACTTAGCGGCAGGATTAGCGAGTAAGCAAGTAATTTAAGCGGTCGGTCTATTGGCAACGTGCGAAGTGTATGGGACTATGAAAAACGATCACAGCGCCTGCCGTGGCAGAAATATGCAACAATAGGGGCTTAGTGAAACATTTTGCTTTGAAAATGGGTCATTATTAAACTTTTTTATAGGTTAAGGTCACCGGTATTAGGCGAATTATATTGGCTCGTATTAAGAGCGTTTATTCCTACTGAGCTGGCATTTTTTGGTGTTTTTTTTTCGATTATTTCACAAAAATTTAATGAGTTTTTTTTTGTTTTGACTGTTAATATCAGTAAGTAGATAGATTCGTTTTCCCGATCTGACATTGACATTTAACTAATTCCAACGGATCTTTAGAAAACAGATACATAAAAAACAAAACGTGTTTATTTACATTCAACTGAGGCTGTATGACTCAAGTCCTATGCCCTACATGCAAGGGTGTATTAAAAAGTCGGTCAGTGTCCTCCGAAACAGGTAAACAAGATTTTATTACTTGCATGGTTTTCGGAACCAAATGAGATCAAAATTCACTTAGGTGCTTCATGACTAAACAAATAAGTTACTTACTTATTTATTAAAAGTACAAATTTGGACTTACCCGGCGAAAAAAATCCTCTAGGCTTCTGGAGATCACTCGCATTCGCAATACGGTCATGCAAGTAATTCGGCACGTCACTCACACTACCAATTTTCCTTTTAATTTTCCTCCTACCCTCGCACGCACACATCAAAAATATCACAGCAAACACCAAGTATTTGTAATTCCCTTTCGTAAGCATTTTAAATAATTCATATTGAGCAAAATCTTTGGTTATTAAAATTTGATTTAATTCATAATTAAAATTAAGTTTCAACTGTTACCGTTTTCCCGCGTATTTTGCGCGTCGGCCATGTTGGCTGCGCAGATGGCGATTGCGCGGAGTCGGCGACTGAACTGGCGCGAGCGCAGCCTTCGCATTTCTCGGCCACAAAATTAAAGCAACAAAAAAGTAATTCCGTCGTTAGTGGACTGTACGGTGTACAAAGTGGGCAATTTTTCGGGTGTCGATACTAACAGATGTATCGCTTTCTCTCGTGTGACCTGACTAAGAAAGTACGGGATGCCTACACACTCCCGGTAGTAAAACGAGTAGTCTATTAGGGACAGAGCTGCCCGCGTAATTAAAGTTTTATGCACGTAGAGCTGTTGGTTGTAAAGTTAACATTGTGACACATTTTAGTAAAAGTGATACAGACTCTCGGAACTAACCGTACTGGTAGTATGGAGGATCATTAATTTAATAAAACACCGGGCACTTTGTATCTTTCATATTATTTATTTGTTTCCATCTAAATTGTAAACAATTCGTTGAAATTATTATCGATTATAATATAAACAACTTGTAATACCTATTGCTTAATTGGCCGTAAAATACAAAGTATAAGTACCTAAAAGTAAAAACAAATCTATATAAAAAATAATACCGATACAGAAAAATATTTCAAACTTTAACAGATAAATATATACTTCCAAAAACAATAAATTGAAGTTACATTACCATAGTTTTAAATAATTAATTTAAATACTGATTATTGTCAATTTCAAAATACATTTCAGCAAATAACGAATGTACAATATAATTTTATGAATGTACAACTATAATCATATTAAATAAACAGTTTTAGCATTCAACTAATATCAAACTTAATATTAATATCAGATCAAATTAAAGTTAACTTAGCCGCTAAGTTTTTGCTTGTCAAACCTCTTTGTGGTGAACTGAATTTTGTGCTATGACCATCCTAAGCAAATTAAAATATGGTAACTTTATTTTCACTTAGAGGCTCACTTCGGCCACGTCGCGAACTATTGCTGGCTATGGTCCGAACTGCGCTCTTAACATTGCAACTTAAAACTAACAACTGCCTTGTAGAGTAGCGTTAAGCTAGTAAAATAGTACCGCAAAAGCATTAGCGTCAAAACGTAATAATAAAATCGTGTCTCTATACAAAAACTTAACTATAATGTGGTGAAAAAAACTAATAAATCGAGTATATAGAGCCTCATCACATGTTACAATGAGATCTGGAATAAACCGGATCCGCCTGGCTGTCCCGACCACCGCAGCCCTGCTAGCACGAGCCGCGTGATATAACCAGTATTTTTCTACAACGAACGGTAAGAAAAGGACAGGCAATCTAACTCTCTCGTGCTAGAACAGGCTCGTGAATTTGATCTTGATTCTACCAACTACCAAATACGTAACATTATGCCTCTAAACAACCTAAGATTTACGAAGAATTTGCACAATTATAATCAAACTTCTGGCCGCGTTTTCCCTCTTTCCCGGTATAGAAAAATTTCCTCGTGCAACACATGAATAAATATGCTTTATTAAATCTATAAATGTTTGAGCCGCACTTGCTTTTTATTAACAAAACGTGTTTATAAGACTGCGACGGAAGCTACTTTACGCTATTACGCTAACTCGGTCAACCTGTTACGAATTATAGATAAAATCTTAAGTATCAAGTGTCTGACCATTGATCACACTAGCTATTTCTGGCAAACCTGCGTGTAGGCAGCCATTACTACTGTATGGACAATTATGGAAGTTTACTGACGGAAATTGTGGTAAAACGACCCGGCTATGCCACCGTTTGTGTTGTAAGTTTTTACGCCGACGCCCCATCGCTGCGCACGGTCACGCTACGCACGAAATGACGTCACTGATACAATGGACCCACGTGGATGACGTGTACAGCGTGCGCAGCAGAGAGGCGTCGCTTTTATGGGTTGGTACTATTCGACAGGGTATGGAAGTATTATTATAGTTGACACCAGGAATGACAGCTAAGATAATTTGTAGCCATAAATCGTACTGGCTGAGAAAATGGGGGCACTTTGCCCATTTTATTCCAGTTTATTCGCTTATTAACCTTTGAACTTCAAATATGAAGCAAAGAACATGTTTTAATAAAAATAAAACTGCTATAAGATACGCTTATTGCAATTTAATATTTAAAGCAACGCAAAGCACTGCGCATAGATAGAACTACGTCAAATCAGATCGCCGCTGAAGTAACTAAGGCGTGACCAAAAACTTTACGTCAAAAAAAGAGAAGCATTACTTCTTTCAATTAAAAACTTTCAATTTCAATTAAACAATTAAGAATGTAAGAAATTTATCTTAGGTAATGTGTATGAAAAAATCATCTATGTATCTCGCCCCATACGCGTGTTGTACCGCTCTTTTGGCGTTGCCTACATTACTTGTCTGTGCTACGTCTTGCATTGGATTTGTCGAGTCACCATCAATGAAATTAAGGTTAATATTATATTAAACCTGTGTAAATCGAGTAAGTTATGCTCGGATCTCATATGGGAGCATGACCACAAGATTATTCACGAGCATGAATGTAGGCCGTCACACTAGGAACCGGTATATTGTTGCTTTTTGCAAACGCATGGCAAGACCGTATAAATGTTCGCGTGGTATTTCTATACGTGTACCCCCTTATTCATAAACGCTCTGTAGGCCTTTGCTAACTTAGCAATCGTTCGTCTTTATCTGTTACTGTTAGATAAGGACAAACGATTGCTAAGTTAGCAGAAGCCTAAAGCGTTTTTGAATAAAGGAGTTAAAGTTTGAAGCACAGTCGTTTAATAGAGTAAAAGGGTCGATTATTTTTTTCTTGTCACTCGTTGCTATGGCTACGCTGTCCTGAGTCTTAAACCATGTAAAAACTGTAGATTTATTGGATTAAAATTTGCCAAACATCCATCTTTGTCGTAGTTTTAAGTCCCTTGACGTTTCAGTACCGCACTACTTTTGCATTGTGACAAGACAAAATGAACAAGAAACCATTGATCCACCCAACTTAATTCAAGATCTCATTTAAAATGCTTCTACTGTGTCTGGAACCGTTTCAGGCCCATATTACACCAACGCGACAATTGTCGGTGACAAGTGACAATTCAAAGCTAACCAGCGTAAATTCTTGTCCAGTTCGTAATGTAAACAGAATTGTCACTGTCACCGACAAGTCGCGTTGTATAAAATTCCACCAAACAGCAACTAGAACGAAAATGAAACAAAGAAAGCTGTATCCCGTTAAGGTTGCTCCGAAGTGTAATTTGATAAGAGGTCGAGTAAAATCCAACATTTAATACGTTCGCGTTATTCCACGTAATGGGTTCAGCGTTTACTTTTGCGTGAGCGTTTAGAGTGAGTTGTTTTGAAATGGAAACATCAACAATTTCTAAAGAAAGTGAATATTTTTGCCCATTGTTTTACTGACCATTCTGAGTTCTCATGCAGCGTACCTAAGGTAGAAACTTCTTAGCTATGTTTTGTTTAAGTGGCATGTTTTCATAGAACATAACGACTAACCATCCTGGGGCCCGATTTTTGAAAGCACATCACTCGAAAGTGGTATAAATCTGTTTATATCTTCAATGGTACACACAAGATTAATGAGAGCCATAAGTATCTTATAAGCTACTCGTATTTCAAATTCAGCACAATTTTTCCACTTTCGAGTGGTATTTTCACACATGTGCTTTCAAAAATCGAGCCCCTGCTCATAAGCGCTTGTTGATTTAGCTTTCTTTTTCTTAATAATGTAGCTTCTGTCGACTAGTATAACATCAAGTTTCTGGCGGCATATCTTCTTGGCAATGGTCTTTCCGAGAGTGCTCGTAATTTCAAAAAACTTGTAAAAGATGCCTTAGCGGCCTTTTTGCAAAATAGACCTTTAATTTTTGATTTTTTGACTTCAGAGTACGGTAAAAAAACACTACTTTATGAGAGCGAATATCTTTAAACCGTTGTTGATTTACGTCTTGTGGGGAATTTCACGCGAGTTGCTTTTCATTGCGTGGCGGCGAGGCAATGGATTTAGGAACGATCGATCGTTTACAGCATTGTAAAGCAACTCGTACAATATTCCTAGCCTCTGAGATAACTTTCATAAACATCATATTTTTCTGTTTGCTTAATAGAAACTGAATGGCATGGAATTAGACGCTAAATTTTATCGTGAAAAAGTGACTTTTGAGCATTTTTTTGCCGGCACACTTTCGAGCGGTTTATATCTTGACTATAAAATTATCGTCGACCTAAGCCATGTTTTGACCATAAATGTGTTGCTTCTCGCATCCTATGGCGAACATCAAACTAAAAATGCCTAAAGTATTTACGGGTACATTTTTGGCCGAACCACGTTATTTTCGTATATAGATGACGGCATCGTTAAAAACAAGTGTACAGGGGGTTTAACATGACGTCCTAACGCGATTCAATTCCGTTTCATCCGGTTTAGGTTCGCTCGCTGTCGGATCCATACTAAAAATGACAGCTGAACTGAACTGAGTTGGAATTGAAACGCATTAAAACGTCATGGTAAGGACCCAGTTACCAACAGATATATCGTAGCGTAAAGAAGTCAAATAAAGGGGGTATTAAGATGATTCCGGGATGCTTCAGCACGAGAGCGCGTAAGTCGCGTCGCGAGATAAATTACCCGTCTTTCTCTTACTGTTAGTTATAGAAAGAGACGGGTAGTATATGTATATCCCGCGCGCTCTGGTTGGTTTTGTTAGTTTGACTGGACATCTCAAAGTTTTTCAGGATTCTTTGTAGATGTTCAAATTGGTGAATTAATTTTGTGACATATGGTCGTTGGGGACGAAAGGTTCTCAAGTGGAGACCGCGGATCGGCAAGCGCAGCGTAGGACATCCACCAACGAGGACGGATGACCTGGTTAAAGCCGCGGGTTCACGGTGGATGCAAGCCGCTTCCAACCGAGGCCACTGGAGGTCTCAGGGGGGGTGTCGGGGGGGGGGGGGGGTGTATATGTCCAACAGTGATGATAATTCATTGTGTGTCAAAAGATGCCGAAGAACCTTATCAGTGTTCAAGCAAACTAACACAATCCTCTGGTGAAATAGGAACTCGCTCTTAAGCACTTAACATAAAGCCTTGTTCCGCTATATTTGGACACTTTCGCTATACATCTGTCGCCGACTGTACATTACCTAGATTACGCTAGAACTACAGTCTCAATGGATTCCAAGGGTTACACATAATTGTCTAATACATTTTGCTACAAAATGTTAATTTTTTTTATGTTACAGCACAAAAACTCACAAGATATTAAAAAAAGATGTTTTAACGTATTTAGCTTCTTTTAGCAATTTATGTCACATAAACTTTTACTTTCTTTCAAAAGTAATCAAATCCTGCTAATATTACAAATACAAAAGTTTGTGAGCATGGTTTGTTACTCTTTCACGCCAGAACGGCAGCACAGATTTGGATCATATTTGGCACAGAATTTTTTTTATGTTAGATAGGCCAGACAAACGAACTAGTGGGTCACCTGATGGTAAATGATCACCACTGTCCATAGACACCCGCAGCGCTTTACGCGATGCCAGTGCGTTGTCGGCCCTGCAGAAAATTGTATACTCGCCTCTTAAAGGCACCCAGGTCGTAACTCGATTTAGATTATATTCGGAATAACACGTGGGCTACTTTTTATCCCGGATAATTGAGATAGGAAAGCGATAAATTAATTCATTGCAGCAAAGCAGCAGCTAGTAGATGCATAATCGCAGCAATAAAGGGATGCACTAGATTTTCCGCTAGGAGCTAGTTTTACGGTCGCTCTAACATACCGCATTAACCTGGCTGGAGATGCAAACATTGACGGTCGCGAGCGTTCGGGTCCGCACCAACCGCATGGGTGGCCAGTACTGGCCAAGGACCTGCTAATGCACAAGAACTCTTATTTAAAAGAAACGAGGGGATTGTAATTTCTTTTACAACACTCATTTTATAAAATCACTAGCTGTTGCACGCAACTTCGTCTGCATAGAATTCGTTTATCGCTATCCCGCAGAAATTACGCAATCCGTTCTTAGAGGATGCCTACGTCATAGTAGCTTTATGCATGCAAAGTCTCAGCCCGATCGGTTTAAAATTGACAAAGTTTCATACAAAGTTTCATCCCCTTGGGGGTGGAATTGATCAAAATCCTTTCTTAACTTAACTACCTGCATGCCAAATTTCAGCCCGATCCGTCCAGTGGTTTGGGCTGTGCGTTGATAGATCACTATGTCAGTCAGTCAGTCACCTTTGAGTTATATATATTTAGAAGATTATCTTTAAATTAGGAATGAAGTGTCCATTTCTGGTGCCTGTCAGCTTGTAATAATCATTACTATCAGCAGTCTGCATTGAACTGAACATAAACTGACAAAAAAATTACTTCTTTTTTTCTACAGATATACTTATATAGAAGGTTATGACGAGCGGCAATGACGTAAATATAAGGATGAAGCGAGAAGCGTAACTTTCGCGTAATTTTTTATACATACTAAAGTCCAACTCACGCGTCGCCGTGCTAAAACAGTTTTGAATTTACCCGACTCGCAACTCGAAATAAACTCGTTCGGCCCAACTGCGGTTGGTGTGAACCCTGTAGCGAGATCTAATCTACACTCGTTATATGTAAACGACAGTTGTTACACGCCGGGGCGGCCACGCAACAGGTTTGTCGAGTTAGCGAACTTCGCAAACGAGTAGAAAACTCTTAAGTGCCACGTGACATTTCGTTTGTTGACGATAACAAAGTTTAAAGTTATTTTTAGCGAATTCACGTAAACGAAATCTATAAGCCGAAAGAAACGCAATAAAAACTCAAATTTAAGAACATCCGCTTTCTTTTGAAAAAACGGACGGGACACTCCGGGAGTGCCGGCATAAGTGAAAACTAAAAGTGCACAACGCACTTACTTCAAAAAGAAAAAAAGAATATGAAAAAAAAACTTTCTCTATACGAGATTTGAACCGCGGTCACCGGAGCGAACGCAGTTATTCCACACCTTATACCACTAGACCAAACATAGCTTACGAGTGAGTGACGAAATCAACCTACTTATTACCCTCCGTCGTAGGCCAAACGTAGCTTACGAATGAGTGACGAAATCATTTTATCCTGTCTTACCTGACGCGAGTTTAATTTTTTTTACGGGGTGCGAGTCGGGTTACCTCCGCGTGTGGTCAAGAGCTGCGGTTCGTTTTTGGATCCGTCCGGGGGGAAGAGCAGCGCTCGGTCCGGTGCACCCTGGGTATCGGCTAATGATATCCTGGCATTTTCTGAGGTATATTATTGACCGTTTTGTCACAAGATTTTTTAATAATATTTTTGTTACTTTGACATTGGCGAAGTTGTCGTCGCTATAACGACTTAATAGGCCACAAATAAGAAGAAGAAGAAGAACATTTTTTACCCATCCCAAAAAGTGCACAACGCCGTTAAAGTTTTCACTTCAAATAATTATATTCGAATATTTAAATTTATATCTTACTAGCTGACCCGGCGAACTTTGTTCCGCCTTAAATTTGAAAAATTCCAGTGGTTTGGGCTGTGCTATCCCGTGGGAACTATGCAATTTTCCGGGATAAAAACTATCCTATGTCCTTTCCCGGGACTCAAACTATCTGTATACCAAATTTCAACTAAATCGGCCCAGCGGTTTAAGCGTGAAAAGGTAACAGACAGACAGACAGACAGACAGACAGACAGACAGAGTTACTTTCGCATTTATAATATTAGTAAGGATGTATATCTTGCTGTTTTTGTGCTGTAACTTATCTTTAGTCCCACGTGACGGATATGAAGTACTAGACCTAACCACGCACTTTAAAAGTTACTATAAAATCTTGATATATTTTCCTATGGTACATAAAAATCTATAAACACAACAAAAAGGGTTTTCATCGTTCTATACATTCACTAAGGATCCCTAAGGAACTATGCTATACAAACATTGTTACGTAATACATATTGATATAATTATTACAAATATTGCTTGGAACGGTACACCATTACATAATTATTTTATTATCAAGTGGTTTTAATAAATATGAGTGCGTAAATTAACTACAGTAAGGCCCGCCATTACATAAAATGTTTATTTTCGCTAACCACCATTCTTTAAAGGGGGCCTCGTGCAATCTTAGGTTAGAAATTCGTATTTTTCGTTAACTCCTTTAATTTTACCTTTTTTAAACAAAAACAAGTCAAGATCGTATTGTTACAAAACAAACTTTTTCATACAAAACGCGTTGCCGCTAAATGCATAACATTACCGGAGTAACAGTTCGCGATGAAACTTTCAAAACCACACTTAAACATTTAGTGAAAATGTAGAGTATAGAGCTGTTCGAGCTTATAAAAGATTACTTAGCACCAAATATTTGGTTTACTACGATTTTAGACCATTCTGAACACTTACGTTGTTTCCAAAATCAAATAAGGACGTCTGGCACGAGCACCGATAAGACGAAACAAGTTATAATGTGATAATACGCACCAAAAAAAAACATTTCAGTATGACTTCCACAGACCCTTGATAGCTTTGAGCTTCGGCGACTTCTTGGTCGCCTCAAACTCCTGTTTGAAACTAATTATGAATTTGTCGCGCAAGCTCAAACGCGGCGGCGTGGGCTTCAGCAAGAACTGCTTCAGATCATTGGTGAAACTCTTAGCCGTATAATTAGGCTCGTCTTTCCTCGACTCATCATTACTGGATTCTAGGAACGAAACAGATTTAATAGATTGCGTCGAATTCTTCCGCTCCCTCGAGTTCTTAGGGGTCGATCTCGAGCGGGAACTGGTCGCTCTGCTAGACGGCAGACTGTAGCTTTTGGAAACTAGCGAATACTCATCCTCCATAGAATCGAGGGTGTCCGTGGATCTGTTACAGATCCTACAGCAGAGCCGGCAGTGCTCCTGATCGCTGTGATACCTACCGTTACAATAGACATAGTTCTCTTTAACACGGACAGAACGCGGCGGTTTCTTACCTTTATCCTTCTTCACTAACTTGTCTTTAGTATTCCTCGAGCGTTTCCTCCGGCACTTCGGACAGTTGTTCCTCGCGATCCTCCGCAGTTCTTTGAGGAATTCGTAGTCGATCTCAAAGTAGTTTTTCGCGTCCGGTTCCGAGTAGTATTTCAAGTCGCTGTCGGTGGAATCGCTCTTCTGTTCTTTAGGTATTTTGCGCGGGATGTCCCGTCCCGGGTCGGAGTAGTACCTCAGGTCTCTGTGCTGCGTGTAGGGCTGTTCGTACTTGCAGTGCGAGCAGAAGGTGACTGACTTGTGCCGGGGGCGGCGGCGAGGCGGCGGAGCAGGCGGCAGGGGTCAGGCCTGCACGGAGGGCACCCACAGTGTCTTGTTCTGCTCCTCTTCGACCGCCTCCTTTATTTGAGTGCACATGTACGCGATGTTAACGCCCGCTGGGATTTCCGCTGTAGAGATACATAGATATATAAATCACGTTTTTATCCCTTACGGGGTAGACAGAGCCTAAGGTAACAAGACCTGGCCACGTTTAGAATTATTGTGGGCGTATAGGTGGAAGGGGGGATTAAAATATTGATGGGTGCTGGACAAGCTAACTTGCAGCTAGTTACTTTGACCATAAGTTTAACCATACGCATAAGTTTACTCGCTAATCCTGCCGCTAAGTAGCAGTGCTTGCACTGCTGTGTTCCGGTGTGGAGAGTAAGACAGCCGGGGAAATTACGGGCACAAGAGGCATCGCATCTTAGTCCTCTAGGTTGGCAACGCATCTGCAATCCCTCCGGGGTTGCGGGTGTCTATGGGCAGTGGTGATCACTTACCATCAGGTGACCCACTTGCTCGTTTGCCTTCCTATTCATATATAAAAAAAACGCTCTATTGTGGCTTTCACTATCTGCAATTTTAAACTCGCACTTTGTCGGTCTCACGTTTAATGCTCAAAAGTTAACTGGTAGAGATCCCTTATAGGGTTAAGTTAACCTTTGTGCATATATTAATGTTTTTTTTTGTGAATTTACTTACTTACACACTTACTTATTACTACAAAACAGACAAAGACGTCATCATAGATAACCAACACTTAAAGTCCTGATGTTCAGTGTCAGTTATGTATCATTCCGTCTCTATTTAATACTACGAAACAGACAGACGCCATCATAGATAACCAACACTTAAAATAGCAAGGTCTTAACTGAGAGTCGTGAAACAGGCCCTGAGGCAACTTTTATAAAATTTTTAAGTATATACCTGAGATATAATTCCTATATTCGTTTTCAATCTTCAACCCGTGCTCATACATCTCCTTGGCTGCCTTAGCGGGCACTTTATCTGCGGGATAGCGTGTATCCTTCACCTCCTTGATCTGCTTGAAGGACTTGAATTTGATGAACAGGACTATGGGATAGATTTGTTGTTTGTGAAGCTTCTCTATGGTCGCTACGCTGATGTCCAAGATGCAGTGCAGACCCTGAAAAAAAAGTTTAATTTTAACATACATAAATCACGTCTTTATCCCCTACGGGGTAGACAGGGCCTAAGGTAACAAGACCTAAAGGCTACGTTTAGCATGCGTTCGTATAGTTGGAAAGGGGAATCAAAATAGCGATGGGTTGCTAGCCGCATTATATGATCCCTAAGATTTTCGCCCATTTCCTCGATGGGCTTTTACCATCTGCGCGGGGAGAGAAGCAACTGGTACATTCTATGTTTTTTCTTTACTTGACAGTTATAGAAGTCTCTTAAAATTGTTATGGAATATTTCAGCAGATTGTTGGGTTAGTTTGACTTAGGGCCTGTTTCATCACTCTCAGTTAAGACCCTGATATTTTAAGTGTCAGTTATCTATGATGTCGTCTCTGTCTGCTTAGTAGTAATAAATAGAGGGAATCATAGATAACCGACACTTAAGATATCAGGAACTTAACAGAGAGTAGTGAAACAGGCTCTTAATAGCCCTTGTCACGCGGTAGACGGTGACACTTGTAAAAAGTCGAATCAAAGATCGATAATCGACGACTTGCCGTAAGACCCTAGGTGGCACATCACTAGTCGCGCTTAATTAAGTATAGTTATACATACGGAACCGCGGCCTCCTATAAAAGCTCGCGCGCGCCGTAGGGATCCACACTCTATTTCAAATCTTCAGAATAAAAGCTACGAGTACGGAATCCCCAGTTATATGGTGAGTAAATTAATTATCATTGTCTAAGTGCTCAAGGTGTCTTATTGTATTTTATTGCTTTTTATTCTAAGTGTAATTTCAAATGTAAATCATGTTAATAAATTAGGTCTAAGTGTTTCGTCGGGGCGCGTTGACCGTAGGGCCAACGGCCTCCAATTTGAATTATAACGTAGCTTCATTTTGAATTTAACGGCGAACACAGACTGTTCAACCTTATTCAAATTCGCCTATTTGTTCCTAAGTCTTACTCGAGGACCTAGCCGACTCTTTGACGCACTACCCCTGGTGGACGTCGAAGAGCTGCCTGGGCCCTCGTCGTAGAAGACCGCCTCTGACACCGAGAAAATTACAGGGACCCAGATCGGGGCTAAATTAAAGCCTGAAACTGCTGAGCTGCATAACGCACATCTCCACTACCCTACCGGAAGACACGCTTCTGCCTGAGGACGACATCCTGACCCAAGGCTCGCCTCTACTGCGACCCTCGCCTTCGGCCCCTTCTGCGCTGGCAGCGTCGTCCTCACCTTCGTGTCCGTCCAGGGGAGTACTAGTGCTCCTTGGGCGTGTGTGTGTGAAAAGAATAAGTCAATAGTGCCGTTCTGCCCTGAACTCTCTTAAAAAGCTCACGTTATCCCTGAGACTACGTTGTTCTTTGGATATTGTAAACAATAAACCTCTGTAAAGTTCCATTTGTTTCACTGAATAGCCAAGGAGCGACCCTACACTAAAAAATATTCACGAAAGGTGATAGTCGGCGCCCAACTTGGTTAGTTCAGTTCAGTTCTTAGCACTTTTTCTATACGCGCACTAGCGGCACCCATTAGTTCAGTTCAGGTCTTAGCACTTCTTCCGCACACGCACTCAAAGAGTTGGCTTCGGTCATTTCTAAATACTTTTATACTTATTTTATTGTAAAATCCGACTATTGCAGTAACAATTCGTTCGCTGTCTGAGCTCGGCTTAAGAATAGGCTCAGCCGTTTTCTCGTTCGGTTACGTAGAAGTCGTAAAAAACGTTGTTCCTGTCGGTAACAAGTGGTTATTTTCTAAATTTTTAATTTAAATTAACGTAAACAAACATTAAATTCACTAGCAGTAATTTGAAATCAACGGTTCCTAACGTATGTACTTAAATTTAAAATATTAACGGTCAAATATTTTAAATACTGAACCGTTAATTTAAAATCCACTCGCGCTTGGCACATCCGCTCGCGCCCTAATTATTCGAATCAACGGTTCCTTCCGCACCGCTCCGTTGTGTTAGCAACGACCGCGCGCTCTCTTTCGCACCCGTGTGCCTAGGACACTTAGCAGATTCAAATACGCAAGCGTTAACGGCTCGATCGCGACCAGTGTCAATTTAAAATACACATTAACTACATAATAACTACCACAGTTGGCATTTCAAATTTATAACGAACCACTCAATTATCTAACAACAACCTTAATTAGTTGTACCGACAAGAACATTAATTTAATCAAATTTAGCATCACTTCTCGAAAACTTTAAACTTAGCTTCAAACAACTCGCGATTTTTAACACTTTACTGCAATAATCGAATTATTTTAGCACCTTACCTATACCTGCGCATACTTTGAGCATTTAGACAACTAACTACAACGCGCTACGTGTTTCAATAGCAGGCTAGCCATTACAACTGAGTTAACTACTTAACGTTCAATTCTACCAACGTTTAATACGACTCGCAGCCATACGTTGCGGCACTTAGGGTAATACGCGTAAGTCGCACTTTCCTTCAACACTTACTTGTCGATCTACGGTTCGTCTTGTAACTCCATTTCATTATTTTAAAATTATAAACGCACCTTAACGCGCACACTTCGGAGAACAGGTTGAATAAATTCTAATATCGCGGGTAACTTACAGCTTTTAGTGTACTAAAAATGGCACATCGCAATATTAAGTATTTATCGCTACAAAAAACAGAGTTATCTTATGAGGTGGCTATTCGCGGAACTACACCGGCACTTACAGTACAAGAATTACGCGGTCAAATAGTGAAACTAGCACCCGGTTTACCGGCCCAAGATATATTAGAATCGGGACTAGACCCCGTCGACGACCTAAAAGGCGTAGCAGAAAGTTTAGCAAAAGCGCAGTCAAATTTAACCCTAATCAAATCAAAGTTTGACGATAATTTATTCGTGCGTACAGACAATTTGTGCAGTCATATCTACCATCGTCTTAGGAGAATAATTACTACTACACCCGAATCGGAGGCAGTATTGAAATCATGCTTAACTAGCTTTCAAAATGTATCAAAGGAACTAGCTACTATACGTGCTAAGTTTGATCAAGATAGTGAGGAAACCTTTTTGGAAAGTGAGGACAACCTAGAACAATTGAACACTTCTTCTCATAGTTTCGCGCAACCACCACCAAATATATCAGTAACATGTGACCGCGGCATAACCTCTGATTTTGCAAAACTTCGCTACAGTGGAAAAACTTGTGTCCGCGCTTTCGTCATTCGTGTAAACGAATTTCTCTCAGCTAGGAAGATTAAACCAGACAAATTCCTTTCTTTCGCGACTGAGATATTTGAGAGCGAGGCCTTGTGTTGGTATAGATCGGTTAAAGATAAGATTACCACTTGGAACGAATTGTCTAAACAACTCGTATCCGTATTCTCACAGCCAGACTACGATTATAAATTAAAGGCGGAAATTCGCGCCCGGACTCAAGACGACTCCGAAAACATAACAATTTATTTAGCTATTATGCACGCAATGTTTTCACGACTAACGGTACCTATGACTGAAGATGATCAGTTAGAGATTTTGTTGCATAATATTAGGCCCTGTTTCGCGGCAGTATTAGCTACAGCTACTTCAGTGACCACTATAGATGAACTCCGTACCGTCTGTCACAAATTCGAACTAGTTCAAGCTCGAATGTCTAGCTATAAAGAGCCACCGCGCCCTACGGCAGGTACACTAATCCCTGAGCTAGCTATAAATAAACAATCACAAACCTTTTCACATCAAAATAGGCATTTTGATAGGTATCAGCATCCATCCTCGGGTAACAGCGCTAATAAACATAATTACACTAACACTAAACACCGATACCCGGTGAATATTTTGTCACAAGCACCACACACTAACAATAATAAATTTTGTCCTAGGTGTAAATCTAATACACACACATTAAGAACTTGTCAAGCACCACGGACCTTGTTGTGCTTCAAGTGTGGCAAGGTGGGGGTGAAGTTCCCTGATTGCACTACATGTAATAAACACATACCTAGACCCACTTCGCAAACAAAAAACTAAGTTCGTGGCGAGGACGTCGTTACATTAGGAGGGCTAATAAATGGTCACAATGGCTGCATTTCGTTAACACTTTTTTTAATTCTTATAAGGTAACGACGATCTCGCCCCACTCACATAAACAAAACAATTCGCAGCAGGACTTAGGGCCGCGCGACGCGCGACCGTTCATAACTATCTATATAAACAAACTGAGAATTCCACACTGCTTATTGGACTCGGGGGCGGCCGTAACGGTGCTTGGCAAAGATTATCATAACACATTACTTACCTATGGGCATACCATGCGTTTTGATGATTACATTAACATAGAGGCGGCTGCTGGCCGGCGCTTGCGTAGTATAGGATACTTTGACCTCGACATAACTTTTGAGAATCAAACTCACTCTATAAGGGCATACGTAGTGCCCGAGGTCAATAATTCTGTCATACTAGGGATAAACTTTTGGCGGTCTTTCAAAGTTTGTCCTAAATACGTAAGTGCTTTAGCGGCAAGCGAGACCGTCACTAAGCATCCAGACAGAATTATTCGACCTCAGGCACTGCATTCCTACACTAACCTCACAGAGGCTCAGCGCGTGCAGGCAGATAATATTATAGGACAGTTTCGCGACATCTCTTACGAACAAATTGGTCTCGGCCGTACTAACTTAGTTGTACATAACATTGACACGGGCACTACCGAACCAATTAGACAACGTTCCTACAGAATGTCACCGGAGAAACTCAACATAATAAACGAACAGGTCGACGAAATGTTGCGTCTGGATGTTATTGAACCATGCGAGAGCGCGTGGTCCTCGCCAGTACTAGTAGTAGGGAAGAAGGACGGCAAACCTAGGTTCTGTCTCGACAGCCGTAAATTGAACGCGGTAACTAAAAAGGACGCGTACAGTCTTCCTTACATATCCGAGATATTAGACAATCTTAGGGACGCGAAATTCTTAACTAGCATTGACTTATCGAAGGCGTTCTGGCAGATACCTATAAATGAAAATGATAAGTGTAAGACAGCTTTCTTTGTACCATCACGTGGTACCTTCTCGTTCAAAGTGATGCCCTTTGGTTTGACGAACGCACCAGCTTTACAACAGAGACTAGTAGATAGCCTATTTGGACCCGAATTCGACAACAAAGTATTCTGTTATCTCGATGATATAGTCTGTGTCAGCGACTCCTATGACAATCATGTAACTTTGCTCCTAAAAGTCCTAGCGAAGCTAAAACACGCAGGTCTCACTATAAATTATGAAAAGACACAATTCTTTAGGAACTCATTAAAGTACTTAGGATACGTGGTAGACGAGCAAGGCTTACGCACGGACCCAGATAAAGTAGCCGCGATTCTAGATTACCCCAGACCAACGAACACAAAGGAGGTGAAAAGATTTCTAGGCACCGCGTCTTGGTACCGTAGATTTGTTCCTAATTTTAGCACATTAGCAGGCCCACTAAATTCCTTGACTTCACTTAAAAAAAATGCACCACCATTTGCATGGACAAACGAAGCTGAACAATCGTTTGTACAACTCAAGTCTTGTCTAATTAGTTCTCCGGTCCTCTCTTGCCCGGACTATACGCAACCATTCGAGGTACACTCAGACGCAAGTAATTTAGGCGTAGGATCAATGCTCTGCCAAACTATTAACGGTCAAGAACATCCAGTCGCATACATGAGTCGTTCCTTGTCAAAGGCGGAACGAAACTACAGTGTTACAGAACGCGAAACCTTAGCCGTCCTAGTCGCACTCGAGCATTGGCGCTGTTATCTCGAGAATGGTCGCACATTTAAAGTCTACACTGACCATTCATCTCTAAAATGGTTTTTATCTCTAAGTAATCCTACAGGCCGTTTAGCTAGGTGGGGAGTACGACTATCATCCTTTAATTTTGAGATCTTACATCGACGCGGCAAAGACAACGTCGTTCCTGACGCCTTATCTAGAGCCGTGCCAGTGTCAGCGTTAACACTTGCAAACGCGCATCTCACGACAAAGGACAAGTGGTACTTAGATCTTTACAACAGCTGTACTAACGCGCCACAGGGTTTTCCTAACTATAAAATAGTAAACAACTCCCTCTACAGATTAACGAAGTCTGACACTAGATTTGCTAACGAGTTCACATGGAAGGAAGTAGTACCAGAGGAACTACGTCACCAAATAATTAGCGAAAATCACGATGTACCTACTGCGGGACATCTAGGCGCGTTCAAAACCTACCATCGTTTGGCTCTCAATTATTTCTGGAAAGGAATGTACAAGGACGTGTCTAAATACATTGCGTCATGCGACACTTGTATAGCTTATAAACACCCAACTCACGCTACGCTAGGTGAGATGGGTCGTCCTAAACACTGCTCACGTCCATTCCAGGTTATCTCCTTGGATTTCATGGGTCCACTAACTACTACACGAAAGCAAAATAACTACTTATTTGTGGTGACATGCGTATTTTCAAAATATTGCCTTTTGTTTCCTGTACGTAACGCGTCCTCAGCTATAGTCATTAAGCACCTGGAAGACTCAGTTTTCCTCACTCATGGTGTCCCTCAAACCATATATATGGATAATGCTACTTATTTTACCAGCCGCGAGCTGAAATCCTTCCTCGATAAATATAAGGTACCTAATCAGTTTCTTATAGCACGCTATTCACCTCATATTAATTTGACAGAACGTTATAACAAAACGATAATGACTTGTGTATCTACCTTTGTACAAAACGACCACAGGTCATGGGACATTAATCTGCCAAAAATACAATTCGCTATAAACAACTCCATAAACGAGGCGACGGGTTACACTCCCGCTTTCTTAGTACACGGCAGAGAATTGGTAACGTGCGGTTCACACTACGTCGATAATGAATTGGGTAATGAACTACTATTCTTACCGCGCGACGCCTATGCGCAAAACGTAGGATTCCTAGCAGAAACATTCGACAAAGTCCAGCACGCGCTATACAATGCACATCAGAATAGTATTAAGAGGTATAACTCACGCCGTAAACCAGCGCACTTTAATGAAGGCGATTTAGTATGGAAGCGTACATATTTCCTCAGCGATAAGTCCGCTAACTTTTGTAAGAAATTAGCACCGAAATTTGTAAAGTGTAAGATCATTAAAAAACGTTCACCATTAGTATTTGAACTACAGGACTTATCTGGAAAGAATTTAGGCGCGTGGCATATTAAAGACATCAAATTAAAACCAACAGGTTAATTACTCGTAGATAGCGTTCGGCCCGTGGCGGAGCCGCAGCGCGCAATGACCTCATTGGTCGGCGTCCGCGATCACTCCTCCCCCTTGCGCCGTCGCAATTATCTCGCATTCCGCTAGTAGCAGCGCAAGAGCAACACGTTCCGGCCGCTTAAACTAAAATCTAATCACTCGTAGCGACCTCGTAACGATGTTTACATTCCGCGCGCTGCTACGCAACCATGATACTTGCGCTAACTTAGAGGCAAGAAACCGTCGTGAAACCCGCGAATGGTCATCTCACATGTATGAATCGTCTGTTTTAAACTAAGCCTAATACCAGTACTACTGACTTCTGTAAAGTCCCCTACCTAAGCTGTATTCAGGAACCGAGCGGTGTTGGAAACTCGAAATCATAAGCCTTATTCCACCTGTTTACAATAGTACTACGGGCGGCCGGTAACCCGAGGACAGTCGTTATCTATATGTGTAGTTAGATCTCCTTTCCATTACAACCTTTACCTAGGGGTCGGAGTAGGCATATACTATTGTTCTATCTCTTTTAACTTGTAGAAGTATGAATGATGAGCGTGAGCGTGAGGTATGATAGATAACTCCTAAGTTTTAATAGCCGAAAATCAACTTAGGTTGATTTTCTCACCGGGAAAGAGGGGAATGTCACGCGGTAGACGGTGACACTTGTAAAAAGTCGAATCAAAGATCGATAATCGACGACTTGCCGTAAGACCCTAGGTGGCACATCACTAGTCGCGCTTAATTAAGTATAGTTATACATACGGAACCGCGGCCTCCTATAAAAGCTCGCGCGCGCCGTAGGGATCCACACTCTATTTCAAATCTTCAGAATAAAAGCTACGAGTACGGAATCCCCAGTTATATGGTGAGTAAATTAATTATCATTGTCTAAGTGCTCAAGGTGTCTTATTGTATTTTATTGCTTTTTATTCTAAGTGTAATTTCAAATGTAAATCATGTTAATAAATTAGGTCTAAGTGTTTCGTCGGGGCGCGTTGACCGTAGGGCCAACGGCCTCCAATTTGAATTATAACGTAGCTTCATTTTGAATTTAACGGCGAACACAGACTGTTCAACCTTATTCAAATTCGCCTATTTGTTCCTAAGTCTTACTCGAGGACCTAGCCGACTCTTTGACGCACTACCCCTGGTGGACGTCGAAGAGCTGCCTGGGCCCTCGTCGTAGAAGACCGCCTCTGACACCGAGAAAATTACAGGGACCCAGATCGGGGCTAAATTAAAGCCTGAAACTGCTGAGCTGCATAACGCACATCTCCACTACCCTACCGGAAGACACGCTTCTGCCTGAGGACGACATCCTGACCCAAGGCTCGCCTCTACTGCGACCCTCGCCTTCGGCCCCTTCTGCGCTGGCAGCGTCGTCCTCACCTTCGTGTCCGTCCAGGGGAGTACTAGTGCTCCTTGGGCGTGTGTGTGTGAAAAGAATAAGTCAATAGTGCCGTTCTGCCCTGAACTCTCTTAAAAAGCTCACGTTATCCCTGAGACTACGTTGTTCTTTGGATATTGTAAACAATAAACCTCTGTAAAGTTCCATTTGTTTCACTGAATAGCCAAGGAGCGACCCTACACTAAAAAATATTCACGAAAGGTGATACCCTATAGTTGATTCGTTAAATCATTTCGAAAATATAATGTTCTATCAATAATATCAGCTGATGCGAGCTATGGGCGCCGCCATATTGGCTGCCCTGCCGAGCGCCTGTCACTTTCCCCCCACTCCCCACCTGGCCGGCCTTGTCCCGGATGGCCTGCAGCGGGATGGTGTCCACGTGCGCGCTGTCCCTGCTGGCGCGCGGCTCCAGGTGCTGCCCGCTGGCGAGCGCGCGCTGCAGCGCGGCGCCGGCGGCCGGCAGCGGCGCGGTGCGCACGCGCGCGAACACGCCGCCCAGTACACGCGGGCGCCCTCACCTGGCCGGCCTTGTCCCGGATGGCCTGCAGCGGGATGGTGTCCACGTGCGCGCTGTCCCTGCTGGCGCGCGGCTCCAGGTGCTGCCCGCTGGCGAGCGCGCGCTGCAGCGCGGCGCCGGCGGCCGGCAGCGGCGCGGTGCGCACGCGCGCGAACACGCCGCCCAGTACACGCGGGCGCCCTCACCTGGCCGGCCTTGTCCCGGATGGCCTGCAGCGGGATGGTGTCCACGTGCGCGCTGTCCCTGCTGGCGCGCGGCTCCAGGTGCTGCCCGCTGGCGAGCGCGCGCTGCAGCGCGGCGCCGGCGGCCGGCAGCGGCGCGGTGCGCACGCGCGCGAACACGCCGCCCAGTACACGCGGGCGCCCTCACCTGGCCGGCCTTGTCCCGGATGGCCTGCAGCGGGATGGTGTCCACGTGCGCGCTGTCCCTGCTGGCGCGCGGCTCCAGGTGCTGCCCGCTGGCGAGCGCGCGCTGCAGCGCGGCGCCGGCGGCCGGCAGCGGCGCGGTGCGCACGCGCGCGAACACGCCGCCCAGTACACGCGGGCGCCCTCACCTGGCCGGCCTTGTCCCGGATGGCCTGCAGCGGGATGGTGTCCACGTGCGCGCTGTCCCTGCTGGCGCGCGGCTCCAGGTGCTGCCCGCTGGCGAGCGCGCGCTGCAGCGCGGCGCCGGCGGCCGGCAGCGGCGCGGTGCGCACGCGCGCGAACACGCCGCCCAGTACACGCGGGCGCCCTCACCTGGCCGGCCTTGTCCCGGATGGCCTGCAGCGGGATGGTGTCCACGTGCGCGCTGTCCCTGCTGGCGCGCGGCTCCAGGTGCTGCCCGCTGGCGAGCGCGCGCTGCAGCGCGGCGCCGGCGGCCGGCAGCGGCGCGGTGCGCACGCGCGCGAACACGCCGCCCAGTACACGCGGGCGCCCTCACCTGGCCGGCCTTGTCCCGGATGGCCTGCAGCGGGATGGTGTCCACGTGCGCGCTGTCCCTGCTGGCGCGCGGCTCCAGGTGCTGCCCGCTGGCGAGCGCGCGCTGCAGCGCGGCGCCGGCGGCCGGCAGCGGCGCGGTGCGCACGCGCGCGAACACGCCGCCCAGTACACGCGGGCGCCCTCACCTGGCCGGCCTTGTCCCGGATGGCCTGCAGCGGGATGGTGTCCACGTGCGCGCTGTCCCTGCTGGCGCGCGGCTCCAGGTGCTGCCCGCTGGCGAGCGCGCGCTGCAGCGCGGCGCCGGCGGCCGGCAGCGGCGCGGTGCGCACGCGCGCGAACACGCCGCCCAGTACACGCGGGCGCCCTCACCTGGCCGGCCTTGTCCCGGATGGCCTGCAGCGGGATGGTGTCCACGTGCGCGCTGTCCCTGCTGGCGCGCGGCTCCAGGTGCTGCCCGCTGGCGAGCGCGCGCTGCAGCGCGGCGCCGGCGGCCGGCAGCGGCGCGGTGCGCACGCGCGCGAACACGCCGCCCAGTACACGCGGGCGCCCTCACCTGGCCGGCCTTGTCCCGGATGGCCTGCAGCGGGATGGTGTCCACGTGCGCGCTGTCCCTGCTGGCGCGCGGCTCCAGGTGCTGCCCGCTGGCGAGCGCGCGCTGCAGCGCGGCGCCGGCGGCCGGCAGCGGCGCGGTGCGCACGCGCGCGAACACGCCGGCCCAGTCCGACACCAGCTTGCCCACCACGCACTCGCGCAGCGGGCCCAGGACCACCACGGGCCGGTGGCTGCCGTCTGCGAACACACCCACACATACAAACTTCGAACCTTTCTCCGGGACTACAGAAGCCACCGGTAGGACGCAAGCAAACTCAAGAATACTCCGCACAGACGCATAATACAGAACTTTAAACACACTAAGGAGCCTGAAAGGTTTTGAAAGTCGAAGCATTACTCCGAATCGTTTATACGCCGTCGCAGTAATAATTCTATATCATGATTAAAACTGAATACGATGCCCAAATCCCGAACCTGGCCAACTCGACACAAATGACTGTACCAATAAAATTATAGTGAAAAATATGGTTTGTTTCTTACGAAAGAATGTAATACTATGTCATTTATTAGGGTTTAGTAACAGTTGACAGTCACTATAAATCTTAATTATTTTGAAAAGTACGACCTAATGTCATTAATATATAACATGAATAAAAGTGGTCCTAAATTGGACCCTTGGGGCACACCGGAACAGATGGGTAAAAATCTACAAGTGTAGCCTTTCAATGCAACACAGCTTGACTACGGTTTTCGATGTACAACTTAATCCATCTATGGAGGTCACCGTGCACACCAATCTCCGATTTTTTTTTTAAGTAACGTGTGATCAATTTTATCGAAAGCCTTTGTTAAATCGGTGTACACATCCACCTGGAAGCCAGTATAAAATAAATGCAAGTAACGAGATTCGTGTCAGGACTTCTACCACGTGTCGAGAACTCGTTGGAGAGCTGGTTATGTTTGGGAACTTCACTGATCTAATAATTAAAACCACCATAAATCAGAATTAAGACGCGTTTATTCGCCATTGGTACAAACGGAGGTGAGAGAAAAAATTAGGCAGTAGTGCCAACTTAATAATTATAGTGTTGGGGTTGATAACACCACGGAAGAAACCATGATGTTGTGGAGAAATTACACATGAAATAAAAATCACACTGAAAATACAAGTACTCAAGAATATTGAGCAAAAATAAAAATTTGAAGTTAGCTTAAAATGGTGCTATGATCAAAACATTAAACAATGGTGTTCATTTTCGAAAAAAACCTAAAAGTCCGAATATCTCGGAAACCGTGCAACTTTTACTAAACCTATTTTAGCTTTATTATAACGTCCTAAGTGCCCTCTATCCATAGTTCAAGGATTATCCACTCATTACCTAACACCCCGTATATTTATAATTCCTCGATGGGATTTTACCGTCTGCGCGGGAAGAGAACCAACTGGTACATTCTGTTTTTTCTTTGCTCCCAGGCAAGCATCAAAGGCCATAATCCTCAGATCAATTACTAAAGCCTAGATACCGCGTTAAAATTTAACTAGTGACATCAATATGTACATCTCTTAATTCACATGAAGAAATCAACAAGCTGGAAAGAGATAAATGTAGCATTATCTAGTCTGCCTGTACAGGCCGTACACACCTGAAATGTCAAGTGGTCTCTTTGGTCTAGTTTTACGCTACTAATTTAAAAAGTGTTTAAAATCATATTTCCCGTTGAGAACAGCAGGTCATCTGTATTAAGTTGTATTTGAAATGGTTATGACAGGTAAATATTTGCAAGTCGACCAGTGATTGATTTTCATAAACCTCTACCTAACAGTAAAGTTTTAAAATAAGGTGAAAGTGGTATTGTGTGCCTAAGGGTCGTATAAATGGCTTGTATTGTTTTGGGATGTAAATCTCATTCGTCTCGCAAAGAAAATGAACGGGAATATATAAGCTTCCATCGGTGAGTACATTTTTACGTGTTTTCAATATTATATGCTAACCAATTTGAGCTGAATTAAAATTTATAAACCTAAAACTTTGATTATTGTAACAAATAAACATTTTGGACTCAATAAGGGCGATGAATCTTCGAGATAATTAGGTAATTTGTAATAGCTTAGAGGTTATGAGGTATGGGTGATAGTGATGTTCCTGTTCATTGCCAGTTTCATCGATATCGAATTACTTTCCTAAACTTTGTATTGTGGACTAAATTATTTATATAAATAATGACGTAAAAGGGAAACAAGCCACCACAAACACGAGACATATTTTAACTAATTCCAGGATCGGACAGGTGCAGGAACATACTATTATCAAGATGTGTTATTATTATATTCAAATGAATGCTTAAAGCTATTTTGATTGAACTGCGTTTATTCATTTTGCTGTTTTTAGATTCCAACCGTCGCTATGGAAGTCGATGAATGCCAAGCTACCACAAGCACGACACATATTTTAACATCTGATTCAAGGCTTGGAGGGGTATTGTATTCCTATTTTACTTTAATTTAAAAAAGGTGCTCGCTAGTTTAAATAATGTTTTTTTTTAATTCAGGAGTCTACCTAGTAGGCTTACTTATCGGTGTACGTAATGATATAATATAACATATATATGCTCTCCAAGCTAGGACAAATCCCGTGAAACCCGGACGGCGGCCCTAATTATGTGTAAATACAATGATAGTCATCAGTAGTTTTTTTTTTCAGTATAATTCCTGCGCCGATGGAGGTTGAGATTGAATACCCCACGACAAGTTCTACATGTTGTCCAGAATTAAGGAAGCGGGTCAGTCAGCTGGAACAAGATTTGGACAGAGTGAAGAAGGTTTCAAAAAGACGTATTCTTAAAACTGTACAGTATTACTAACTGCAAATCTGGAATATTACTTATCTAGGTGTACCCAAACAACATATCAAAAATGCAAGTTTACCGCAATTATTGTAATTTAAGCGTCTTTTTTTGTACGATATGACTGATCTAAAAGTAAATAGGATAATAATGTAAATAATGCCATTTAAAAAACATTTCGATGTGTAGGTAATGCTAAGATGTTATTGATTTTAAGGCTAGGTAGGCCAACAGATGCCGCGTTTTAGAGTTTTTAAAAACCATCTCAGACGTAGAAAATAGGGTTTAAAAATCGGAAAAAAATATATGTATTACTTAAGGATCTAGTATAGGGAAAGTCGTATTCCGTTACACGATCTAATGAACTTCGCTCGATAGAAAAAAATCCCAAAGTTACCTCTTTTCGTAAAGCATTTTCAATACTATGACTAAACTATTGACATTTTAAATTAAAAATTTGTACTAAACTAAAGCCATTAAATATTTGTAGGGAAATTCGCAGAGTTTGAATAGATAAAATGATTATCTTAATTACTATGTTTAAATACCTACAAAATGCGCTAGCGCGGAAGCTCGGCAGGCCCGATCAGTCGCGCGCTGGCGCTTACGGGCGACGGACCTGTGTCAGTTTTATCCGCGACAGACATATTAATTAGGTAGTTACTAAAGATTGATCATAATAAATGCGTTACTAAAGTCAAAATAAAGTTTTATTTCTACACTGTGACGCTCAGGGGTCACGATCGCGGCGCCCGCGCGATGTATTTGACGAGTGGCCGGGCTAGCGCTAAATGCCTACTTTCGCAGGAATACCCGGCCTTAACTGAAAATGTAAATTTATTATATTATGTGAACATGTCCAGATTTTTGTTTTTTTATTCCATGCCGAATTTAAAAATTGAAGGGCAAACCTCAGATTAAGGCCATACTAATTGCAATTTTGAGCGTAAGTCTGAGCCTCTGAATATCCTCTAAATACCAAAGCAATTTATTTTATGCTAAATAAAGTCTATCCATTATCTTAGTGGACAGCGACGCTTTGTCGGTGGCGGTCACAGCTTTATCGGCACTGGCGACACCACATTAAGAATCTACGTTTTAAACTCGTATAGGGTGTACAAATACCAAGGTAAGAAAATGGGTAGACGGTGGTACAATTTACAATAACAACCTTCTCTCTTACAGTCTATTCAATTACAGATACTTTTTACTGACTTGAAAAAAAATCTCTGAACGATTAATTTATTTATTTGAAACCGCTGTTTGATATCCAGGGATTTCTCGAAATTTCATTTAAAGCCGGGGTACGGGGTATTCTGCTACCACCCTAGCCATACATTATTCTGACTAGAACCCCGCGATCATTTAAATAGTCATAAGGAGGCATCGCCTTTTTACCGCGTTATGCTCCATACCGAAAATCCATCCACACCAGAAGACCATACACAATCTCAAAATATCGATAATAATCTTTCGATAAAACTTTTTGCTACATCTCTATGGATTTTGAACAGTGGAGGAACAGTGTACAACCTTGTAGTTTTGAGTACCTAAGAAATATATAGACTACCTTTTCTCCCATTATCAAACGTCGTATGAGTAAACGGTCAAGCTATATGTAACATTGTTTTGATATTAGGGCGGTATCTAGGCTTTAGTAATTGATCTGAGCCATAATCCTACATACATAAATACCGTACCGCCTCTTTCCCTCAGGTGTAGGGAGAGACTACATTGTTCCACTTGCTACGATCCTTACATTCGCTTCATCCACATTCATCAATCTCTTCATACACGCTCGTCGGTTTCGGGTCCTGACCTGACCTTCCAAAACGTCTCCTATTCGGTCTCGGAACGTCCGTCTAGGCCTTCCCCTCCCAACGCAACCATTTACCCCAGATAGATCTGTTTAGTTAGCCTACATTCATCCATCAGCTCTACGTGACCAAACTACTAAGCATACTATTTTCTATCCTAGTCACTATATCCTCTTTCACACACCTTAATCTAAAGTCTACGGTATACTCACAATGCAGCCTCTCGACCCTGAGGTAGGACAGCAGCGGCGCGTCATCAGCCAGCGCGCCCGAGTCGCTCCAGCATCCCAGCTCGGTGTTAGAGAAGGACGCAAGCTCCTTGCTGTCGCGGTGCTTCTTGCGGCGGAAGAACGAGCGCCGCGCGGTCGTGGACGCGCGCCGCTGCGCCTCGCCGTCCAGCGAGCCCATCGAGCGACGGAGGAGCTCCTCCACTCTGAACAAGCGGAGAATTGGCATTGTTCATTTTTTTTAAGCTGTGCTTTTAACACCTTTATTTGATAAAATGGACTATTTCAAGCAACTAATTTGAATATTATGCTTTTACGTAGCTTTGTTAATTAATAATAAATATTTTTTCGCTGTTTGATAATTCGTGAATTTAGACAGAATCCCAATCGCCTTCGTTCGGCTGGCTATAAAAAAAAACGGCATTGTCTATGGTTTTGTCGATACAGTGACACGTGACAGTTGCCATAGCTAAACTTTTTTTTTCATTTTTGTGGCAAACATTCGATGCTGGATTCTGTCTAAAAACCGGATCGTTCGGTCAAACAAAGGTTCAAAGTACTTTTACAAAAATATCTGCAATCATAAAGTATTTTTGAAATCGGACAAGATAAATCGGATAAATGATGGTTTTCTTTGAAATGGTTTTCGAATTGGAGCATACTAAAAAAATGAACAATGCCAATTACACTAGTTTCACAAGCTAGTTGGAGAATGAGACTAGTTATTACAAGCTTTTTGGAAGATCAGATTAGTTTTGTGATCAAGTGAAGAACCAGGCCAATTTTGCAAGCAAATTGGAGAAAAGACTAACCCCCGTATTCATAAACGATCTGTAGGCTTCTGCTAACTTAGGCCGTGGTCGCTTTCACCCGCCGCACGCGGCCGACAGCGGCCCGCCGCCCGCGGCGTCTGAATGGTGTGTTCGGGAATGCTCGGGAGTGGTCGTTTTGGGCGAAAACGACCACTCCCGAGCATTCCCGAACACACCATTCAGACGCCGCGGGCGGCGGGCCGCTGTCGGCCGCGTGCGGCGGGTGAAAGCGACCACGGCCTTAGCAATCGTTTGTCCTTGTCTGTGAAAGGTAAATGCCAAAGTGACAGAAAGGGACAAGCGATTGCTAAGTTAGCAGAAGCCTACAGAGCGTTTATGAATAAAGGGGTAAGTGAAAAACATACTAGCTTTACAAGCAAGTTTAACCAAAAGTCAAAATTGGCAGATTTAGGGCCCGTTTTGCCACTCTCTCAAGTGTCAGATGAAGTAAATGTGATGCCGTCTCTGTTTATTCCTTCAAAACTAACTGTGACAGTACCATAGATATCCGACACTTAAACCTTGAATGATCAGTGGTTATTCTATCTATACCATCCATGAAAGTAAAGCTTATGTTTAGCTTGTGTTATCTACCATTTGTCACCTCTTGCAAAAACTATTCTACAAAGTAAAATTCATTGAACAAATTTTCTAAAATAATGTTGTATTTGAAATGAAAATATTGGCTTTAATATTCTAATTACTACATAGTCACTACATAGTATAAAATAAAGTCGCTTTCTCTGTCCCTATGTATGTATCTTCAAAACTATACAACGGATTTTCATGCGGTTTTTTTTAATAGATAGAGTGATTCAAGAGGAAGGTTTTTATGTATAATTCTACGCAGACGAAGTCGCGGGCAGAAGCTAGTAGTTGTATATTTTTTGAAAACATTTCAATGAAATTAAGTGAAAATTCTGTGTACAAAACAAGGCGACACCCTGTAGCTAAAATACTGACTTGAACTTGCTAGGTATGGTCCCCCAGTGCCTCTTGACGCCCTTGCAGTCGAGCTGCCAGGCGCGCCAGAGCCCGGGCGCGCCGTTGAACAGCGTGTTGTCCACGAACAGCACTTCGTCTTTGCGGAACCAGAGCGAATACTCGTCGATGGTGTCCACGCCTATAGAGGTGATCTTGGCGCAGCGGTCGAAGCCGGCGCGGATGTAGAAGGCGTCCCCGGGCTTGTCCTTCGTGTCGTGGTATTGTTGGAGATCGTGACGGACTAGAACGGACACCTGTGGCAGAACGTTATTGCTTTAGTGTATTTTAGAGTTCCGTACCTTTAATAGTAGATGAATGCCGAGGTCTGGGAAGTAGCAGATTGCTGGATGAGTAACTTGTTTAAAAACACGAACCGCAAGTGAGTATTTTTTAAAGTTACGAATCCAGTAATTGCTCTTCCAGCTGAGGCAGATATAATGTTTTTCTCAATAGGATAGTAGAGAGGCAGCATCACAATAATATTACCAGTACCAGTCTAATTCATATCAATTAGTGAAAAAAAGAATCGGTAACTTTAACTGTAACTTCATACAGAGACATAGACATTTAGAAATTAAATTTCTGACGGTAAAACCGTAAAAGTAAACATAAAAATCAAGAAATAAAAATTTCTTGATTCATTTGATAGTTTTTTTTTTTTTTTATATGAATAGGAAGGCAAACGAGCAAGTGGGTCACCTGATGGTAAGTGATCACCACTGCCCATAGACACCCGCAACCCCGGAGGGATTGCAGATGCGTTGCCAACCTAGAGGACTAAGATGAAATGCCTCTTGTGCCCGTAATTTCCCCGTCTGTCTTACTCCCCACACCGGAACCTATCATTTGAAAAACAGCGCCTTCTCTCGTCCCTGGTGAGCAGTAGATGTTCCACGGGAGTTTGTAATTGTGTCGTACAGACACATCATTCAAACAGATGACGCTTAGCGACAAAAAATTCGCATAGTAACAAAGGTCACGTGACAGTTAGTAACGGGTAGAAAAATTCGGAGACTACCCACCTGCTATGGGTGGTGTAGGGGTATAGCACGCGTCACGGAATGACGAGGATCCGGGTTCGAGTCCCGGCCATAGCTTTACTTTTCGGATTTTTCTATGTGTTCTAATTTTCATAGACATTTAGAAATTGTAACTTTAGCCTAAGTTATAAATTTACTAGAAGCATTGGATTACCTTTTCCGCGGGTTTAGCCAGCTCCAGTGCAGCCTGCTCGGCCGTCGCCCGTCTCAGATCCACATTATTATACTCCAGGATCTGATCCCCCGTCCGCAGCCCCGCGTTGAACGCCGGCGAGTCCACCTGCACGCTGTGCACGAAGATCCCCACCGCGTTCCCCCCCACCAGACTGATACCCAGGTCCGAACAGTTCCTCATCTCTATCAACAAGAACCTGGGCAGGTCTTTGCTGGCTTGCGACTGTCTCAACGTCGCCGCCTCCGTCGAAGGCGTCTCCATTCTCAAAGACTGCTGGGGCCCCGGAGAATTCCTAGGCGTAGGCGACCCCGATAAGGATACCTCTTCATCGTGCGAACTCTCGCCTGAAGATGAGCTTCCAGAAACTTCGACCTCGTCTTTATATTTCTCCGGGCTGTATTGTACTAGCATTGTGATGGAATTGCCTATTTGTCGCAGCACGCTGGCGGCGAGGGTGTAAGTCGCCGAGCGCATGTTGATGCCGCAGACTTCGAGCAACTGATCGCCGACCTGCAAGCCCACTTGACTGGCCAAGGAGTTCTCGTTCACTGTTGAAACGAACACGCCTCCGCTGCTGGGTGGACAGTAGATCTGTATGCCTAAAGGCTGTTGGCTCTTGTCTATATGTACCCTCCGTAACTCTCCGGGCAGGGGCTTGTTCCATCCTAGACCGGTGTACTCCGGCATGGAGTTCCTGGTAGCTTTATGCGTCATCTGCTTGGCGCCTCGCCCTGGACTCAGTATTTCGACGTGATACGTCGGCATCGGCGAATTCCGCTCCGAACTCCTCTCTATAGACCCCGTACTGAGTTTGCCAGCGGAATTCTTCGAAGTCACACTTGGATTGGAAGGGATTCTGAACCTCTGATTCTCTTTTTTTCTAGGAAAAGTGCCGCCTTCGTAGGTGTGGTGATAGTCGCCCAGTACGCGATTCGCGCGCGGAACCGGCTGCAAATCTGACATGTTATGAGTATGGGACGGGAATGAGTGCATTTCATAGCTGGTTCCTATACTCTCTCCCGATTGACTCTGTGGGATGTTGGTGGGGCTCGCTAAATGTGAATAGCGACTTGACGTGTGAGGGTTCGAATTGACGAAAGGGCCTCTGTAATACTGAGATTGCAGACGAGACTGGGACGGCAGAGTGCCGGTCATCGCGAAGTTGGTGTTGCTGTTAAGGCTGTCCGGGCCAAAGCTGTCGCTGTCCGAAGGATACTTGTTCACCGTTTTGGGGGATGACGATTTTTTAGTCGAATAATACTGTTCTAAAATAGGGTGATTCTTCATGGACTGCTCGAGGGACGTCGGCGTTTTTCTGGAGATAAAATCGAGCGAGCTCGGTCCCTTGTTGACAATGAAGTCTAAGGAGTGCGGGCTCTTGGTTCTGTTCCTGGTGACCGGTTGGTAGTCCAGCGAGTCGTCAGAGGGGTTGAGCGCCAAGCTGAGCCGGTTCGGCGTAATATCGTGTTCAGAATAGTCGCTCATGGATATCTTGTCTTTCTCCAAGGTCCGTATTTTCTCGAAGTTCATACTGTTCGGCGAGGAGAATTGTGGATGTGGATTGTGTATGGAAAGCGGGGCTGGTTTGGGAAAATGGGCAATAGCTGGAGAGGACTCTATGGACTTGTAGACGGAGTGCCGGGCTGGCGCGGAGGCTTGGGCTAGCGGCACGTGGCCTAAGGGTATAGGGTTCGAGTTCCGATTTGTATTAGACCTCTGCGGCTCCGGTTGCAGCTTCGTTGGAGGGCTCAACAGTATGGATAAAGGTGGTCTTTCTTTCCTCGACCGCGGCTGGACTATGGTCCCCGTGGGGTTCTCTTCTAGAACGAAATTGGCCCGAGCCTTGGGCCAGGTGCCACCGTTTTTAGAATCATTCTGCAACTCCTTGTTTTTTCTTCGCGACCTTTTCAAGACACTGCTGGTTTCCTTAACTGAAAAAGAAACAGTTAATGTTAACAGGATCTATGTCTTAATTACTAACTTAACGTAGGTAAACTAGAGGCCGGAATTCTCGTTGCATTTTTAACTGTCATAGGGACTTCTTGTTTATCGACTGCCGATATACATTACAGAACCCAACATATTAAAGAAGATTGAAAGTAGAGGTAAACAACAGACGGTCTTATCGCTAAAGAGGGATCTCTTCGAGAAAACCTTTGGATACCAATTTTTCGGTAAAATTTTAAATAGGAATTATTATAATAATACCTTATGAGGTTTCGTGATTATTGCCCATTTAAATAAAACAAATTTAAACAGTCTACAGACTCGACTGATTAAATGTGAAAATGTTAACTTTTCATTATTTTCATTTCGTTGCCGGTTTTTAGTAAATAAATATCGGAAGTCGATAAATGAGAATTCCCTATGACACCTCAAAAATGCCACGACAATTCCGGCCTAAGTAATTACCTACTTAGTTCACGTGTTAGCGTAATTAGCTTGAATTAATGAGTCATTAGCGGTAAATAAACGAATTACTACATAGTTAAAGAGAGTTAAATGAAAATTGTTTTTCAACGCAATCTAAATAAACAAACGAGACGGACGCAATCATCATTTGTAAATACTCGATGCGATCACCGATCACCCAATCACGGCAAGCCAATATAAACGTTGACCAATCGCGTGACCGGCTTCCGGTAACTCGCACCAGCGCAGATAACTGACAACTGTGAGTGAGACAGGATGTTGACTTACTTGTTTTGCCATGATAACTGTCGATAACGGAATCCAGCTCGGCTATCGCGTCAGACTCTGGTACCTGTGGCAACAATGTTTACAAATACATCATAGGGGGCGTCCATTAATTACGTGAGATATTTAGGGAGAGGGGGGGGGGTCGTGCTGAATCTTACTAAATCTCATTTGCGGGAGATGGGGATTAGGGGGGTTTTTTTAGCAGAAAATGGTGTAAATCAAGAATATAAAAATGAATCGAAAAATGTGTTGCTAAGCGCAAATCTCGAGAGCAGCTGAACCGATTTCGCTAATTTTTTTTTTAGAATATTCCTTGAAGTATGGGGATGGTTCTTACGGAGAGAAAAATTCGAATAATTGCCGGGAAAACCCTAAAAACAGCCCTTTTCTTTTTCCCATACAAACGTTTACTAACTAAAATGTAGAGTAAATTTGAACTTTATTACTTTTCAATAAAGTTCATATTAAATTACAAGCACTCACTGTTGTCTAAGCAATGTAGGTGTGTTCCTAACGTCAAAGAGTATTTTTTTTGCCCCGACTATAAAATAGATAGGAACAAAATACTGCCACATTCCAAATCTTTTTGACAGAACGAAGTCTGTTGGGTCCGCTACAGTGAACGAATATAACTATGGAAGCATTTCTGACGCTCAAAAATGACCCAACGTAAACTAGTTCGCGGCGGGCGGGGCTTGAAAACTAGTGCGGCAACGCGATCAGTGCGCAAGGCGCACGCCTGTCAGTCGTGTCACACGGGTATTTTATTATATAAAATCAACTTATCCATTAAAAAATGCCTTCATGTGTGGTGAGGTGGTGCAGGAATCAACAGGAATATTGTCCCAAGAGTACTGGAATCACCTTTCACGTGTAAGTACACTGTTTACTCAAAAAATCCAAAATCGCCTTTTTACTAGAGGGATGTCATTATGCATAATGTAGTACCTAGTACATTTTAATATAGCTATTTTTAAAGGACATAATATTTATTATTAAGTTGCATACAGATTTGGGTTTTAATTTCGGTTTTTCATCGGATTAACAAGTCGAAGTCGTTTCTCATTTCGCTTAATTTTAATTTTAATTTAGATTCCCACAAGACCCGAGTCGTAGAAATCGATGGAAAAAATCTGTTCAATTGGAGAGACAGGAAAATGACTGGACACCGAGCAAGAATCCAAAAATATGTTCAATTTATTTTAAAGATGAAGATTTTTATGTATCGAAGAAGGGACACATAATGCCTTCTAAAAGCGCAGTACCAATTTGTACTGTGCGTATTTATTTGGTTTGAATGATCACGTTTTAGTTAATGTAGTGCTACTTTGTATGATTGTTTAATAGACATGTATTTTCAGATGGTGTTTTCGAGTGAAAAACCAGTATTAATAAAAATTAAAAACAAAGAAAATATTCCGGAAACTTCACAGGAAAGTCCTCAAAAACGTCCAAATTGTCATTATAATAAATTATCTACTGATATTTCTTTTATTATTTTTATCTACACCCACCTATATAATACGTTTAGAAACCGTATCTACGTAATATCATTCGTTGCGGGTGGTAGAACCACGAGCAGGGTCCGTCCGAATCGCTACCAACATTTTAGGCTACTGTGTTTCGAAGTGGAGAGTAAAACAGCCGGTGGAATTACTGGCACATAGGTATACTATCTTAGTACTCTAAGCCGGCAACGCATCTACAGTACTTCTGTGTTGCGGATGTCCATGAGCGGCGGTGATTACTTACCATCAGGTAACCCACTTGCTCGCTTGCCTTCCTTGCAATACAAAAATAAATAAATATGTAAACTACCAATAATACACTTATCGAACTAGGAGTCAAGCGCGCTGACGAAGTGGGCGAAAGCGAGTGAAAATTTGGCTTACTGATTCATACCTTTGTGCATTGGGCTGCTTTGAATCTGACTGGTCCCCTTCTGCATAACATCGTCCGTGCTTCGAAAGCACACTGACAATCCGCTGACATTGCATCGAAGCCGCGAACCAATTAGCGTAAATCTGTCACGCCGAGAACCAATCGCGACATGTGACCCGACGCTTCTCAAATCGTTGAGCTTTTACGTACTTATTTTCAAAAAGTCGCAACTAGCGAAGCACATTCTAATACCGACCTAGATACATTAGCAATAACCTATTTTCTTAAATGCATTGATAATTTTTATTTACTTTGCTTGTGTGTGTGTACCTCAAACCTATCTGTGTGAGTTTTTGGGCTAATAATGAACGGTAGGTTGTATGAAGAGACTGCTTCCATAGTTATATTCGTTCACCGGTCCGCTAGTATTTTGATACAAATCACGAATTTATCAATCATCATCATCATCTCCAGCCTATATATGTCCCATTACTGGGCACAGACCTTCTCTCAGAACGAAAAGGCTTGGGCTATAGTTCCCACGCGGGCCCAGTGCAGATTGGGAACTTCACACACACCATTGAATTGCTTCGTAAATGTGTATGTTTTCTCACGATGTTTTCCTTCACCGAAAAGCTCATGGTAAATTTGAAATGTAATTTCCGGTTTCAACATGAAACTACCGTGAGACTCAATCATAATTACACATAAACGGATAACTCACGTATAAAAAGTCGAGTGATGCTCGACATGTTTCGGACTATGTTTTGGAAAAAGGACTACGAAATAGTCCGAAACATGTCGAGCATCACTCGACTTTTTATACGAGAGTTATCCGTTTATGTGTAACTATGTAATTTCCGGCCCGGGAAGTGAATCAAAAACAAATTTTAATTTTTTGTAAAAACCCACGACGGGTACAAACATTTCAAAATTACGCAGCGCCTCCTAACGAATAAACACCATAACACCTATCTAAAAACCACCACTAAGGAAATACGAACATACAAACATATATGTATAAATAAAACAAACAAATATATCAACGAATAAACAAACATAAATATATATGAATAATTATATTCAATTGATTTGTATTATTTAATTTAATTTTATTTACAATTTATTATGAATTTTTTATTGAATGAATAAATAATCTAAATCTGCGTTTGCGGACAAACACAAACAACCTATACAAATATCAATCTTGCTAATCCCAGTATAGAAAAAGATAGCTTTACAATCCACATGGTTCCATGTTTAAGCATATAAAGGATTAATTAATTAATATAACTACAATAACAACACAACACAAATCACGTCCACATCCCTCACGGGGTAGACAGAGCCCGCGATAACAAGACCTTAAGGCCGCGATTAGCATGATTGTAGACGTATAGAAAAAATACATTTATTTATTTATTTACCTTATTTTGTTTATCTTTCGACTTGCTCCGGCCGGTGACCGCCTCGATCTTCCCCCGTATCATGTCCCATGTACCTGCGCGATAACATTCACTTCTGATAACGTATCGATAACTTATCTGAACTTTATCTTATCGATACGAGTGTAGTTTGTGAGCTGTGACGTGACTTTGGCCTCTATAACCTAATTTAATTTTTTTTTTTTTTTTTTTTTTTTTATGTGAATAGGAAGAGGCAAACGAGCAACTGGGTCACCTGATGGTAAGTGATCACCACTGCCCATAGACACCCGCAACCCCGGAGGGATTGCAGATACGTTGCCAACCTAGAGGACTAAGATGAAATGCCTCTTGTGCCCGTAATTTCCCCGGCTGTCTTACTCTCCACACCGGAACACAGCAGTGCAAGCACTGCTACTTAGCGGCAGGATTAGCGAGTAAGATGGTGGTAGCGATCCGGACGGACCTTGCACAAGGCCCTACCACCACTAAAATGCATTTGATTACTTAATGCACTGAGGCTTTAGATATGTAAAATAGATGTTGTAGACATGTGTGTTTTGTGTAGAATATTTTTCGGTTGATCTCGAAAACGCCGACCCGTGTAAATTTATGTACAGTGCCCCAATGGGTAAATTTGAAATCGGAAGAATTTCCTAACTTTCAACATGAAACTACCGTGAGACTCATAATTACACATAAACGGATAACTCGCGTATAAAAAAAGCGCTCTGTTCGCGCGGCTGCTCGACGCAACTGACAGCAGCGCACAACTACCCTCGTTTCCTCGTTCGTCATTGAACTGGCGCGCAGTGTTCGTTTCGCTGCCGCCGGGGCGAGCGCTCCAGGAAGGACATCACTCGACTTTTTATACGTGAGTTATCCGTTTATGTGTAATTATAATTTCGTAACTCGTGGATATTTATTGATGGTCGATTTCAACGTTCCAACTCTAATGACGTTTTATTTTTGCCATGAAAATTCCGCCCTCTGGTAACGAGCATTCGTCGTCGAATATTCGAGTATGGACCTCGAGCCGAGCGTTGAGATGGCGCCTAACTTGTAACACTTCGGTGTAATGTAACATGATACAACCCGAGCATTGCAGCAGTCAGTGCAGCGAGCCGAGCCGCTCGACGCGAGCACTACTCCACTCAGCCGTCGGTTTTTACGCGAATCCTTTTGAGTGTTACATTACAAGTCAGTACAGGTCCGACATTTTGAAACAGAATGAGCACAAACGAACAGTGCGCTCGAGGCGAGCGTTCGCCGCGTAGCTGATGTAACTAATGTAACACGATCGCCGTGAACGATACATTACAAGCAAAGGTTACTAGTCAGTCGCCACCTTTACATTGATTGTTCGTCTACATACGCTCGGATAAGAATGTCTCTAGGTAAATCTGTAGGCGTAGTATAACTGACCTCGCTCCTGGTGTATCTTGCCCTGACTGCCCGCGGCCACGTGGTACACATAGCGACGATCGAAATCCGGCACACCATGCTCTATATGAACCTGTAATACAATTTTTAACAATAAATACAATGTTGAAAACCTACATACATATACATACATAAATCACGTGTTTATCCCTTAAGGGGTAGACTACATAAATCAAGTCTTACGGGGTAAAAAGGGCCCAAGGTAACAAGACCTAAAAGCCACGTTTAGCACGATTGTGGGCGTAAAAGTGGAAAGTGGAATCAAAATTGTGATGGGTTGCTAGCCGCATCGCCTATAACATGATTCCTAAAAATTTCGCCCATTCCCTTTTACCATTTGCGCGGGACGAGAAGCAACTGGTACATTCTATGTTTTTCCTTTTTTCCCAGACCAGCACGGAAGTGTTGTTACATATATCTCGTCTATAGTACATTGTTGTAGAGGCTGGAAAGTGAGCAATAGATGGACGAGTGAGTTCGAGGGCCGAGCCGCAGGTGAGGCCCTCGAAGAGAGACGAGTCCATCTATTGCACTTTTGGCCGAGACATTACATAGTGCTTTTCACGACTACTGCGAGAAAATAAAAAACATGAGCGTAAATACAACAGTAAAGTTACACTCTCCCGCCATATTTTACTTTAAAAAAAAAACGAGAGCGCTCTAGTGGCCAGTCACGCAAAGGCTTTTTTTGTTATGTTATTTTATTAAGCGAAGCACTTCGAAGTGCTTATTAAACACACCCATAATCGCTTATAGTTTTAATATGACGTGACAAGGACGGACTGACCACTCTGACCTTAAGACAGGACTTAAACAATAAAGACAAAACAATTTAAGTCAGACGTGGCTGTATGGACCTAGTTTCCTTTGCCTCTCCCTGGTGGGATAAACCTTGAAAAAATTTAATATGCAGCACACGACGTGTTCTGATTGGTCGATTTTGTGTAATAGCATCACAAATTATGTTCTGATTGGTGGAATCAGGGATCAGCATGCCGATGTGATTGGACGACTTTGGTCTTTGAAACTGTCCAACAATGTTATTGTTGGCCTGTTTGAATTCATAGTTGGCCTGTTCATTCAACCTACAACTATGCTTTGTTTTGGGGCCCCATTACTGACCATCTTTTGCCACATTTCCGAGCAGTGGCGTGAAATAGTACATTGTTGTAGAGGCTGGAAAGTGAGCAATAGATGGACGAGTGAGTTCGAGGGCCGAGCCGCAGGTGAGGCCCTCGAAGAGAGACGAGTCCATCTATTGCACTTTTGGCCGAGACATTACATAGTGCTTTTCACGACTACTGCGAGGAAATAAAAAACATTTACGCTAGACGTGGCTGTATGGGCCTAGTTTCCTTTGCCTCTCCCTGATAGGATAAACCTTAAAAAAAATTATATGAAGCACACGACGTGGTCTGATTGGTCGATTTTGTGTAATAGCATCACAAATCGTGTTCTGATTGGTGGAATCAGGGATCAGCATGCCGATGTGATTGGTTGGACGACTTGGTCTTTGAAACTGTCCAACAATGTTATTGTTGGCCTGTTTGAATTCATAGTTGGCCTGTTCATTCAACCTACAACTATACTTTGTTTTGGGGCCCCATTACTGACCATCTTTTGCCACATTTCCGAGCAGTGGCGTGAAAAAAATATAGTTTTAATAGAAATATACTTTGTTATTTGCAATTTATGTCGATTCTGTTCAAGTAGCAAAAGGCAGTAATGTTATCCATTTATTTTTAAGACCTCCACAAAGTACCACCCAACTTATACACGAGTTGAATTACCTTGGAGTCCGAAGGCGGGTGTAGGAACGGTGACCAGTCTTCAGTTTGTGAGCAGATGCTCAGCATTTTGCCGTCGCTTGAGTCAAACAACGACAACCTGAAAACAAGCAGAGTCATTAATTATAACCCTACTGTAGACCGACCGCTTAGAAGAGTCCTCGCGGGCGCGGCTGCGGGGCGCGGGGTGGGACGGCGTCGGCCCCCGCGCTCGTCCCACCCCGCGCGGGCGACAACTCTTCTAAGCGGTAGGTCTATAATATCAGAGCAAATGTTTACATTCGTTTGCTTAGGACTAGTCTTCGCCCCGAAAGTTAAAGTTTAGCGGGCAGTAGGACCGCCAAGCAGTGCTTGCGCTGTGTTCCGGCGCGGAGAGTAAGACAGCCGGTGAAATTACTGGCACACGAGGTATTCTATCTAAGCTCAAGACTGGCAACGCGTCGGCAATCCTCTGGTGTTGCGGGTATCTGTCTGACGCGGGACTGTATAAAAAATATCCTATGACCAAGTGCTGTTAAAGTCGCAGCAAGCGAAAGTTAAACTATGTTGCCGTTACACTTTTAGCACATACAATAATCGCCTAAACTCTTCTTCTTTTTTAATATGGCATAGGGCTAAGAAAAAGTTGGCTAAGAACCCGACAGGGATTAGGGGTCTTTGACCGTGTTATCGTACAACGTTTTTTGTCTTCTTCTTTTTTTAATATGACCCCATCGATCGATGCGATGATTTCGCCAATGTCAACGTAATAAAATACAGTATTCAAAAATCTTCTGACAAAAATGTCGGCAACGTTGTACGGTATAACACGGTCAAAAGACCCCCCTGTCGGTCTCTTAGCCAACGGATAACGATATCCCTCAGAATCTGCCCGGAAATCATTAACTGATGCCTCGGGTGCACCGGACCAAGCACTGCTCCCCCTCGGAACAAAAACGAACCGCAGCTCTTGACCACACGCTGGGGTAACCCGACTCGCACCCCTCGCCTAAGGTCGATAGCGACATTAATTCATAACACTATTGTCATCCGTCTGTTTGTATTACTCGGCATGCGAGATTTCATCTCCATTGTTAGTTTTACGTCAGTCCGAAAATGCGTCATCGAAAAATGAGACGAGTTCCGGTCACCTGAGAGTTTTGAGAAGTAGGTATTGAAAAAAGTATGGCCGCTCCCTCCATCTAATTCCTCTGGAGAGAGAGTGAAAGGGACAACTGCAGGCCGGACTGATCATACCTAAAGAACTGATGAAAACGGTATTTAGTCCAATCCGGACAGATACAACCTAGGGCTCTTCAAGGCTAGAGTGAATAGGCTATTACTGAACCAGTGAGTTACACCTTTGGCCTCATCTGCACCTTCCACCAAGTGAGATAGAGGTCAATCACTGGTCAGTTTGTAGTAAAAAAAAAAAAAAAAAAAAAAAAAATGTTTACACTTTCAAAATTGAACCGATTTTGTTTTTTTTTTCAGGTATAATAAAGGAAGGACTTCGGCTATGCATCTACGTTTTCCCTTTGTTAATTTTATTCGTAAAAATGATTTTAACTTTCTAAAGGACACTGAAAATTAGAACACAGAAAAATCCGAAAAGTAAAGCTATGGCCGGGAATTGAACAAAGATCCTCGTCATTCCGTGACGCGTGCTATACCTCTACACAACCCATAGCAGGTGGGTAAGTCTTCGAATTTTTCTATCTGTTACTAGCTGTCACGTGACCTTGTTACTATGCGAATTTTTGTCGCCAAGAGTCATCTGTTTGAGTGACGTGTCTGTACGACACAATTACAAATTGGCAATTTTTGTGATATTCAAACGTCTCTTGATTTGAAGTAATCAAAATAAAAAAAAACCGGCTAAGTGCTAGTCGGACTCGAATACAAAATCCAGTGTTAACAGATCCCTAGCCCTAAGCAAAACTTAGGCAGTGTGAGGTCAGTTTATATTGGTTACTAAATAGACCGTCACACATAAAAATGTTAGATTTTTAGTAGTTGTTTAATTAAATTTAATTTCAACTGTCTAGTTAACACGGTTCCTTAGATACAGCCCAGTGACGCTCAGACAGCCGGACAGACAACAGACAAACGAACAGCGAAGACCTAATTATAGGGTCCCATTTTTACCCTTTGGGAGCCCTAGAAAAAGTAAAACAGGGATAGATAGGAATAAATAATGTGGTAAAAAATATTAGTTCTGTTTAATTTACCTGTTAGCATCTAAGCAGCACGGATAGATGGGCCGAAGGAGCGAAAGGGACAGAGTATCGTACTGGCACTCGTTCAGCATCGCCCACACCTCTGATACGCTCTTGACGCCTTCCAGTGATCGGTTGTTGATCTGTTAGTTTAAATATGAAGACATTGGATCACTTAGGTACTCATGCAGTACAGTCGAGTGCAGAATAGGGATCGATGCGAACTTCTCAAAAATGTCCCACGACCGTATAGTACTTATTTTTGAAACTTTGACATAATTATTACACTTGACTGTACAAATGAGATTGAATCTTGGGACGGTAAAGGGGTCCATTAAACACGTGAGGCCCAAAGAGGGAGGGGGGGGAGGGTCCAAAAAATTACCAAATATCACAAGGAGGGCGAGTGATTTTTGAAACTGAAAAACTTTTTTTTTCCAGAATTCAATTCGACTAAACTGTTTTTCAAGTTGAGGTTTTTTTAAACATACCTACTTAGTATGTACAAAAAAAAAGTAAACGTAATCTTTAACATTATAAAAAAAACTTTTTTTTTTAACTTACACTGACGATGCGATCGCCGACATAAATGCTGTCTTCTTTAGATATTGTACTGCCTGATGATATTTTACTGATAAAAATACCTGTAGAAAGAGACTTTATTTTAATGCAACGAATACTTAATTGATTTAAAATTAATGTTGACTAGAAAATTACAATATACAATAATAATATAGGTTTTTTTTTATATTTCCAAGAATCGATAATTGACGCACCACATGCGGTTTAAAGACATTAATTATGTAGATAGATAGATTATAAATATGATTACTATAATAATACCGACCGTGTTGCAGAGTGAGCGCGCGTCCGTCGCCAGGACGCAATGCGGCGCGCAGCGTGACGGCGCGCGCGCGCTGCAACCGCACCGCGCATGCGCCCTGCGCCAGGGCTCCGCGCAGCGCCGCCGCCGCCGCCGCCGCCAGCGCCCAGCCGCCGCCCGAGCCCCCGCCTAGCACGCGGTCCCACACTCTAAAAAAACAAAAAAAAATCTCAAAAATGTCCGTTAAAGTCGTCATTGTTAACTACATATCAGAACAGGAAGTTAATTGTTGCCGGTCAGTCAAAAATTAAAAAAAAAAACATTACTGTAGCGCTAAACTCTCCAGTAATGTTGCATACAAATTCCATTACCGTCTAGTTATTAACTTTTTAAAAATACAAATCACCATTATAAAATAAAGGCACAAGACTTAAAACACCAAATTTAAAAAAAAAAGCTAGTACGACAACGTTATCTATGTCTGAAATGAAAATGAAAATGAAATTGAATAGTACATTGTTGTAGAGGCTGGAAAGTGAGCAATAGATGGACGAGTGAGTTCGAAGAGAGACGAGTCCATCTATTGCACTTTTGGCCGAGACATTACATAGTGCTTTTCACGACTACTGCGAGGAAATAAAAAACATTACGCCAGACGTGGCTGTATGGACCTAGTTTCCTTTGCCTCTCCCTGATGGGATAAACCTTAAAAAAAAAAAATGAAGCACACGACGTGTTCTGATTGGTCGATTTTGTGTAATAGCATCACAAATTGTGTTCTGATTGGTGGAATCAGGGATCAGCATGCCGATGTGATTGGAGGTCTTTGAAACTATCCAACAATGTTATTGTTGGCCTGTTTGAATTCATAGTTGGCCTGTTCATTCAACCTACAACTATACTTTGTTTTGGGGCCCCATTACTGACCATCTTTTGCCACATTTCCGAGCAGTGGCGTGAAAAATTTATTTTTGCAAATTGGCCGCCAAGGGCTCTTTTACATGTCTTTTTGAAACTACCAGCACATTCGGAAAGACCATCATTGCCAAGAAGAATGCGCCGCAAGAAACTTGGCAGAAAGTCATAGCTTTAGGTGTTCTGTACATTTAAAAAAAACATCAAAAATAGAGTGCTTATAAGTAGGAGAGTAATAAAACCATAAAAATAGATTAACTATAGCAATCCCAACCGACCTGATCTTCCCCTCGGCCGGCGAGCCCTTGTGCACGGCGGTGACGTAGATGTTGAAGTCGTCGGGGAAGTAGGGGTCGTCGCGCCCGCCGGCCAGCTCGAAGCCGAGCTCGCCGTCCTTGTCTAGCCCGCTCAGCTCCACGTCCAGCACGTCCCATTCTATGTCCTGTTGGAAAATAGTAGATTAATGCCGAGGCCTTCGAAGTAGCCAATTGCTGGACGCGTAACTTGTTTAAAAACACGAACCGTAGTGTTTCTTAAAGTTACGCATCCCGCAATTGCTCTTCCAGCTGAGGCAGATATAATGTTTTTCTCAAACATTGAGAGGAAATGAAAATAAATTTTGCATTAAACTTCCTCGTAACTTAGATGGTTTTCTCATTCCCACCTTTTTTCTTAGTTTTTTCGTCATCTATCACCGTAAGCTATTTGAGACATTGTTAAAAAAGTTAGACTCGAACAAAACGCGCATTTATCGCTTAACGACTTGACTGTATGACATTGTTGTTCATTATTACAAACTCTTTGACTTTTAAAAATTTAAAGAACCATGTTGCAAAATAAAGTTTTGTTTTTTTTTTAATAAGATAACTTAAAAAAAATGTGAAACAGGCCCTTAGTAGTTTTGGGCTGTGCGTTGTCTGTCCAGTCAGTCTATCAGTCACGTTACTCTTTTACAGTCATATTTAGATCGATTCTGAAGAGTCAAGTGTTACCTGCAGGCAGTCGTGTCGCGTGGCCAGGGGGCGTTCGGGGCGGGCGGGGCGTTCGGGGCGTTCGGGGCGCTCGGGGCGTTCGGGGCGTTCGGGGCGCGCGCGCGGCTTGTCGCCGCCGCCGTGCCGCCGCGCGTCCGCCAGCTCGCCCACCATCGCGTCACGCTCCTACACACAAATGCAACTGTGGAAGGCTTTACGCACGGGTGTTTTTGCAATAGAGAACATTCACGTTTTTCTTTCATGGCTTTCACTAAAAGCCATTAATTATACCTTACGGGGCAGACCGAGCCTAAGGTAACAAGATCTACAGGCCACGTTTAGCAAGACTGTGGGCGTATAGGTGGAAAGTGGAATCAAAATAGTGATGGATCGCTTATAACATGATTCCTAAGATTATCACCGATGGGTTTTTACCATCTGCGCGGGAAGAGAAGCAACTGGTATATTCTATGTTTTGTGTTTGCTCCCTGACCAAGCATGGAAGAAATTTATTATAATAATAACTAGAAAGAAATCATGTTATCACGTTTCTTATTTCTTAGAAGTCGTCGACCCAGCGTCGCACTGTAATGCCACTTGCTGGATTGTTCTTTAAGGCCTAAACTAGTTTTTATTGCATTTCCAATAACGATTGAATAGCCTCAATACTAAAAAGACAATTTAAAGTATTTCGGAATCTATGATTAGAGTAAAACGTGTAAATACCTTGCGCAGTCTGTTACAGAGTGCCTTGACGCTCTCTCGCTCTTGCAGCAGTTTGTCTCTTTCCGAGAACGCCCAGTCGCGTCTTCGTTTCGAGACCTATATAAACATAAAATTAAGGTTAACTATTTTTTTTTAAAGTTACACAGGTTTTTGCCATTAATCGACACCATTTTACATAAAAAGAGTTCAGCATATTAAAATTTTAAATACATTTTAACGTTGGAATATAAAACACCTGAAAAAAATGGTATACTTTTTTATTTTATATTATACAACAATAAGGTGTTTATAAGGGGCTAAGTCTAGCAGCCGTTCGGCAAAATTCTTCTTCAGGTAACCTAAGTCAGCGTTCAGATAGTTGAGGTTCGGATATACTGAAGAAAGCGTTAGGATAATCAAGGTTCGGATAAAGTAAGCGTTCTGATAATTGAGGGTTCGGATAATAGGGCTTCGGACAAACTAAGTAAGCGTTCGCATAAGTGAGGGTTCGGATAATCGCGGTTCGGATATACTAAGTCTAAGTAAGCGTTCGGATAATTGAGAGTTCGATAATAGAGCTTCGGATAAACTAAGTAAACGTTCGGATAATTGAGGGTTCGGATAATCGAGCTTCGGATAAACTGACTAAGCATTCGGATAACTGAGGGTTCGGATAATCGAGCTTCTGATAATTGAGTTTTGGATAATTTAAGTAAGCGTTCAGATAATCGAGCTTTGGATACACTGATTAAGCCTTCTGATAATCCAGGTTCTAATCTAATAGCTAAACAATCTACCGACCTCAGCCTCGCGCACAGCGTCCGTCAGGTCTGCGAGCGCGCGGTCGAGCTGCTTGCGCAGCCGCTGCAACTCCTGGTTGGCCTGCTCGAGGTTGTCCACGCGCTCCTTGTCGGCAGAGTCGCCGGCCAACCCCACGAGCCCTGCAAGACCATGGCGTCAAACAGACTTCTGTACTGTAGGGTTGTTACTGGAGCTACTGTAAGCTACTTAGGTTGCTCGTGTAAAAACCCTACAAGGTAGGGATAAAGGTCTTCGCACATTAAAACAACTCAACGGCGACTCGACTCTATGCTAGACATTGAAATTTAAGCCCTGTCATATGTTCTAGGTTTAATTTCAAAAAATGATTATAAAGTAGTGTACAACGAGTGGCCTACGCATCGTACACTAAAACCCCGACACGTTTGTCACGCAATGACCACACGTCGTCCACGCAACGACCACACGTCGTCCACGCAACGACCACACGTTGTCCACGCAACGACCATGCGTTTGCGACTGACGCGTGACGGGCAACCATTTGCCAAATGAGTTGCGTTGTCCACTCGTTGACACCGCGTTGTCCACTCGTTGACAACGCATTGCCCACTAGTGACCATTGGGTGGATCAACTAGTTGACTACTCATCGAGAGTGTGAGTTGAGTTGGTGTCGGATTGGCGTGGAGTTGTTTTAATGTGCGAAGACCTTTAGTGTACCTAAGTAGTCCCTGGTCAATAAAAGGTTGGGAACCAATGTTCTTTACGAACGAAATGAAACGTAAAACGAAAAACGAAAAGGAAGCTAACGAAACGATGGGCTCACCTTGCAATTTGTCCAGTGAGGGATCGTTGGAATGCTGTCCGTTGAGGAACCCGTCGTTACCAACACCGCTTGCTAGCCCCAAGTGGTGATACGCTGAGTTGTCTTGCCTGAACAAACGAACACCCATACAAATTATAATCCAAAATAGATGTTCGCGGCTTCGTCCCTGCGAAAGATTAAAAAATCAGGCCAATTGGCATTGTTCATTTTTTTTAGTATGCTCCAATTCGAAAACCATTTCGAGGAAAACCATCATTTATCCGATTTATTTTGTCCGATTTCAAAAATACTTTATGATTGCAGATATTTTTGTAAAAGTACTTTGAACCTTTGTTTGACCGAACGACCCGGTTTTTAGACAGAATCCAGCATCGAATGTTTGCCACAAAAATGAAAAAAAAAAGTTTTGCTATGGCAACTGTCACGTGTCACTGTCAAATCGACAAAACCATAGACAAAGACGTTTTTTTATGGCCAGCCGAACGAAGGCGATTGGGATTCTGTCTAAATTCACGAATTATCAAACAGCGAAAAAATATTTATTATTAATTAACAAAGCTACGTAAAAGCATAATATTCAAATTAGTTGCTTGAAATAGTCCATTTTATCAAATAAAGGTGTTAAAAGCACAGCTTAAAAAAATGAACAATGCCAATTCCCCGTGCCGTGTGAATCTTGAATAATCCTTTCTTAGTGCACCTCTATCATTTTCAAGGAGTTTGTCAGCGTGTTGCTAAAGTAACGGAGTTAGGGCTACACTGGTTACTGTCGGACTTACCGGGACTTGCCGAGGGTGGCGGTGTTCTGCGGAGTCTTGAGGTCAGTGCACTCTTTGATGGCACGGTCGCGGTCCACGAGGGCGGACTCGATCTCGCGACGGAGACTCTCCGCCTGAAAATATATAACATTTCAACTATAGCCAACTAAAGAACAAATGGCAAATATTGTAGAACGACCGCTTAAATGAGCCCTCGCCCTTGTGGTTGCGGGGCGCGGGGTGGGAGCTCTGTGCGGGCGGCAGGCATTGTTTTTTAAATAAAAAGAAATACGTTAAAATTTATAAATAACGTAGAGTGGTGAAACACGCCCTAAGTCTAAGATTCAGTTTCTCTCACTGTACCTGCAAGGCAGTAGCGCGCTGTTCCTCGCGCGAGGCCTGCAGAGCGGACTCCAACGCCGCGACACGTTTCATGGCAGCCTGAAGGTCATCAGACAACTTCTCCATCTCCTTATGCACCGTGTCCCTGAAACACACGCATTTTTACCCTTGTTTGGGAGGACTTTGGGAAAGGGGGGTTAATAACACAAAAATATTTTCAAAGGACATGATTACTGCAAAACTTTGAATTGCGCTCGAGTTATAATCATCAACTTCCAAATCTGTATCATACCGCCCCTTTCTATCACGAAAGGCACGATACCAACTTCAGATTTCAGAGTACAAGGCGTAATGCGTTACTATGCGTAGTTTAGCCACTGTTAACGAGACTGCCTTTTGTCGCATTTCGTCCCGTTCCCAATTTGTCCCGTTCGCAATTTGTCCCGTTCGTAATATGTCCCGTTCGCAATTTTGTCCCGTTCGTAATTTGTGCCGTTCGCAATTTGTCCCGTTAGTAGTTTGTCCCGTTCGCAATTTGTCCCGTACGCAATTTGTCCCGTTCGTAATTTGTCCCGTACGTAATTTGTCCCGTTCGTAATTTCTCCCGTTCGCAATTTGTCCCGTTCGCAATTTGTCCCGTACGCAATTTGTCCCGTTCGTAATTTTTCCCGTACGCAATTTGTCCCGTTCGTAATTTGTCCCTTTCGCAATTTGTCCCGTTCGTAATTTGTCCCGTTCGTAATTTGTCCCGTTCGTAATTTGTCCCGTTCGCAATTTGTCCCGTACGCAATTTGTCCCGTTCGCAATTTGTCCCGTTCGCAATTTGTCCCGTTCGCAATTTGTCCCGTTCGCAATTAGTTTCGTTCGCAATTCTGAGTTTGTGAGTACTCTACTCTGGTACCAGCGCTCTAGTCTACTCACCGCTCGCTCATGATCAGCGTGTATTCAGCCATAGCGGCGTTCCGCTCGTCAGTGAGCCGTTTCATATCGGCCCTGTCCCTCGAACTGCCCTCCCATTGGCGGACCACGTTCGCCACTTGCTGCTTCAATGTGTTACGCTCACGGATCTAAAAAACAAAAGACTATGTAAATAGAAAACAAAAGATGAGAAGCGATATAGATTAGTTTATATTTGTAAAACTCTACTACGGAAAAAAAGGCGCTACCTCAAATTCAGGAACTGGACACAATTTTAACGTGCCTGTTAACATACCCCGGTAACGTGCTCCGTGCTCATAGCTTCTCGAACGCGCGTCGTGGCTCTCGCTTATGGTCGATTTAGACGAAGACTATTTACAGCCGCCTAAATGGCCGCGCCTAAAAAAGGCACCGTATAAACACTTTCGGCGCCATTTTTTCGCGGCATGCCAGCGCTGGCACGGGATAGAACACGAGTCTACTTGTCGGCGCCACCAGTGCCCCCGCCCGCGCCCCCGCCGCCCCCCTCGCTGCGGCGTGGCGGTGTGCTAAGACTGGTACTGAACAGGCACCGTGTAAACGGTTTGCTGGTCACTGGCGGCGAGATTTAAGCGGCTGAAAATGGTCATTGTCTAAACGGTCTGAAGATGTGACGGTGCCTTTTTTAGGCGCCGTAATTTAGGCTGCTATAAATAGTCTTCGTCTAAATCGACCATTAGAGTGACAGAGACGGGCGACTCACCACAGCGTTCCGCTCCTGCGTGAGCTCGTGGCACTGCGTCTTGAGCCTGCTGTTCTCCTCCTGCACGAGCCGGAGTTTCTCTAGAGTCGCGTTGTGGCTCTCGATGAGGTCATCATACCTAGAATCATGTCTAGGTAAAAGAATATTTCAGCTCATAAAGTTAGAGAGAGAATTTATACAAGAAAAAGACAAAAACATTGTGGGCGGAAGATCTGGTAAAGATCACTGGAAGCCATTGGCTGTGGGTAGCACAACACTGATCGTCGTAGATATCCTTTGGGAAGTCCCAGCAGTCCAGGATTATGTCCATCAGTGGACGTGTAGATGATAAGAGTGCACCGAATAGTGTAAAATTTCACTGAAAATGAAGTTGATAGTGACACTTCCGACATACCTTTTCTGGTAGCACTCAAACTCCTCCTTGAGAGACTCGTATTTCCTCAGAGTGTGTACGAGGGCGTCAGAACTGCCTTCGGCAGTGCCGCTCTGCTGCAAATGCTGGACCTCTCGCTCCAACCTGTAACAAGTATCTCACTAAGTGCTTCACTCTTATCTTACTGGCATTTAATTAGCGGATCATCCTTCTAATGGGAACTGTCAAAGATTGGAATTTGCTCCGTCATCTGTTTCCAAACAGCGTTGCCAGGAGTCCGGATAAAGTTGGACATAGTTAGACTTTTTGTTTCCGTGTCCGGCCAAAACAAACGGTGACCAGCTTGTCTGGCTTCAATAAACCTTTTTTCCACATTCACTTTTATCTTCACCACCGCATTCGCCTCCGCTAAGACCCTATTTCAAACCCATACTTATCTTACCTACACCTCAATGGAAACTGAAATTTACCATTAGCTTTTCGATGGAGCGTTCTTCACTGGGGCTGTGTGACAACTAAACGTACGGCGGTTCAAATTTTCCTTGTCAAGTTTTAAATGAATAAAATTCGAAAACCACCTCAAGAAAAAACAAGTTTTCGTAACAGGAAAGTCGTTGAACAGTAATTTTTGGCGGCATTATCAAAATGATTACGACACCATAACTATAAAGACAATTAACTAGTAAATGACAGATTGTTAAAACAAGTTTCAAACTTTCCCAATTTAATTATGATTCAGGTTCTAAATCACTTAATCAATTAGTGAACTACGCAGTCACATCTAGATGATTCACGGCGTTTTCCAATAAGAACAAAACAAAGAATTGAGACTTAGACAAAAGCCAAAATGTTTTTTTAAACAGATTTTACACAATCAGTTTTTTTGAGAGTTTGAAAAGTAACTATTCTAAACGACACTGGAGATTAGAACACAGAAAAATCCAAAAAGTAAAGCCATAGCCGGGAATCGAACCCGAATCCTCGTCATTCCGTGACGCGTGCTATACGCCTACACCACCTATAGCAGGTGGGTAAGCCTTCGATTTTTTCTATGTAATACTAGCTGTCACGTGACCTTGTTACTATGCGAATTTTTGTCGCCAAGCGTCATCTGTTTGAGTGATGTGTCTCTACGACACAATTACAAACTCCCGTGGAATATCTACTGCTCACCAGGGACGAGAAGGCGCTGTTTTTAAAATGATAATTTACACAATTTGAAAAGTATGACGCCAATTATGATAGTATTTCTTAGTACTTTGTTATTTCCAAAACGCTATTAAGTAGATAAAGTTGGCGCGATAGAAATAAATAATTTACAATACTTTCGTTAAATTAACATTCGTTGTAAACCCACTGTACTATTTTTTTTAAATCAAACTAGCAAGCAAAATAAATCTTTAAAAACTTTTAAGCAGCTCAAACCCTCAATCTTCGACTTCTGGCTCCTACTAGAGCCTCGTTAGTAATTCTTTACTTACCACCCTCGATACACAATGTATCATAACGTACCGCTGGTTGTCGTTGAGCAGGTCGCCATACTTGCCGCGCAGGCCCGCCGCCTCCTGCGCAGACACCTCCAGCTGGTTCATGGCTGCTCTGTGTTGCCCACGGAAGTATTCCAATTCCTACAAAACAAACGCTATACAAAACGTGGCCTTTAGACCTTGATACCTTAGGATTATGTAAGTACAAAACTATAATGTACCTTGTCACTAGCAATAAAGATTTATTTTTATTTTTGACATACATACATACCGTCACGCCTCTTTTCCACAGGGGTAGGCAGAGACTACTTTGTTCCACTTGCTACGATCCTGACATACTTCTTTCGCTTCATCCACATTCATCAATCTCTTCATACATGCTCGTCGGTTTCGGGTACTCCTGACCTGACCTTTTTCCAAAACGTCTCCTATTTGGTCTCGAAACGTCCGTCTAGGCCAGGGGTGGCCAACAGGTCGATCGCGATCGACCGGTCGATCGCGACTGTTAGTTCAGTCGATCGTGGCAAGGCAAAAAATATAAATACGTAGACCAGACTGCGCAACGTAATCACCAACTGCTGATTGAAGGTTTCATGAAGTATGTAATTGGTAGATCGCACTGGGTTCCGTTAGTTAAACAGTAGATCTTGGGTCTGATCAAGTTGGCCACCCCTGATTTAGACGAAGACTATTTCATCATCATCATCATCATCAGCCTATGTTAGTCCACTGCTGGACATAGGCCTCCCCTAATGAGCGCCATAGCGCCCTGTCTTTAGCTTGACGCATCCAGCATCTGCCTGCAGTCTTTCGCAGATTGTCATCCCACCTGGCCGGAGGGCGTCCTACACTACGTTTGCCAAGTCGCGGTCTACACTCAAGAACACGTTTATCCCAGCGGTTGTCGGTTCTTCGCGAGATATGGCCGGCCCACTGCCACTTCAGCTTGCTAATTCTTTGAGCTATGTCGGTAACTTTGGTTGAAGACTATTTACAGCCGCCTAAATGACGGCGCCTAAAAAAGGCACGGTATAAACACTTTCGGCGCCATTTTTCGCGGCATGCCAGTGCTGGCACGGAATAAATAGAACACGAGTCTACTTTTCGGCGCCAGTGCCCCCCGCCCGCGCCCTCACCGCCCCCCTCGCTGCGGCGTGGCGGTGTGCTAAGACTGGTACTGAACAGGCACCGTGTAAACGGTTTGCTGCTCACTGGCGGCGAGATTTAAGCGGCTGAAAATAGTCATTGTCTAAACGGTCTGAAGATGTGACGGTGCCTTTTTTAGGCGCCGTAATTTAGGCGGCTATAAAGTCTTCGTCTAAATCGACCATTAGACCTTGATACCTTAGGATAATGTAAGTATGGTTTGTTTCATTTAAAATGACGAAAAGTACTTAAAACCGACATCTATTGTTCAATTGGTAACTTCAAGTGGGGTTGTAAAACCATTAGCGTTCAGTCCAAATATACCGTGAACAAACAATCTTGATAGTTTTGATGTTGTTGGCCGGTGTTACACTAGACGACGTGCGTTATACAAAACTATATTTACCTTGTCACTAGCAATAAAGTTTTTTTTTTTTTTTATAAAAAAACTAAAACTTACCTTCATAACATGCTCACACCTCCTCGAAGTCTCCGTGTGCTGTCTCCTCAGCTGATTCAATTCATGCAACGCCTTATCGCACTGTTGCTTCAAATTCTCATTAGTCTGCTTGGTGAGCACATCATACTGGCCTATGGACTCGTAAGGCCCACTCATCACGTGGGCCCCATGGCTCTTGACCGTGTAGTTCTGCTTGTCGTAGGTGGGGGTCACATAGTCGTCAATGGGTATCGGTATGGTCGGCAGTTGAGACGCGTTGTGGCGATCGTTGCTTACGTATGAGTGAGACATCGACTCTGGAAGAAGTTTTTTTTAATGCCGAGGCTGTGGAATCGAGTGTGACAAGCAGTGATGGTGGGTTGATCTAGAGCAGGGATGGCGAACCAATGGCACGCGTGCCAGTGTTGGCACGCTTCAATATAATTCGGGCACGCCAATAATAGCAGTATGGTCATATGATTTCAACATGAAACTACCGTGAGACTTAATCATCATTACACATAAACGGATAACAGCGAAACGAACACCGCCGGGGCGAGCGCTCTAGGAAGAAGGACTACGAAATAGTCCGAAACATGTCGAGCATCACTCGACTTTTTATACGTGAGTTATCCGTTTATGTGTAATGGTCATATGATGGTAATATAACAACACACTCTTAAGACAACAAGGTCTGATGATAGGTCAGAGCCAAATATTACATTATTTGTGAAAAAATGGCACGTCCACCGAAAAAGGTTCACCACCCCTGATCCAGAGACTAGATTCTAGACCAACGGCCAGCAACAGGTGGACCGCGAAACGTCGAACGGCTGGACCGACTTCACTAATATATCTTTTTTTTGTGTTTGTTATTATCACGAGAAGGTTTTTATGTAACAAATATTTTGAAAAAAGAACTGTTAGGGGGCGAAGCCGCGTGTAGCAACTAGTTAACAATAAAATAATAATAACAGTCACAAAATTCAAACATTATATTACTTTGCCCTCACTTAAGTCTAAAGTGAAGCCACATCCGCCTTTGATATAAAATCACTGTGAGACAGACATAATTGTTACATAGAGATAGATATATAGCAGTGGTGTGGCGTCTACAGAGCTCGATTCCCACCAGCTTGCCTATTTTAAGGCAGTTGGGCACTTTTATTGTGCAGTATGAGAGCAAAAGGCTAGATAAATGCCCTTCGGCTTGCCTTCTGATATACTTGAAGCCACACAACTGATATATATATATATATATATATATATATATATATATATATAGGTCACACACATACAGGCTGTTCCTTGAGTAGTACGATAAACTTAAAGGGGAGATAGTGAGACAGGGACAGGTAAGTCACCAAACCAAGTCGACCAAATACAGAAAAATGGCCACTTTTCATATTGCTTAAGGACATTCTGTATTTGTGAGTGTAGTACCAATACATGGTTCTTTCTCAAAGTGAACTCAAACAATACTAACCAGTATGTATAGGACCTATACCTATGACATATGTGTCTTGTAATATCTTATACATATAAAAATGAATTGCTGTTCGTTTGTCTCGCTAAAACTTGAGAATGGCTGTACCAATTTGAATAATTTTTGTTTTGAATCAGTTATGCAAGTCCAGGGAACATTTAAATGGTGAGAAAAAATTATAATAAAAAAACAGGGGTGAAGCCGCAGGCAGCACCTAGTATGTAACAATTAAGATTCATCAGCATCAATATACTATCTGTTTTGTTCTGTGCTTGTCACAATTGTGGTAATGTGGTTTGGGAAACACTCACTTTGAATTGTTTTGTATAAGGAAAGTAGAAAAACCCACATTCTAGTCTCTTTTGTGACAAATAATGCCAATATTACAAATCGAAATCACTACATAGTATAAAACAAAGTCGCTTTCTCTGTCCCTATGTATGCTTATATCTTCAAAACTACACAACGGATTTTGATGCGGTTTTTTTTTAATTGATAAGAGTGATTCAAGAGGAAGGTTTTTATGTATAATTCTACACAGAAGTCCGGGCAGAAGCTAGTAAATTATAAAAAAAATTCTAATGCCTACAAACATGCTAAATGTGGCCTTTAGGTATTGTTACCTTGGGCCCTGTCTACCCCATAAGGGAAAAAGACATGATTTATGTATGTATAAAAAATGCATGGCCATTCATGTTAATTACACAAGATCACTATCACTTATTTGGTAATGTTACCGATGTAATTATTTATTTCACAAGGCCATGGATATATAAATAAAGAAATTTTATTTGTATACAATTTATCCTGTTTAAGTTTTTTGAAATTTACATACATACATACATATACATGCATACATACATAAATTACGTCTTTATCCCTTACGTGTAGACATAGCCTAAGGTAACAAGACCTAAAGGCTACTTTTAGCATGATTGTGGGTGTATAGGAGGAAAGAGGAATAAAAATAGTGACGGGTTGCTAGATGCACCACCTATAACATGATTCCTAAGATTTTCACCCATTCCCTCGATGGGTTTTTACTATCTGCGCGGGAAGAGAAGCCACAGGTATATTATATTTTTCTTTACTATCTGGTATGTATGGAATTGAGAAATACCTTTATTAAAAGTAAAGTTCTAGCTATGATAATGATTTCCTACCTCAATTGGTATATAACTTAATTGTATGTATGCATGTCATCACTTTATAATACAAAAACAAAGACACAAGTACAACAAAAAATACAATGACAAACTTATTCCTTGAAGGGATCTCCAACAGTCAACCACTGAGTGAATGAGATGAGCATTTAATAAGGGACCAACAAACAGTGTGTGACCAATACAGCAAAAGCTAAAAGCCATTAGTAATTGTTCTTATTTAATAAGTAAGTAATTAAAAAAATCTCACCATTACTGCCATTGCTCTCCAAAGAAGAGTTTCCAGATGCCATAATATAACAGTAGCTGCAACAAAGACTTGATTTAATACACTCCCAGGTATGAAAAGGCCTCCCTTATCAGTATAAGATTGACACTCACTTGTAGGCCTAGGTTCTGAGGCCCATCATCGCCCAATCTTCACTGCACCACCTAAAACAGTAACACTTTCCAATAAGATCTAAAACACAGATAAAACCTATGTTACACGAAACGCATCGGTACCAGAGGGCACCTGACACATTTTCTACGCTCTAACGACTATTGCAAAACTGAGAAACCGCAAAAGAGAACAACGAATAAAACGAGTACGTAAGAAAACACTTAATTGACATTACCAACTTCGTGACACGGTGCTGTGTAACAGTAATTGGTCCATCAACAACGCGGCTGATACCCAAATCAGCAGTGTCGAACACCGAAAGAGCTACGAAAGCTCTCCTTTCTCCAGAAAAGGGACTTCACAGCTCAGTAAAGTCTACCTATCAATTCCACAATGTAAACAAGCGGAAATATTATCAGGAAACGTCCATTCACTCAATACATACCCACATAACGCGATACACTACTAATCGGAGGAAAATTGTAGTTGAAACAAAAAGGTATCGCACTTTTATCGTCACTAATTTGCCAACACTAAACTTGTCGTCCCTTGCTAGACTTTTTTTTCGCTAGTAAAGTGAATGAATGAAATGACGGTCATGACGGATTTGTCGGACATATTGGAATCGTGTTGCCAGTTATGGGAATTAGTTAAGGTATCGCCAGACGCCAGACAGTGTGTTTTCTTTTCGCAGTGTTGGTTTCATTTTATTTCAGTGAAATGATACCATGTCTAAATAGGTAAGTTCCTCCCCAATTTCAACCAAAAAGGAAAATTATATTCTGTTGGCATAATGCCTTGCCTCTGTTACATTTATTAAAAAAATAAGACTTAACGTCACTGTCACTTTTGGCGCTAGCACGGTCATGGACACAGATTAGAGAGATATAGTAGTACAGATGGGAAACAGGCCATACAACGGTCCGTTCGTAGAGATAGTTGATGATTCCACCACAGCACCGTGGGGGCGCCACTGTACGGTAGTGATGCGCCTCGTGCCTATGGATCGGTTTATGCCGATAATAGTGAGGTCTCATATCGTAATTTTACGTAAAAAATACCGGTAATAATGGTACTCGTCACAGTTAAGCTTTCAAAATGCTGAAATGTTTTGTAGGTTTAGAAATGAGCTGAAGACCCCTGCATCAAAGCAAAATAACAGAGACCTTTCGCTCATAATAAAATACCGTATCGTGCATGGATAAATTATTTTATTAGTGGCATAACAACGTGTTAATTAATTACAAAATTAATTTATTCATATCATCACATATGCATGGATTGCAGAATGTGCAACGCAGATAATAGTTCTGGCGCTCGCTCGGGCTGTTCGATGCACTCACAGCAAGTACGAACGTTGGAATCGTATTGTTGAACGATAAAGTTTATGCTGGGTTGTAATGCTCGAATCTGAGCCATTACATTTTAAATCTCACTACACGCGAACGCCCGCCGCGAGTGCCGCATACAAAACATATTCTCATGGAAGATTCTCGTAAAAAATCATAAACTTACGAACAAAGAGCACAAAACTTAAAGTACAATACAAATTGTTAAGAAGAAATATTTAAACTGAACATATTTAATAAACAGTCACTAACTAGCATACCTAGGCGGTAACCCTGAACCTATAAAAATATTATGTAAGTATGTTCTCAACTTGCTAGTAATAAATTATCTGTAAATACAGGTTAAGGAGTGTTAATTATATGGGGAGCTGAAATATAGCTGTAATAGGAATGATTAATCTCCGATATTTATGGCCAATATTAAAAATTCAAATAAGCTAGTATTCTAATTAGTAAGTAAGCAATTTTGATTTGTGTTATAGCTAAGGGCCCCGCCTCCGCCCTGGCCTTATCCCTGGACAATTGCCAGTAGCTGTGTCCCACATACCATAGACCCTATGGGACTCCAACACGAGACACTGATTAAACTTGTCAGCGGTCAGTATGTCTTTGTTACAGTTCTGCAAGGGGTGAGAGGATAATAAGAGAACCAGGTTTACAATATTACTAGGTCTCTATATTTAATCTAAGCTGTGCTATCCTTTTATCTAGGAACACTACTTTAATTGGGTGTTTTATGTTCTGATTGATACATATTATTAATCATTGAAAGGATAGATAGTATATTAAAATATAGTCTCAGTTACTTTAATCAATTCCTGGTTCTAACTTTAATTGGACCGAAAAATAGCAATATCCAGCATACCCAGTAAAAATAAAATAAAACTATTAGTTTCTTAACTATGGCGCAAAGATCTTATAAGGTTGACTGGAAATAATAATATAATTTTAGGGATCCGTTCATTTCGCAACTAACGTTTGGCAACCTGATTCATTTCGCAAACTCTGAAACTGTGTTACAGTTTCAGAAATATTAAACAGTTGCGAAATGTTAAGGTGCGAAACGATTCAGGCTGCCAAACGTTAGTTGCGAAACGACAGCATGATGCGCAGGCGTAGACAGATTAAAATTGTTTCGCTCCAGGCTGCGAACATCACTTCTAGTCCGATAAGTTGAACCCCTGCAACAGTAAACAGAAGAACATGATTATCTCAGATCGTGTGCACTACTAAAGGGAAGGTTTCGATCAGACACATATTTTAGGCAGAGCTGTTAACTACTCAGTGGCCCATGGGTAGGTACTTGGCACTCGTTGCCTTCTCTAGTGCCTAGACGATAATGCTTTTTTATATTTGGGCCACTAGATCACAGACGAGCTGTTCGATACGGGTGATATTCGTGACTTGAGTACAAACATTCATGTTTATCACGCAAATGTCTGCTCCTAGCGGGGTTCGAACCCGCAATCTTTAGCTTCGTGGTCAGGTTCACTGACGACCGGTAAGAAACTCAATGAAGTATCATGTTTTAAAAAACAAATTACGAATATACGAGTCGGTCGGGATAATTTCTAACCTCAAGTTAGGTTCAGTGCGTCCGTTACGTGGCGTCTCCTTGCCGCGCTGCCGCTGCCGCTGCCCGCATGCCCGAGCCCGCGTGCGCTGATCCTGCCGCACCGCATGCCGCAATCTAAAACAAATTATCTTTTGACTCTGGTAGCTTGATACTTCTTAAGTGCCAGTTTTTGCATTAACGGTAGATTATGACGAGATAATTTCTCTGAATATGATCCTTTCAATATTTGGTTCATGGTCTTACACCAATTGTGAATTTGGACGCGACAAACGAGAGTGATAAAACTTTCCAACAAGTCCTTATGATGCAGTTCACACCCCAGCCAACTGACATCTGCGGTCCGCAAAAAATCGCTTCTAATAGTTTTTGTTACACACTGTGTATGACAATGGGCGTCCAGGTTTGCGTTAATGACTTTAATTAAATCCCTGAACAGTATAACAAAGCGCGACGTGGGATACTTTAGGTTAGGACCCTTTAAGAGAGTTCTCTCTCGTGCAGCTATCCACGAGTGAATATCGCCATGCTGGCTAGTTAAAATCGCGTTTTTGCAAGACTGGCACTTAGTTTTTTGTAAAAGTTTCCTGGATACAAATCCTGCAGTGAACGCTGATGAATGCACGTTGATTCTTTCTTTCCGAGTCTGCAGCAGCAGTGAGGAGGCTGCCGCGCCGTGTGCGACGGCGGCGGAATGGCTCGGCGCGGGGACGGCTGCCGGCTGGGCTCTGCTAGTGCCTGCAACAGGAGACCATGTATCGGCAGCATTTCGAGCGTTGCCTGTTTCAGAATTTAAAGGTATAGCCACCAATAATTCTGAAGTCAAAAGCGTCTCGCCTACGTCATCCTCACAGTTAGAGCCGGAGGAATGGGGGCCTAAAACATCACTGATCATTAAAGATTTGAAGGAACACGTGAAAGTGTACGGATCAGGTCTATTATTACGATGATTGAGGGCTCTGATGCGACCAAAAAAATTTTCCAATGGGTCCTGATTTAGGTTTCGAGTGTAAAAGAATTTAATATCAATATCTTTGAGGTCAGTCCAGATTTTGATGAAACTTTCCAAAGTTGTTATCCAGTTGTCAATAGTCTGGATGCGTTTATTGACAGGGTTACCGCGTCTCAAAGCATCTTTACTAGACGAATCTATGAAATATATATCTTTTAAAATTTTGATGGCATCCTTCCAAAACGATACATGTTTGGAAGTGCCGTTAACTTCCTTAACCGGCCCTCTCATCTTGCCGGGGGCGGCGCCGCTGCGAGACCCGTTGACGCTGTCGAACAGCCGGTCGAAGAAAAGGACCGCTTCCGATGTATTCTTGAGAGTCTCGCTGACGGCCGTGCCGTCGACGTATGTAGCTGAAACATTATAATTAACAGTTCACTCAGAGATGTTGTTTTTTATTTATTTACGCCGTGGTATTTTTAAAATTCGCGTGTCGTATAGCGTGAACGTCTATTTCCCGAGATAATTTGTTTTGTTTTGGCGTGACCACCGGCTAAACGCAATAATATACAAGTTACATTTTTGATATTAGGGCATTGCCACACAAAAAGAAAACGGGTTGCATGCCCTAGTTGCAGTGCGGTGACTAGGTGACCAGGTGACCTGCTTACTCTTTAGTCTATCTACCCTTTAAATACCCTGTCATTTGACCGACAGTACGCTTTGCACACTTTGTAAGGCGAGTTTTATTTTCACAACAACGTAAGTACCGTGCTCAAACTTGTTGCATATAAGTACACAAGTTACATGTGTTTTAAGGTTAGGTTAGACTTGAGGCCACAAGAAAATTAAAATGCTACGGCGGGGAGTACATATTTACAAAAAGAAAATTTTTAAAATAACATTTCGTAAACAAATTGTTTGCCAAATGATGTGTCCTGAAATACCGTCCAGTACCCATAGCACTAGCTTTGCTTGGTTTGGGACTAGTTCAATGGGCCACCACTATTAACATACATAATTTCCATTAAATTCAGTCCAGCAGTTTTGTCAAACAAACAGACTTTCTTTTACCATTATAATGACTGATATTATATTACAAATAATATAACAAATAATAATATCAGTCACAGTCATAGTATAGATATAATGTATAGACACTTAAAATTACCATATTTCGATGTGTAGTTTAGCAATCCTGCTGTCTTCTCGCTGAGAACTTGCGTGCAGTTCTTAACTTTCATCTTCTTAATTTTCGCTGGGATGACATGTTCATCTGTTAAAATTATAAACCAATGTGAGAGTCCTTAAAAAAGCATCTAGAAACCTTTATCTTACGATTTATACACAGTGTTTTATACACGGTGTATACACAGAAATGCTGCTGCCCGTTGATAACAAAGGGTAAAAAACTATAAATACCAGTTACACACCCGTTAATTTAGGGAGCATACGTATTTCTCCGACTTCACAATCATTTTTGTAGACCTAAAATAAAATAAAGTAATAAAATTAAAATATTAATAATAATAATCACTACATAGTATAAAACAAAGTCGCTTTCCGCTGTCTGTCCCTATATATGCTAAGATCTTTAAAACGATGCAACGGATTTTGATGCGGTTTTTTTTAATAGGTACAGTGATTCAAGAGGAAGGTTTATATGTATAATTATATGCAGACGAAGTCGCGGGCAGAATCTAATAAATAAAGTAATAAAATATTAACCACACTGTACATTTTCCACGTTTTTGTTTTTGTAAAACTATTTATATATACATACATACATATCACGTCTTTATCCCTTGCAGGGTAGACAGAGGCTAAGGTAACAAAACCTTAAGGCCACGTTTAGCATGATTAAGGGCGTATAGATGGAAAGGGAAATCAAAATAGTGATGGGTTGCTAGCCGCATCGCCTATAACATGATTCCTAAGGCTTTCACCCATTCCCTCGATGGGCTTTTACCATCTGCGCGGGGAGAGAAGCAACTGGTAAATTCTGTTTTCTTCTTCACTCCCAAACCAGCATGGAAGAATATTAATATTGAAAATCAAAAAATCGGCAGACGTGATTGAAGTCTCCATCATCAGTATCTATTTACCAAATTATGCTTCTATAGAGAAGGTGTGTGTATATATCGCTATATTTTTTTTAAAGAGTTCCGTCAGTTTCGGCCCATTATCAGAACTCGACTGAGCTAAATGAGATCAATCTGGAAGTATACCCCTTCAAAAAATCTATTCGCTTCATGGGTGACGGAGTTCTGAGGTAACAAAAATACGCGTCGAATTGAGAGCTACTTTTTACTGACTAAATCTAAGATTATATAGGGGCTGTAGCACCATTCTTACCTCGATAATATCAGTCCATTTAGTAACTTTTCCTTTAAATACCATGTCTTTAGTTAACATGTTATTTCTTACACATTTTATCAGGTGGGGTGGGTCGTAAAACATGTAGAGCTTGTGGTTTTTGATTAGGAGAGAATTCTCTAGAACAATAAAATTGTATCACGAACTTGCAACCAACGTCCTGCCGTCCTCATTGGCACCTTTAAAGGACACGAGTGACGGAGGTGGCGAGGATGCAAACATATCGGTCGAATATCTGTACCTACTTTCATCGAAATATTGCACTAATACACAAAATAGGGAATGTGCATTCATAATACTGGCAATCCACTTGGCGTATTTATTCAAATATTTGCGTGAGTGAAGGGGATGCACTATATTGTTACTAGCGTATGCGACGAAGATGCCCATAGCGCAACGCTGTAACCGCTAAGGTTGGACTAAACCTGAGCTGAAGTTGCAGCCGGACCATACTCGCCGTTGCTTGCTATCCGGGTCTTGCTGAGATAAGGTCAGTGTCTTTGGGGATTAATTAGAAACTAAGAAGGCAGTGATTTTCAGCCTATGTTTTATTCTAGGGTACTAGCTATCTTCATTCCAAATTTTATCCAAATCCGTCCAGTCGTTTTAGCGTGAAGAAGGAACAAACATACACACTCACATCGTCACATCGTCACTCACAAACTTTCGCATTTATAATATTAGTAGGATTGAGTGTTCCAAAAAATATATTTACATTTCAATAAGTTTACACACAGTATGACAAATACTAGCAAAGCATGTGACAGTTTCATCTTTTCACTCAATGCTGCATAGTTATGTTTGCAACCTTTCTTTCATAGAATCATTGTCACACATATATTTGTGAGCTGTATTAACTGTAGTATACCTGTTTGCGCGTTCTGGACCATGTGACTTCTTGTTTCTTGCTGTATTTCTTTGATACAACGCTGAAACGTGCCCCCCTGGTCACATATTAACGCTTTTGGAATTAGCCCCGTATCTGCTACAGCTTCCACAATATCCTGTAACAATTTGTTTGTTTGTAAAAATAAACAAGAAATAATAATCACGTTTCCCTGGTATAGGTGTTACAGAGGTCAGACAGATGACAGTCGCTTCAATGTAATAATCTGATCTGCCAAATCTGGAATCATGGTCAAAAGACCCCTTCCAGTAATCCGAATAACGTACAAAATATAATAAATAATAAGAAACTGGAAAATGAGACTGATGAATCTAATATTTTTGTGATATTGAATTATACATTACCTTAAGAATATGTTTCAGCGTCGATGCTGGGGTAGCACCTTCACATAGATAAAATGCTATGCTTTGCCGCCAAGCTGAACAAATTCCTCGGATCATGAAGACGAGGGCGTGGTCACACAGTTTTTTTTCGGCTTGTTGACCGAAATTCACGAAGCCGTCAATGTGGTCTTCACACTCCACAAATGTCAAATGTGGCATTAGGTGCACCTCATCAAAAACGATGGAGCAAAATTTCTTCTTTAGGTCCCATGTTTTTACTCTTTCTTTCAAAGAAGCCATAACGTTCTTGTTAATTCCAGGTTTTACAACTATATGTTGACAAAAGGTATTTAAAGTCCTTCTAGTTGGGAGTATAAACATCTTTTGTAATAGTTTATAACCCTTCGGACTACGCTTTAATAAAGACAAAGCCATCATTTTCTCCACAGTGGAAAATCGCCTTTTTTTTACATGCTTATTCGCATTATTTGCTTGGATTGCAAACAATTTTTGGGCACAAGGTGTCATACGTTCTACTACCGCTTTAAAGGAATTAGTTTCAGCAAGTCGTTCAGCTTTTTCAATTCTATCTGCGTAGTCAAAAATAATGCGACGCTTCGATTTTAATATTTTGGTGCATTTTGAATACATTTTTCTGCACTTGGGTGTTAATTTCTCAATACTCCTCACAATTCGTTGCCCTGAAATATATAACATATTATACATAAATTACCAATTGTGCCGTTTCGGGCAAATGGGTTGCTGCTTCCCCGTTTACCCTCAGAAACCACCTCGGGCGTGGACACAACATCACACCAAAGTTTAATCGCAATCAAATGGTTTAGGAATACGAATTGCCGCCCTCTCGTTGTGCCACTTGCATGTTTATCTACTCAGAACCCATCGTGGGAGTACCTAATTGCAACAACTGCCGGGCAGTGAGGTGAGTGCCGCCGTCGTGAACGCATTCAACCCTGATGAAGATTTTCCGAAAAGATGGACTGTTCTCGACTTATAATCCTGAGTTTAACCGTTAATTGTGTTTGTATTATAATGTCTCACGAAAAGTTAATTAATAATTTTACTACCAAGGATCAAACGATTCTGTGCGATTAATATTGAAGGAGATATTAAGATTACTTAGTCACTGGTGTCAAGCTACCGACGTATAATATTTTTAAATTCGTCGTTTAAACCGACTTACTGGGGCGATTAGTTGCCTCCTGGGTCACAACTGGTGCTCCAGATGCGTTGGGGGCGGGGGCAGGGCCTGGGAGTCCCGGTCCCGGCGGGGCCGCCTCGCGCTCGCGCTCTGCAGCGGCTGCCCCGGACGCAGCGGCGCCACCCAGTGTTACTCCTGGCTCAATTGTGCTGGAAGGACCTGCAATTGCACATTGATATTCTTGGTGACCAAAGTTCAGATGGAAACATGTTCAATTGGGGCTAAGGAACTGAATGTTTTGTCTTTTATTCAAAATCTCTACTCCAGATAAATGGCTGCTGACAGACTAACATCACACATTTCGTAGTCATGGTTCCATATTTCAATATCGAACATTGATTACATTGAATGTATTAAAATATTGAATGTATCAAATTTATTTATGTACTGGCTTGTTTCCCGCGACTTCGTCTGCGAAGAATTCGTTTATCGCTATCCCGCAGGAACTTTGCGGAATTAAAAGTATCCTATATGTTAAGCCAGGTTATAAACTATCTGTGTGCCAAATTTCATTTAAATCCGTCCAGCCCTTTGACCGTGAAGAGGTAACAAACAGACAGACAGTTACTCTCGCATTTATTATATTAGTATGGATTTATCAAAATTAATTATTTCTGAAACAATACACTTCTCAAGATTTTTAATTTTAAAAAGCCATTCTGTAGAACCTATTAAGTCAGGTTACTTAAAACAAGTTTTATATATATAAGAGTTTTATATATTTTGATGATTGATGATAGAATTAAAAACATTATAATATTTTTTTAAGCTCGAAATATGAACCAATGGCCAATACATACCAAGATTTTCTGCAGAAATTCTTGATCCACCAACTTTAAATCCAGTGCTAGTTGGAATTTCTAAATCATATTTACAAAACTCTAAATCAAGATTCTGTAAAAATGATCCAGATAAATCGAAATATTGCTCATCGCACTACAAAGTACTGGCTAATAAGCGAAAAAAAAGTTTATTTACATATTTTAACAAGCTCACAGGATGGGGCAAAAGTAATCAATTTTGCTGTTATTTATTTAGGAATGAAAAATGTTGGTTCTACTTGTGGAATATATTTATTTAATGAATTAGAATTTTTATCATCAAGTCGAGAAAATGATATCGGTCAAGTGGCGCCAACAGAATTGATGACCATACGCGCTTGTTTTATGGCATTTTTCATCACTTTCGGCGATAGGTTCTCGCATTCCTGTCGAATTTTCTCTTTAAGGGCTTCAAGAGCCTAAGGCCTCCTTACATTTTTATTATTCCGCGTTCTTGAGGAGTAATAGCTTTCCATGGTTTGTTGATGTGTATTACTTACATACATACATACCGTCACGCCTCTTTCCCACAGGGGTAGGCAGAGACTACTTTATTCCACTTGCTACGATCCTGACATATTTCTTTCGCTTCATCCACAGTCATCAGTCTCTTCATACATGCTCCACAAATTTCAAAATAGAATTAACGTTTGCCGCCATTTGCAAAAGTTATAGCGTCTAATAATAATACTTTTGCCCCACCCTCTGTATTTATCTTCTTAGGCATTTATTACTACAACAATTCTAAAAAACTACCAGGCATACTGCAAAATCTACAATAATACGTATTATTATTATTATTTATGTTATTAGGGGGGGGGGGGGGGGGGGGCAATTTTCTTAAATCAAATAAAAACTACGAAACTATTTTAAAATTATAAAAAAATTTGAGATGCTCACAACGAGGAAAACTTTTATTTTTTATTTTCTAATTTAGTTAACCCCAAACGCAGCCCCTATGTTTAAAATTCATTTATTTGCGTTACATGTCTACCTATGGGTCACAGAATTACATGCATGTTTTTAGGGCTCCGTTGCCAAATGACAAAAAAGTCTACAAACTATATAACAAATTACATGAAAAATAAAAGTGCGCAGGCAATCTCTAAATATTTTATATCTATCTAAGTCTAAATTAATTTCCTACTAATTTGACCAGGATTACCAGATTGACTAGACAGTTTCATGGTTTTGTTGGGATTAAACGCATAACTGTGGTCATGATTTATGCTTTTTACATTGACTGCTATCTCAACTGCAAAGGTAATTAAAAATATTAAAGTAGTATCATTAAAATGGGAATAACATGGTTATTATACAATGAAAGTCTTATTTGTACATTATAAGCATGACTGTTCAGTTCACCTCCGCATTTAAGATTAAATAAATAGCGACGCTTGCTACCACACAATAAAGCGCAATTCCGGTCGCACAGCGCCAAACACGTAGTAACAATTATCTAATCTGTGGCACAGTGCTAATTTACCGGCAGCCCTAGTTGCCTCTCTTTCTATCGCGTATTTCTCGACTCTTCTATCTGCGAGCCCGATTGATAGGAGCTGTATGACGCCGAAAACCGGTTTGTAGCTTTTAATGGGTTTGCAGAGTTTGGGTTGTCAGATTCTGTGATACATATAAGGGATATTTTCCCCTTGAGATTTGGGAGTTCTGTTGATTCCTCAAAGATCCCATCATCAGATCTTGAACAATCTTAATCTTTACCACCTCAAAAACCATCAACAAATAACCAAAGTCTCATATCAATCAGAGATTGGTTTAGGGACAAACAAATTGCTGCCCTACCGCTATTTTGCTTGCCTGTTTCTTTCCACACAGAAACTATTGTGGGAGTACTGTCAACAACTTCCAAAAATTTCATCACAATTAGATCAGTGGTTTAGGAGGAGCACATAGCAGACGAACAAACCAAGTTTTAATTTTTATATCATAGATAGTAGATTTATGTATGTACCTACTAGCTGTGCCCGTTGCTATGAGTTTTATTGCTCGCCCTTTTTTTAAGTTTGTCTGTGCAAAAGTTATTTACTGTAATAATTATTAGTAGGTATTAATTGTAAAATGAAATAAACCTACCATCTGCCTTGGACCATTTTCTTTTTTGGTGCACCAAGTCTGCATTTGTCTGTACTGTGACAGCATATGAATGATCTGTTACTGTCTGGACTGCTGAAATGTATTAAAAATACTCTTTAAATCCTACAGATATAATAAATAGACACAGACTGTGTGTGTGTGTGCGGGGCGAACTCATCCACCAAGGGTTCCGTACCACATTAAAATAATCATCCATTCCCAATTGAGTTTATCAATATAGGAACTCCCGACCTGTCATAAAATTTTGCCCCCTGGATTCCTATGTCTGTATATGACTCAGATACAAACATTCATATTTATCACACAAATGAATGCCCCTACCGACCGGGATTTGAACCCGGAACCTCTAGCTTCATAGTCACTAACCACTAGGCTATGCGGTCGTCTAAATGGAGCATAAACAGCCATATCTTTCGATTGTGTTGATACCTTCATGCTTTCCTGAGAAAAAGAGTTTTGACAGACAGACAGACAGACGGACAACAAAGTGATCTTATATTGGTTCTTTGGCCTTTCAGTTCAATTACATGAATGTGCAGGTGTGTAAAAAGTGTTAAATACATGGTGACCGACTTTTGTCATTTCAAGTTCTCAATTAATTTACAATAAATTTCCACACCAATTTTTTCCAACACTTAAATTCAGGATCAAGTTCAAAGAATAAATACTTACAGACAGTAACAGGAACCGTGGGCTTCCGAGTCAAAATTTCCTCTTCGGTGAATAAGGTAGGCCATGAAAATGGAACTCTCTTTTCACCGTTGAAGAATTTCTCCTCAAAATGAAGTTTGCAAACCTGAAATTTACAAAGATTTTGTATGTAGTGTCAACCTTAAAACAGCTGTACTGTACTGAACATGGTAAACGCAATCAGTCAGCTGCGAAGTAACCTTTGTTGCATGAAAGTTTAAAAACAACAGAGTTTACATTTCTCTGCGGCTGACCGACGCTTAGCGACGAAGGCCGCTCCTATAGTTCAAATAACAAATAACTCACACAAAAATTGCGATCAACGCGGTCCCGGTGTATAAGCGACGACGTTAATCTTGAGCTGCGAGGCGCCAAAATGTCGATCCACACTCGTTCCAGTTGCTTGCTGCGGGGCCACCAACACACCCTTGCTGTTCCCAAGGTGGATGCGCAGCCGTTGACGATGCACTTTCTTACAGGAGACATGCCTGAAAACACAAAAGCAAACACACAAAACACAAACAGAAATTAATTAAATACACTTTTCGTAACGTAAGCAGCCAGTCGCTTGTTGTTTCTGGTTCTGCAACAAAATAATGATTTGTTAGTATTTTTTCGCAGTAATGTAAATCTTTCTCTCACGAAGCGCAAGAGAAAAATTCAATCAGAAAATGAAATGTAAATACTTATTCAAAAGTGAACCGAAAATTAACGGTTTTTTTTTTTTTTATTATTATCTAAAATGTGAATATTGTGCTAATTTTTGTTTTACCTAAATAGAGCTCATTAATAATTAATTTAAACATTCTCAACTCAAATTATTGTAAATTCATAATCAATTAATGATTTTTTATCGATCGTTCGATTCTAAAATTGTGATATCTCTATAGCCTGTGGTGATTTAAAAAAAAAACTTTCTGTCATGGCCTACGCAATCTCAACCTTTCAAACTACTAAGAACTCTATGACAAGGGCATAAGTTTGATATTTCATTTGTCAAAAATATGGCATCTCTACGGTCGGTACAAATGTATGGCTGTTTCCACCCCGTGGTCATGGACTGGTCAACTTAACTAATAAACCAATTATCAACAATCAAATGGATGTTTAATTAACATGGTGGCAGCGTGAAAACGTTAATAATGGAAAGCCTCGAAGAGCTAGTTCGTCAGCAAGCCCAGATGCTTCAAAATATGCAGCAGCAGTTAAACATATTGAACACACAGCGTACCGTCTCAGCCTCTACATCTTCTACGTATACCTCACAAATGGTAAACGTGCCATGGCCTGCTCCTCTCAACTCAAATATCGACCCTGAAGAAGCATTCGTTTCATTCAAGTCGTCATGGATCAATTATTGTCGAGCAACCGAAATGGACAAGTGGTCGGCAGAACAGGAAGGCCGGAAGATCAGCATATTAATAAGCGAACTGGGTTTCTTGCCGTCTTGTCATAAGATTGTTTGATTTTTTCTTTGTTTTTTGAAATTTCTTCTTGAACATTGGGTATTACCTTAGGTTTCAGTAACATTGGCATCAAAGGAAGGTATCCACGTGTTCGTCTTGAAAAGATTCTTTGAACTGGACTACAGTCTATTTTGTTGGGTGTATTTCTGAGACACAGTAGACTATACCAAAAATCTTCCCGGTTTTCAGCTGATTTCAGAAGCAGCTTCTTTGCTATTTTAACTGTGGCTTCTGCTTTTCCATTTCCTTGAGGATGGTGGGGTGATGAAGTCACGTGATCAAAGTTCCAATCTTTAGAGAAGTTGGCAAATTCTTGATTTAGAAAGTTAGTACCACCATCTGTGACCACTGTTTCCGGTATGCCATGGCGTGAAAAATTTTTTTTACAAATGTTTACGACCGAGTTAGCAGATAAGTCTTTTAGCAAATCAATCTCAAAGAAATCCGAAAAGTGATCTACCGTAATGAGGTATTTCAATTGTTTGCCCTTTTGTGAAAAGAAAAACACATCCATGGATACTAATTGAAATGGATAATCAGGAATTCGGTGACTCTGCATAGGTAACTTTTGTTGACTGGGAGCAAATTTAGTACATGTAGTGCAGTTTTTTACAGTTTCTTTTATGTCTGCTGAAATGGATGGCCAAAAAACCGCATCTCTAGCTAGTTTCAGCATGTTTTCTATACCAGAGTGAGCTTTATGTAATTTTGTTAGGATATTTTTTCTATAATTTTCAGGAATTAGGATACATTGATTTTTCAATATCAAATGATCATGAATAGTTAATTCATCCTTTAGGCTATAGAATTTCTTCAAAGCATCTGGCACATCTCTAATAAATAGAGGCCACCCTTCTAAAATATAAAGTCTTAATTTTGTATAATTACCATCTTCTCTTGCAGCTTCTACTATTTCTTTCAGACATCCATTGGATATTGGTAGGTCCTGAATTGGGTTCATGTTGGCTAGAATCTTAAAAATCTTGTAATCTGTCCCTTTTTCTACATCTTCACAAGCTACATAAAAACGAGACAAAGCATCAGCCATGACATTATCTTTACCAGATACAAATTCCAGTTCTAGTTGATAGCGTTGCAACATTAGGAGCATTGCTTGCAAACGTTTGGGAGCATTTAAGAGTGGTTTTCTAAATATGTTGAGCAATGGTTTGTGATCTGTTTTGATTATAGTTTTTTTGTTTCCAACAATTAATTGATCAAATCTCTTGCAGGCGAAAACTATGGCAAGAAGTTCCTTCTCAATCTGCGCGTATTTCTTCTCTGTTTTTGTCAAGGTCCTTGATGCATATGCCACTGGTTGATCTTCTTGGAAAACTGCTGCTCCCAATGCTGCCTCACTGGAATCACATTCAATTATCAGTGGTTTGTTCTTATCAAAATATTTTAAAGTTTTTTCATTGCTTATGATCGATTTTAGTTTTAAGAATTCTTTTTCAGCATTTTTAGACCAGTTCCATTCAGTTCTATCCAGTGTGAGGTGTCTAAGGTATATGGATTCATTACTCAAATTTGGAATGAAACGGCTCAGGTAAGTTATTACACCTAAAAATCTTTGTAATTCTTTTTTATTAGAAGGACATGGTATATTTAGAATATCCTGCACCTTTGAAGGGTCTGGTTGAAGACCTTCATTAGTAAAAATGTGACCATAATATTTAACAGAGCTTTGTAGTAGTTTCATTTTGCTTTTATTTAATTTACAATTATTTTGAATTAACCTCTGCATTAATTTTTCCAGGTTTCTGTTATGATCCTTAGTGGCTTCATCCACCGTGTCTCCAACACCATATACCAATATATCATCCACTAATACTTCTACACCAGACAGACCTTGCACTATTTCATACATTTTCATCTGAAAATAGTCTGGAGAGGATGAAATGCCAAAAGGTAAAACTTTCCAACGATATTTGCCAAAAGGTGTCCAGAATGTGGTAAGTTTACTGCTGCTCTCAGATAATTTTTGATGCCAGAAACCCTTTTTAACATCTAATGTAGTGAATACCTTTGCCTTACCTAACTCTGGAAGTATTTCATCTATTGTGGTAAATTGGTAATTGGGCCTCTTAATTGCTTTGTTAAGAGGTATTGGGTCCAGACAGATTCTGAAATTATCTTTTTTCTTAATAATTAAAATGTTGCTTACCCAATCTGTGTGTTTTTCTTCTCTAATAATGATGCCCTGTTTTTCCAATCTTGCAAGTTCTTCTTTCAGAGGTTGTCGGAGAGCCACTGGTACACGACGCGCCTTTTGAATTACTGGAGGAACCGAATCATCTATTTCAAGGTTGACTTCTCCAGAAAAACTGCCCTGGCCATGAAAGACACTATCATGTTTTGTTATGATATTAAGTGTTTCACTATTTTGGCAACTTACTTCCTTGCAAAATTTAACCAAACCCATTTTTGTACAGGCATTGCAAGATAGTAGAGGAATGTGTGGTGTGTGCACTACTTGAAATGTTACCTTGTATTTGGATTGTTTGATTATTTTAATCTGTTGTACAATTATTAATTATAAAAAAAAAGGGATAACGTGTTCGCTTGGAAATAGGCCAACCAGTGTCAGTGCAACTTCAGCCTGCTACAAACAAACACTGGACTCCTGGTAAGGTGACAGATGTCCTATCTGACCGCTCATACATAGTAAATGTAAATGACACCCTTTATCGAAGAGATTTATCTCATATTCGCCCTTCTTCATCGCAAAATTTTAACCAAACCCTTGATTCAATAAACATTGGGCAATCTCAATCACATATGCAAATACCCCTCTCTTCAGATCCATCTACAAATACACTAAATAGCATGAATAACTCAAAACAGGTACCTCCAGAATCTACACACACATTTTACACTCCAAACACACCTAATGCAGAAAATATCAACCTATCATCAACAAGTTCTGATATAACGGTGCCTACAATTGATACATCTTCTAACTCCATCCATAGCCCTGTATCATCTAGACCTAAGAGACAAATTAAGAAACCTGTATATTTAAAAGATTATGTTGGCCATGATTAGCCAGATTACATACTAAGGATAGTTATTATTGTAATATCCTAATAACTTTATTTTTTGTTTGATTACTATTAACATATAGCTATGTTTAATTTGATTTACTTAAGTATGAACAGGATAGTTATTCCTAATACTCATGGATATCCTAATAACTTTTTATTTTTTTGTTTGATTACTCTTAACATATAGCTATGTTTAATTTAATTTACTTAAGTATGAACAGGATAGTTATTCCTAATACTCATGTATATCCTAATAACTTTTTATTTTTTTTGTTTGATTATTTTAATCTGTTGTACAATTATTAATTATAAAAAAAAAAGGGATAACGTGTTGGCATAATGCCTTGCCTCTGTTACATTTATTAAAAAAATAAGACTTAACGTCACTGTCACTTTTGGCGCTAGCACGGTCATGGACTGGTCAACTTAACTAATAAACCAATTATCAACAATCAAATGGATGTTTAATTAACATATTCATTTATGTTGAAATTTTGATAAAATGTTATTTGATAATTCCCAAGAACATTAAATACTTCGGTGCATAAACGTATCCAAATGAATTGTTCATATTTTCTTTTCACAAATATATTTTTACTAGTTGTTGCTTCCCACTCTGTCTGCGCAGAATTCACTTATCGCCATCCTTTGGGAAATATTTAATTTTCCTCCGTGATAAAAACTAAAATTTCATTAAAATCGGTTCAGAGGTTTAGGTGTTAAAGTGTAACAGACAGACAGATAGACAGAGTAAACAGACAGACGAAGTTACTTTTACATTTCAAATAAAGCAACATGCAACTTCCTATTAAATAAATATGTCACTAAAGCCGCATTTCCAAGTTAACAGCCGGACAGCCTCACGTTTAATCGACAATATCGACATTATATTTTGTAACATGCAGATGATTTAACCTCATTCAGCAAATAAAATCAATAAACTAGGACAGTTACGTAGGTAGTTATAATTTTAATTGATCACTGGTTGATTTCAAAATCTAAACATACATAATTATGTTTCAATGTGTGACCATGATCATTATCATCCCCGTCTGCATGTAGCAGTCCATTACTGGACGAATAGACCTCCCCTAAGACGTAAAATGTAACTCTGTCTTCGGCTTCTCGCATCTATTCACAGCTACGCTTGCCAAGCCCAGTATTTATGCTATGTGCAATCGACTTTTGTTCTCTACCGGATAACCTCGTTGAAATTTTTTCTCCCTCGGAGATACCCGGAGAATAACACGTTCAATAGCCCGCTGTGCGTTTTTAAATTGTTGGACCAGCCGTTTCTAGTGTCCACCGCCAGAGTGAGTGTGACCATGGTATAAAATAATAAGTGTTCCGTATTTAAAGGTGCTTCCTCACGATAGAATTGAATTTATTCATCATTCAAGTTTTGAATAATTTTATGTACACCGCTGTTTATGTACTGAGAAAATCTGCGTTAATAAAATGGAAAACGTAGTGTACAAAATTTGAAGCAATTTAATTTTTAGCTCATTTCAAACTTTTCATCAGAATACTGTCTGCAGTCTGCGCAAAGGACCACGTTTTGAGCCCTCTACACAGCTAGTTTTTTGCGCATCGTACTTGAATATTTCTGAGTAAAATGGTGTGGTGGGTGTAGTATAGTATTCCGCCGTACAAATAATTGACACGCAATAGCGGAGAACCAGTAAAAAACGATGCGCAGTTTTTATAAATCGAGTGGTTGTATTCAAGAAACTAAGCAGTAAATCTGTAGTTCGATTTGGTATATCCGAGAAGTTTCATAACAGTGCGGGAACTGCGGGACAGTAGTAAAATTGAATGTTTTGATGTCATGCAGAGGCATGACTTCCATGCCCTGCGTTACGGAAGGGCGTGCGGTGCAGATTACGTTTACTATGAATGATTTTATCTCTTTCTAAACTCTAGTGTCTGTGAATGACCGAGTGAAATAGCGTACTAAATTATGGATTGAATAGTGTTGTTGATGTATTTTGTTATTTTCATAACGTAACGCGATTAGGATAAAATAATTGTTATCGTGGCGGTGAGGAAGCACTGTGACGAGTGGCGCGGCGCCCCCGGGCCGCAGATACGGAACTGTGTTGCTTCGCGAATCAGGCGTTCGATTTATCGTCCCGCGCGTTACTATTTACGCACTTTTCGAAAAAGATATTACGTATTTTTAGTCGCGGCGCGTGTTTTACGTGAACCGTCGGGAGCGTCTCGTGAGGTCGGGTGACTGCGGTCGCGGAATTCGTAAACAACCTCAAGGTTATCGGTGGGCATGTGCCTTGTGCGTTAGGGCTGCGATGCGGGCGCGCTGACATGTCTGCGTCGGGCGCGGGCGCGGGCGCGGGGGCCGTGGTGCGCCAGGGCCACTTGCGGAAGCTGAAGACGATGAAGAAGAAGTACTTCGTGCTTCGTTCCGAGAGCGCCGATTGCTCGGCGAGGTTAGACTACTACGAGTCGGAGAAGAAGTTCCGCGCTGGTGCGGCGCCGCGGCGGGTGTTGCCGCTGAAGAGTTGCTACAACATCACGCGGCGGCTGGACTTGAAGCAGAAACATGTGATTGCGTTGTTTACCCGCGAGGAACAGTTTTGTGTTGTGGCAGAGAATGAGCAGGAGCTGCACGCGTGGCTCTCTGCTATCCTGCGACAGCACTCTTCGGATGAGCACAGCGATGAGCTTCTACATCCTATCCGTAAGTATTTTCAATTTGTTATCGGCTACAAATACTGTAAACACTAGAGCGTGGAGTATTTTCATGTTTGTTTGAGAAATATTGGCTTTTGAAACTTAAATTCAGTAGATTCTTTTAGGTTCATTGTATGTTGTTATGATCAAACTGTTTCAACAGATTAATGCATAGGCCATGTTCATAATAAATGTTTTACAATATTGTAATAGACTGAGGAAACCTGCGGACATATTATGTGAAGCAATTCAATGGTGTGTGTGAAGTTCCCAATCCGCATTGGGCCCGTGTGTCAACTATAGCCCAAGCCCTTTCGTTCTGAAAGGAGGCCTATGGCCAGCAGTGGGACATATATAGGCTGGAGATGATGAATTGACTTTAGGAAGATATGTTTGTCAATGAATATGTAAATAATTATAATTTTCCTATTGGAAATAATTAAATGGGAATGTTTTAATTCATACCTCGGTGTATGAATTAATGTATTCTGTGTATCAGTGGTGTAACTACCATCTGGGGCCCGTGGCAAATTTCTCTGATGGGGCCCTATCAGTAAAAATTGTCATGTTGTACTCAGTTTAATTTTATTATTTTTGCGGCCTCTTGGGCCAGGGCCCTCTTGGGTCGGGGGCCCATCGTATTTTGCCAGCCCTGCCACCCTATTGTTACACCACTGCTGTATATCAACATGCAATCACAAAAACCCCATTCAGGAACCAATAACTTTGAATAAATAAAAACTTGCTGCTCACTCATGGTCATATCTGGATGAAAATTTAAAACTACTTTTAATTTCAAAGTTTACTCTGAATCTACATAATATCAATAGCTGATAGTGATGTATACTAATAAATCTAATAATTAAAAATAAAGTGAGGGTTTTGAGGGTCATTTTGAACACTTTTGCCCACATTTACTATTATGCTTAGTTCCACGGGTTTTGGAACATCTTTTTTTTTTTAAATCACTCCATTTGCTAGTTTTTTTTTAATTCAACACCTGTATAGCCTGTATCGAGTTATTTTTAGTGTTTTGCCTTCACAGTACTTTGCTTCTTCTAAATAAAATTTCTAATTGACAGTGAAAATTAAAACATAGAAAAATACGAAAAACCTATAGCCGGGAAAAGTTAAATTCTTGATTCATTTGATAGTATCTTCTAAATAAATTTAAATTATTGCCTACACTAATTAAAAAAATCTTTTTAGATATGACTAAAAAAAAAACTGAGAAACTGTAAATAAGCGCACACTAAACTTCTTTGATTTACGGGCTTTCTAAACATGATGTGCCATTTAGAAAAGAAAACAAAAGGTACCTATTTCCAAAAAAAGAGACCTCATTTCCATACAATGGAATTGTTTAATTGTTTACAACTATGGTATTGGATATACAACTACGAAGCTTTGTATTTTCTTGTTTGTTGATACTTACTTCTTTACTAATATTATAAAGGTGAAAGTATCTCTGTCTGTTTGTTTGTTAGACTTTCAGGACTATAGCATGATACAATTTTAATAAAATTTGGTACATATATAGTTTTATTCCCGAGGAAGGATGTAGAATGGTTTTTATCCTGGAAAATCACATAGTTCCTGCAGGATAGCGCTGAGCTGACCGAATCCTGTGCAGACGGAATCGCGGGCGACCGCTAGTATGATATATGATAGAAGGAAATTCATGTTTTAACAAAAAAATTGTGATAGTTAGGAATGGAAAAATAAAAAACATAACTTTTGGCACATTTAAAAAATTTTGATGGTATTTTTTGTATTATTATATTCTAGTACAAGACGGCTAGCACAAGTGCGCGCGAGAGCGGATACTACCCGTCTTTTTTTATTGTTTGTTCTAGAAAGAGAGGTGCATGGTTGTACAGTCGAGGGCATAAATATTGATACAGCCATCATGTCAAATATATATGTCACTGAACTTAATGTCGGCGTAAAGGTGTGTAGATATTATATGAAAATGGGTTACGGACATTTTTAATCGAGGACTGGCTATTATACAGTCAACGAGTTTTTAATGATGAGACTGCGAGATTGTAAATAAATGTGATTCGGACTTTTTAGATACATTTTGATGTTTATTATTATAAATTAATTCTTATTATTATTATTTATTTTTTAATACGTACATGTTTGACATGCGGATTTTCATTTTTGTTTAATCCTCTTTATCATTTATAAAACTTCTTGACAAAGATTAAACAGCTTAAATTTACTAAATACTATACAATTACATGATTTTCATTAATATTATTAACTATTGACATTTATAAACATATACATACATATATCACGTCTTTATCCCTTACGGGGTAGACTGAGCCTAAGGTAACAAAACCTTAAGGCCACGTTTAGCATGATTAAGGGTGTATAGGTGGAAAGGGAAATCAAACTAGTGATGGGTTGCTAGCCGCATCGCCTATAACATGGTGCCTAAAACTTTCGCCCATTCCCTCGATGGGATTTTACCATCTGCGCGGGTAGAGAAGCAACTGGTAAATTCTATGTTTTTTCTTTACTCCCAGACTAGCATGGAAGAAAAAATAATGAAAAAATAAAGAAATAATAAATTATAATGATGTCCTTAGATTTAATGATAAATTGTTGATTGTGTGCCCTTGCAGGGCGTCATGGACCAACTAATTATATGTAACATCTTTTAATATAATGTACATGACATTATGTATGTATTATGTTATAATAATCACTACATAGTATAAAACAAAGTCGCTTTCTCTGTCCCTATGCCCCTATGTATGCTTATATCTTCAAAGTACACAACGGATTTTGATGCCGTTTTTTTTAATAGATAGAGTGATTCAAGAGGAAGGTTTTTATGTATAATTCTACGCAGACGAAGTCGCGGGCAGAAGCTAGTATAATATATAAACAAAAATAAATAGATATTTTTGACGTCTTGGTATCATACACATTTTTGTGCACTTGACTGTACTAGAAGCTTAGGGCGCTGCCACAATGTATGCGAGCGATAAACGCGATATGTCCGACGCTAATTCCAAGGCGACGTGTCAGTGAACTTGATGGTTCTCTATATGTAAACAAGCTACCATCAATCTTTATGGCATTAGCATAAAGGCCTCTTCCGCCCACTTATAGAATTAAAATGAAAACCACAAATATTGGACGAATTTGGGCCAGCTATGTTTTACTCTATTTTTATAGGCCGACCGCTTATATGAGCCCTCGCCCGCGCGGTGCAGGGGTGACAGGGGGCCGAGAGAGGCGCGGGCGGCAGGCGCACTACCCGCCCGCACCTCTGGGCCCCCTTTGTCGTCCCACCCCGCGTCCCTGCACCGCGCGAGCGAGGACTCGTTTAAGCGGTCGGTCTATACATACATATATCACGATTTTATCCCAAACGGAGTAGACAGAGCCTAAGGTAACAAAATCTTAAGGCCACGGTCAGCATAATTGTGGGCGTGAAGGTGGAAAGGGGAATTAGGGTTGCTAGCCGTATCGCCTATAACATTATTCCTATGCCCATTACCTTGATGGGCTTTTACCATCTGCGCGGGAAGAGAAGCAACTGATACATTGTTATTATTATTATTTTAATGCTTTATTTGTTTAGGTTAAGTTAGGGTCTTTGGTCTTAGCTTTTTAGCATGTCTACTCTCTATACTATGGCTTCTGTTGTCCTGTCAATCGTTCGAAGTTAGCTGGAAGAGATCCCTTTGAGGGATCAGATCGCCTTTGTACCTACATCTGTTTTTCTCATTACCTGTAAAATTGAATGTGTGAAAAGAAAGAGACATACATTCATACATACTTCTACATTATATATTCATTCTATATTTTTTCTTTACTCCCAGACCAGCATGGAAGATAAGACCTAAATAATTCCTCATTGACATCATACCTGAGTGCTTGGGCATGTTCGCCGGTTCACTTCCAAAATGAACTGTGTAGAACCGACAAAAGGGTTCAAATTCACAGTAAAGCAACGTCAATAACAAATTTGTGAGTAATGCATGTTTATCTAGTTCCTAGTACGATGTTTTCATGTTTATTATTATTATACGATATTATGATGCTCGAATAGTGCCATCTCTGTTTAACATATGGATCTAGTCTAGATCTTCTTATTTGTGGCGTATCAAGTCTACAGCGACGACAACTTCGCCAATGTCAAAGTAACAAAAATGTAATTCAAAAATCTTGTGTGGGGTGCGAGTCGGGTTACCTCCGCGTGTGGTCAAGAGCTGCGGTTCGTGGATACGTCCGAGGGGAAGAGCAGTGCTTGGTCCGGTGCACCCTGGGCATCGGTTAATGATTTCCTGGCAGATTCTGAGGGATATCATTATCCGTTGGCTAAGAGCCCGACAGGCGGGGTCTTTTGACCGTGTTCTACCGTACAACGTTGCCGACATTTTTGTCACAAGATTTTTGAATACTGTATTTATTACTTTGACATTGGCGAAATCATCGCATCGATCGATGGGGCCGTATTAAAAAAAGAAGACAAAAATCTTGTGACAAAATGTCGGCAACGTTGTACGGTAACACGGTCAAAGACCAGATGGATGGATGTTTGTTACTCTTTCACGCCAGAACGGCTGGGCAGATCAGATTATAGTCTGGAATAACACATAGGCTACTTTTTATCCCGGAAAATTGCGTAATTCCTGCGGAATAGCGATAAATGAATTCTATGCCGACAAAGTTGCGGGCAACAGCTAGTTTAAAAAGCTATAGGTGAAAAACTTAGGCGACTGACCTGTTGTATGTAGTAGTGTACAGAACAGTAGGCTTATTACCTAACTCGCTCGCAATCGCCATCGTGTTCATTTTGACAGTTCATGTATGGGCTGACAATTGGCATCGGAATCAGCTAGCTGTCACATCCATACAAGAACTGTCAAAATGAACACGATGGCGATTGCGAACGAGTTAGGTAATACGGCCACTGATATGGAAGTCGTTTTTCTAATTTGCAACGTCAATTTATCCATTAGCACACATTACTTACACATATAGCACACATTACTCACACATACAACAGGTTCACCTATACGTTTGTCTTGTTTAACCCATTGCGACCCCTAAACCCCGTCCTAAACCCCATTAAACTTTACAAACACTGGCTACTTCTTAAACCAGCTTAACGCACGCGTGACCTTGCCAAAGGTCCGTCGACCCTACGAGTTGTTTACGCCAACTCACTGACTCAATATCACTTAAACATTCATATAAATCACGTCTTTATTCCTTACGGGGTAGACAGAGCCTAAGGTAACAAGAGCTAAAAGCCACGTTTGTAATTGTGGGTGTGTAGGTGGAAAGGGGAAACAAAATTGTGATGGGTTGCTAGCCGCATCGGCTATAACATGGTTCCTACAATTTTCGCCTGTTTGGACTGTTTGTATTGTCACTTGTCAAAGGTTAACTGGTAGAGATCCCTTATAATGTATTTTTTGTGATTTGTCTCTGTTTCTTTATATTTGTACAATAAAGCATTATTATTGCATAGGCCTCCTCCATTCATTGGAGGGTTTGGGCTATAGTTCCCACGCGGGACCAGTGCGAATTGGGAACTTCACGCACACCATTGAATTGCTTCGCAGATGTGTGTTCCTTCACTGAAAAGCTCATGTAATTTCGCACATAAATTCCGAAAAACTCAGAGGTGCGAACCCAGGATTCGAATCCGCCCCTCTGTTTGAGAGGCCACAGGTCAAACCACAAGGCTTCCACGGCATGTATAGAATTTAGATAACCCTAAAAAAATAGTACTCAAAATCTTTAGCCCCACTTTATTAACGTGTTCGTAAACTCATTAATCGGTAAACTAATAATAGCACCGTTTATATATGTCATAGTACACGTTATTTTAGTATCGCAACATAGTAACTATGAAAACAAACATAATTATTAATTTCGCTGCCACTAGGTCAATGGGTCAGCGCTGTTAGTCATCTAGTTGATCTAAGTCTTATACTATAGGCGCTTTTATCTAAGACTAGCCTTCCGTCCGCAGCTTCGCCCGCGGTAAATTAATTTTCCCGCGGTAAAAAGTTGCCTGTCACTCAGTGATAATGTAGCTTTCTAACGGCAAAATAATTTTTGAAATCTGTCCAGTAGTTTCGGAGCCTATTTAATGCAAACAAACAAACAAATAAACAATCAAATTTTTCCTCTTTATAATATAAACTAGCTTTTGCCCGCGGCTTCGCACGCGTGAACCATGAGTATTTCAAAGAAGCTAGCAATCAAGCAAGCGAACAACCAAACCTGCAAGCTTTCAAGCATGCATGCAAGCATGTAAGTATGCAAGCAGGCATGCAAGCAGGCATGCAAGCATGCAAGCAAGCGTGCAAGCAAGCATGCATGCAAGTAAGCACGCAAGCATGCATGCATTCAAGCAAGCATGCAAGCATGCATGAAAGCAAGTATGCAATCAAGCATGCAAAGCAAGCACTCAAGCAAGCATGCAAGCAAGCCCCCGCATTGCCCCGCTACCTTGATTTTTCTGAAACTGTAAATATTGCAGGATTTTTATAAAACAAACCTAACCTAACCTATAGGGCTGTCCTAAAATATACCCTAAATAGCTTTTTCCCGCGACTTCGTACGCGCTATGATGTAAAACGAAAAAATACCTTTTTTCCCGTTCCCGTGGAAATTTTGGGGAGTGCTTTCGGAGTACACTTAAAGCCTTTAAAGAAACACACGTTATAAATGTTAAGTCTCTTTCTTCCGCTGTTTCGTCTGGAAACGTAAAATCCCGTTTTTTCTCGTCCCTGTGGGCGTTTCGGAAAATCCTTTCTTAGTGTTCCCCTACACTCCCGAATATACCTACGTGACAAATTTCAACTTTTCCCCCGCGTCCCGTTTTTCCCGTTCCCGTAAGAATTTCGCCAAATAGACCAATTCCCGAAATTCTTACGGGAACTCCTACACTCCCCAAGGAACCCACTTGCAAAATTTCAGCTTTCTACGACCAGTAAAACGAAAAATCCTGTTTTTTTCCCGTTTCCGTGGGAATTTTGGAAAGTACTCTCTTAATGCTCCTCCACACTCCCGAAGCAACCTACATGCCGAATTTCAGCTTTCTGCAACCAGTAAAACGAAAAGTCCCGGTGTTTCCGTTCCCGTGGGAATTTCGGGAAATCCTTTTGTAGTGCTCCCCTACACTCCCCAAGAGAACTTGAAGGCCAAATTTCAGTTTTATACGACCAGTAAAACGAAAAATCGATCCCGTATAACTGAATATATAAATCCCGTTTTATTCCTTATCCCGTGGAAATTTCCAAAAATTCTGAAATTAATTTCTTAGTTTTGTAATCACCTACTTATGTATCAAATTTGAAGAGTCTAGTTATTATAGTTACTGAGATAGCGTCACTCGGAATCGAATATATCATCATCATCATCATCATCATCATCTCAGCCATTACAAAGAATCGAATATATAATTCCCGTTTTTTCCTTATCCCGTGGGAGTTTCCAAAAATCCTTCCTTAGTGGATGCCTACATTGTATAAGGTATCTATGTGCAAAATTTCAAGTCTCTAAGTCCAGTGGTTTGGGCTGTGCGTTGATATATAGTTAAGTCAGTCAGTCAGTCAGTCAGTCAGTCAGGACTTTGAATTTTATATGTATAGATAAATAATAATAATAATAATTAGTATAGACTATGTTGTCTTAATGATACGTTGTCCGCGTCGACACTACACTTCGGTTTTTTCAGCATTAGAACATTGTTAAATAAATAGAACCGCCTTCAAATGTAGCCTAAATCCGCCTATATAGAATCACTATCACTATCACTGCATAGTATAAAACAGAGTCGCTTTCTCTGTCCCTATGTCCCTATGTATGCTTATATCTTCAAAACTACACAACGGTTTTTGATGCGGTTTTTTCTAATAGATAGAGGGATTCAAGAGGAAGGTTTTTATGTATAATTCTATCTACGCAGACGAAGTCGCGGGCAGAAGCTAGTTCATAATAAATTGTATAGTGCATTGGGGTAAATTCGAAATTGGGGGAATTTCGAAACTCGTGGTTAACCACTAAACGGGGAACAATGACATAATCTAGCAACGCTTACCTGAAAGCTCCAATGTCTTTGGCTTCTAGATAGGCGTTGCCAGATTGTGGAATTATTCCCGGTTTAGTGGATATTTATTACGCTACTTTAGAAATTTCAAATTAAAATTATTCGACGTCGTAATCCGATTCAATACTGGAACAAAGTTGGGTCGATAGCCTTCAGATCCATACTAGAAGTGTCGACAGTGACAGCTAAAGATTCTGGATAGAATCGCATTAAGAAGTCATGGTAAGGTCTGGTTCTTCCATGCTGGTCTGGGAGCAAAGAAAAAACATAGAATTTATTTTTTTATGTTAGAGAGGCCAGAAAAACGAACTAGTGGGTCATTGCACCTGATGTTAAATGATCACCACTGTCCATAGACACCCGCAGCGCTTTACGCGATGCCAGTGCGTTGTCGGCAGAATATACCAGTTGCTTCTCTACCCGCGCAGATGGTAAAAGCCCTAGAAAGAGACGGGGGTAGTCTATCTCGCTCTCGTGCTAGCTGGGCAGTTAGCCACTTTAAAAACGCTGAAATAACAGCCATTTGAGTATTATTCACCGGGAAAACCAATGTGATGCTCCTCGTAATCTATCACGATTGATAGACTATCCTATTATACAAAAGTGATTTATATTTGATATTTTGTTAGCTGCTGTCCGCGACTTCGTCCGTTCAGAAATAAATGCAGCATGTGAATCACAAATAATGTTCTATTGGTAAAAGAACTTTCAAATTCGGTTCAGTAGATTACCACCCCTACAACGTCACAAACTTTCCTCTTCAATGAAATTAGTATATTTGTATAGATTATCTTGGTCTGGGTCAGTTACTTCTCTTCCCGCGCAGATGGTAAAAGCTCATCGAGAGAATGGGCATAATGAATCATGTTATAGGCGATGCATGCAACCCATCACTATTTTGATTCCACTTTCCACCTATACGGTTATAATCATGCTAAACGTGCCCTTTAGGTCTTGTTACCTCAGGCTCTGTCTACCCCGTAAGGGATAAAGACGTGACTTATGTGTGTGTGTATAGATTAGCTTTTACTCATGGGTTCGCTCGCCTCATCGAAGTAAGACGCCTATTAAGCCTTTTACACATTTTGATTTTGAAAGTCCAAGTCGTTTGAACATTTGATTGCAGATACTCTGTGGAACCTCATGGAAAATTGCTGTCGCGTTTACTATAAGAAGGTACTACGATGGGTCAGGAATCTGTTCATAGTACAGTCAAGTGTAATAATATGTATTTAGAGAAAGATTCAAAAATAAGTACCATACGCTCTTACACCGGCGTAATAAGGTCGTGGGACATATTTTTGAGAACTTCCTATCAAAACTTATTTTTGCACTTGACCGTATGTGTACATACATACAAACATGTCATACGTCTAGCGTTTTAACGCCAATCATCTCCGCGGATTATTCCGAGATGCAAACAAACAAATCTCTGTATTTTTTTTATGTATAATAAAACCATCGATGGCGCCTGATATGTTACAACTATAAAAAATTTTATTTGTCCGTTTATCTCGCCGGCTATTACAGCTAATCTTATCTTAAGCGGTGTGGCGCCTTTGGTCTCGATTGCCATCAAACATTTTCTAGCTAGATCAAACATGCTACTATTTTTAGGGTTCCGCGTCTAAAGCAGTGTTTTATAAACTTTGTAGTCACGGACCATTTTAAAAAATTCAGAAAGTCCATGGACCTGTCAAAGCTTATTATAGAAAAATGAAACGTACGTACAGTCAAGGAATTTAAGTCCCCACTCACCATGGAACTTGACATAAAAATTCATAGTGACTGGGCTATTGGGAGAACGCTCTATCTTAATAATTCAAAAATTAAAAATTTAGTTTTGCAAATTGGCCGCCACGGGCTATTTTACATGTCTTTTTTTAAACTACCAGCGCATTCGGAAATACCATCATTGCGAAAAACTTGGCATAAAGTATTTTTTTTTTCAAAATAAAATACCTACAAAATAAAAGGGATGTATATGGTCCCGAGGCTTAAATTATATTAGTCTATAGTAGAGATGTATAAACTCTCAAAAAAAGACAGAAAAAAACAATCTAAATAATTTAAGTTCAGTGGAGGTGTAAAACGCCTCCACCGTCAAATAAATTAATTGGACATATCTCCAATGACCGAGAGAGAAAAAAACAAAATTATGAAATTCCATGTCAAGTAAACCTAAACTTTGGGGTTCCGAAGGCAAGCTTACGTCTGCTGCCCCCAATGTTGGCTCTCGCGCATTTAACGCGTGAACGGTGATACGGAACCTCTTGTGTTGCGAATCCGACTCGCGCTTGGCCGGTTGTTTTTCGCAGTTATCAATCATTGTTATTCGGCTTTGCACAAAAAAGATTAGATGTTATGTTTTTCCTGTGAATTGCTCGGCGTTTGTTAGTTTTAGTTAGGTAGTCATGGTTTTTATATTGGCTTGCTGAATTTGCGCGGCGCTTTCGTCTCGCGAGTAGGTACTAATTAAAATTTTGTTATAGGGAACATCGAGGGAATGGGAGAAATTCTTAGGAATCATGTTAGGTATAGGCGATGCAGCAACCATCACTATTTTGATTCCCCTTTCCACCTATACGCCCACAATCATGCTAAACGTGGCCTTTAGGTCTTGTTAGCTCAGGCTCTGTTTACCCCGTAAGGGATATAGACCGGCGCCGAATCAAAGTTTACATCTTGAATCTCGTTAAGTTTATTAAATATAAATAACTATCATCATATCGAGTAGCTATGCCGCAATGTTGTGCAGTTCCGTTTTGTTCGAAAAAAAAACCGCTTTTAAATAATCCATATTTGCGATAATTTTACGAAGGAGATTACTTTTCAACAGGTTAATGAAACAAATTATAATTTACTAGCTGTTGCCCGCAACTTCGTCTGCATAGAATTCGTTTATCGCTATCCCGCAGGAATTACGCAATTTTCCGGGATAAAAAGTAGCCTCTGTGTTATTCCAGGCAATCTATCTATGTTCCAAATTTCATCCAGATCTGTCCAGCCGTTCTGGCGTGAAAGAGTAACAAACATCCAAACATTATACTCACAAACTTTCACATTTATAATATTAGTAGGATGTCACGAAGCCCGCCAAAGTGACAAGTGGATGTTATTGGACCTCACGCGACACTAGCGCCTCTAGTGGCAAATTCACACACGATAGCCCCCATTGTATAGAAACTGTAAATACTATCGATAGTTTAGTTTAGTAGTCAGTTATTTATAACACGTAATACGATTACCAAGGAATTTGCTACAAAAATTAGGCAAATGGGTTTTCCTTAACTTATTAAAAACATCCTGTGACCACTATATAAAAATTAAGAATTATTATGTAAAGTTGTTTACTATTAGGTACTCGTATTATCAAAGTTGAAATCCCATGAGTCACATCCGAGTTAGTGTCATAGGTCACTTACGACGTGAGATGCCTTTAGTTGTTAATTGCAATACGTTTGTTCTGTCACTTTCCATGTCGCGCGAGGAATGCACGTATAGCACACGTCTACACTCATGTGTTTTGTTATGATCCTACGAACTCGTGCCAAAACAATACGTCGCAAGACACGCGCACATTTTATTATTTCCCTGGGCAAATGTTATTGTCGATGCTTGCTATGTTTTTTGACAGAGGAGAAAATGCTGTAAGTGTCGTCAACTATAAACCAAACAAGACAACAGAGCAGTGCTATTGGACGTAGAAATATGTTTATAAATCAATGTGGCAAATGGTTTGAAAGCTGTTCGTTCCCGATACGCGCTGCTAGTCGCTGCAAATTTACTTAATTAAGTTAAGACGTCACAACGATCATGTTCAAGATCTTTGTGATGAAAAGGGGCTCAGATGTTACTCAAAATTAACTGTCATGCTTTTTGGTAGAGGCCAAAACGCGTTGCCGCCTCCTGTCGTACGTGCTCCGTGGCTGGTGCATTTGTAAACGGGAAAAAATATTGCGGTCTACCATATTGTTAAAAGTTGTTTTGTAGATTCGCCCTTGAATAATAGACCGTTAACAGACATATAGGTATATATACCTACTTCTCTGTATCTCGCAGGTTTTTTTGCGGGTCTGACCTTGTGCAAGGTCATATTAATCGCCCTGCGGCTAAGCAGCAGTGCTTGCGTTGTTGTATACCGACGTGGAGAGTAAGACAGCCGGTGAAATAACTAGCATTACAAATTGTATCTAATTAGGTGCAGTCGTTTTCATGTTATGGCTTTACCAAGGAAAATCATCATCATCATTATTGTCTCCAGCCTGTATACGTACCACTGCTGGGCACAGGCCTCCTCTCAGAACGAGAGGGCTTAGGCTATTGTTCCCATGCGGTGCCATTATAAATTCCGAAAAACTCGAGAGGTGCGAGTCCGGGATTCGAACCCACGACCCTCTGCATGAGAGGCCACAGGCAAACCACTAGGCTACCACGGCTTTATACCAAAGAAAAGGACCAAAGAAAATAGAGATTCATTTTTAAAATAGGGGATTTTTGATTGAATGAGGGGGTGCTGCATGAATTTTGATCTCCAATCTTGAGTCCTCCCAGGAGGCTGACACCCTGTGTACTAAAGCCTCTTTAAAAAATGAGATTAAAAAAAAAAACAAAAAAAAAGATTCAACCCAGACAGACATATGTACTCACATTTTTTTTTACTACGAACAGACCAGTGATTGACAGAGGTCAATACTGCACCTTCCACCAAGTGAGATAGAGAACTCACATGGTGGAAGGTGCAGATGAGGCCAAAGGTGTAACTCACTAGGTCAGTAATAGCCTCACTCTAGCCTTGAAGGGCCCTAGGTTGTATCTGTCTGGCAATACAGACGATGGGAGCGAATTCCATTCCCTAGCAGTTCGCATTAGGAAGGATGAAGCAAACCGCACAGTCGCACCCCGGTGCTTGCGCACGTTCGTTGTACACAAAATTCATGTACCTACTTGTGGTTTGATCGTGCGAAATGTGCGCAGTTTTTTTTCCTATTATATTTCTACGCTTGTTTGTCATAGATTAGACAAACATGTTTGTTTACTATGGTACGGTTAAAGTTCAACGGAGGAAGAAAGCAACTGACGAACGCTATTGCATCATGGTCTACATGCTATATGGCGATACTAGCTGTTGCCCGCAACTTCGTCTGCATAGAATTCGATTTTCCGGGAGAAAAAGTAGCATACATACATACATACATACAGTCACGCCTCCAACGATCCTGACATACTTCTTTCGCTCATCCACATTCAACTATCTCTTCATACGTGCTCGTCGGTTTGGATCAGGAAAATATGGTCAACTAGCTGTTGCCCGCAACATCGTCTGCATAGAATTCGTTTATCGCTCTCACGGAATCACGCAATTTTCCGGGATAAAAAGTAGCCTTAATGTTATTCCAGGCTATAATCTAATCTAATATAATCTATCTATGTGCCAACTTTCATCCAGATCTGTCCAGCCGTTCTGGGGTGAAAGAGTAACAAACATCCATCCATCCATACTCACAAACTTTCGCGTTTACAATATTAGTAGGATTGTTTACATATTTACATATCAAAGTCATATTCCTAACCATCTTACAAACATTTCAAATCGAATATTCGTCGTTTCGCTCATTGTATCTTCCATCACCTTCGTACCCTCTTAAGTTCCATTTCACATAAATTCTGAAAAATGTAGAATTGTCTGTTTAGAAGACCTAGGTCACAACGGCTTTTTTAAGGGCTCTGTGGCCATTGTTCAAATGTAATTGTGCATCTTGAAATACGCCTTCGAGCTTCTTTGTTGGCGGCGGCCATAGCAATATCTACTTTTTAAATTTCAAAACCGCCGTGTGCCGCTCGGTTATGGAATAAAAATCCTACCAATATTATAAACGCGAAAGTTTGTAAGCATGGATGTGATGTTTGTTACCCTTTCACGCCAGAACGACTGGACAGATCTGGATGAAAGTTGGAACATAGATAGGTTATAGCCTGGAATAACATTAAGGCTACTTTTTATCCCGGAAAATTGCGTGATTCCAGCGGGATAGCGATAAACGAATTCTATACAGACGATCTTACGGGCAACAGCGAGTTGACCATATTTTCCTGTGACGTCTGGCGTATGGTTGACGTCCTTTGTATTTCTTTAAAAAAAAATGTTTCACAAGTACCTTCACCTGACACTAAAAATCACAAAGAGGTTGCGGGCTCCATCCGTATGGATAAGAAATAGGCACTCATTTTATACATAAATTCTTTCCGTTGTTGCCTAGGATGCACCGGGCCAAACGCTACTCCCCCCCCTTTAGTCTAGAGTCCAGATACCAAAGGTAAGAGAACTGGTGTTTTGACTCGAGCACACGAGGAGACTATCCCGTCCGACTCGCATCCCCAATCAATATTCTTTGTCTCACCTATCACCGTTTCTTCTATTCCAGAGCACGTATGGCAGGTGAACGTCCAGAAGAAGGGTCTGGGCGCGTCGAAGAACATACAGGGGCTGTACAATCTGTGCCTGACTGACAAGACGCTGACGCTTGTCAAGATAAAGAGCCACAACAATGTCATCAGCGACCTCGGCATACCGGAACGGGTGGAGTACTCGCTGAAGAATATCAGGAGGTGAGTTGGGGTTTTCATCCAGCACTCTAGCACGAGAGCGGTGTCGCGCGCGTGGCAGACTAGCCGTCTCTTTCTAGAACGAACAATAACTGATACTGACTGGAAGGCTAAGCGCGCACTGCGGTGCGGCGAGTTGCGGTTGCGGTTTGCACCGCAACAAATCTGTATCGAATCACAGATATTTAGCCGCATGCGGTTTAACGACCGCAACCGCAGTGTGCGAACCTCTGTGGTTCATACATCACAGATTTTTGCGGGAGCAAACCGCAACTAACCGCACCGCAGTGCGCGCTCAGCTGAACTGCTACGGAACTGCATTAGAAAATGTATGGGCGGTCGGAGGTTGGCGGTTAAGTTGCAGTCGGAATGCAGTCCGCGCCTACTGGTCCTAACAGGGGTGGTCAATATAGGTAGTTTCATTTGCCCGAATTTCATTTACAACCCATAATAATAATGATTGCCATATCTAACTATTTTTTTTCTGAAACATCATTTTTTTCAGGAGCTTTGGAATTACCATCCTATTGAGCTCTTTAAGTTAGGTTAAGTTAATTTCATAACGATTCTGAACAATGAACAGTTTAAGAATAAGAATAACTTTATTTCACCACAGAAATTACAAAGTGCATACATTTTACACAGTACACATTGTTACATAGAGATAGGTAGATGACATTTTATGCGGTAAGTGAAACAGCGGCCTTCGCACTAGACTCTGGCTCTGTGTCGCAAGTGCGAAGAGCAAAGAGAGTTATGGCAAAGTTATCATTATGGCTTATGAAATTATAGCAAACGATAGGAAACCCCTCCAACATGGCTAGGACGAGTGCGCGGCAGTACTGTGTCGCGCGCGAGATAGACTACCCTTCGTTGTTACTGTTCATTCTAGACTAGATAGAAACGAGTAATCTCTTTCGTGCACTGGTGCTAGCCGTGCTGGAGTATTTCGAATTACATTAAAGACAGACAAATACCTAAATATTCATGGAATTAATCTGAACGTTAAAGTTATTTTAGAAAAACTTGTTCTGGAGGTAATGAAATAACAGATAATACCACTCTCTGGTAGTAACAGATGGAAAAAATCGAAGGCTTATTTACCTGCTATGGGTGGTATAGGGGTATAGCACGCGTCACGGAATGACGAGGAACCTTTTTTCGGATTTTTCTGTGTTCTAATTTTCAGTGTGATTCAGAAATGTAATAAAACAGTTGATATTTTTTGCATGGATAAATTGGTAATGTCTCTTTCATAAGTCTCGTCTACTTACGCGGAACTATACAGATGTTTTATGTGGTACGCAGTGGCGTAACTATAACGTCTGGGGCCCCTTCCTCAATATAAAGAAGTGCATCAGCGTCCCTTCTGTGCTCTAAACCAAGCCAGTTGGGGGGCCCGTAGAGCTTGGGGCCCCTGGCATTTTGTCACCCCTGCCACTCTATAGTTACGCCACTGGTGGTACGTGTAGTTAGCCTGCTCCGCCCCGTGTTCCAGATGCGGCGACTCTGAGTGCTTCTTCTACATGGAGGTTGGGCGGCAGACGGCCACGGGCGCCGGCGAGCTGTGGATGCACTCGGACGACGCCAACATCGCGCAGAGCATGCACTCGACCATCTATCAGTGAGTCGGTGACCAGAGGGGCTACTCTGAAATTCGATTTTCGAAGTTCGTTTCGTTCCGATCCGCTCACACTAATAGTCGTTAATTTGAGAGTGAAAGGGACGGTATGACACGAACTTTGAAAATCAAATTTCGGAGTAGTCCCCCAGTGTTGTACGAGTGTAACGTCTTGGGCGGATCTTACGAAAGTTACCGCCATAACCGCATAGTAAGGAATATTCATTAACAAATTATGAAAATATTAACGTCCGCCATGCTGGTCTGGGAGCAAAGAAAAAACACAAACTTTACTCGCCTGTACTTTACTCTAAGAGTACGCGTACTTAGACCGACACACAGGCGAGTATATTTGTTGAGCCGTAAGTGCGCCGTGGTATTTACAGCCGCCTAAATTACGGCGCCTAAAAAAGGCACCGTCACATCTTCAGACCGTTTAGACAATGACTATTTTCAGCCGCTTAAATCTCGCCGCCAGTGACCAGCAAACCGTTTACACGGTGCCTTTTCAGTACCCGTCTTTCACACCGCCACGCCGCGTCGAGGGACGCGGGCGGATAGCACTGGCGCCGAAAAATAGACTCGTGTTCTATTCCGTGCCAGCGCTGGCATGCCGCGAAAAAATGGCGCTGAAAGTGTTTATACGGTGCCTTTTTTAGGCGCCGTCATTTAGGCGGTTGTAAATAGTCTTCGTCTAAATCGACCATTACTCGCCCGTCTGTCACCCGCTTTAGTGTCGATTACACTTGATGCTACTGCGCACTGTGTCCCTAATTAAACTATCTCCATTGCAGTGCAATGAGGAATTGTGCGAAGGAGACGGACAATGAAAAGGACCACATCGCGATGCCGAAGAGCGAGGGCACGAATCCGTTGCCCGCGCGGCGTCAGACCTTCTCGGATGGCCATGGACGCGCCGGGTTGTCGAACGGTAAGTTCTTGATAATAGTCCATGATAGAAATTAGTAGCAAAAACCGAAACTGTATTACGGTTTCGGTCGAAACCAAAACTTGATTTGAGGATGATTCTTGTGTTCAATTAGGATTTCATGTGCGGTCAAGTGCAAAAATAAGTATCGATAGGAACTTCTCAAAAATGTGTCCCACGACCTATATTACGCCGGTGTAAGAGCGTATGGTACTTGTTTTTGAAACTTTGTCTAGATACATATTATTACACTTGACTGTACTTGAAAAAACGAGGCTAATCTAACTTTGATGTGGCATGCAGTGGCGTAACTATATCGTCTGGGGCCCGTGGCAAATTCGTCAGGTGGGGCTCCTTCTCCAATATAAAGAAGTGCATCAGCGTCCCTACTGTGCTCTAAACCAAGCCAGTTCGGGGCCCCGTAGAGTTAGGGGCCCCTGGCATTTTGCCACCCCTGCCACCCTATAGTTACGCCACTGGTGGCATGGGCCATTCCGCGTTGTCCATTGCTCCCGAATGCAGCACGGGATACCACGTACCCGGTATCGGTTTCAATGCTAAACCAAAACTATAGTTAACGCTGAGACTAGCGGAAACCGAAACCGTAAGTTCGGTCTTCGGTTAAACACAGATTTATTAATGGTTAAAAAGATAATCTTTATAAAGTTTTAACAAGTGGTTGCATGTACTATAGTTTAAGATAATTTTGACTGCCTTCAGTTGATAATAATTTGGAAATCTAGGTACCTGTCTAGCAGCTGAAGTCTCGGTTCGTTGCGTAGTATTATGTACTCTTAGATTAAGTATTATTAAATATGACGGGTCGGTGTTCAAAGTAGTCTTGACAAATAACACCTCACATGCATAGTGAGGTCTTATTTTGAATAGTTTTTGATAGTTGGCACGATTTGTTGTGTGAAGAGCGAACGTATAAGATTCAACTTGGGTGATTTTGTGACTATGGTGGTGTGTGTAGATTTAATTTTGTATGTAACCTGTAAACTTAATCTAAGGCGTTACTACAATCTCCGTCTCATAGGTCTCCGTAGCATAGTTATATGAAGAGTTATGAGGAACTATGTGTGGTCTCAAGTTAAATAATATATGCAATAATTTTTAATTGTATAACTATATACTTAAGCTTATTTTATTAAGGGTTTTTGCCGCAAATATGTTATTTACTTGTAGTTAGTCGGCTTCCGCTTTTGTATCTACCACTATGTGACTAACCTAGCATTCAAGGTTTAGCATAGATATATATTAAGTATAAGCAAGCATTGTTTGTCTACAGTCGCCTATGATATTGCAAAAAATCCTATCCTACCCGGATAATTGAATCCCTTACATCTTGTTCAATGTTGCCAGTTAAAAACTACCATTTTTTTTTTTATTAAATCATACTACAATCAATAGATAGAGAAGCATTAGTCGGGGGCTTTTTTTCGCGTCGACGACGAAAAAAATATATCTAAATGACAGACTAGCTTAGCCAGCAGAGAAATGAACCAATACAAGGCGACTTTGAATTACGAGGGTCACACCGAAATGATCGGGAATAAAAAAAACTACACGCATATTTTACCTAAATTATATTTTATTGTTTTTCAAAGTATTCTCCCCTGCAATTAATGCACTTTTGCATTCTTTGGAACCAATTTTTGAAACAATAATTCCAATCGGAAGTAGCTGCTTCATAAATGGCCGATTGATAAGCTTCTACTGCCGCTTCTGGGTCTTTAAGCCGTTGACCACGCAACATATCTTTAATTCTGGGGAACGTAAAATAATCGTTTGGACTCAGGTCGGGCCTATATGGAGGCTGAAACATCAACTCAATGTTTTCCCCGTTTAAAAAGTCTTTTGTTTTGCGAGCAGTATGGGAGCTCGCATTATCAGATGCAAGATGACCCGACGAGTAGCGTTGCCTGCACGGAATTTGGCTAACATTTCTGGTAAAAAAACCGAGGTGTACCAATCTGCTGTAACCGTTCTGCCTTCCTGTAGTGGAATTGTAGTCACATGTCCCTTTTTGGAATCAAACGATACGATCATTTTCTTAGAAACGATACGGGAACGCATCACTTTCGTTGGTTTCACCTCATCTTCGAAGGCCCAAACTGCCGACTGACGTTTTGTTTCGGGTTCATAGGAATAAATTCATGTTTCGTCACCTAAGACGATGTTATAAACGGCTTTTGACGTTCCTCCATTAAACCGTTTTAAAGTAAAGCGGCACCAATCAACACGAGCCGCCTTTTGCTCTTCAGTCAAATTATGAGGCACCCAGCGGGAAACAAGCTCCTTGACACCCAGTCCATCGTGCAAAATCTTTTGAATTGCAGTCATTCCAATGCCCATAGTTGCTCGTATCTGCTCATAGGTAATATGTTGGTCTTCTAAAATATTTTTGTGCACGGCCGCCACATTTTCGGCCGTTACCCCTGTTTTTGGTCGACCGGTAGGAGGTACGGTGCTGAGAGAGGAACGACCTCGCCGAAACTTTGAGTACCAACGATATATTGTTGTTTGGTTTGATGCTTCATCATTATAAATAAATACAAGCTCAGCGATACACTCATCTCGCAATATCCCGCGACGAAAGTTGTGGTAAATTATGGCGCGAAAATTTTCTCGCGTGAGGTCCATTTTGCTCATCGACTTGTCAAGTTTAAATGAGAATAAAAAAAAAACAAAACACTTTTTTTTAATTTTATAAACGTCATTTTGATCGTAAGTAGCTAGTACTCACGTCACCAAAAAGGTGTTACGCTAACTCAGTCCCGGATACTCAATTCCCGATCATTTCGGTGTGGCCCTCGTAGTATACAAAAACTAATTGGAACTTGAGCTGGGTCTGTCACTGGACGCAATCCCTGACGCCAGTTTCTTAAACTTTGCGGTCAGACCGCTTTCAAAATTTCAACAAGTCCATGGACCCGCTGTCTTTGCTTAGCAAGATAACGAAGCCTGTCAAAAAAAGTTCTTAACCCTTAATTTGGCATAATTAAAAAAAATCATCGTTATTTTAGAGTCCAAAAAAACTTGTGTTAAAAATATAGTGTACATTACCAATATGTGTAAACAAAGGTTAACTGAGTTGCTGGGGACCGTTGGCACCCCTGAGTCCATGGACCCCTCTATGAAACCCTTCACGCCTATGTTCTCCAGACCAAGATGTAAGGCATAAATTGGCAATCTATTGCAGACAAAGGCCTCTGCGTTGGCTCGTGCATTAGACAGTGCGTGTGTTCGACAACGACTTACTCCATTGACGACTCGGCGGCCGCCATAGCGCCTCTCACGCCGAGGAACGGTACGGAAATATGCACATTAACGCGACGGGATAGGACGCTTTATGCTTGTGGGAGCCGCAGTGATTAACACAAAACCTTTTGCTGTCTAACGTAACAGCTGTTCACGGTTTTCTAATGTTTCAGTTTCACCGACTAACGTTTGATCGAATGTATCGTTTGACAAACATTTCATTTGACAACTTTTTTTGATGACTTATCGACTTTTTGGTGTAGTCATAGAACAAACCTATATTATTCGGTTTTTAAAATAGTTTTTGGTTTTGCAGATGATAAAGGGTTGTCGAATGAATTGTTTGTCGAACGATGCGTTTTTGTCAAATTTATGTCGGTCAAATGGTCGACCCTTTTTCACACTTTCTTGAGTTAGGAAAGCAGCTGTAGTTGGATTTACAGTCGCGTTTGTCGTTTCTTTCTATCAAACGGTGTAGCAAAAGGGTTGACAGAGATAGTGAATGCGGTTACGAGCGTTATACAATATTATGGCCTATTTATACTTGTAATAAGAATTGTGCTAATTGTATTGATGGCTTCGCCTGCCTGGCTGTAAATAATTAACCGCTTTTTTGTAAAATTTTGATCAGAAGAATGTTTTGTCATTGTCTAATAAAGACAAATGCCAGAGCGACAGATAGAGCTAGCAGAAGCTTTAGCGTGAATGCGTAAGGGGCTGCTGACAGCGCTCACGTGTTCACGCAGATTTGTACGCAGTCGAGACCCGTAACCATAGCAATAATTGGATCAATTTGTGTTGTGCGGTATACAAACGCGTGCCTCTGTTGTAAAGCAAAAACAGTTAGCGCAAGAGCTTTCTGGAACGAAAAATAAGAAAAAGACGGGTAGTTTATCTCGCTTGCACTCGGCACGCGTTTGTTTGTACACCGGACAACACAAATTCACCCGCTTATTGCTATGGTTACGGGTCTCGACGGTGTATAAATCTGCGTGACTTGCGTGAACTATCCCTATAGTCTTTAAGTTTATTAAACCTTTTCGCCGCCACGTCAAATACAAGAGACGTCACGCATACACCAGACTTTGAACGAAGGTTGCTTTTGCATTGAAGTAATTGACGTATATATAGATCGTTAGCGTCGAAAAGGTTAAATCAGGCGTTACTATGCGGAGCTCCATTTCAATGAACAACAAAATATTTATTTGCTGCTCGCTAGTCTAGCTAGTGGGCAAAAATCATAACTTATTTTTAACTTGTGTTTCGCGGCAGAATGTAATACAATCAGTACGATTCTTGCATGGGTAAACAGTAGGCTTATTATCTAACTCGCTCGCAATCGCCATCGTGTTGATTTTGACAGTTCATGTATGGGCTGACAATTGGCATCGGAATCAGCTAGCTGTCACATTCATACAAGAACTGTCAAAATGAACAAGATGGCGATTGCGAGCGAGTTAGACAATAAGCCTACCGGACTAGATGTTGCATAGAGTACGGTCTGCACCGCCTCAGTGCGTAATGACAGTTTTTTCTGTCAGAAATGAGAATCGGCCAACCAGAATAGCGGGTGGCGGGAGCGGGTATTTTTGATAGATATGTCTGGTTAATTAGTTTGAACTGTTGTTTGTATGCTAGATGCTCAATAGCAACTAAGTATACTAAACAATCTGTGTACGTATCCATTTGCAGACCGCATTCTGTGAGACAAATACTTTGGAGTAGACACAGACAGTCTGTCTTGCTCTTTCTCTCTGTTGTCACTATGTCACTTCCGATCACTGCGACATCTAAACAATGCAAGCGCCTTGTCCAACTTAAATATGGCGCGTGATTCCCAGAGGTCGCTACTAGCAGCATTATAAGTGGAAATTGATAAAACATTCGATCAGATTTTTTTACCAATTTTTGGCTGATTTTTAGCGCTGGCAACACTGGTGGCGACCTCTCTTGTGCTAAAACTACCCTACCTATCGCATTGAAAACCATTCCGAATTTGTGGCTTTTACATATGGAGACGTTTGTACAATATCTTGATATTTCTTTAAGCCGTACGACTATTACGTGAGCAGAATTTTGGTCATTTTTGAAATCCCCTTTTCCTTGTTTTTCAAATTAGTAAAGAGCCTAAAACCTTTTACTCTAACGTCAGCATTTTCATAGCTATTTACGTTTATTCCTAGTTTGAAACCATTTAGCCTCATGTTATAGGCGATGAGGCTAGCAACCCATCACTATTTTGATTCCATTTTCCACCACAATCTTGCTAAATGTGGCCTGGTGTACCTGCTACCTTAGGCTCTGTCTACCCCGTAAAGGATAAAGACGTGATTTGTGTATGGACTGCTAGAATTAAGTTTAGAAATTGAATAACGGAGCCACTATCTACGTAATTGGTACATTTTTAACCCCCGACACAAAAAGAGGGGGGTTATAAGTTTGACATCGATGTGTGTGTGTGTCTGTCTGTGGCATCGTAGCTCTCAAGCGGATGGACCGATTTCGATGCGGTTTCATTCGATAGCCAGTTTTCTTGCGGTTGTCTAGTAAAAATCGTTTAATCGCTGTTTTTTTTTAACTTTAAATGCTTGAATATTGAATATGGTAACAGTTTTGTATGAAAATACAGCGAGTTACACCATCGGCCTCGTTTACATTTTCCGGTTGAGAGAGGGGTCAAGTACTGTTCAGTCCTGTCCTACGTATAAAGAATAGACGCCCTATGCTGTTTGCGTAATACTTCAATGGCTCTTTTATACCGTCCTTATACCGTCCGAAATAAGTTTCGTCCAAATTTTGAGTGGTTTCCGTGCTAATGCAGTTTTGCACGGTGCTCTTATGTGTTGAGCGTTCCTGTGCCTTATAATGTTTAACAAGTAGCTATAGAACATAATATATTTACCTGATACAATCGTACAGATAAATATATTTCATGTTTGATAATGTTGTCAATAACAATTATCCTCGTTATTACAAATGTGGCTTATCCTCGTTATTATTAACGTGCTTAATAACATGTGTTTGAAATATTAAAACTAGCATTGTAAGATTTATTTTACTGGACAAAGTGTAAATGCTTTGCTTACTTGCGCTATGGCATAAAATAAAAAAGAGCTTCAGCATAATATAGCTACAATAAAACTGTTATTATAATTTCTGTTATTGCATTAACCTATTTACTTGTATTATTAACTTTTTTCGACCAATGACCACTATCTCATAAAACTATCTTGTAAATAATTTAGGTTCAGGTGAGGAGCGGGTGTACAAACCAATCGCTTTAGTTAAAAAAATTAATTGGTACACGTTAAGCTCTGTTGGCTTATTGTCTAACTCGCTCCCAATCGCCATCGTGTCCATTTTGACAGTTCTTGTATGAATATGACAGCTAGCTGATTCCGATGCCAATTGTCAGCCCATACGTGAACTGTCAAAACGAACACGATGGCGATTGCGAGCGAGTAAGACAATAAGCCTACTGCTCTGTGATTGGTCAAATTTGCACGTTGCAGTCCAATCCGCTCCGATGGAATCGTACATTAAGGAAAAGCGTTAAGTGTCAATTTTTTTCTAAAAGTTAATGCTTAAAGTTCCGACATAGGATGTGATTTTTAAACTGTTAACGTGTTAAGGCATCTTGAGCATTATGAGTAACGCGCATGATCATCGGTATTGGATATTTGACATCGTTTCATGACATGATGGCATTACAGAAATATGGCAAAGCAAACACGTGCTAGCCTCTCTGGCGTAACAATTAATATTTAAATTTCTAAACGACACTGATAATTAGAACACTCGTCATTTCGTGACGCATGCAATATTCCTACACGACCCATAGCAGGTGGGACGCCTTCGAATTTTTCTATCTGTTACTAGCTGTCACGTGACCTTGTTGAACAGATAGAAAAAATCGAAAGCGTCCCACCTGCTATGGGTGGTGTAGGGGTAGGTATAGCACGCGTTATAGAATTATTAGGATTCGGGTTCGATTCCCGGCCATAGCTTTACTTTTCGGATTTTTCTGTGTTCCAATTTTCAGTGTCGTTTAGAAATTTAATGTCTAACGGTAAAACCGTAAAAGTAAACAATAAAAAATCAAGAAGTATACATTCTTGATTCATTTGATAATTAATATTTACTTGTCACCAAATCTGAACACTGCGAAGTAGTATTAGGCGGAGCACCGCCACTGCGGAGCTCCTATTTCCTATTCCTATGTAGTCTATTGCGTTGACACAGTGTTGTCGCGTTTATGAAATACATGTTGAATCGGGAATTGTGCTTGTGCCATGTTTCTGTAGGTATTTTAACTGTGTTCAAAAGCGATGGTATTTTGAAATGGTGGTGGGAAATCCGTAACTGTCCAGTACAATTGATCGTAATCAAGTTTTCGTGAATATATAGAGTTATTAATTGTACTCTGTAGAGACAACTTTATCATTGCCCTAGGTTTCACCAACGTGACAATTGCCGGTGACAAGTGACAATTCTGTTTACATTACAAACTCGACAAGAATCTACGACGGTTGGTTTCATATCGAATACGCATTGTATTTTGAATTGTCAATGTACACCGACTATTGTCAAGGGTAAAATAGGGGCCTGGTGATGTCAAACTCTACAACGTTTGTATGTATGAAAGAATACCATCGCTTAAATCATATAACCAACCATCACACCGGGTAACGCTGGCCGCCATCTGTTTTACGTGTTGCTTCTCATGTCTTGTCCGCAGCCGAAAACCAACCGCCGAATAACTCACTAATAAACGATAAAACCGACCATCCACGGCTCATAAAACACCATCGTACCGTCTCCCTCCCAACTGGATGCCCGCTCTTCCAAGAGCCACTCAAGATCGTCCACGAACGCACCCGGTCAGCGCCTCTCACTGGCGACGAAGTAGATAGAGTCACTATTGAGCGCGCGGCAAGGCACTCCTCTTGCAAAGCCGTCAATGGAACGGAGACAACAGCGAAGAAACCGCAATGGTGCCGGCGCGCTAGCACAGGCACGCGGCTGTCCAAATTGTCGCCAGCGCATACAAAGAGTATGTATACACGCATGCTTGCTAACGTACATCGGCGCACTAACTACAGTTGTACGTGTTGGTAGATTTCAATATAATTAGCGGTTGGTACGGCTTGTAAGTTGTATCCATGTCACATCAGCCAAGGAACTGAACCTTTACTTTTTGTCGCGTATAACTTTTTTTTCCGTAACCCTCCCACGTTATGAGTGTCCAATAGCAGCGCGGCTGGCCCGCGCATGTCCGATTCGCTCCTGTCGCATTAAAATAATCTATTCCGGATAGCCTAGTGGTTAGTGACCCTGACTATGAAGCTAGAGGTCCTGGGTTCGAATCCCGGTAGGGACAGACAGTTGTATGATGAATACAAATGTTTGTGCCCGAGTCATGGATGTTGTATGTATTTATCTAAAATGATAAACATACTTATATAATGTAGATTCTACATTATATAAGTATGTTTATCCGTTGCCTGGTACCCATAGTACAAGCTTTGCTTAGTTTGGGGTTGGGTCAATTGGTGTAATTTGTCCCAAGATATTTATTTATTTATTATTGTGCGGTCAGGTGCGAAAATAAATATCGATACGAAATTCTAAAAAATATGTCCCACGACTTTGTTATCCGATGTAAGGGGGTAAGGTACTTAATTTTAAAAATTTGACTAGACTGTATATCTAGATAGTAAATCTATTGATTGTATGGGAAAATTGTGTGAGACTTGCTTATTCTTCTGATAGTGTGAGACTTGCTTATTCTTCTGATATCATTCGCGATCGAAGCCCAAGTGACATGAGTACAAACTTATTAAGTAAAAAATTAAAAACACAACTTGTTGTAGTTCTGATTTAACGGTAATTCAGAAGTGATATGCTCATTGTGTTTTTAATGTTTTTTTACTAAAACTAAGATCACTTACTAATTTAGGTTTATTATTAACATTATTTTATTGTTAAAATAATACTAATAATAGCACGTTTTTGCTATTGATTTTAATATAATACTTAGGACTTAAGTTTCTGATTAACGTTTTCGTATGTTATTCTGTTATTTTTGTTGTATCATTGTACAGAATTTGCTTTGAATGTATGCTTTAATTTGCCTTTTTTATGAAGCATGGATGGATACCCCTCATTGGATTGTATTCTGATTATTTGTGCATTCTTTTTTTCTATTATGTTGAATGCTAGTCGTATATATATTCGTCTTCAATTATGTTCGTTGTACTTTTTTTTTCACTAACAGAAAACCGCTGAAATAAATATGTAGAAAAGGTAGGGAATCAATCATCTTCCCTCATATTGCCGACGAGACGAAGGTTTAAAGAATGCCGGAATTCAAGACAAAATTCGGAATAACATAAAATATTTTATCATTAGTAAGTTTTTCGAAATGAATACGAGTTATTAAAATTAGGTATATTTTTTGATGCAGAATAGATTGTCCCCAAGCAAGCCAACATGATACGAGTAGAGTATCTACTTCATCAAATCTATTTGAATTATTTCGTTCAAGTAACTTTCTACGAAACTGACTTATTTTTGACGACAAACACTTATTTATTTACTTACAAGTTTTGTTTTGAATTTCGAACTTTTGATTCTTTAAAACACTTATGTTTAGTATCTCAATAAGACTTGTTTAGGCAGTGAAAGAAATATCGAAAGAGTTGCAGTACATTGCCGTTTATGTTCGATCACTTGTTAATTCCATAGCCTCGTAGCTCTGCAATGTAACACAACTCGCTTGATATTTATCACCACTTTCAAATAAGGCTTTAGTCTTCAGATAATGCTTGTTGTCTCTTGCTTATTTATGGTACAAAAACAGCTTAGCGCCTTAACTGTTGCGATCAAATAGCATGAGCACAAAACTTGTTGCATCTCTTTCTTACTAATTCAGTGAAAAAGAGACGCGATGATGTAACAATAATGAAACAGTGTACCTACTCAAATGGTTTGCATGCTCACCGACAGTGATACAGCGCTCTCTTTCCACCGTTAGGCTTGCTTTATCCAATAGCGATCCTTTGTTGAAACAGATGACGCTTAGCGACAATAAATTCGCATAGTAACAAAGGTCACGTGACAGTTAGTAACAGGTAGAAAAATTCGGAGACTACCCACCTGCTATGGGTGGTGTAGGGGTATAGCACGCGTCACGGAATGACGAGGATCCGGGTTCGATTCCCGGCCATAGCTTTACTTTTCGGATTTTTCTATGTGTTCTAATTTTCACAGACGTTTAGAAATTAAATTTCTAACGGTGAAACCGTAAAAGTAAACATAAAAATCAAGAAATAAAAATTTCTTGATTCATTTGATAGTACCTATCATTTGAAAAACAGCGCCTTCTCTCGTCCCTGGTGAGCAGTAGATGTTCTACGGGAGTTTGTAATTGTGTCGTACAGACACATCATTCAAACAGATGACGCTTAGCGACAATAAATTCGCATAGTAACAAAGGTCACGTGACAGTTAGTAACAGGTAGAAAAATTCGGAGACTACCCACCTGCTATGGGTGGTGTAGGGGTATAGCACGCGTCACGGAATGACGAGGATCCGGGTTCGATTCCCGGCCATAGCTTTACTTTTCGGAATTTTCTATGTGTTCTAATTTTCACAGACGTTTAGAAATTTAAACTGCTGTAAATGAAATATTTCTATAATCATAACAGCTGCGGAGAAACATGGCAATGTTAGTTAATTTTGAACTGAATTGATGTAATCGCATTACGAATATGTTCATTTATAGAAATGACTAGCTTCTGCCCGCGCCGCGACTTCGTCTGCGTAGAATTATACACATAAACCTTCCTCTTAAATCACATTCTTCTGATAGTGTGAGACTTGCTTATTCTTCTGATATCATTCGCGATCGAAGCCAAGTGACATGAGTACAAACTTATTAAGTAAAAAATTAAAAACACAACTTGTTGTAGTTCTGATTTAACGGTAATTCAGAAGTGATATGCTCATTGTGTTTTTAATGTTTTTTTACTAAAACTAAGATCACTTACTAATTTAGGTTTATTATTAACATTATTTTATTGTTAAAATAATACTAATAATAGCACGTTTTTGCTATTGATTTTAATATAATACTTAGGACTTAAGTTTCTGATTAACGTTTTCGTATGTTATTCTGTTATTTTTGTTGTATCATTGTACAGAATTTGCTTTGAATGTATGCTTTAATTTGCCTTTTTTATGAAGCATGGATGGATACCCCTCATTGGATTGTATTCTGATTATTTGTGCATTCTTTTTTTCTATTATGTTGAATGCTAGTCGTATATATATTCGTCTTCAATTATGTTCGTTGTACTTTTTTTTTCACTAACAGAAAACCGCTGAAATAAATATGTAGAAAAGGTAGGGAATCAATCATCTTCCCTCATATTGCCGACGAGACGAAGGTTTAAAGAATGCCGGAATTCAAGACAAAATTCGGAATAACATAAAATATTTTATCATTAGTAAGTTTTTCGAAATGAATAAGAGTTATTAAAATTAGGTATATTTTTTGATGCAGAATAGATTGTCCCCAAGCAAGCCAACATGATACGAGTAGAGTATCTACTTCATCAAATCTATTTGAATTATTTCGTTCAAGTAACTTTCTACGAAACTGACTTATTTTTGACGACAAACACTTATTTATTTACTTACAAGTTTTGTTTTGAATTTCGAACTTTTGATTCTTTAAAACACTTATGTTTAGTATCTCAATAAGACTTGTTTAGGCAGTGAAAGAAATATCGAAAGAGTTGCAGTACATTGCCGTTTATGTTCGATCACTTGTTAATTCCATAGCCTCGTAGCTCTGCAATGTAACACAACTCGCTTGATATTTATCACCACTTTCAAATAAGGCTTTAGTCTTCAGATAATGCTTGTTGTCTCTTGCTTATTTATGGTACAAAAACAGCTTAGCGCCTTAACTGTTGCGATCAAATAGCATGAGCACAAAACTTGTTGCATCTCTTTCTTACTAATTCAGTGAAAAAGAGACGCGATGATGTAACAATAATGAAACAGTGTACCTACTCAAATGGTTTGCATGCTCACCGACAGTGATACAGCGCTCTCTTTCCACCGTTAGGCTTGCTTTATCCAATAGCGATCCTTTGTGGTTGCGATTGTAACAAGGGGGCACAGAGCGTTTGTGTCCGTATGTTATGCATGTGTAACAAGGGGGCACAAAGCGTTTGTGTCCGTATGTTATGTATGTATAACAAGGGGGCACAGAGCGTTTGTGTCCGTATGTTATGTATGTGTAACAAGGGGGCACAGAGCGTGTGTCCGTATGTTATGTATGTGTAACAAGGGGGCACAGAGCGTTTGTGTCCGTATGTTATGTATGTGTAACAAGGGGGCACAGAGCGTTTGTGTCCGTGTGTTATGTATGTGTAACAAGGGGCTATAGAGCGTTTGTCTCCGTAAGTTATATATGTGTAACAAAGGGGCACAGGGCGTTTGTGTCCGTATGTTATGCATGTGTAACAAGGGGGCACAGAGCGTTTGTGTCCGTATGTTATGTATGTGTAACAAGGGGGCACAGCGTTTGTGTCCGTGTGTTATGTATGTGTAACAAGGGGGCACAGAACGTTTGTGTCCGTATGTTATGTATGTGTAACAAGGGGGCACAGAGCGATTGTGTCCGTATGTTATGTATGTGTAACTTTTTTGTATCATCATCAGTCTGAAGATGTCCACTGTTGTAAAAAGGCCTCCCCCTAATGAACGACAACTCGCCACCTGCACCCACCGGTTTTGCGCAACTTTCCGTCTTGTAGTCGGTCAACTTTTTTGTATACGTTTAGATATTTTGTACCTCTAAACAGTTCGAATGTATCTGAGGTTCTCTCTTAAAAGGATCTCTTTTAGTTGACCTTCGACAGATTGATGACAACTCTAATTATAGCGACGTGACGTCACATGTCACAGCGCCCATATAAACTCCGTATTAAAATTATGTTTTTCTAGAAAGAGATAGAGACAAATATTTGATAGCTTACATCTCGGTTAGTTTTAGTTTTTTTTTACATTGTTTATTACATAAATCACCTTTTAATGAGAGCCATGAAAGAAATAATGTCTATTACCTATTACGGCTGAGAAAATATTTCTATACATTGGTCAATGTTCTAAAACTGGGGTGTCAAAGGGCTGAATCAAAAATTTCAATGAAAAGCCTTTACGGGAGTGCTCGATCCCTTTTAAAAAACAATTAACCCAATAGTTTGCTGAAGATATCAAGATACTTTGTATAGCACGAACAGTTTGGTCACAGTTTTGATGTTTTATTCTTATTCTTAGTTATTAGAGAGAGAGAGGGAAACATTTTACACACATTTACAACACTTACAACAGTACGGATATGGTGTAAAATGGGCCCCACTCAGCATAATGTTGCGGCTAGCGACACTGTTTTTCCGTGGGACCCAATCCAAGTTAGTGATCACATTGGTCATCAGACTGGCAAACCGAAACTAATATGGCCTCTTTTGCCAATAAATGTAGGAAAAGCATTTAGGCAAACCGGTGGGAATCCAGCGTAGTCCTTGGTCCAAGCGGCATGGTTTTGTTTTCAGACGCGGCGGGAGCGTTCAGGAATCGCTGTGACAGCATGCCATCTCGCGCATGCGCGTCCCTCGAGTCTGAACGGCCGCCGGCGAGGCATACGGAACTGATCGAAGGTGGGTGTATCAAACGGGTGGCCACTTTCACGAAGCTATCGGTTACAATTTAGATTATACTAGCTGTTGCCCGCAACGTCGTCTGCATAATTCGTTTATCGCTATCCCGCAGGAATTTCGCAATTTTCTGGGATAAAAAGTAGCTTATGTGTTATTCCAGACTATAATCTATGTATGTTCCAAATTTCATCCAGATCTGTCCACCCGTTCTGGCGTGAAAGAGTAACAAACATCCAAACATCCATACTCGCAAACTTTCACATTTATGATATTAGTAGGATTTCTGATGAAAAATCAAAAGAGTGACATAAGCTTTTTGGTGACTGTATTTGCTTTGTCATCCGTCCTGCATAGGTGTACCAAGTTTCAAGTCAATCTGGCCGACCGTTGAAGAGTTCCCTCCTGCGGAGACGTCCTGACCAGGCCTCCAGAATTCTACTACCATATTATTGTGTTGTCATCGATTTCCACAAGTATGCAAAAGTTTCAGCTCAATCGGTTGAAAATAGCTTATAAAATCGGTTCGATAGATTCAGAAATTACAACGCCACAAACTTTACCTTTTTATTATATTAGTACAAGCTTAGATAGAATTAGATTTAAACAATTATTTACGTTACTACTTTAGGCAGCTACGACCTTTGACATGATTATCGCTATCCCGCGGTAACTATACCATTTTCCGGTATAAAAAGTAGCCTACGTGCTAATCTAGGGTACCGGCTGTCTTCATTCCAAAATTTATGCAAATCCGTCCCGTCGTTTTAGCGTGAAGATGGGAACAAACATACTCACATTGTTACATCCATCCATCTAAACTTTTGCATTTAAAATATTAGTATAGGTAACATTTTTAGTAACTCTTATGTTAACCTTTTCAACGCCAACGACACATATCAGCACAGCAGATTAAACGCCAACGACCTATATATACGCCTTACTTCAATGCAAGAGCAACCTTCATTCAATTGGGTTTAGGTTCAATTTAAGGCATCGCAATAATGAAGTCTGGCGAATGGGTGACGTCTCTTGTATTTCGTCACGAAACGGTTAATAATGCCATTGTCCGTTTGGTGAGCTCAGGACTGGACGCGTCGCTTGACGAGACTGATACGGTGGCGGAGTGGCACCGCACGCCTCGCATACCCGAGGAACCCGACTACTGCGACATGGGGCCGCGGGAGTTCTTCAGGCGAGTCTCTTTTGTGATTGTATTTTAATTTTAACAAGCCGGTAAACTGATCTTTTGCATGTCAAATGTGTAATGAACAAAGTTTGGCAACAAAATGTGCTATTTTTCCTGTAGCTGTTTGTGTCATTTCATACAGAATACTGCTTAAATTTGGATACTATAACTAAAACAGAAGTATATAAATAAAGCGGGCCTCTGTATTATTTTCTCTTTTCATGCTATAAAGCTGTGCGAAGTTCGAGTAAATAATGTCGTGCAAAATTTATTCCCATCTTGTTCGTATTTGTGTGGTATTTGTCATGCTACTTCAGTCAGACACATGGACACGTCGGCATCATTCGGAAGTAATCTTGTGCTCACGATGGGAAAGGATTACTGACTACCCCCCTTATTCATAAACGTTATATAAGCTTCTGCTAACTTGGCAATCGTTTGTCCTTATCTGAGAAAGGTACATGTCAAAGTGACAGATAAGGACAAACGATTGCTTAGTTAGCAAAAGCCTATAGAGCGTTTATAAATAAGGGGGTTAGTCTGTAACGCTTGAACCTGTAAATAATGTTCATCTTCCATCTTTCAATTTTATTTAAGTACCTAACTTTTTTTTACACCGTTACAGCAAGCTCGCCCGCGAATCCGCCCAGCACTCGCGGACGTCGTCGATGGGCGCGTCCGAGACCTCCCCCGAAGGCCTCGCGGACGGCTACCTCCCCATGGCGCCGGACAGCTACGCCATGGCTGACGGGTACCTGCCCATGGCGCCGTTGGACCACGGCCTGGTGTCCGCGTCCAGCGGCTCTGTGTGCAGCGGGACGCCTTCCACTGACCCTCGGTTTAGGTAAGACGCGCGAGACCTACCCAGAAGGCCATAGATAGCTCTCCCCATGGCGTAAGACTGCTACGCCATGGCTGACGGGTACCTGCCCATGGCGCCGTTGGACCACGGCCTGGTGTCCGCGTCCAGCGGCTCTGTGTGCAGCGGGACGCCTTCTACTGACCCTCGGTTTAGGTAAGACGCGCGAGACCTACCCAGAAGGCCATAGATAGCTCTCCCCATGGCGTAAGACTGCTACGCCATGGCTGACGGCTACCTGCCCATGGCGCCGTTGGACCACGGCCTGGTGTCCGCGTCCAGCGGCTCTGTGTGCAGCGGGACGCCTTCTACTGACCCTCGGTTTAGGTAAGACGCGCGAGACCTACCCAGAAGGCCATAGATAGCTCTCCCCATGGCGCCGGACAGCTACGCCATGGCTGACGGGTACCTGCCCATGGCGCCGTTGGACCACGGCCTGGTGTCCGCGTCCAGCGGCTCTGTGTGCAGCGGGACGCCTTCTACTGACCCTCGGTTTAGGTAAGACGCGCGAGATCTACCCAGCAGGTCATAGATAGCTCTCCCCATGGCGCCAACGGCGATCTCCCCATGGCGCCCGACAGCTTTGCTATATGTAAGACTGTAGGTGTACGTCAGATAGTATTATGGTTTGTAAAACGGTGGCACGAGATGATGAATCTCTCGAAGACCTCGCTCGTCGACGGCTATCTCCCCATGCCGCCTCACAGCTATGCCATGGCAGCTGACGGCTACCTGCCCATGGCGCCGTTGGACCACGGCCTGGTGTCCGCGTCCAGCGGCTCTGTGTGCAGCGGGACGCCTTCCACTGACCCTCGGTTTAGGTAAGACGCGCGAGACCTACCCAGAAGGCCATAGATAGCTCTCCCCATAGCGCCAGACTGCTACGCCATGGCTGACGGGTACCTGCCCATGGCGCCGTTGGACCACGGCCTGGTGTCCGCGTCAAGCGGCTCTGTGTGCAGCGGGACGCCTTCTACTGACCCTCGGTTTAGGTAAGACGCGCGAGACCTCCCCCGAAGGCCTCACGGACGGCTACCTCCCCATGGCGCCGGACAGCTACGCCATGGCTGACGGGTACCTGCCCATGGCGCCGTTGGACCACGGCCTGGTGTCCGCGTCCAGCGGCTCTGTGTGCAGCGGGACGCCTTCTACTGACCCTCGGTTTAGGTAAGACGCGCGAGACCTACCCAGAAGGCCATAGATAGCTCTCCCCATGGCGTAAGACTGCTATGCCATGGCTGACGGGTACCTGCCCATGGCGCCGTTGGACCACGGCCTGGTGTCCGCGTCCAGCGGCTCTGTGTGCAGCGGGACGCCTTCTACTGACCCTCGGTTTAGGTAAGACGCGCGAGACCTACCCAGAAGGCCATAGATAGCTCTCCCCATGGCGCCGGACAGCTACGCCATGGCTGACGGCTACCTGCCCATGGCGCCGTTGGACCACGGCCTGGTGTCCGCGTCAAGCGGCTCTGTGTGCAGCGGGACGCCTTCTACTGACCCTCGGTTTAGGTAAGACGCGCGAGACCTACCCAGAAGGCCATAGATAGCTCTCCCCATGGCGTAAGACTGCTACGCCATGGCTGACGGCTACCTGCCCATGGCGCCGTTGGACCACGGCCTGGTGTCCGCGTCCAGCGGCTCTGTGTGCAGCGGGACGCCTTCTACTGACCCTCGGTTTAGGTAAGTCACGAGATGACGAAACAGCTCCCGAAGACCTCTCTATCTCTACTATCTCCCCATGGCGCCCGACAGCTGTGCCATGGCAGCTGACGGGCACCTGTGTAAGACTATGTAGGTGTACGTCAGATAGTAAGTAAGTAAGTAAGTAAGTAAATTCTTTATTGGATAGTATTATGGTTTGTAAGACGGTAGCACGAGAGGACGAGACATCTCCCGAAGACCTCTCTATCTCTACTATCTCCCCATGGCGCCCGACATCTGTGCCATGGCAGCTGACGGGCACCCGTGTAAGACTGTAGATGTACGTCAGATAGTATTATGGTTTGTAAAACGTTGGCACGAGATGACGAAACATCTCCCGAAGACCTCTCTATCTCTACTATCTCCCCATGGGGCCCGACAGCTTTGCCATGGCAGCTGACGGGTACCTGTGTAAGACTGTGTAGGTAAGACGATGCTATGGTTTAAATCTACAATATTGACAGAAATATATGTTAATGTTATAGTCAGACGTTGATACATATTGCCGGAGCTAGAATTTTCGCGGCAAAATAAAATAAAACGCTGTCGCAATTTAGCCAGTGTTAGAAACTTTTTTTAACGTTTTGCGTCATCTTTTAGTTTAGCCACTAAAATTCCGGGCTCTGCAAATGGCATTAGTAATAGATTGGCTTCGCAAGAGAAAGAGCAGTGTCAGAGCAAGATAGGTAGACGACACTATTTTTCTTATACGCTGTGAGCCTAAAAGAGCCTAGTGATATTCTTAACTGAAAGGAGTAATGATTCTTTTTCTTTAACACATGCTGATAGCTGTACATTTTTTAGACTCCTGTTATTTCAACGTCGGTGTTATGTTAGAATAGTGTATGTGGCTATATCACATTCTTTCCATGGGCATAACTCGTCGTCTTGACATCACGACATACATAGTATAAAACAAAGTCTATTTCTATGAATACTTAAATCTTTAAAACTGCGCAACGGATTTTGATGCGGTTTTTTTAACAGATAGAATTATTCGAGAGGAAGGTTTATATGTATGTATACTACGCAGACAAACTCCCGGCCAGAAGCTAGTCTATCTATAAATTGCTCTAGCCGCTACACTTATCTATTCATGGCGCCAGACATACCTATCGATGGCGCCTGCCAGCTATCTATACGTGGTAACAAATAGTATCTTAGCTACCTATCTATCATGGCGCCAAATTTAGTAACACGCGAGTGTTGTCAATTAGCCGAAGGCGGTTGATTTTATGCTAACGGCTGGTAAAACAAAGTGTCTTGACTAGCGTCGACTGCTCGTCATTTTTGGAAACGACTAGTCGGATAGTTGGGTAGTCGGCAAAAGTCGTAAGGGGCTGTCCATAAAGTACGTCACACCAATTTCATCATTTTTAGAGCCCCCCCCTTCTCCCCTCTTGTCACAGGGTTTACTATGAAGACTAATATGATTTTGTCTGTGTGTCACAAATTTCCAGACCGCTATCCCCACCCCTAACTGTGTGGATGGGCCCATCGCTACTAAGTACTTGTGGCGCCTGTGTCATGTCGACTTGGTCTTTTACTAAGTCTAATATTGACAGAGAGGGTTGGAAGTATAGGCGAGAGGTCTTTGCCTAGCAATGAGACACTATTACGGGCTAGCAAAAAAAAAACATATCTCAAAGTATGGTCAAGTGCAAAACTAAGTATCGATATGAATTTCTCAAAAATATGTCCCACGACCTTATTTCGCCGGTGTAAGAGCGTACCCAACTAACATGATACTTATTTTTTAAACTGACTAGATACATATTATTACACTTGACTGTACATAATAGTTAATGATGGTGTGTTGTTTGCAGCGAGTACCAGCTGGAGCCGGCGACGTCCCACATAGTGGACGCGGAGGAGCGGCCGCCGCGCGCCTACAGCGTCGGCTCGCGCCCCGCGCCGCCGCGGCCCGACGTCACCCGGCTGCGCGCGTACAGGTACACGCAGCACGCAGTGCGCCAGGGCTGGCGAACCAATGGCACAAGTGCCACTGTTGGCGCGCTTCAAAAAAATTTAGGCACGCCAATAATAAAAAAAGGTTTATTTTTGTCCATTAAATCACCAACTTAAGATTATTTTATTATGAAATAGGGTGGAAAACGGACAATGTGGTCATATGTTGGTAAAATAACAACACGCTCTTAAGACAACAGGGTCTTTGATGACAGGTCAGAGCCGAATATTACTTTATTTGTGAAAAAATGGCACGTCCACCAAAAATGGTTCGCCGCCCCTGCATTACGTATTGGTTTCGGCCGCGCTGCCGAGCGCCTGTCGCTTTATCCCCACTCCGCGGCCGGCCGTATACAACTCACTTTATTCAAATTCAAAATGATGATTTTATTGACACCAATAAGTAAGTAAGTAAAAGCTTGTCCAAATATAAAGAAACAGACGTAAAGGCGAACTTATTCTTATAAGAGATAGCTAGCATAATTACACATAAACGGATAAGTCGCGTATAAAAAGTCGAGTGATGCTTGACATGTTTTGGACTATTTCGTAGTCCTTCCTGGAGTGCTCGCCCCGGCGGCAGCGAAACGAATACTGCGCGCTAGCGTTCTGTTCGACGCAACTGATAGCGGCGCACAACTATTTAAATTAAGTCTCACGGTAGTTTCATATTGAAAGATAGCTAGCAGTTAACATTTCAGTAAATATTTTATTGAATCAGGCTAATTTATTGTAATTTTATTGTATTTATTAAATTTTTTGTTCATTGAACCTTTGAATAGATAATGCTCCTCCACTTAGCGAGGGACCGACTAGGAGTGAGTTTAAAATATAGTGAATGGATAGTCGAGCGTGAACATTTTCCACCGTTCTTCATTAACATCTGTTGTCAGCGTGGGCGCGCGCAACCGGCCGCCGCCGGCGCACCTGCCGGTGCGGTGTGCGCGCGCGTCGTCGTCGGCGCCGCTGCTGCCGCGCGCCTCCGCCGACGACCTCATGGAGCTGGACTTCAGCCAGCACCCGCCGCCGCCCGCCAAGGTACGCGCGCTCTGACACCCTGACACGTGTGTGCTGGCAGCGTGCGCGCGCGCAACCGGCCGCCGCCGGCGCACCTGCCGGTGCGGTGTGCGCGCGCGTCGTCGTCGGCGCCGCTGCTGCCGCGCGCCTCCGCCGACGACCTCATGGAGCTGGACTTCAGCCAGCACCCGCCGCCGCCCGCCAAGGTACGCGCGCTCTGACACCCTGACACGTGTGTGCTGGCAGCGTGCGCGCGCGCAACCGGCCGCCGCCGGCGCACCTGCCGGTGCGGTGTGCGCGCGCGTCGTCGTCGGCGCCGCTGCTGCCGCGCGCCTCCGCCGACGACCTCATGGAGCTGGACTTCAGCCAGCACCCGCCGCCGCCCGCCAAGGTACGCGCGCTCTGACACCCTGACACGTGTGTGCTGGCAGCGTGCGCGCGCGCAACCGGCCGCCGCCGGCGCACCTGCCGGTGCGGTGTGCGCGCGCGTCGTCGTCGGCGCCGCTGCTGCCGCGCGCCTCCGCCGACGACCTCATGGAGCTGGACTTCAGCCAGCACCCGCCGCCGCCCGCCAAGGTACGCGCGCTCTGACACCCTGACACGTGTGTGCTGGCAGCGTGCGCGCGCGCAACCGGCCGCCGCCGGCGCACCTGCAATTTTAATCTACGTATCAGCTGATGCGAGCTATGAGCGCCGCCATATTGGCCTCGGCTGCTCTGCCGAGCGCCTGTCACTTTATCCCCACTCTTGCGGGCAGCTGTAATACGACATGCGATAAATGGCCCCACCCACCCATAGGTGACCCACTTGCTCGTTTGCCTTCCTATTAATATAAAAAAAAAAAAAAAAAAAAAAAAAAATGGACGAAAAAAATTTAAGCGATAAAAAAATTTCACATTAATATTAAAAAAAAACTACACAGGTGATCGTGTCCCGGACACCGCCGTCAGTGGGCTTCGTGAGACCGCGTCCGGCCCCGGATGAGGACAGCGCGGGCTACGTGGAGATGCGGCCCGGCGCCGGCGCGCTGGGGCTCTCGCCGCCGCGCCAGCCCGCCACGCCCGACGGCTACGTCGAGATGCGCCTCGGCTCCAGGTCAGTCACTAGCTGGCCCGCGTCAGCTGACAGGACAGCGCCGGGCTACGTGGAGATGCGGCCCGGCGCCGGCGCGCTGGGGCTCTCGCCGCCGCGCCAGCCCGCCACGCCCGACGGCTACGTCGAGATGCGCCTCGGCTCCAGGTCAGTCACTAGCTGGCCCGCGTCAGCTGACAGGACAGCGCCGGGCTACGTGGAGATGCGGCCCGGCGCCGGCGCGCTGGGGCTCTCGCCGCCGCGCCAGCCCGCCACGCCCGACGGCTACGTCGAGATGCGCCTCGGCTCCAGGTCAGTCACTAGCTGGCCCGCGTCAGCTGACAGGACAGCGCCGGGCTACGTGGAGATGCGGCCCGGCGCCGGCGCGCTGGGGCTCTCGCCGCCGCGCCAGCCCGCCACGCCCGACGGCTACGTCGAGATGCGCCTCGGCTCCAGGTCAGTCACTAGCTGGCCCGCGTCAGCTGACAGGACAGCGCCGGGCTACGTGGAGATGCGGCCCGGCGCCGGCGCGCTGGGGCTCTCGCCGCCGCGCCAGCCCGCCACGCCCGACGGCTACGTCGAGATGCGCCTCGGCTCCAGGTCAGTCACTAGCTGGCCCGCGTCAGCTGACAGGACAGCGCGGGCTACGTGGAGATGCGGCCCGGCGCTCTATCCCTCCCTTCCTCTCTTCATCTCTCTCTTCCCTCTTTCTCAACCTCCTTCACTCTCCTCCCTCCATCTCTCTCCCTCCCTCCATGTTTCCCTCCATCTCCCACCCTGCCTCCATCACTCTCTCCCTCTCTCCCTACCTCCATCGCTCCCTCCCTCCCTCCATCTCTCACCCTGCCTCCATCTCTCACCTCCCTCCATCTCTCCCTCCCTCCCTACCTCCATCTCTCACCTCCCTCCATCTCTCCCTCCCTCCCTACCTCCATCTCTCACTCTGCCTCCATCTCTCCCTCCCTCCCTACCTCCATCTCTCACCTCCCTCCATCTCTCCCTCCCTCCCTACCTCCATCTCTCACCTCCCTCCATCTCTCCCTCCCTCCCTACCTCCATCTCTCACTCTGCCTCCATCTCTCACCTCCCTCCATCTCTCCCTCCCTCCATCGCTCCCTCGCTCTCACCCTCCCTCCATCTCTCTTCCTCCCTCCATCTCATCTCAAAAAGAGGAGTGTCATTATTTTTTGCTTATTATTAACCAGCAATAAACTCTACGTCCAGGACCCCCCTCCGGCCGCCAGTGCTGGCGTCTCCCCCGCAGACCCGCTCGCTGCTGTCGGACACGCTGTTCCCGCTGACGCTGGAGGCCCCCGAGCTGGCCGCGGCGGAGCCCGAGCCCGAGCTGGAGCCCGAGCCTGAGCTGGAGCTGGAGATGGAGCTGCATCAGCCCCTCACCACGCTGAGGGAGATATCTGAGGAGGGCACTAGGAAGTGAGTGTTCTTATAGTATTGGTCCGAAATAAAGATTTTTTATTATTATTATTATTATAGTCTTTCCAATCATTTATTTTCTCGATGACAGATGTAGTTTGATAGTTATATTGTTGTGACCTAATAAGTGATCAGTAGATACGATATCGATCCAATTTTATATAAACACGAGTAGTTGACAAGTAAGCTATGGAGCCAATAAAACAACCGACTTGAATGCTAATTTATTACTAAGCGTGCAAAATGGCCGAATGACAGTATGTTTGTAATGAATAAACTAAAAGCTACTGGACAAACAAAAAATATTTCACCATTAAAATGCTACATTATTCCTGAGTAACATAGGCTATTTTGTATCCCTGTAAAAAATTACAACGTGTACAAAGTCGCAGGAACACATCTAGTTCAATATATACAATACCGATACAATATCGATATTTCAATCATAACATCACTATTGGCATTCCCATAGAATGTAACTTTATTAAAACGTTTATTGTTTATCGTACTTTAAAAAGATATTACTGCATATATGGACTCAATTTGTCTTAGATGCATATTATATGGGATCAAGGAACAAAATTAGGCAGTCGTCATATTTTTTATACCTCGCATTTAAAAGTTAATTTTTGCGTAAAAAGCGCAGTTACATTCTACGGGAGCTGTCATCGAGAAAATAAATGATTGGAAAGACTATATGGTAGTAACAAAGGTTATCAGCCATTGGCGTACTGTGGGGTAGTCAGGGTTTTAATGGGTGGCAAGATAACACAGGGGCCGTCCATTAATCACGTGAGGCTCCGAAAGGTGGGAGGGGTTCGGCAAAAATCACGAAATATCACAAGCGTTGTAGTGAGATATCACGTGTATTTATTTATTCGTCAAACGCGCAATTTTTAAACCGAAAAGCGGCGTGTAGTGTGACCTTGACTCGCCGTTGCCAGGCAACGAACGAAGTCCCCGCGCCTTTTATACAGTACAGATAGTGTTTAAAGTCGCGGGTTCGGTGGATGCAAGCCGCTTCCAAGCGAGAGTACTGGAGGTTTATGAGGGAGGCCTATATCCAATAGTGGACGTCCTATTGCTGATGTGATGATGATCATCATATTTCATAGACTCCGTACTCGATACATGATTGGATTAAATCGGCTCGATAGCAACTATGTTGGTCTTAAAATCAGACTTAAACTGGTAACCGCTACTTGTTATATTTCTAAGAATTTGGGTGGGGTGTGAGTCGGGTTACCTCCGCGTCAAGCATGGTCAAGAACTGCGATTCGTTTTTGGGTCCGTCCGGGGGGAAGAACAGTGCTTGGTCCGGTGTACCCTGGGCATCGGTTAATGATATATTGGCGGTCTCCGAGGGATATCATTATCCTTTGGCTAAGAGTCCGTGGGGGTCTATTGGCCGTGTTCTACCGTACAACGTTGCCGACATATTATCCAAAAAAGTTAATTTGTTGCCGGGATAGTTCTTTCTCTTTCACTAACAGGTATGTGAACCGTGTGTGTGAAGAGTGGCGCTGCTCATGGTAACATGTGAACGTTACAGGAGCCCCGAGCTGTCCTCGTCGCCGTCCTACGTGTCTCTGAGCCGGCAGAGTAGTCGCGTGGACGAACCGGCCATGCGCGACGCGCCAACCATCGTCAAGGTAACGTCATCCTACTAATAGACAACATTGCATATTTTGCTAAACTTTATTGGTTTTTGTTTGAAAAGATCGTTATTGTCGCTTGAGCTTATTAAATTTATTATTAATGTATTAATATTTACTCTTGATATACGACAGAATAGACCTTCATGCCTTAGGTTATATTTCGGTTAGTTTATTTCCAGTTTCTCTATTAGTAAAACATTAATTTCTTGGAGGTTTCTTAATTTATGTCATTTCATGTTTGAGAAAAGTACTATACATACCAGTGGCATGGCGTCAATAGAACTCGATTCCCACCGGCTTGCCTATTTTAAGGCAGTCGGGCACTCCTATTGTGCAGAGAGGAAAGGGCTAGTTAAATTCCCTTCGGCTCGCCTTCTGATGTACTTGACGCCACGCCACTGATACTTAGGCGGGAATCGGGGTTGGCAGCCTCAAATTATCCAGCCTCGCTCACACTCGGGCGGCCCCTGTATTATACTGTTGGCGCAGGCGGGCGCGCGCTGCGGGGCGGGCGCGGGCGCGGGCGCGGGGGCGGGCGCGGGCGCGGGGCTGCACTACGCGGCGCTGGACCTCGAGCCGCGGGGCTCCGCCGCGCAGCCGCCGCCGCGCCTCTACACGCAGATAGACTTCCTGCGCAGCGAGAAGCTGCACGCCGCCGACAACTGACCCGCCCTGCCCCCTCTGCCCCCTCTCCACCCTCTGCCCCGGGACAGGGAGCCCTCCCTCTGACTGCCGTGGGGTTCGAGCGCGCGCGGACCGACGGGTGACCTTTTCGCGACAGTGTAACCCTCGAGACGGTCATCCGTGTGAACGCCGAAGTTTGCCCTGATGATGGACCGCGGTGACGGCGCGACCGACGTGTGTATAGTTTTGTGACAGTTCCTGCATCAAAAGGTGGTCATGACTTGGAGCCGAAGTCTGACGTTGGAGTCTTAGGGTGGTGAAGATATTGGTCGACTATTGAAGAAATCGAGACTGCGGTTCCGTGAAGGTTATTTTTGGTTTGACGATCGATCTCGTCAGTTAAGTCGCCGTGGGCACAGCGTACGCCCTGCGATTTAGACCGTAAGCTGTGCTTACGTTCTGTAATCGCTCGCGTGCTACCCTCTGTTGCATAAAGATATGGACTTTAACGTGATGTGTTCAGAGGTTATTATAGCATGGATGGCGTCCACGCCCGTCGGACGGCATGCTTTAGTTAAGTTAGTCGACTGCCATTTATTGTATTAAGTGCGAATGCCGGTCGAGTTTAGTGCTTGGGCGAGTTGATGCGGCCAGTAACTGTCTAATAGTAGAGCGACTAGCACTGGAAAAAATGTAAGGTAACGAGAAAATCGATTTTTATTTTCGCTGTCTCTTGTACTCCCTTAGTGAAAAAAAGATAGAATGTTTCCGCACCGGACACTACACTACGTTCCTGTTGCCAACAAAAAAAAACTAGGATTTGAAATTGGAAGACTTAGTACTATTCGTTTTAAAACAGGACAAAATAACAGTTAAAAATATTTGATAAATGAAATAATAATCCGAAATCACACAAAAAACAGGACGTGTCCTGGGATAACAAGATAGTTGGCAATATGATAGCTTTTCGATACTCTGCTACTTTGTGCGGTTAATCTATTTTTAGGCGGTTAATGGCCGACTGTGAGACTGTCGTTATTTGTAAGTTGGTATGACGTATTAACAAGCTTAGAAGGTCGGGGAGGTGGGATCAGCGTTTAACTTTTTTAATTCCGTGTGTCAAATACGATACGCTACCGAATACGTAAGGGTTTGAATAATTTAATAAAAATTGTGTCTGCTTTTTTTATTGTAGAATTTATTGCTATTTGTATGGAAAAGTACAACTTAAAAACGTCACATTTTCAAGTCCAATGTCTCCAAAGCTGAATAACCGATTTTTATGAAACCCCTTGCGATTAAACTAGCTTTTAAAAATCCGGCGGCTGGTATATACCTCTGTGTACACACGGCAGTATAATCAGGTAAGCACCTACGCACGCTCGCGCCGTATCTATACTGCTTACCGAATAGCTTTGCTGTGTGTACGTCGGAACAAACAGAAATGACAAAGACCAAATTTAACATCAATAATTGTCGCGTTACAATAAATTTTATGAACTGATTAAAAAAGTTAAGACAATTTCAATGACTGTCCGTCTCCCCGTGGTTGTACTACCAAGTTCGAATTTCGAAATTCGTATAGCACCGTCCCTCTCACACCTGTTTAACACTCGTCAGTGTGAGCGGCATGGCACGATACGAAATGAGGATTTCTAATTTCGTTGTAAGACCTGTAGGCTTATTGTCTAACTCGCTCGCAATCGCCATCGCGTTCATTTTGACAGTTCTTGTATGAATGTGACAGCTAGCTGATTCCGATGCCAATTGTCAGCCCATATGTGAACTGTCAAAATGAACACGATGGCGATTGCGAGCGAGTTAGACGATAAGCCTACTGCTTGTGAGCGAGAGCGCTGTAACGCGATGTATTCACATTTATTTTTTATTTTTACCCACATTTCGGATCGCGTCTCTACCTTACATTCAATATTCTCGCTAGCTACTGATACTGCTGTTATACTCTGCCTTTAAATGATTCTAGAATATTCCAGCTTGTGGTTGGGTTACTTTAACACCTGTAAATATTTTTAAATCGCCCCGGGCCGTAAGTAGCAGTTTACCGGCCGCTACGCGAGCGGAAATTTCCACTTCCAAGCCAGGGGAAGACGTATAATTGGGTGCACACCTCGGGCTGTGATAAAGAATGCCTCGGGTCGCATGTTTATCGCCCACGCCTTTGGCTCCTGCGACAAGTTGCAGCGGTCTGAGACATACTTTTCACCACACAAACACGGTTGACAAATGTTTCCGTACATTGGACTATGTACGGCATATGCTCTATTATTAAGGTGTTAGAGTTCATGTTTCGATATTTTTGACAAAAGTAATTTAATTTTGAATCAAAAATTAATATGAAAAATCGTTTGGGTGCGTTCAAACCATCTGCTGAAATATCATGGAATCACTCAAGGACACTTTGTATTGTATTTGGTTATTAATATTATTAAAAAAAAAAGGTAAAAAAATATCGTCAAACGACACTATTGGATGCGCCAAATCCATTTTAGACAATGTATAATGTGTTTGTACAGCAAAAAATATATTTTAGAAATTATGATAATTACTTAACATTAATTAATTTTGCTGAAAACTAAAGATATATTTCTATAAACTAATGCATCGTTCTCCATGTTCACGTTATCGTTTTATTTGTGTATTCGTGTATATTATAGATTTCACATGTATGTAAATTAAAAGTTTAACACTCTAGTACAATAGCGGAAATTGCAAAATAATGTAAAATATGAAATAAATGTGCACAGTTAATGCAGCAGCGGCAAAGGTGTTTGGCATAAAGGTAATTTAGACGTTTAATAAAATATAGAAAGCCCTCCCCGGTTGCTAGCACCCGCTTTGAAAGTTTGGTTAGACGTTGATTCCTACTGGTTAAAGAGAAAGGCTGGTGTTGAAGGAAAACTGCTAAACAGAGGAATTAGAAAGAATTATTCAAAAGAATTTCTTATAACAAATAAAAGTTTGACGACATGTTTAAATTTATGTTAGTGTCGGGCGGTCATCTAAATAATATGCGGCTATTGTTCTATACCTGCATACATCTGCGAAGAAATTCAATGGTGTGTGTTAAGTTCCCAATCCGCAATGGGCGCGCGTGGGAACTATAGCCCAAACCCTCCAATACACGGAGGAGGCCTATGCCATGAGGCACGCCGAATTACGCGACAAACAATAACAACAATATACTGAAATTGTAGCGAATTCGGAATAGTAAAAAAAGGCTATAATAATAATTGCTCGATTTTTTTTTTGTCTGTCAGGTACTTCGTTCATTTGCAAATCGTACAAAATAAATGTTCCATGGGAGTTTGTAACTGTGTCGTACAGAAACATCATTCGAACAGATGACGCTTACCGACAAAAAATCGCATAGTAACAAGGTCACGTGACAGCTAATAATAGTTAGAAAAATTCGAAGGCTTATCCATCTGCTATGGGTGGTGTAGGGGTGTAGCACGCGTCACGGAATGACGAGGATCCGGGTTCGATTCCCGGCCATAGCTTTTTTCAATTTAAAAAAAACAAGAAGTTAAACTCAATTCATTTGATAGGTTTGTGATTTAATAGTAAAGGCGTAGTTTGCGGTTTGTGTTTTGTTGAAAGCGTGCGTGCTAGGGCCGGGTTCGGGGATCTCGGTTGTGGGCGGGGCCTAAAGTACCACACTCTGTTTATGTTCCCTAATACTACCTATTGTGTTCGTATGCTCTGTTTCAGAGTACTGTGCAATTTTTACCACACGATTATAAATAATGGAGTTATGTCTACATTGTTATTGTTTGTTGTTGGCCGGTACTTGGCTGTTTGATCCATTCTTGATTATATCATGAATATAGATACAGCCGTCATGTCAAATATGTGTGTCACCGACTGGTGGCATAGAGGTGTATATATATTTTTGACGTCTTGGTAACGTACATATATTTATGCTCTTGACTGTACGTTGTTAATCGCTGTTTTAATACATCGTAGATTAAGTGTTCACTTGGTAAAGTAAGGTCGTAGAAGACGAAGAATATAGAGCAATGACCTGTCATAATGTGTCTGTGGCTCGCGCGTGATTATCGACATCAAAAGGTTGGAAAATGGCTGTTGCATGCCTTTTTGAAACTACCAGTGCAGTAAAACTATCATTGCTGAGAGGCATGCACCGTAAGAAACATGTCAGAAAATATTTTTTAAACAAATACATAAAATTCTCGCTTGTTCCCCGTAAATAACTATTTTACATAACCAGGACATTCTAAGGTAAAATAAAGACTGTTTCTAAATTAAAACAGACATGTTCGCGGCTTAGGGGTTGCCCTGGGCCACCCACGCCGCTCCTAAATCTAATTTAATCCAAATTAATCATCTTACATTGGTTTTACCAGTGCCGGTTATGTATTACTTCGAAATTTAGAAATAATTTTCAGCATCTTCAAATTAAGTACTTAATACCTAATATTATGTTTGTCTTAGAGGTTTATAGTATCTACTGGTTAAAAGAAAACAATACAAAAGTTAATTTGCGTTCAGTTGTGTGAAACGCCAGTTATTTGCGGCGTCAGTGCGAGTGCGAGGGCAAATAATTACGCGCGAGCGACAGAGATGAAAGGGGACAGGTCATTGTACGGAATTCTTCGTCCTCCGCGACCTTGCTTTATAGTTTTTTTTTACCGTATCAAGTTGATGAAATTATTACAATATTGTTATTTTTAACTTTGGACAATAATATAATCAGGAATGGACATCAATTTTATAATTAACAAGTAATCATATAACAAAGATTAAAACAGAAAATTATATTTAAAAAGAAACAACTAAGGCTGACTATCGATTTTAGAGATACAGAATCGATGTTGACTTGTTAAGGTAACGTAGTCGAGTCTTAATAAGTGAAATGTTATTCTGAGCTTGAATAGGAGTCCATTTTGACAGTCCGTAATGTTCAACACGCTATTGTCTGTATTTATTTTGATAAGGTTTTAACAGAACTCGCGAGTGCGTGTATTTTGTGTACGAATGTGTGATTGTAAAGCGCATACAAACGCAATTTACGAACACATTCAAAGGCTATGCGCGTGCATGAGATGCAACTACTTTAATCTGCTATTATTGTCTCAATTCACCGTCTCTTTCTACCCCACACAGGCTGAAAGAAAAGGTGCTCTGGGCTCGTATTTTAGTGATAAGCGGTCATTCGTCGTTCAGTGCATCTTTGTCTTATGAAACCAGTTTGAAAAGGACGCACATATCCTCAGACTAATGATATGAATGCGTGTTCTAGTTAGCGCTCAATTGTTTCTCGCATATGAAACTACAATACAACTAGACAGGTGTAGATTTAACATGCTTTGTGTCCCTCTCTAACTAGTTGGTAGTGAGCCCAGTGCGAGAGGGATCTATGTATGCCTAGTCTGCACGCTTTGTGTGAGAACGTTGCAAGCTGTACAGGTTGTTACAAAAATACCCTTAAAACTGAAAAGTGGTTTGATGGTTCTTTGTAGAGCCCGCTGCAAATTATAATGGACTAGAGAACTAGAGGTTGCCCGCGACTCTGTCTGCGCAGAATTTGCTTATCACTCCCGCAGGAACTCAATTTTCCGGGATAAAAACTATCCTATGTCCTTCCCCGGGACTGAAACTATCTCGGTACCAAATTTCGTTAAATATCGTTTAATTGGTTTACGCGTGAAAGCGTAATAGACAGACAGATATAAGACAGAGTAACATTAGCATTTATAATATAGGTAACACAGAAAGTTTATTACATAGTTCGAATTGTGCATCCGGTTATCTTGTAACCTGTACAATAATTGTGATTTTTGTACAATAAAAAGTTATACATACATACATACATACATTCTTACCTAATAAACCTGGAGTGACAAATAACAAGAATAGTAACTAGTTGGCGCCACTGTAGAATAATGTCACTTTATCTGTTTTAACACGAACAATAATAATAATTGTCGCGTAATTCGGCGCGTAATTGTCTCTTTATTCTATATCTATTTTGGGAAAAAAACAGTTTTTTTGGGTATTTTTGTAACAAGGTAGTGTTTTAAAGTTCATTTTATAGCGCATTGCTCAATCTTCTGTACGGTCGGCCAAATAAGAGGTCATCTCATCTAACTTCGTATCAAATGAAAATATCGCTTAGGCGTACGATCTGAGTGCACGCTCGAGCGGAGCGTGCAGCGGGGCGGGGCGTGCGGCGTTCGAGTCAAACACGAGCTGATGTATGTGAGCGTCCTGATTGCACGCTAAATCCCTTGGCCGCTGCCCGCTCCGCTAGATGCTCGCCACTCGGGCCTTACTAACGGCCTGTTTCACCACTTTTAAGTTCCAGTTATCTTAAGTGTCAGTTATCTATGATGTCTGTCTGTTTCGTAGATTACTAAATAGTAGTGACCGACCGAAATTTCGGTTTCAGTTTCGGCCAAAAAATCTAGTTTCGGCCTTAGTTTCGGTTTCGGCCAATATATGACCGAAACTTTCGACCCCGCCGAAACTCGAGTGTTCGTGAATTTTCGTGCGTCGTTCGGTAAACTTCGCAGCTAACTCGTGCTTGCTCGCTGGTGAGGCCCCGGCTCAGTTCGCCACCGTTCATTTAATCGTGAGTTGATATATTTTGCAATTGAGTTATTTGGTAAGTATAATATGAGTTAATAAATGTTAAAAAAACAGTAAATTTCAGTAAATAATCGTAATTTTAAATGTTTTAATAAGTTTCGGCTTCGGCCGAAACAGAGAGCAAGACCAAAAGTTCGGTTTCGGGTTCGGCTGAAAAATCAGTTTCTGTCGGACACTACTAAATAGTGATGGAATCATAGATAACTAGAACTTAATAGAGAATGGTGAGATAGGCCCTAAGTCGAACTTTCAAGTTGTCAGACTAGTCTTCATCATCATCATGTTAGCCGAAAGACTACTGCTGGACGTAGGCCTCCCCCAGGGCTCTCCACTCAGACCTCCATCAGGAGCCTCGTCTTATCGACGTCATGTCTTATGGCGGAGTAAAAAGGCCCACAAGGTGGACCGATGACCTCATTAAGATCGGAGGATCGCGCTGGATGCAAGCCGCTTCCAACCGGTCTTATTGGAGATCTAAAGGAGAGGCCTATGTCCAGCAGTGGACTTGTAATGGCTGAGATGATGATGATGATGATGATGATGAAAGAGGCATACCACATATTTGGCTGATGGTAACAGGCTCGGACTATGTACGTACATGATGTGTTCATGAATCCTTCAATCGCAACCCAAATTTAAATGTGAATTAAGTTTATTTTGCATCGGCGGTTGAGGCATTGGTGATCAGTGTAAACGATTAATCTAGCGTTTACGTTTTAAGTAAAAACAAAAAGGAAACGGTACAAATGAGTTTGTTCGATGTATTTTCTGATATTCATTTTCTTGTATAAAAATTTCCGAACGTCTTTAACTACAAACAAATTTTCTGTTAGATTTATTTTCTTGTAAAATTATTTCCGAACGGCTTCTTTCCCTGTAGTTTTTTTTTTAACATACGCAAAATTTTGTAGTCGTTTATTTTACTAGGAGCACAAATTCCGGCAAAATTTCTGGCCGTCATTAATTTGGATTATTTAGGTGCGGCGAACACGTTTGTTTTAATTTAGAAATAGGCTTTATTTTACAATAAAAAAATATTTCATTCAAAATTGCAAACAGGGTCACAAGCGATCAAGAAGTTTTGTCCCTAGTAGAATGAACGACTACGAAATCTTGCGTGTTATAAAAAAGTACAGGGAAAGAAGCCGTTAGGAAATTTTTATACAAGAAAACAAATATATCAGAAAATACATTTAACAAACTTTCTGAAATGAAAATAAAAAGCACAGGTGTATTATAGTCCCAATTCTGAATCGTATATGAATTATATCAAAATATTCCTCATCCTCTTGTGTTCATAAAACATGTTCCTCAATAGTTTACTTTACACTGGTGCATCAACAACTTGCCTATTATTTGCTAAGAATTGTATTTATTACGCGTTGTTATGTATTTTAAATTCAATTGTTGTTACTTGTTGTGTACGGTCGGCTGAACGGACGGTGCGGCTTGTCTGTTTTATTTCTACGCATTTCCACCGATTGTTAATTTTTATTCTTATTTTAATACTTATTCGATGTTACTTATTGGTTAACCGTTGAGTTTTTTTTTTTACATTCGCCGTACTCCTTCCTACACAGCCGACCTTCCTACACCATCGTTATAATCGCTATGTATTGTTTTCACTTCGCTATAAAGTAGTAGTTCGGTAAGTGGTATATGATTTATACATATAAAAGCGCCGGATTATTCTTTCTGTTCATTTATACATGTAAATAGTGTTGATAGCATAGTGAAGAGAGAAAAGTGAGCTCGCGTTCTCGCGTCGACTATGACCGGGTTTCTTCGAGATCTGCGATTTGTTGTGTGCAGCCGGCTCACTTTGCATCTTTCACTGGGCTGTCGGCCGGACAAAATGGATGCCACATTCCTGCAATGAAGCGATACGACTAGTCTCGTGAGTTAAATCTTTCTAAACAATCAAATAGCTTAGTCAGATAGTTACGATATTTGCCGCGCTCGAAACAAAAACGTTTAATTAAAATAAGAAGTAATGGGACCTGTATAATTAATGCCTGACTGAGATAACACCAAATTTTTTATATTATAAAAAGTTATTTATTCCCATATCCTGGTTCGCGTTTTTGACGTGGCTTCACGGCTCGGCGTACCTAAGTATTAAATTAAGTTATAATTTCACGTAACATAGGTTCGCTTTTTTTAGTCATTCAGCTTATGTCCGAGCTTTAGGTGACGAGGGAATTGTAGAAACGCGTCAAAAACATGTAATTAAAGCTTTAAATGCCAGGAACTGTAACTAAAGGTTTATACTTTGAATGGATTCTTTAAAAATTGTAGTTTTCAACCGAGTGTAGTTTTCAATGAGCAATTCTGACCCAGCGCCGGCGTTTGCCTGGCGTGAACGTAGTACAATTTGGCATAGCCATTGATATAAATAGCGACGTTATTGTATTCTGTTTTAATAGGTGAATTGTATCTTGTTTACACAAGTCACGGGGACAAGCCACGTTGGTATTAAAGAAATTAGATTATAGCTAAGTCATATTAACCGCTAAATGGGGAGATGTGATACCGGGGCAGTCCCCGTGGCTCCAGCCCGGGCCTCCGACGCAGGGAGACCTGGCCCTTAGCATTTTAGTTAGACCAATACGCTAGTGCCACCTCGCAATGACGTAGAACCATGTCTAGATACGTTATCAATATATAGTATACACTTTTATTCCAGTTAGAGTAAGTCGTGTTCAGTTTAAAATATAGCTCTAAGTATAGACGGGTACGGGATAACGGCGTAGTGTTATCATCTTAACATTACTAAACTTATTGTGTAAAGAATGACAGAACGAATCTCCTTTTACAATATGCCGCGGACTTCTATATTCGAATTATGTATAGCGAAGTTTTTTTTTATTGGCAACATTGCACGCGAAAAAAAATGTGAATATTTTTCGCGAACACATGGCAAGGTCACAAAACAGGTTGTAGTGTAAAAATATTATGGATTTTTAACATGCATATTCTAAAAGGAGCTTGCGGCTTCATTTACATTGGTGAGACTTGTATTTTTCGACATCGAAAGCTAGTGTGAATGCGACCTTATTCACGTGTATAAATAAAGTAAAATATACATTTACCAGACTCCGCGCGATGTCGCGCCGCGGAGTTGTTATGAAATCTATACTAGTCCCATTGCAAGTTAAATAATGTTTTTGCAAATGTTCCTGTAACGGCGTAAATAGTGGTTTTGTAAGGTTAATTGTAAGTTTAAAACTATGTAATACTGTAACAGTATATAGCGGGGGCAGTCGCCGCACCGGCGCTCTGTTCGCGTTGATAGATTATATTTTTTTACAAATGGTGCTACTGTTTTGTGTTTTAGACGATAGCTTGACCGCTGTTGTGCTGCTTGTACTGCCAATGTGAAACTAAAGGTGTACATGTCTGACGCAGGCGCACCCATATCACAATCGAGTTGGAATACTTACATCACCTCCACAAACAAATGTATGATTAAACTCTAGGTGTAGTATAGCTTTTGTAACTTGCAAAGCGAATTATCGAGTGTCACATAAAATATCTCGCGAATTATTGAGTGTCACATAAAGGAGCGACTACACCGCCGCGTGTACGCAGTGACGTGTCGTAGGCGTCACGTTTTCACCGTCAACGTCTTACGCACCGGCGTGGTCGCACCTTAAAAGTATCTCGCGATTATTTGTCGGTTAAGACGCGTGCCACATCGCCGGGACGGCCGGCGTTTCATTGTTGATTGAATGTCAAATTTTTTTGGTACGTTACATTTTGTTTACTTTCATATTATATTGTAAATAAAAATAAAAGCTTTGGATTTGCGTGTTTGTTTTAATTCAATTTAGAAATGCAAGTGAACTTCAGTATTTTGACAGTATTGCCATGGGCTTGATTTCATACACATTACATAACTCACGTCTATATCCCTTCCGGGGTAGACAATACCTAAAGGCCACGTTTAGCAGGATTGTCTATTAATTTGTCTTCTCTAAAATAACGCTGCCAGCATTGTTTAACCTTTTCGCCGCCACGTCAAATACAAGAGACGTCACCCATACCATACGCCAGACTTCTTTATTGCGAAGCCTTAAGTTGAACCTAAACCCAATTGAACGATGGTTGCTTTTGCATTGAAGCAATGGACGTATATATAGGTCGTTGGCGTTGAACCTGCGGTGCTGATATAAATGTGTCGTTGGCGTCGAAAAGGTTAATCATTCAATAATATTTTAATACAAAAATAGGTACCTAGGTTGGATTTGTTAGGTTAGGTTAGGTTAAGCTCCGTCGAAAACCAGTAGGACCACGGGCAAGGCTTTATTAGCCAGAAATTGCACTCAATTTCACTAATATTACGGGACTAGATTAAAACCAAACGTATTATGAAATACTGTTTATTTTACTCATAACTTATAAACCGATCATACAATTATTACAACACATTTCAAATGCATGAGTTAGCTCACAGCTGTAACCCAACAGTATAGTAAAAATCAATTTCATTCAACAATGAATTACAACAGTTACATAACTATTTGATCCGAGCACAACATTATAAACAAACCGCCTTTTGGACGTACTCTCGCAATTATTAGAACAATAATATAAAAAAATCGATAATTGTTGAGAAATAATACAAATTCGATATTTACAGAACTATATTCATCACTAACCCGTTTCTCGAAATTCAAAGTAACTAACAACATTAGTCCAATCAACAAATCAATGGTAGTTTTTAACCAGTGACCCTTGTAAAATACTTGTAAAATAGTAACTAGTAGCTTTTATATTGTGATAGTGGGAAAACAAGCAAGCGGGTCATCTGATGGAAAGTTATCACCGCTGCCCCTACACTCATAACTCATAGCTTAGAGCAGGGGTCGGCAAGTAGTTTTAGGTGGGGTCCGGATACTGTAGGAAAATTTTAACGAGGTCCAGAAAAAAACATTATTTTAATTAATAAAGGTATACGCCTATCTATGTATTAATTGATACTTGGTATAAAATACATTACAATATTTCGCGGTCCGAGATTCGACCTTTCGCGGTCCGCAAACGGACCGCGGTCCGCCTGTTGCTGACCATTGGCTTAGAGAAACGAACGGCAGGTATGAAATTGCATGGAAAATACAAGGTAAGTACTATAGAGAAATTAAATCAAGGCGCCACATAATTGACACAAAAATATGGCAATAATTTTGTTCGAAAACGATTTTTCTACTTTTTACTAAGCGTCTTATTCATTTATAAGCGCTTGTTATGCTCATGTTCATTTAACATTCGTTTTCTTCTGTCACTTTGACATTCGCTTTTGACAGATACAAAAAATCCATTACATGACAACTTTTTAATTTTTATGAACAAGGGACTTAAGTCTATACAAATATAGTAAATAATAAAACGTGAATTGTTTGTAACCTTACACTGCATACGTACTATAACGGTGGTAATATGATTAATTTATGACACATGGGATTTGTGAGCGTGATTTAGTATCGGTATGGGCACAAGGAGACAAATTATATTTGCATGATGTGAGAAATATCTATCTCACAAACTTGCAATGTAAAGACCCCGGTACACAAGCCACATTGGCCTACAATGGTCCACTGTATTGGACCATCACTGTTGGGGTGACTGGAGCTTGATGAACCATCAACCACAGCAATATTCTTGAACAAGTTCGACAGCTCATTTCAACAAAGCACTTAACGGGAGCGTGAAGAGCTTTCCAAGTATAGTCTTCCAACTAATTGCTTCACCATTTTTTATGACAGTTCATACATAAAATTATTAATTCAATTACAGCGTCACTCTCACGACAAGACGAATTTAATCTCTCAAGCTCAAATCCGACAAGCCATTTAGGCTTTAGAGCGTGCTTAAGAATTATACATACATAACATACACCCGAAAAACATAACCCCTCCTGGCGCAGTCGGGTAAAAAGGCTTCATGTCACATAGAGCTGTGAGTCGTTTTTGTAAGCCTTACAAATGACATTGAACTTTAGGGTGAAGGAATTTTTTGCTTGACCATACAAGAGCTTGGCCACGAGAAATGTTTCGAATTTGTGTGGCTGTTGTGTTTGTTTGAAAAACATATCGAAAAACATAGTAGTTTAAAAATCTAAAGGCAACTCCCTTTGCTTTGTGATCTTTCCAGTTATTTATTACTAGTTCAGCTTCAATTAAGCTTCATCCACACACTGTTATGTGATTGACATTTACTTAGGCGGCGACCTACCATTAGTAATCGTAGGACTATCCTTCCAGGACTTGGCCTTCGGCTTCGTCGTTGTCACCTTTTTCCTCACCACCCTCTTCTCCGTATACTCCTCGTCCGACACCAACTTCTTCCGCTTTATCTTCTTATCTTCAATAACGAACGAGTCATCAAACATGTCAGCGCTAGAGTTAGAAACCTCAGACTTTTGTAGGGGTTTCTTTTCGCCTATGATCTCGCAAATCGGACTGTCAAATGACACTTGCCTCGGGCTGCGCCTGCATTTGCCTGTCGATGTCTGTGTCGCTGTATTAACATGGTTCTTCTTGACAGGCGGCGTGGCTTTAGGCGTCATCTTGGTCTTCTTCTTAACAACCAGAGAAGGCTCAATAGATTTCCTCTTGGGTTTTCTTTTAACTTTAGTTGCTTTAGCTTCCGGTTCTTCATTTTCGTCATCTTCAGGCTCCGGTTCCTGTACTTTAGGTTTCCTGCCCCTTTTAACCAGTTTCGGAGCAACCCTGTTCTCTTTATTCGACTTTTTCTTCGGGGGTTGCTCGTCACTGTCATTGTCATCAACTTGGGGTGTTTTGGCTTTTTTCTTTGTTGGAGTGAAAACTAGTTTGCTGTTTCTGGTGACACCTTCGCTCTTGAGGTAGCTCTCGAATATCTGTCTACACTTGGTATAGTCTGGCACTTCTTTGGGCTTTAGAGTGTTAATGTACTCGAAGAACTTTATTAGGGCTTCTGAAAAAAACAAACAGAATTCATACAATGCACAAAACATTTAATAACATAGTAATAAGTATTCTCCATCTTATACATACCTGGTGCGCTGGGCCAGTGCTTGGTGATATTGCTCCTGACGCTCTTCATAAAGGCCACCTTCAGGTCCTGGACAGTCTTGGGCTGCTTCAGGGTCTTCTCCCAGGGCAGCTCGCCCGCCAGCCACTGCAGCATGTTGTACCCGAGGATCTCCAGGTCTCCGCGCATTGTCGCCACTGGAAATTCAGTACGCCTTCAAAACACCTTTGAAAGGCAGATCCAGCTTAGTCACCATGGAGGTGCATTCTGAAGGAATTTTCAGATTTTTAGACTTATTTTTCAATATAATCCCCCCCCCCCCCCCCTCTTAATTAAATGCATTTTTTTAATAAATGGTTTTCTTAGTGGCCAGTCATAAAATTCATATACAACCTCGAAATACCTTCGAACTTTTCAGAAGCAACTTGAGTTTGGCACCGACTTACCTCCTAAATGGGCATCCCTACTGGTGTACTCAATAGTGCCATTGTGAGCGCACTTCGGGTCAGGCTTGAACTCCTTATCATGCACCCTTGTGGCCAGCCCAAAGTCCACCAAGTAGGCCTGGTTCTCCGTGCCCTTCTTCAGCCCCAATAGGATGTTGGCGCCCTTTATATCAGCATGTACGTAGCCTTTGCTGTGGATATATTCTAAGACATCTAGCTGGAATACAAAAAGTTACCGCACAGTTCTATTGGATTTCTTCTTCACATTCCTAAAATCCCTTCCACAGAAACTTATAGCGGGATGAAATTCATATCAATCCAAAGCTTCAGCTTTGATTTCCATCAAGACCAGTTATAAGGCAGGTGTAGGAGTCAGGACAGGGAAATAAGTAGCATTATGATGTAAGTAGGCAACAGTGCCTCACGCAATTTGTACGCGCTGCCTACTCTCAGTCAGTTTCTTATAGTAGTGATAAGGCGGCGGTACAAAAAGATAAGTGCGATTATTTGGAAATATTCGCGAGCCCAAACAGACGTGCCTCTCTACACTTCGGTCTACTCGTGACCACAGCCACTGCTATGCGGGCGAAACACGAAAGCCCATCTTAGGGATCATGTCATGTGATGTGGGGTGATTTGGCTAACAACCCATTACTATTTTGATTCCCCTTTCCACCTATAACTCCACAATCATACTAAACATAGCCTTTAGGTCTTGTTACTTTAGGCTCTGCCGACCCTGTAAGGTATATAAACGTGATATGTGTATGTATAACAAATCTCACCATTTGCAAGCCGATCTGGAAGACAGTAGCCGGTGGGAAAGATCGGCCACTATCCTTGAACAGGTTCCAGAGGTCCTTGCCGTATCTCTCCAGCACCAGATACCGATACTTCTCTCCCTTGTAGTCATGAGAGCCATTGCCAAAGAAGGTAGGCATGCCCAGGCTTGAAAGCTTCTTGCTTTTCATGTATGACGTAACTGAAATCATAGCAATCGGGAAATTAACCTCTTGAGGCCGAACTTATTCCAGCAGTTTTGAGTAAGTAAGTAAATGCTTTATTAATAAGAAGTTCAATTAAATTATTAAAAACAATAACATAAATTTGTAATTTAAATTTGTACGTCATATATAATAATTTAATTGCATTGCAGATACCGGTATAATAATAAAAATATAATATAATAATATCTTGGGACAATTGACACCAATTGACCTAGCCCCAAACTAAGCAAAGCTTGTAATATGGGCACTAGACAACGGATAAACATAAATACATATTAAACATCCAAGACTCGAGAACCAACAAACATAGTGACAAAACATGTGAAACTCTTTCTTCCATACCACAATATATGTACCATGTTTTATGCAAATAAATGATTATGATTATGATTATTAAATTTCTAAATGTCAGTGAAAATTAGAACACAGAAAAATCCGAAAAGTAAAGCTATGGTAAAACCAAAAAAGTAAAACATTAAAATCAAGAAATAAAAATTCTTGATTCATTGTAAATGCTTTATTGTAAAAAAATAAAGAATGCACAAAGGCAACCAGACAAGGTGATTTAGTTCTAACCCGGAAGAGTCACTGGCTTGCTTATTTTAGAAGTGATTTCAGCCCATTTTACGTTCTAAACAATCGAACAATTTGTTCCTCATAAGGGACAATAGGCCGTTTTGTTCTTCTATGCGGACCACCTGGGTAAAAAAGTGATCACCACAAGATGGTTTAGCATAGTGTGTCAGTCATATGTAATCCTAGGCCATGATGGGGTAATGGCTGTGGCCCAAATTGCAGGTCTTTCAATATCTTTGGAACTTATAAAATCTGTAGGTTCTGTGTACATAATAATGTTTAATAATCTACTTAAAATAACACTACCTACCAGACCTTTAATTACCGTTATTTTTGCGTAACGCTATTTTTCATAATGTTAGATTACCGAATAGTATTTTTCAATAAAACGTTTTTAGGTAGCGCTATTTTTCAGTACGTTATATTACCAAATAGCGTTTCTTAATAAAACATTATTTATTCTGTAGCGGTATTCATTATAACGTTATTAATAGCGATATATATCGATACTTCGGCAAGTGATAATCATTTTGTGAAATAGCAATTGATTGTTCTAGGGATTTTGTAGGAATAGTTTCTTTTTATAAATAACTGTTTACCTTAAGTGCATGATGTGTCTACTATTTTAGGGTATACACGAAGTGTAAGTCAATACCTAGCACTTTACTCTGTTAGATAGGATGTAATATCCAGTTTGTAGACCTTTAATAAAAAAAAAAAAGTGATATAATAACGTTATAGACCATCTCTTTCTTACACTCTATAACACCCGCTCTATATAACGTGCGACAAACATATGCAATGACAAATCTGTACTGTTTTCGTGAATTGTCAAATCATGTCATTCGTTCATAATCAGTTTCATAGCGTTATTATACCTAACGCTATTTCATAACGTTATGGTTTTCTTTAAACACAAACGACATACCGGTATTATATCGTTTTTTTCATAACGTTTTAAAGGTCTATAACGCTATTTCGTAAAGTTACGGTTTTCTTTTCGTTATGATATGATATAACGTTATGAAGGAATATAGAATTTGTTTGAACGAAATTTTAAACACAAACGATATATACCGCTATTATATCGTTTTTTTTTATAACGTTATAAAGGTCTGCTACCTACTGCAATCACCGGATATAAGTGAGTAAGACACTATTTTGTATGTGTGTATCTCTTTCCAACCGGAATAATCCATATGAATTAAAAATAAGATTAAGATTCAAATTCAATACAATATCAATATCAATACTTACTGTCATCCATTTTAGCATTTCTAATGTAAAAATGCTTTTCTACAAATAATGGTCCATTCTCATGTGGTTCCTAAAAACAACAAAAATTTGATTAAAAAAAAAAGGACTGCTGCAGTCTACTTTGATATGATTTTCTTGTTCCATTTCAGTATATTACACAAAAGTTGTTGGACAAAACAGGTCCTACCTAAATAAACAAAAGCATGACTATTTTATGTGACTTCGACTCATAACAGATAATATATTATTTGTTGTAATGATCCATATTCCTAAGGTTGCCATCCGTCCGGGTTTCCCCGGATTTGTCCTAGTTTAGAGGGCATCCGGGGAGCGTCCGGGGAAGGTTTCATTTGTAGACCGGGTTTTAAAATATAAATAAATAAAAAAAAATTGTGCCGCCCGCGAGACACGCACTATGCTCGCACACCACGATCAACCGACGAACCAAGTATATTCACCGTTCCCCCACCCCTCCCGTCACGATCTTGTCGACATGTAGGCCAGGGTCGATAATTTTTGAGACAAAATAAAATTATAGTAGGATGAAACCCATTAGAAAAGGTAGAGAATATTACAAAAATGAAAGGAAAAATAAATTACGGTCGATCTGAGGTCGGGAAGGGGGGGGGGGGGGGAGTATTTAAGGGTGAAAAACGGTTTATCTCGATTTCCGGCAAAACTACAAGTCTTATGAAAAAAAGTTGAATCGCAAAGTTGTAGGTAATAAAAAGATCTACAACTTTTGTTTTTACACTTTTTTCACATAACCTCAAAATTTATGAGAAAAATTCAAATTACCAAGTTTTTGGTTTTTTATTTTTATCTTTTGCAAAAATAATTATTTTTTCACGAAACTTGGTGAAAACTTACCTTTTTATGTCCCGAACATACAGTAATTTTTTTGATTTAAAAGATTCATTTTTTCACCTTATTTTGACTAATTATCGAAAAAGCACCCTAATTTTCAATCGAAAGTTCTTACGTCAAAATATCTGCTTTTTTAAAAAAGTCGGTGCCTGTTTTGTTCGTTGAAATCGCTACTTTTTGATGGTATAAAAAAATATATACATTACTATGGTAAATGTTCTCAGAAAATGCAAATGAACGAAAAGAACATTATGTTCAATTTTGAGCTATTTATTAAAATTAAAACTTTAATTATTCGTTAAACGTAAGATTTCATGTTACATTGATAAACAAAAAAAATACGAATCCATAAAACATAAAGATTGCAAAAAACATTCGAAAATTGTTTTTTAATATTAAAAAAAAATGGATTTGAAGGGGATTTCATCTAAAAAATGTGACTGCTGCGATTTTTTTCAGTAATAAAGTTGATTTATTAAATTTTAATTACATTTATGTCATAGAAAATCTCATAATATATAAATATACATGTAAATCGTACTATTGAATTTCGATACTTTATACTGGTTACGTTATTCATTATAACAGAGAAGTGATTAGAATGCAAGACAAGGTATTTATAAATGACAAGATTATTGTATTTAAGAAAATTATAATGAATAACGTAACCAGTATAAAGTATCGAAATTCAATAGTACGATTTACATGTATATTTATATATTATGAGAATTTCTATGACATAAATGTAATTAAAATTTAATAAATCAACTTTATTACTGAAAAAAATCGCAGCAGTCACATTTTTATATGAAATCCCCTTCAAATCCGATTTTTTTTTAATATTAAAAAAACAATTTTCGAATGTTTTTTGCAATCTTTATGTTTTATGGATTCGTATTTTTTTTTGTTTATCAATGTAACATGAAACCTTACGTTTAACGAATAATTAGTTTTAATTTTAATAAATAGCTCAAAATTGAACATAATGTTCATTTCGTTTATTTGCATTTTCTGAGAACATTTACCATAGTAATGTATATATTTTTTTATACCATCAGAAAGTAGAGATTTCAGCGAACAAAATAGGCACCGACTTTTTTAAAAAAGCAGATATTTTGACGTGAGAATTTTCGATGGAAAATTAGGGTGCTTTTTCAATATTAAGTCAAAATAAGGTGAATAAATGAATCTTTTAAATCAAAAAAATTACTGTATGTTCGGGACATAAAAAGGTAAGTTTTCACCAAGTTTCGTGAAAAAATAATTATTTTTGCAAAAGATAAAAATAAAAAACCAAAAACTTGGTTATTTGAATTTTTCTCATAAATTTTGAGGTTATGTGAAAAAAGTGTAAAAACAAAAGTTGTAGACCTTTTTATTACCTACAACTTTGCGATTTAACTTTTCTTCATAAGACTTGTAGTTTCGCCGGAAATCGAGATAAACCGTTTTTCACCCTTAAAAACTCCCCCCCCCCCCCCCCCTCTTCCCGACCTCAGATCGACCGTAATTTATTTTTCCTTTCATTTTTGTAATATTCTCTACCTTTTCTGATGGGTTTCATCCTACTATAATTTTATTTTACTTTTTATCATTTTCAAAGGTATCGACCCTGGCCTAATGTCCGGCTTTCGGACTATAAAATCCGGGGTTTTCACGCGTCTTGTCCTGTTTTCCAAATTTTAGAGATGGCAACCCTACATATTCCTTACAAATTGTGGTTTTGTGGTTTTGAGCATTCTCAAACTTTGAACCAAGATTAAATGGAATGACAAATCTAATTAACATTGAGTCATAATAACATATTTAGTAAATTAAATCCTAATACACAAAGGGGAGTTTCAAGACACAAATGCAGGTGATTTAGTCAACTACAAACCTCAGCCCAAATAAAAAGACGGAATTCTTAGAATGTCAAAATAAGGGCAGTTTAAACTTCACCTTGCATTGGACAGCCAAACAAATTGGTTGAGACACACAAACTAACTGTATGCTTATTAAGGCGTAGGACGTCAATAAAACTTGCCATATTGACTACTAGCTGTTGCCAGCAACTCCATCTGCATAGAATCCATTTATGGCTATCCCGCAGGAATTACGCAATTTTCCGGGATAAAAAGTAGCCTATCTGTTATTCCAGACTATAATCTATCTATGTTCCAAATTTCAGCCAGATCTGTCCAGCCGTTCTGGCGTGAAAGAGTAACAAACATCCATACTCACAAACTTTCACATTTATAATATTAGTAGGATTTATTTGGTGTCTTCAACACAATTTCAAATATACTTGACAACTTAGATACATAAATTTGAAAAAATACTAAAATTCAGTAAAGTAGGGACTGCACTTACAATTTTAACGACAAACGGATAGTTTGAACCCTTGGGTGTACTGTCGTGGTCGCATGCGGAGTAGATCTCTCCAAAACCGCCAACGCCTATAGAGGGGCCGATGCGCCATTTCTTTTTCATCGTAGTATCATGTATCACCTCCCCAGTGGCGATAGGAGCAGGCATTTTGTAGCCATTGGCCTTTTTCTTCGGCGCAACCGCTTTTTTACCTCTCCCGGTCATTTTGTGGTTAGATTTAAACAATTGTATGATTTAAAAACAAACAGAAGTATTGTAGTTATATTACACAATTTAAAACATTTTGTCTTATAGAATACACGAACAAAATCAAAGTAACGAAACCGAAATAGCGTCGTTTTCGTTTGTGTTGACTTACTTTGCTTGACTTGGATTGGAACGTCAGATCAGAACGGACATGTCAAGTCGAGTGTTGCCAACTAACTATATACCTATCGCCGGAACGCTAAGAAATAAAATAAAAATAATCAAATAAAAAACCAAACCAAAATGTACAGTGACATAGAAATAAAAAACGAAATACTTAGTACGTCAGGGTTTTTGAGTACACATGCGTTTTTTTAAGAAATACTGATACAAAGTGGTCTACACAGATTTGAAATATTTTAGTATTTATAATTTTATTTTACTTATTTGGTAGCGTGTGACGTGAATGTAAGTTGTCACAAAAAAATTATGCCTCAAATAGAGACAAGTAACTTCAAAGGGCGCTGATCTAACAATTAATATAGCTAAAAAAATCCTTTGATTTGGCGCCAATACCGCTCTGTTGGTAGCACTGGTCATGTCAGGTAAGAACCGCCATTTAGGTTAAGCTATTAAGGATGTACAAAGGTATGTGGCTGGTTTCGGTTTTTTTGTACTATCGGTTTGTTATCATGAAAAATTGGCTTGCGATTTGTCAAAAATAAAAAGGTTACATAAAGTTTAACTTAGTTTAGTTCTCAGTTCACATCAGTTTATTATCAGTGTATATGACCAGGAATACATCAAAAATGACGGGTTAAAGGGAGTCATTAACCTGAAAATGTTATGGTAACATGAAATAAAATGGACGTTAACGAAATAAAGAATTTTATTAATAAAATCTTACGACAAACAACAACACGCACTTCATTAATATAGCTTTTTACAATATTCTCACTAGCCTTAAATAAACTAAAATAATAAATAACAGTAACAATATTGAATAAAATGTCAAAATCTTACTTATCCTAATTAATTTTATTATCTGAATACGTAAATAATTTTCAGCTACGGATTTTGACTTGGACAACAATATATAAAAAAGCTTTATAATACTAGAAACCACGTATAAGGTTCATATACGTATATAGGTTCATAGGTTTGATTTAATTACTAAAATTAAAATAAATATTTTAATCTCAAGGTGGGTTTTCAGTCGACATAACTGATGCAAAATTTCGTAACATTCATAGTTTATTTTGTACGCAGCTATTAGTACTTTAAATTTCGCACTCTCTGAAAAAGATTAGAAATGAAATTACCATTATTATCAGTGATTAAAAAAACTGCCTAAATCAACATTAGATGGCGCTTTTATCAGAATAAATCTTCCTCCTCTTCATACGCGGACATCATGTACCAGTCCCTTGCCACATCTTCATAGATGACTCTTTTCACATCCTCCCCATACTGGGGGTGAAGAATGCGGGGGGAGCGGGCACGGAACTCCAGCGGGACGTCGTAGCATTTGCAGACGCAGCAGGCAGGGAACTTGAACCAGTCTGCAAAGATACCACGGCATTCGTTGCGAGGGTCGTAAGCCAAAAGCCGGTGAAGACGGAATTGTTGCTCACATCTGGAAGCAGAGAATAATGATGGATAGAGAAATTTGGCTTATTGAAACTGAAGGTCTGGTAACTATTTATTAGTTTTATTAGTCATTTAGGGTAAAACCAGAAGCAATTTTTTTTTATTTACGATAGTTAAATCGATTCTATTTAATTTTGGGGACCACTAAAAGCAGCAGCCAAGCCAAAATCTAAATAACCAAGCTTTTTATGTATATTACGTAGTTTATGTTTCCTCTGAGGTAGCGTGATCATAATCGTTTGATTTTGTGTTTCGTGTACCTACATAAACATAATTAACAATGTAATGAGTATTATTGCTTATCATTATCATCATCATGATCTCAGCCATTACAAGCCCACTGCTGGACATAGGCCTCTCATTTAGATCTCCAATAAGGCCGGTTGGAAGCGGCTTGCATCCAGCGCAATCCTCCGAACCTAATGAGGTCATCGGTCCACCTTGTGCGTGGACGTCCCACGCTGCGCTTGCCGGTGCGTGGTCTCCACTCGAGGACCTTGCTTATCACTTCAGAAAAATATACTAAATGCTTGAGAACTGACCTGCAGCCTTCCCTGCAGTACATTTGCTTCTTCTCGTGCACACAAGTCTCCATGTGGATGTATTGTTCAAAGGGGTACATGTTGAGCAAAGCCAAGATCTCCCCGCGAGTGCTGTTGGCCCAGAACGGCGCCGCCATCTCCTCTTTAGACTCGCAGGCGTTTCTGGAACATTTTGGTTACTGTTATCACTAAACGTTAAGGACTTTTCAAAAGTGAAAACGTTTTAAAAATAAAAGGGGTAAAGGGAGGTTGAAACTTAAGTAAAAGACAAAAGAATAGTCCCCGACTGGGTAAAATCAAAATGCAACATATGAGGCAGCTAAAGCATCTTTACTCTGGCTTTCCACTTTCGCCCAAAAATACTCATAGGTCCAAACCGATTTCAGAGACTCAACACAATAATAATTCAGCAACACAAAAAGCTGCTTCAAATCTCTATTTTTGAAAATAATTTTATGCGTTATTTCCTTTCTTTAAATGTAAACTAAAACTTACGCTCCTCGTAACTTTATGACAGCCGGCCGCATTGCTTCCTGATGCTGCGTGGGTTTGGGGTGGAGCTCCTCCTTTTTGTCGTTAACGTTGGTGTCAATCCTGTCATTCTTTACCTTTTCGTGTTCTGAAAACAGAAGTGTTGGAGGTAAAGTGGAAGTGTCTGCAGTCATCAGTTTCCAAGCGTCTTTTCCACTTTCTGTAGTAAGGTCATCATAATCCATGTCAACTGTTGTAGTTTCGGTTGAATTGAGAACGGTCTCTGTTGTAGTAGTTACATTATTTCCTAACGTTTCGTTATTGGTGTCTAGAGTGACGGGTTCACTCTTTACACTGCCAAAATTTGGGTAAATGCTATTAGTTTCTATACTTTGCTTTATAACCGCCTCAAGCGTTATGACATCAGGGTCCAAATTGTTGACTTCTATATTAGCAATGCTTTCAAGCTTAGTTTTGTAAGATATTCCTTTATCTTCATACACAGTCTCGTTATTCGTTATTTCAGTTACATTTCTATTTCCAGTCTTATTAATTTTGGTGCTATTACCGTCGTATTCTAAGGGTTTTACTCTTAAAGTATCATTATCAGGTTTCTTATTGGAATTCGATTGAATGGGTCTGAAGTGAGGTTTTACTTTCATGGCACGTCCATGGCTTTTCTTTGTGTACATCATTTTTGTTTTGATTATGTCTTCAGCAAAGTCTTCCGGCTTTTTGACTTTATCATCGTCATCGTCTTGTATAAAATTTTCTAGTTCCGCTTTGAGCACAGAAATGTGACGCTCCTCTCCATACATTCGTTTCATAAGACCCTGAAATCCAATAAAGTTAAATATTAGTTACATACATACATATATAAATCACGTCTTTATCCCTTACGGGGTAGACAGAGCCGCCGAAAGGCCACGTTGAGCACGATTGTGGGCTGCTAGCCGCATCGCTATGACAAGATTCCTAACATTTTCGCCCATACCCGCGTTAGGCTTTTACCATCAATTTGTTTTAGCTGCATTGCGACTAGTTGGATTCATTTTAACAAATGTTGGAATAGTAATTCTACCCGACCAGCAATAAAAAAAAATGAAACAAGTAAGTGGCAACTTCTCTTAAAAAGCCTTAGTTTTGATAGATTTTAATCCCTTAGTAAACGACAATGTGCAATTGTTTCCTGGGATACCTGGTTCTCCCTAACGAATCTCCGGATGGCATGCCACGGGTAGCTGTCTCCGGGGCTGGTGCAGTAGCTCTGCTTGCTGAGGTCGCAGGGCGCGGCGGCGCGCGCGCGCCCCGCCCGCTGCGGCCGCGCGCACGACGACGCGTAGTCGTAGCCGGACGACAAGTGAGGCACCTACTTAAATGAGGGAATTAGTACAAAATGGTAATTAATACTAGCTGAGTAGTTGTTTAAATTTGCAGTCAATAAAATAGCGTAAGTACGTCAGTTAAATTCAGTAGGTATTTTGTACATGCTTATGGTGAATGAGATCCAGACACAAATATATTGATTACCTACGAATTGGATTTCCGAGTTAGCTTCGTATATGTACAGTTGGTAAGACCAAAAATATTTAACCGATACTTTACCTAATTTTGCTGCACATCCCTAAAATTTTAAAATGTCAAACCGTCAACTTTTTTTCACGACCAAAAAAGACCATGGCCGATGTGATAATGCCTTTCAGCCGGATATCCGGTCGAATGGAAAGTTTTCGGTAATAGGTAATTATCGTGAACCTAACCCCTCTGCTCTGAATAAATTCTAATCAAACATCTACAATATCCTATAGGTACCTACTTCCTATAGTTTCGAAAAGGTAATTAAAGACCGAAAATCAATTTCACTACCAATTGGCCGGTTAGCCGGTTAGACCGGTGCGGCATCTGTTTGTTTTGGCAGCTCACCTGTCAATTATCACGAGATAAAGATCGTTGACATCACTCGATACGAGACGAGTTGAGAATGGTCTGTGGTAATTTGGGTCAAATGCCTCAACTCAAAAGCCTGCTTTATCATAAAGAATTACGGCTTCTTTTTAATGGTGCGGTCAAATATGAGGTGTATTTTTGGACTTCGTTAGTGCAATTTTTCGCACGCGTGGGATTGTACTGATTTCTGAATGATGATTAAATTCAAGTCTTGGTGCGCTACCAGATTACAAGCAGGACCTTTTGAAATTGAAGGCTTTAAGAGGCAAACCAATGGGACGCCTATCGACATCGTCAGCTCGTATCCTACACAAAGAGACGTCAAAGCGTAGCCAAGTAGTCGCAGACGATACATTTCTATGTGAATTGCTTGCCTAATGGATTAGGGGCTTACTTAAGAGCTCTGCCTCATTGGGACGTCAAGGCGATATCGCCAATCAATTTCAGACTAGTGTATGCGGTTAAGGTTAAGCCCGTAGCTTAAATAGCATTTAGTCTCGTATGTCACCGATTGGCGGGAAAGTAACTGTCACTTGATGAGCGGACGACCAAGGCTGAGGGAGTACGTGAATGATTAATAAGTGAGGTTAATGCAATCCGTGGACACTGTCGAGCCAGTGTTAGGTTTCATAGGCTGTACAACAACGCTATACAAATACTACAGCGCCACTTTGGCGACATCTGTGTTTAATGTACATTTTCAGTCACGAAATACGTCTCAACGCGTTTGTGTTAAAATGTCAAATTATGAAAACAGTTTGCCGATTAGTTCCGCAAATGGCGCTGCCAATTTTTCCATGGTAATTGAGATATTTATGTGTTCTAAGTGTCTAGCGTAAGCATTTGGCGTAACATGTTACTCTCCTGTAACAGAGCACAGCACAAGCATTGTTGTTTGGCGGCAGGATTATTAAGGTGGCAACACCCAGACGGACCTTGCACAAAGTCCATCCGCATTGATTACATTTTCTGTTTACTCATAGAATAAAATCTTTGTTAGTTAGAGCGTATGGAATGCGCAGGTAGCTTGCCCACTGGTGGGAGGTTCTTGCAATCCCCGTAAATAAAAGGCGAACATCGATTGCACGCTTGTATTAAATACACAATCACTTTGAATGTTTTACTAGTAATTAAAAATAAAATAATAATAATAATAAAACTAGTAATTAAATGAAAAAGACTTATAATTAAGATATGAACGTATGTGCATACAAGTATACAGTCACGACAAAGACAGCGTTAGTGCTGCCAGCAGATGTCATACTCTATAGACTATCCCACTTATTCCTAATCCTGCCGCTAAGTAGCAGTGCTTGCACTGCTGTGTTCCGGTGTGGAGAGTAAGACAGCCGGGGAAATTACGGGCACAAGAGGCATTGCATCTTAGTCCTCTAGGCTGGCAACGCATCTGCAATCCCTCCGGGGTTGCGGGTGTCTATGGGCAGTGGTGATCACTTACCATCAGGTGACCCACTTGCTCGTTTGCCTTCCTATTCATATAAAAAAAATAAAAAAAATCATAAACGCTCTATAGGCTGACTTAGCAATCGTTTGTCCTTATCTGTGGAAGGTAAATGTCAAACTGACAGATAAAGACAAACGATTGCTAAGTTAGCAAAAGCCTACGGAGCGTTTATGAATAAAGCGGGTACTTAGTTATGTCTCTTCTTCTCTAACTCGCTACCTACACGGAGACCATCGATCAAACCATCGTTTAAACCAGCTTATTAAGTTGTTAAGCGATATCACTACGATAAATAGTTAGCGTTTGATAAATCGGCTATATTGGGGGCGCGGGCGCCGTGGGAAGCTCGGCTGGCCACCTGTTGGGGGGTGTGGGGCAAGTTGGGGGAGATAGCGGGCATGTAGGTAAAAACTATGACCGAGGAAAAATGCAGCGAACTCAGTGGCGTAGCTACCTAGGGACTAGGCGGGGCAGTGCCCCGGGGCCCTCAAGCTCAGAGGGCCCTCGAATCCTTACCAGAAAATCTCGATCGAACTATTATTATTAAAACGTAACCAGTTTAGATAGTAGTGGGGCCCCATTTTTTTATTTGCACCAGGGCCCTTGGTTACCTAGCTACGCCACTGAGCGAACTCCAATATAACTTGGTTTGTTTGATAAACTAAGAGTACCTACCCTCAAAAATAGGATAGGAACACATGATTATGGAACCTTATCGAAGTATAATTTGTCACGTTATGTTGAATTGGCAAGGAAAGTCATTGTGTAAGTACTACGAGAACGTTCTACGTTGGGTCAAGAAACTATTTGTTCTATAGTTAGTATCTATACCACCTATTTTATAGCTAAGGATGTTTGTTACGAAGACGAATTTACGTTAGATAATTATTTCGAATCGGAATAGTTCAGCATGATTGGGCGAGTTTGATGGGACACTCTTGTATAGGTTTTTGCGGGAACAATGAAGTTTTCCGGGATAAAAACCATTCTATGTCCTTCCCCGGGACTGACATTATCTCTATACCAAATTTCAGCTATATAAGGTCAGCGGTTTAAACGTGATGGCGTAACAGACATAAATAATATACTTTCGCATTTCTAATACTATTATGGATAACGTTTAGTTTAGTCAAAGCAACCCTAACCAGCTGAAATGTCTCTCATTAATTTGAATACAAATGTATGTAAAAATCGCCCTCTGCCGCTCATGACTTGCGCCGTTTCCTAGAGCGATCGAAAGTAAGCGCCCACGACCCGCTGATTGAGGCATAATGACATCCTCGTTTCACTGCCGCTTTCTGCGCGCGCGCATGGAACCTGCGCGATTAAGCTGGATCAACACTTTCACTGTCTATAAGGCTTAATAGTCACGACGAGACCTGATACCGGACTATCCGAAGGTTTTGTTGTGGAAGTAAAAAAAAAAACTATTATTGAATACATTTTCTGTAGTTACAATTACCTATTTATTTGCATAGACATTTGAAAAATGTATTTTACCGCTTAGGTAGGTACTAAACAGACACTGAAATTGCTTTGAAAATCGTAAACGGTATCAAAACATACAGGTTAACTTGGCCGTAATGCCCCATATAAAACCCTCGGGCTTTTTTCTAGTCATGAAACCCTAGGGTGGTAAGTAACGCCCGCGCCCGCGACGACCGCAGCGGCCGCGCTCCCCCCTAACACCCCCGCGCCGCCGATGAAAAACATTGTTTTCATCACTTAAGCTCTGAAAGTAGGTTGCATTTAACTTGAAATCCGAGGTGTAAATTCGATTTACATCTTTAGGGATGTAAGTAAATTAAAAAATCGAATGGTGCTCCTTTGTATTCACGAACTGGTAACAAGGAGATCGTAATGCGTATTGCTGCTGCCCAGTGCTGGCTGAATGTGCCAAAGCCAAAGAGCGCGAGGCCGTTAAAAAAAAAACAAAAGACGGTTTGGCGCGATAAATTTTCTTCCGCTCTATTACAAATTGCGTATTTTTTATTTCCTCGCATTTGTGATGAAAAGTAGTGTTCAACTCGAGTGTAAATGATCAATTACACCCGCGAACTATAAGCACCCTCGCTCGCTTTGCTCGCTCGTGCGCCTAAATATCTTGGGTGTACCTGATTGATCACTTACAACCCTTGTTTATCAATCTACTAATGTTTCTCAGGCGGTGCGGGGATTACGAACCTCGACTTAGAAAGCCCTATCTTCGACTTCGGGCTTCTACTAGTACCACGATGGTAATTCCTTTCTTACCGCCCTTAATACATACTGTACTATAATATCCCCATTGCCGATTCTTAATCCAATATTTTGTAATGGGTATTTACCGACTTACTTACACAGCACTTCTAGCAAGAGCTAGATAGATTGCCCGTCTTTTTCTTACAGGGTGGTCTAGAAAGAGACGGGTAGGCTCGCGCGTTCTCGTGCCAGCCGGGCAGCACCTACACATGCCTAGGGTTGCCATCTCTAAAATTTGGAAAACAGGACAAGACGCGTGAAAACCCCCGAATTTTAGAGTCCGAAAGCCGGAAATGTCAACAAGATCGTGACGGGAGGGGTGGGGGAACGGTGAATATACTTGGTTCGTCGGTTGATCGTGGTGTGCGAGCATAGTGCTTGTCTCGCGGGCGTCCCAATTTTTTTTTAATTATTTATTTTTTAAAACCCGGTCTACAAATGAAACCTTCCCCGGACGCTCCCTGGATGCCCTCTAAACTAGGACAAATCCGGGGAAACCCGGACGGATGGCAACCCTACACATGCCCAGGGCCTAGAAACGGTGTTAAACCGCAAACTATTGCCTGTACCTCTCTGGCTACCACTTCTGCGGTTAACATCAACTTGTTTCTCATTAAATCACCTAGTCAATACAATTTCCCGCAACAAAATAAAAGCATAACATTTGTCATTACAAACCGATTCTCGGAACCAGATTGTGTTGCGATACGTAATTTATTTATGTAGGTCTTGGCGTTTGTTTCGTTTTGTATTGATCTCTGTTAAATACCTCACATGCACCAGCCTCATCTAACAATTCTAGTTCAAAATCATACAATAATGGCCATTAAACTTTTGAAGACGCGCGGATCGAACCATACAAAAAGTTTTTTGTACAGTGTCTTAATAAAATCGATCGTAGTTCAGGTCATTTTTAGGTCAGTGTCATTTTTATTATTGGATGCCGGGAAATCATTAACCGATGCCCAGGGTGCACTGGACCAAGCACTCTTCCCCTCGGACGGATCCAAATACGAACCGCAGCTCTTAACCAAACGCGGAGGTAACCCGACTTGCACCCCGAACGAACCAAAATTGGATCGATCGCTGTCAGATCCGTACTAGAAGTGTCAAAATGACAGATGAATCGGGATTGAGTAGCATTAAGACGTCATGGGCCACAGCCTCAGTAGTTTTACCCCCTTACTCATAAACGCTCTGTAGGCTTCTGCCAACTTAGCAATCGTTTGTCCTTATCTGTCACTTTGACATTTACCTTTCACAGATAAGGACAAACGATTGTTAAGTTAGCAGAAGCCTATAGAGCGTTCATGAATAATGGGGTTAGAGTTTATCGTGAACAGGCAGACGCGGCAGAAGACTATATTTGTGCAAAAGATGTTCAACCTCGGGTGGCCACATTTGACTGATGGTACCACGGGCAAATAATCAGAATCGCCCACGGCATCACGTATCTCACAACAATGCTTTCTCTTCCAAAAAGATGTTTACGACATCTCGACGTGTGGGCATGTGTTACCGTTGCGCTGCTTGCGGGTAAAATCACAAATTGTCGTTTTTTAAACGGCTGGTTCTTAAGGTAAAGTTAATGTTGGGATGCATCATATTTGGAGAAAGGTTTGGCACGAGAAAGGCCTTGCAAACGGGTTTTTAACATTACAAAGTAAATACTTGTGATCGTGTTACAAAAAAACAGAAAATCGACCTTCTTCCATTGAATACTTCTGAAAAAACATTTATGTAAAACCATTAGGTCTTCTACGGTAATACGACGGTCTTCTAGAGTAGGGACCATCAGCCAAATATAATGTGGTCTGCAGCAGACCGTCTGCCACCATTCGTTTGAAAATGCTTTGTACATCCTACTAATGTTATGAGTGAGTGTGTATGTTTGTTCCTTCTTCACGCTGAAACGACTTGACGGATTTGGATCAAATTTGGAACGAAGATAGCTGGTACCCTAGATTAACAACTACATAGACAATTTTTTATCCCAGAAAATTGCGTAGTTCCCGTGGGATAGCGATAAATATGTGAAAGTAGCTGCCTAGAGTCGCCGCGTAAATACTTATTGCAGAATATACTGTTAACATCACTTCTTCTAATTCTGCGCGGACGAAGTCGCGGGCAGAAGCCAGTAAAATACAACGCCGATAAGACGTGGTTGTCAACTTGAAAGTTCGACTTTAGCTGTCACTTCATTTCATAGGAAGTAGGATGAAACGTGATTTTTTTAAGATTTTATGTCTTGGATGCTAGGTCCTACGCAAAATAAAATGTTGCTGTAATTGCAACGTTCGATGGAAAAATAAGGACCTCTAAACCAAAGAGCAGTAGACACCAAACCGAGGCCAATTTCATTCCGAACCTCCACGAAATCCATCGCCGTGTCAACACTCATTTTTTGTCCGACACAAAAAATTAACTATCTAGTTACACGCGCGAACAAAAAGGCCCAAGTGCATTAGTGAAACCAATTCCAAAACGACAAAAAACAAAAGAGTTCACGAAAGTTACATATCATTAGGCAGACAGGTATGCGAGTGAAAGTGAGCGATGTTCGGGGGCTGAGACGTCATAGATAGACATCAGATCATGGTGTGTGATGTAAAGGTTAAGCAATGTTTGGATACGAGCCTGTGATTATGTTGTTATGATCATTATCTTCGTAGCATTGAACTTGGGGGAGAGTTTCGAAACTGGATGCCGATACGGTATTTCCAACGATAGGCTGTGGCGTGGTTGATTTTGTCAAAGGCTTAAAGATTCACCCCTTATTCATAAACGCTCTATAAACTTCTGCTAACTTAGCAATTGTTTGTCCTTATCTATGAAAGGTAAATGGCAAAGTGACAGATAAGGACAAACGATTGCTAAGTTAGCAGGAGCCTACAGAGCGTTTATGAATAAGGGAGTTGAACACTGTATCTACTTCCAATTAGAAGAACAACTTGATTGACAAACTTCAACATTCGAAAATATTTCTTTCTCCGTATTTTTGGGTAGTTCTGGCATAATAGTCAACGCTTGCTATGTTCTTGTGAAATTATTTTCTGATAGAACACCCTTAAAAAGGTTGTATAGGTATCTAAAATTGCTTTCGTGTACCGCAGGGTACCATTTTGGGATCAATATTGTTCTTACTGCCTAATTTGACTAACCTTCCGCGAAAGCTTCATTGAAACGCCATATGCATTACATACGCTATTATACAGTAAACGACCATAAAAATTACACTTTGGTCTATGGAAAGAGACAACACATAAGTTAGAGCGAGACAACGCTGTACTAAGCCGAATTTAATCGAGAAGACCGATCTTTATGGCCGGGAACTATACGATATTTAGGAATCGCACCCACAGGCTATAAGTCCAAATCAATTGATGTCATAGTGGGTGATAGTGTCTGAACAAAATGTTGATCAAGTGCGGGTAGTCAGAGAAACGCGCTCGGCTAATACCCTGCAGTCTACCGTGATTATGGCAATTAAAAATTAGCCAATAACGTGGTTAAGTCCCGACTGCAGTGATAGTAGTTATTATCGACGTCTAGCTAACCAAGTAGAGGCTAATTGTGTGAAAGTTATAGCTTCTCGCACAATATGAGCAAAGGCACGATTAAAATGAATAAAATTTAATTGCCTCCATCCAATTTTGACTGTAACTGGACTTTTTCATCATAAAAAGAACAAGCACAAGCATTTGACCATAACACAGTTGATGGCAAGTGTTGCTTCTATCTCTACCTTACTTTGATGATGTTCTGGACAAAGATTTTTTGAAAATCATAAAGTGGCCTCCCAGATATTGTGTGTAGCCATGACCCCGAACTGGCTTGGTTTAGAGCACAGAAGGGACGCTGATGCACTTCTTTATATTGAGGAAGGAGCCCCATCTGACGAATTTGCCACGGGCCCCAGACGTTATAGTTACGCCACTGCATGATTCCTAAGATTTTCGCCCATGTCAATAGGAAGAGAAGCAACTGGTACATTCTATGCTTTTTTGCTACCAGATCAGCATGGAAGTTGATATGAATAATTAATGCCTCACACGTCAAAATTGTCACATGATCGCCAGTGAACATCTATAGCACGCATGCCCTAAACCGGGTTACGGCGCGGGCGCAGGTGAAATCAAGCCGAACTTTCGCCGTCGTGACGTAAGCAACTCTTTTGCTACGTTATGGCGGCTTATGTCATATTTTAAAGCGACCGCCACTAGAACAATAGATACATCTTCATATATTACTAGCTGTTGCCCGCGACTTCGTCCACACTGTATTACATATCGCCTAATGATACTCACAAATAATGCGGCTTTGTATTGGTTAAAGAGTTTTCAAAATCGGCTCAGTAGATCCAAAGATTACCCAGTACAACAGTACAACCTCATTCACAACCTTACCCTAAAATATACCTCATTCATAAACTTTAAATTTATTTTTTCTTACTTTACATTTTTCTTTAAGTTGTCGTAAAACTATTTTCTCAATCGTCTCAGTAACCCATGTCCAGTCTATCCATGTATGTATTTGATTCTTGCAACGTCATGTTATAGTTTGCTTAATTGCTTACTAGCTTCTGTTAGCGACTTTGTATACGTAAAACGAGTACTTAATTAATTCTATAAGCATTATTTCAGCCCAAAAGTTTAGAGAAAAGATCAAATTTTAAAATATCCAAATCCTTCCGTTGCCAACATAATGTTTTTCTGCGTTTGTCTCAAGACAATTATGTTTTCTAGCTTATTAAAATCTATGAGATCATTTCATTGAACTATTGATTCATGTACGCCTACTCTCCTTAGTTTGTTCATCCACTGGTTAACTGCGTATAACTAGAAACGGAACACGTGTAGACTTACATACTTAGTTATATGCGATTGCTAGATACCGTAAGACGGGGTGAGAAGGGATAGAACTAATACTTTGTGTTACAGTTGCTACTTAAAATTTCTGCCCAATGTTCTAAACGTAGTTTAGATATATTTTTACATACACATACACACAAATCACGTCTTTATCCCTTACAGGGCAGACAGAGCCTATGGCAACAAGACCTACAGGCCACGTTTAGCAAGACACTAAGGGCGTAGAGATGGAAAGTGGAATCTAAATAGTGATGGGTTGCTAGCCGCATCGCCTATAACATGATTCCTATGATTTTCGCCCATTCCCTCGATGGGTTTTTACCATTTGCGCGGGAAGAGAAGCAACTGGTACATTCTATGTTTTTTCTTTGCTCCCAGATCAGCATGGAAGTAATATATTTTTAGACACAATTATAATATTCTTTTTCTAGTAATTTGTTATCACCATTTTTTTTGTTTCTATCCCTTCTGACCCCACTGCGGGGTGAGCTGGGATTTGCCTTTATTTTATCGTTTATTGTTTAAACTACGAAAATAAACGACAGCATCATTAAGAAAAATCGACATACCACGTATGAAAATTTACTTTTTATCGAAGTTCACTGTAATTTTGTCCCTACTCACCCCGTTTACGGTACTATACTTTATAGGAATGGGCGACCCATCACTATTTTGATTCCTCTTTCCACCTACACGCCCACACTCATGCTAAACGGGGCCTGTATGTCTTGTTACCTTAGGCTCTGTCAACCCGTAAAGGATTTGATGTAATTTGTCACAAAAATCATTTGTGTATGTATACTTTATACAGAACCATGAGTCTCTTACGTGAGTATTATAATGCCTGGCATTTATTGCATTTCATTGATGGATAAATTAAACAATAAATATAACTTTCCGACTTTCTGTCCAAAAGATATACAACCCCTTGACTGGGTATGGGATGGACTCTATACCACAGCATAAAGCACCATTAGGAGTACAAGCCTAATAATAATATTTTTAATAATGGACTCATTAAAATTGGCCAATCCTAAAAGTAATTGACCGTCAGGCGGCAATTGGTGTGGGCGCGGCGCTCTGCTTCCCACGCGATGTCGCCCTGATTTCTTAGGGATAACATATTGATAATGCTACTTCTTCATCGGCAAGAACTTCTTCTGATGTAAAATTATGATTGTGATCAATGTTTTCATTGTTAAACGTTTCTTCTTCAATTGATAGTTTCTACTTTGAACTGGAATCTTGGATAAGCATCGATGTGTCTGTTTTGAGGTCTATTATTGTCTTGACACTTGCCTTTTGATAGTTGATTGCGATTGTTAAGTTAAAATGGAAACATAGTTTGACAATATTAAAGCTCCACTCTTCTAAACAAGAAATGATTTACTGTTTGTTTGTCTCGCTAAAGCTCCAGAATGACTGTACCGATTTGAATAATTTTTAGTTTGAAACGTTTATGCAAGTCCAGGGAAGGTTCAAACGGTGAGACATTTAAAAAATACAGGAAGGAGGGCGAAGAATTTGTGTATAAGGTTAAAGATGGGTCCTCATTCAAGAGTCAAAGTTTTTTGGAAATTTTGGAGATTATGCTCGATTTTTACAATATCATTTTCATTTCTACTTGAGTGTTAGGTGCCTATTACTGTAGTTATGTAGTTTAAAGTTTAAACTGTTTGTTTTGGTTAGACACTACAACATTTCTGTGATATTAGAAGTAATTTTCTGCTCAGACACAGCCGTTAAGAGTTTATCGTTAACCATACCTCAATGTTTTATCGTCTTGTACAACAAAGCCTAGTTAGACAGGTTCACCGGCCTCCAACACATTAACAATATTATTTGTCATACCTCTAATGAGAAAGCATTGTTTGAAAGGTGTCATGGGTTTAATGCTAACTCAACTTATTCTAATGAAGATGCATTAACAGTTGAAGGTACATAACATTAACACCGATAAGGTAAGAGCACTGAGCGAGTTACAGAAAGTAGACTGTCAATTGAATTCATTACTACCAAAGAAAGTAGCACTGAAAGCCTGAGAAACCAAAAACGTTACCGATCCGTAGCATCCGAAAACAAACATGGAAATCCGATTCGTGTGTTCAGCAGCCATTAGCACTTTGGATTCGATTAGCACTCACCACAAATAGGAAGACGATTGCGAGTCGCATCGTATCTAGCGGACTTTCACTGTTTCGCGAGGGCTCATGTTGGCGCGCGTTCTCCAGCGCGGTTGCCCACCGACTGCCCGTTGCTGAGGCTTGCTGTTCCGTATTTTCTTGGACCACGGTCGACTTTCGCAGCGCCAAGGACTGCACCTGACTGTATAATAAGCCCTGAAGGAAAAGTTGCTGGGCTTGTCTCGCGGTACAGATTTAATGGTTTCTTTTTGCGGGTGCATTGGTTGTTCTGGCAATTGTGATTTTGGTCTGTAAGTGATAGTAATAAGGTTTGCATTTTCTATTGTGTTAATTTAATGATAAAAGGCTGTCGGAAGCTAATGTTTTGTTTTTACTTTACATTTGATCGATTACAGTAGATTTACGTGGATGAGTACGGCGGTTAGATAGCCTTCCGATGTTTTAAAATGCTTTTTGTAGTTATTATCTGTGGTCCTTTTCACGATGTCACATTAAATGCCGTCAAAATTATTGCCGCTCAGAACTCCCCAAAAATCTGCCTCTACAGTCATTACATTACAAAAATTATCAATTTAAACGTAAGTCTGAAACGTTTTCCAAGCGCCCGAACAGTAAATGATACAGTAGAGTTAAATCAGTCCACATACCTGGCGGTTAAAGAGCGTCGTTGGCTGTCCAATTATCTTTAATATCAAACCATTTCACGCTTGCGCGGCACATTGCAAATTCTCACGATACGAAAATTAGGTTCCGCTTGCTTGCAAGAAAGAGTGTGCGCAGTTGAGTAGGTCAGTCGAGTAATCGCTTGGCAGCCGCCGTCTGCAGCCGTCCCGCTCTCACCTACCGTGCTCCGCGTGTGTCAGAGCGTGACGGCACGATGCGCGTGCGCCGCACCGTTATCCCGCGGCGATATCTTGAATGAAGATGGCGTTTTCTCCCGCGCCACAACAATGCCGGGTGCAACTCGAAAAGGAGAGTCTCCTAATTAAGTTAATTGCATACGTTAATTAGCGGTCGGCAGGTCGATTGTTCAGGTTTAATTGAGCTGGGAATATGGTTGTAACACTTGGTGAATATGAAAGCCCTTTGTGTTATTCTGTTACTTGTATTATTAATTTTTAATGCCGAGTTTGTTTACATTGTTTAGTATTATGAATATTATTGTTTTTTAATTAAACATGATCTCATTTAGTAGTTTTAGGCATCTTCTTCTGTCTACATATTAAAATAATACCTATTAATAATGTGCTTTGGTCGGCTTTTTACTGCCATTTCAAGTGTTTAATTATTAGTCACATATTTTAACAATTCCTCCATGCTTCATCCATTCCTCCATTCCTCCATTCTTTCATGCTGAGGGAATGGGCATAGGAATCATGTCATAGGCGATGCGGCCAGCAACCCATCACTATTTTGATTCCACTTTCCACCTATAGATACGCACACAATCATGCTATACGCAGCATTTAGGTTCTGTTGTCTTAGGCTCTGTCTATCCCGTAAGGGATAAAGACGTGATTTATGTGTCTGTGTTTAACAATTCTCGACTATCAACACATAGTTCTAACAGTATTAAATTATGACAAAAATATATCAACTAAATATGTACCTTCAATATTTTGAATATAATACCTACAATATTCCATTTTCCATCGATATACGCCCACAAACTTGCTAAACGTGGCCTGTAGGTCTTGTCACCTTAGGCTCTGTCTACCTCGTTAGGTATAAAGTCGTGATTTGTGTATGTATGTACTATTTTGAAATATTGATAGATTACCTTCTTTTTCATTGTTTAGTTTTTACGGTGTTTCTATCTAGATAATATCTGTTAATGAACATGTTCTTAATAACGTCTCAGAGTTGCACATTTACATAAATCGGCAAATGTTAATGATTTCACTTACGGTTAATTTGATGGTTACTCTGCTGCACGAGTTCTCTACATTGTGCTTTCACTTTTGCAAGATCTTGATAAAGTGAAGGATACTTTTTACATATACCTATGTATAGATAAATCACGTCTGCATCCCTTACTTTCCCTTAAAAGATGGGTTGCTAGCAGTGGCGTAGCTATAAAGTTTGGTGCCCGTGGCAAATTCGTCAGCTCCTTCCACAATATAAAGAAGTGCATCAGCGCCCCTACTGTGCTCTAAACCAAGCCAGTTCGGGGCCCCGTAGAGCTCGGGGCCCCTGACATTTTGCCACCCCTGCCACCCTATCTATAGTTACGCCACTGGTTGCTAGCCGCATCGCCTGTAACATGATTCCTAAGATTTTCGCCGATTCCCTCGATGGGTTTTTACTATATGCGCAGGAAGAGAAGCAACTGGTACATTCTATGTTTTTAGGGTTCCGTACCTCAAAAGGAAAAAACGGAACCCTTATAGGATCACTTTGTTGTCCGTCTGTCCGTCTGTCAAGACCCTTTTTCTCAGGAACGCGTGGAGGTATGAAGCTGAAATTTATATCAATTACTCAGGTCTACTGTCCCTTGAAGCTGTGAAAAAATCAAACTTCTAAGCCAACGCAATCAAAAGATACAGCCGTTTATGCCGCAAATTTCCGCAAATTTTCAACTCAAGGGAATCAAAACCTACAAGGTAGTTCCCGTGAACGCAGAATCTTGAAATTTGGTATGAAGGTAGGTCTTATAGCACAGATTAAAGAATAATTGCGAAAACCGTAAATGTGTATGTATGTCTGTATATAGCAGTGACCAATATAAAGTAACCCCACACTGCGTACATTTTGCTTTGGAACAGGGCTCTGCTTACACTGGTTTTAGATATTTATAGATAATGATACGGAACCCTCGGTGCGCGAGTCCGACTCGCACTTGACCGGTTTTTTCTTTACTCTCAGACTTATTGACAGGATTTTACAGACGGGACCAATTTAAGACTATTGGATAAAAGTAAAATGCAAAGCAGCTGAGCAAATGAATTTTATGTTGAATGCAGGAAAAATAATAACTTGAACTTTACGGAGACATTGAGACTAGTACAGTCAGCCAGACAGAACCCTAGGCATTTATAGAACCTTTTCACAATTAACGTTGGAGTACTTTGACATTGACAGATACCAATAATAAGCCGATCATTTTATTCCGATCAGGGTCCTTACATTTTCCCCCCTCCCCTTTCCGTTCTCGCTGTCATTTTTGACACTTCTAGTAAGGACCTGACAGCAAGCGATTCAACTTTGGTTCGGAATTGAATGCATTAAGGTGGTGCGAGTCGGGTTATCTCCGCGTGTCGTCAAGAGCTGCGGTTCGTTTTTGGATCCATCCGAGGGGAAGAGCAGTGCTTGGTCCGGTGCACCTTGGGCATGATTTCCTGGCAGATTCTGAGGGATATCATTATCCATTGGCTAAGAGCCCGACAGGAGGGATATTTTGACCGTGTTCTACCGTACAACGTTGCCGACATTTTGTCACAAGATTATTGAATACTGTATGTATTACTCTGACATTGACGAAATCGTCGCATCGATCGATGGGGCCATATTAGAAAAAGAAGAAGAATGCATTAAGAGGTCATAGTAAGGCCCCAGCTGATGCAGTGGTCCGGGGTTGCATTTGGCTAACTGTGCATTATATAAAAAAGGTTCAAGCAAAGTAACAATCAATAAATTTCTTAAAGATTTTGCTACTTACCAGTAGAGTATCAACAATATATTTTGTGTACAGTATGTACCAAAGTATACAACAATATAGAGATGAAAATTGTGCACTTTAGTGTTTGTTTGTTTTGTATACGACATTGGCAACGGTGACTGTATTTATAGACCGACCGCTTATATGAGTCCTCGCCCGCGCGGCAAAGGGGCGCGGGGTAGGACGACAAAGGGGGCCGAGAGGTGCGGGCGGCAGGCACCTCTTTTGGTCCCCTTTGTCGTCCTACCCCCCCACCCCTGTGCCGCGCAGGCGAGGTCTTATTTAAGCGGTCGGTCTGTAGATATCGCGATGTAACGTATTATTTTCCTTACTTGGCATGCGCAGTAGAAAGTCTGGTGCGACACGACTGGGGCTCTGTAAATATTGACTTTATTGCACTTTCCTTTCCAAAACTTTCTCGAGGATAACATTAAAACTAAATGTAGCTGTCTTGTTTTGTCGCGATCACGCAACAATGTTTGTTTTATTTAATCATGTTTCACAACTATTATGTAGAAGGTGGAAATAAAAAGCCTTTTATGAAAATAAAACATGTAATAAAATAACAGAGGTCTTGCAATTTATATCTACTTCTTTACTATGACGTTTCTTAGTTTCTTCCAAAACTCCTCGGAGTTCTGTTCGTCCCAGGAATGATATATTTTTGTTCTTAAGAGATACTTCAACGTGGTCGTCAAGTATTTGTTGTCTATCTCACCTATTTTTATTAACACTAAGGGATCGTACGACGTCCCGTCTTCTAGAAAAAGTCTATGATACTCAGCCAGCTGAGTTTCCCATCTGCACCAGTGGGATTGTACAAAACTGTTGCTTATTACCAAAATTATGTATCTGCTGTCATTAATGCTAGTTACTATTGATTCGGAAATGACGGAACCTATTTCGAAGTCTCTCTCATAAACACAGAGCTTCAAATAAGGAGCGGTCCCTTCTAAATGTTGGACCATTTCCATAACGAATTCTCTATCTTCAACGCAGTAAGAAATAAACGCATCATATTTGTACGTCTTTTCTACAATGCTTTCAGTTTTAGAATTTTTCCCAATGATGGATCTACCGAGTGCCAATTTGGCTAAGAAGACCCAATATCTGATGTAGATCCTGTATCTGTAGATAATGGTGACAGTCACCACGATCAATATGACAGTGACGAGAGATGGCGCTGTCCAAACTAGTACCATGATGTTTGAAATTTTTTCGTAGACTAGACAATGTAGCTTTTTAACCGACGACAGGTATTCAGACACTCTTCGATCTTCCCAAACATCAGGGCTACTGCATTGGAATTTCGACTGAGCGAAATAGTTTTTCAGAACGGATGACCCGTTCGTGTCCAGCCACAAGTAAGTCCTGTACATAGTGCTGCAGTCGCAGACAAAGATGTTTTCCATCAAGTCAACTTCTGCGCTGGTATTCCTAGCATCTTCTAGAAGGTAGCTGATATCTTGCATCATACTGACGGAGAAATGTGATATTTTATTGTTCGTCAAAAATAGCTTCCGCGGCGTAACTCCTGATGCCAGGAATAACGGCTTCCACCAGGATATGAGGAGGTTCTCGCTTAAGTCTAGGACCTGTAGCAGTTTTAGCGGCTTGATCGTCTCTGCTGTGATATAATACAGTTGATTGTTCTTCAGATTCAAATGGGTAAGGTTGGGCATCATTTCGAAAATATTGTCATTGTCATAGAAATGTTTGATTCCGCAGTTTTTCAAAATCAGTATCTTCAGTTCATTTAGACCGTTGAATTGCGCGCTCGTCAAGTTCTCATTAGCGACGAGAGGATTATTTCCTAAATTAAGCATTTCTAGTTGCTTGAGTGGTTTGAAAGTGGCATCTCCTATGTGAAATACTGTCCCGTTCTCCAAGTTTAAAATCCTCAAGTTCTCTAATCCGCGAAACGTGTAATCGAATAGAGTCTTTATTCTATTGTAGGAAAGGTTTAAAACTTTTAATTCTTTGCTTTGACTGAAGGTATCCCTATCAATTTCGTAATACATAGGATTAGAAGCGCTACCTTTGTTAGAAGACAAGTCCAGTAACAACAGCTGATTGGACAAGTGTGTCTGATGCACTCCTGGTAGGTTGTTTCCTCCTAGCAGTAAGACTTTTAGATTTGGGAACTTTGAGGGATCAAAAGCATTGGGTCCTATGCTTATCGCGTAGACTTTCCTGAGATCCAGCTCTTCGACGTTGACCATACGAGGAAACGCGTCGTCACCGATCGTCTCAAACTGATTCTGTGCAAGAATGAGCCTCTTGACAGTTGTCTGGGCAATGATGTTGATCAACTTCCGTGGCGGTTGTTTCCGAAAACCCATACCAGACACATCGAGATACGTCAAGTTGATTTGATGGTGAATCATTTTTAACAGAAAGTTTCCGATCAGACTGGAATTCAGATCGTTTTCTCCAATATGCAGCTCTTTTAGATTCTTTAATGGTAAAAAACTATCAGAATGAACGTAGTCCAGGCTGCAGAGATGTATTTCTAAACGATTCAGCGTGGTCCCTGCCATTGGGACGAAGGTTTCTTCTGGTATTTGCTCGAAACAATTTTCCGATAGGTCCAGGCCCTTTAAAGAAGGTAAGATACTGGGTTTGAAGGCGGGTGTCAGTTGGATTATGTTGAGAAATCCATTGTTGACCAAGGTGAGATTACGGAGGTTAGTCAAGCCCTTGAAGGTGTCTTCGGCGAGAGTGAGCAGGGCGGTGTTGTACGATATGGAGAGCTGCTGTAGATTGCTCATGTTTTGGAAGAGCCCCGGCTCCACATATTTGAGCTGGTGGTTGGCTTCAATCTCCAAGACCCTCAGATGGTGCAGGGTCTCCAAGTCTCCTTTGAGGATCTCGCTGATTATCGTGGTTCTCACTCGTAGAGCCTCGCTTTTGAATTTAATCTGTAATTAAAAATACATTACTTAGCACTTGTCCAGTTTTTTTAAACCCTGACGCAAACAGGACGGCGATGTCTCTCTGTGTGTGTGTGTGTCTGACTGTCTGTCTGTCTATGGCATCATAGCTCTCAAGCTGATGAACCGATTTTGATGCGGTTTTTTCATTCGAAAGCCAGTTTCTTTAGTTATTTTTGCAGCAGTTTGAAGAATATATATATCTTTTCCAAATTGTTTAATTTTTTTATTTAAGGTTTTAATTTTTAATTTAATGTTAGTACAAAAAATCTTTTAGGATAGTTACGAAATTATCACACTAATTCATAGGTACTTGAAGTGTGACGTCAAGTGTATTTCCCTTTAGTTAGATAATGAATGACGTAGGTACTATATGATCAACAAAATGTAAGACGCCAGATTATTCTCGCCGGATTACACTAATCAGCAGATACACAAATCAGCGTCACAGCTTTCGTGTTTCTTCTTGGAGCTCTACCCCCTTATTCATAAACGCTCTATATGCCTCTCCTAACTTAGCAATCGTTTGTCCTTATCTGTGAAAGGTAAATGTCAAAGTGTCGAATAAGGACAAACGGTTGCTAAGTTAGGAGAGGCATGGCATATAGAGCGTTTATGAATAAGGGAGTAGCAGTGCTTGCACTGCTGTGTTCCGGTGTGGAGAGTAAGGCAGCCGGGGAAATTACGGGCACAAGAGGCATTTCATTTTAGTCCTCTAGGTTGGCAACGCATCTGCAATCCCTCCGGGTTTGCGGGTGTCTATGGGCAGTGGTGATCACCCACTTGTTCGTTTGCCTTCCTATTCATATATAAAAAAAGGGGGTTTGAATATACATAATAATAGAAAATAAATATATAACTTTCATGCTGGTCTGGGAGCAAAGAAAAAACAGAATGTACCAGTTGCTTCTTATGGTAAAAGCCCATCGAGGGAATGGGTGAAATTCTTAGGAATTATGTTATAGGCGATGCTGCTAGCAATCCATCGGTATATTGATTCCCCTTCCCCACTATACACCCACAATCTTGGTAAACGTGGCCTTTAGGTCTTGTCACCTGAGGCTCTGTCTACCAAGTAATATAATTTTAAGTGTCACAAAAGAAACAAGACTTTAGTGAAGTAATTAACATTCTTTGTGTGAAGTGCGAATTTATTTCCAAAGGTTAGTTTGAAAACATGTGTTAGGCAAACAAATCTTTGTTATCTGCCATCGGATACTGCGCAGCGATGGGCCGCGCTAAGTCTAGTTCACACATGCAATACAAACCATGCTAGTATTACATTGCGTCTTTTGTTAGATCAATAATAACTCCTTAGCTCCACAGCCCCGTATTGTAAAGCTGTTTACGATTCTCTCATTTGTAGCCCTGTTTTTACTGTCGGCTGTAATGCTACGTCACTAGAGCTAACTTTATTCTTATCTTATCTTACTACCTCGGGCAATAACATTGTTATAATTAGTTTAATTACAAAAAATGTGTAACACCGGTTCTATGTTGCACAATCCGTTTTGTCAAAACTTGGCTGAGCGGACATAAGATGAGTCTGCATAACAAAACTTGTTTTGGCGTAACTCTCTACTAAATGCTGTTGTCATACGGTATTTTAAAACAACTTTCTTCCAAGGTACAACAAAACACGCGTCACACGTACATTTAGCTTCTTTTTAATTTGCCTCTGGTGAAAAATCACAAATACAATAACTCTTTATTGTACACCACATATAACAACCGAAACTGAAAAAAGGTATAAAGAATACTACAAGGTAGGTAATAATATAATAGAGAGCGATCTCTACTAGGCAACCATAATGGTTTGGGAACAGAACAGATCTGAGCAGGTGGTTCAATTTAGAATACATATTAATATACTAAGTAGTTAAAATACATAATATAATACATGAAACACCCATTTATAATAAATGGAGATCTAAATAGACACATGCACCTGAAAAGCCAGCTACAAGATTCATGCACAAGATGACAGATAGTGCTCCTTCAACATAGATTTAAATTTAGGTAAAGATTTAGCGCGCCTTATGATTATAGGCTAAGAATTCCACAACCGTAAAACCTGAACAGTATAAGAATAGACATAGCATTTGGAATTAGAAAGAGGTACAGTAAGAAGAAATTTTTGAAAACATCTTACAGAGGTAAAAGTGACTAAATCTCTTTTTCAGGTAATGAGGAGTTGCAGGATTAAAAAGAATGCCGTAGAGAAGGAAGAGGATGTGAGAATACAAACTAATAAGTAAAAATTACGTTAAAACGTTAATACGCTATCTGTCATCTTGTGCATGAATCTTGTAGCTGGCTTTTTAGGCATGTGTGTGTGTCTATGTGTGTAGGTATAAAGAATACTACAAGGTAGGTAATAATATAATAGAGAGCGATCTCTACTAGGCAACCATAATGGTTTGGGAACAGAACAGATCTGAGCAGGTGGTTCAATTTAGAATACATATTAATTATAAATGTGTGTTTCATGTATAATATATTATGTATTTTCAGTACTTAGTATATTAAAATATACTCTAAATTGCACCACCTGGGCAACCACTTGCTGTACTTTCCAAAGCAAACGATAGCGCAAAGCTTACTGTCGCGACAATTACTTATAACTGCAGCAATGGCTGAGCCAATATGTAGGTAAGACTAATGACAACTTACATAATTTGGGCAATTAGTTTAAGGATGTGTGGGAAACGTGTCACAGTAGGTAGAGAGATCTCTTTCCAGGCAGATGTAATGCCTGAGGACCGAAGTCCAAAAAAAAATCGGAAAGTCAAGAAGAAAGAAGGAAGGAAGATCGGAAGTTTTCCCTTGTTCTTATGCATTCGCGTTAAGAACAAAAAATATTACTACAAAGTAACGCCTGATTCAATAAAATATTAAGAAACTTCGTTGGCGCGATGTAGAACACGTGTGACACTGGCGCTAGCTGTGCGTAGCAGTTAATGTAGTCAATGACGAGATGGCGCTAGAGTCGCTATAGATCTGTAGAACGAGGAGTTGAGGGTCAATGAACTCACCCTAGGGAACCGTTTGCACTCGTAGTTGCCGAAGCAGACGATGACGAGCCGGTTCTTGCTGGCGCGGCAGATGCAGCCTGAGCCGCGATCCACCCCCAGCTCTACTGGCAGATCCACGCTGCGGTCTTCATCCTGAAGGGAAAATAAATTATAGAGATAAAGAGAGAGAGATTTATACAGATTCGATACATGGATACATGTTTAAAAGAAAGATAGCAAGAGTCATGAAACAGAGAAACGTAAAATAATTTCTTGAGCGAACAAAAATTTACCTTTCTACTCCGCTACTCACGTGCAAGATCCCTCTACGGGATGGTTTGCATGTGTAACAGTTGTGTTCATTAAATTTTGATAGTGATCCCGTAGAGGGATCGCAACGCGTCAGTGTTTGTGTGGTGTAAGGGATAATTAAGTTTGTGGGATTTATGTTTGTTTTATTGGCAGCAGTGGAGGAAGGGATTGCATGAAAAACATATATATTTCACACAAGCTTGGTTATCTTGCACGTGAGTAGCGGAGTAGCAAGGTAATTTTTTTGTTCGTTGAAATGGACCTCCGCAAAGTAGGTAACGCCTGATTCAATAAAATAATTTCTTGAGATATATTTTTAGTTTATTCCCGCGACTACGTCTGCGCAGGATTCGCTTATCGCTATCCCGCGGGAACTGTGTAATTTTTTCGTAGTTCTTCCTCTTCGTTCGTTCGTTATGTTCGTTTCGCTGCCGGGGCGAGCGCTCCAAGAGGAACGACTACGAACTAGTCCAAAACATGTTGAGCATCAATCGACTTTTATACATATTACATACATACATAAATCACGGTCTTTATCCCTCACGGGGTAGACAGAGCCTTAAGGTGACAAGACCTAAAAACCTCGTTTAGCATGATTGTGGGCGTATGGATGGAAAGGGGAATCGAAACAGTGATGGGTTGGGTGACTTTTATACGTGTAGTAGTTTTCCGTTTGTGTAATCATGATTGAGTCTCACGGTAGTTTTATGTTGAAAACTGCAAATCACTACATAGTATAAAATAAAGTCGCTTTTTCTGTCCCCGTGTCCCTATGTATGCTTATATCTTCAAAACCACACAACGGATTTTGATGCGGTTTTTTTAATAGATAGAGTGATTCAAGAGGAAGGTTTATATGTATAAAACATGCATAATATACCGTGCGAAGCCGGGGCGGGTCGCTAGTAAATCTATAAATGTAACTTGGTTACCTGTGTGAGGATGGTGTTGGCGATCTGCTCGTAGTCGTTGACGAGCGTGGCGCGCGCGCACTGCGCGTAGCACAGCAGCAGCCACAGCACGCTCGCGGCGAACATCGCGCGGCACGACCTAGTAACAAAAATACTGGTAAAATTTCTAAATATTAATTGCTCTGTTGCCGAGCGCATAATGTTGGCGAGGACAGCGTTGTGTACGCATTATCTACCTTATTCGATTGTAATAAGGACAGAGGGTGCCAGTGGCGTAGCTAGGTAACCAAGGGCCCTGGTGCAAAAAAAAAATGGGCCCCCACTACTATCTAAACTGGTTACGTTTTAATAATAGTTCGATCGAGATTTTCTGGTAAGGATTCGAGGGCCCTCTGAGCTTGAGGGCCCCGGGGCACTGCCCCGCTTAGTCCCTTGGTAGCTACGCCACTGGAGGGTGCATTCTGCATTATCGTTGTTGGCGAAGGTATGCGGATGGCGAGCTATTTTTGTGTATAAAACTACCTTCTACTGTTTTTTGTGTTTCGCTCCCAACTGACGGTCATAAATTTACTAAGTTTAATGTTCTCATGTAAGTGAATAATTGTATATATTCTCATGAGAAATAAAATTATCTTCAACCAGAAATGTCACTGAAAATTAGAACACAGAAAAATCCGAAAAGTAGAGCTATGGCCGGGAATCGAACCCGGATCCTCGTCATTCCGTGACGCGTGCTACCCCTACACCACCCATAGCAGGTAGCATAGCAGGTAAAATACTGGTTGTCTATCTCGCGCGCGACACAGCTCTACCGCACTATCGTGCTAGCCATGCAGTTACTAGGGGGCCGTCCATTAATCACGTGATCTTTTTTTAAGCATTTTTAACCCCCCCCCCTCCCCCTTGGTGATACATGGTGAGGTTTAAGACTACCCCCCCCCCCCCCCACCCCCCATCCAACATCACGTGTATTTTTCGTATCTACAAAAAATCTTAATTTTTTTAGAACTAGAATTGTCTTGCGCGCGCAAAACGCGCGTTGAATTTATATATTAATTTGGTATCGTATGTCATGATATATTTTTGTGTCATTTTACTATAATACATGTAACTGTAATTTAAAAATCGCGAGTTTGAAAAAATAATGAAAAAATAAATACACATGATATCTTACTACACCCCCCCTCCCCCCTTGTGACATTTCGGGATTTTTGTCAAACCCCTCCCCCCCCCCTTTCAAGCCTCACGTGATTAATGGACGGCCCCTAAGCAGGCCCATTTAGACACTTGCAAGAATTGCATGCAAGTTTCATTACCTACATTGCGCGTTGCCGGGGTAAACCGAATTCAACTGATCTGTCATACGCAATGTATAGCATACAATTCGGGGTGCGAGTCGGGTTACCTCCGCGTGTGGTCAAGAGCTGCGGTTTGTTTTTGGATCCGTCCGAGAGGAAAAGCAGTGCTTGATCCGATGCACACTGGGCATCTGTTAATGATTTCCTGGTGGATTCTGAGGGTTAGATATCATTATCCGTTGGCTAAGAGCCCGACAGCGGCCGAACTCTACCGAACAAAGTTGCCGACATTTTTGTCACAAGATTTTTGAATACTGTATTTATTACTTTGACATTGGCGAAATCATCGCATCGATTGATGGGGCCATATTAAAAAAAGAAGAAGAAGGCATACAATTCTTTCGTGTTTCTAAATGGGCCTTTACCTTTACATATTTTATTGAATCAGGCGTTACTTTGCGGAGGTCCATTTCAATGAACAAAAAATTTTTACCTTGCTACTCCGCTACTCACGTGCAAAATAACCAAGCCTGTGTGAAATATATATGTTTTTCATGCAATCCCTCCCTCCACTTCTGCCAATAAAACACACATAAATCCCACAAACTTAATTATCCCTTACACCACACAAACACTGACGCGTTTCGATCCCTCTACGGGATCATTATCAAAGTTTAATGAACGCAACTGTTACACATGCAAACCACCGTCGTACTGAATCTAAACTGTATGTATAAGCATAATGTACCTACATTCATATGTTTTCCCAAAGTACCCTATTATTTATGATTTTTATTATCCATTAACAACTACCTTCAAAAAATTTCTGGACTACAGTAAAAACAAATAGGGTTATGTATTTTAGAAAAACAATTTTTATTCATCAAAATGAACACGCAATAAAGGCGATAGACGTAGAGGGATCGAAACGCGTCAGTGTTTGTGTGGTGTAAGGGATAATTAAGTTTGTGGGATTTATGTGTGTTTTATTGGCAGAAGTGGAGGGAGGGTTGCATGAAAAACATATATATTTCACACAGGCTTGGTTATTTTGCACGTGAGTAGCGGAGTAGCAAGGTAAACATTTTTTGTTCTTTAGCTTTACATTGAATCATCGCGTTAGAAGAAAGTACGTTAATTATTCAATTAAATTGTTCAGTAAACATACATATAGACATTAGATAACTCTAGTTTTCCGCTGCAAAACACCGCGTTTGCAGCGCCTTGAGGCAGGAAGTATTTGTTGACTATACGAGAACTAGATCATCAAATCGTCTTTAGCATTAAGCAGTAAGTAGCAAGTAAATATTATGTGTGTGGTAACAGTGCGGGTGGTAATTTGTCATAGAAAAGAATTATTAGATCCGTCTGTTTCGGACGTTTTGAGCAAAGGTCATTTACCTTATCCTGAACTATGGGGTCGGCAACTAGTTTGAGGTAGGGTTCAGAAAAAACAACCTTATCTACGTATTATAATTGAGACTTGGTATATACATTACAATACTTGGCGGTCCGAGGTTCGACGTTTCGCGGTCCGCCTGTTGCCGGCCGTTGCTTTAAACCGACGAGCATGTTTGAAGAGTTTGATGAATGTGGATGAAGCAAAAGACATGGCAGGATAGTAGTGGGAGCAATCTAGAGTGCATTAAATAATTAGTAAAAAAAAACCCGTCTGCGTCAGACCAATTTACTTTTCTGGGCAGTTCTCCGGAGTGGCATTTTTACGTGTCCGGGGCAAAAAATAATAGATTTCGTCGCTAGGTAATACTGAAAAAAATCAGACATATACTTTAGGCTCAGTCCCGCTTAGAGAACTATTAAAATACTCCATAGTTATTTACACCACTAAAGAAAAAAATATTAAATTTAAAAATTGACATTCGGTGGTAGTGTCCCCTACGCAGATGAGCGGAGAAAAAAAATTATATCTTAAGATACGAATTTTATTTCCAGGTCTCAAATGGGTTCCTATATACAAAACTTGTTTATAAATCATATAATACACACAAATAAAAAATATCATTTAAATTCATTCAATTAAAACAATTTTTCCCCATGTCCGAGGGTAACGTTTGAACTCGGTGGAGTTTACGAAACGCGCCGGCATCCTAACAAAGAAACATACCAGGAATCTCGCGACGCGCGTGTAGGTAGCCTCAGATGTGCCGTGTTTGCTGGCGAGAGCGGAAGTCGATTCACAACTCAGCGCCAAATTTTTCGAGGTAATGTTCGTCGTTCGGTGGGTTTGGTTTCGTGTTTTGTTGAATTCGGTGAGGCAATTAATTTTTTCAGTGTTAGTTCTATTGGTAGTTTGATAGTAAGTAAGTCATCTCTAGGGGTATGTGATTTCATTATTAAGTGACTCATGTAAGTACTATTCCAATATTTTCTGTTATTTGGAAAAAACGTTTAATTTTGAATTCGGTGGCAATGATCTCAGTGGATTCGGTGGGGTTTTGGGCCACCGAAATCAAGAAAACTGTCACTGAAATCAATAAAACTGCTACCTAAATCAATAAAGCCGCCACAGCTATCAATATTTATTTTAGAAAAACGTTAAAGTATTCTTTATTTTTGCACGAATACTTATTGCACGCACATAATAAAATTAAAGAAGTATGTTTGTCCATCTCTCAGTCAAGTTGTCGCTTGTTTACGCTTTTTAAACGGTTGAATCGATTTATATGAAAATTAATATAGTATGTGCTCCAGAAAGATTAAAATATACGTTTCATCAAGTGATCCAGAACTCTACGAGGCATACAAAGCGAAAAATAGGAAAAGATATCCCAGAAGAGATGAAAGAAATTTTACGATTATTTTTAAATATTCCCTTTAACCGAAGACTGATTACTATTATGAGGATCCAAGTGCCTAGATAGGATAGACGAATTATTTTATTTTGAAGAAAAGTTGAGATTTTAATTATTCCAGCATTTTAAAACTGATTATTGAGGAATTTTGTTATCCTAATTCTTAAATTTCTTTGAATGTCTTTTTATTGTTTGAAACTATGGTGCAATGAGAGACTTCAAAAATCATTATTGATAAGTAAAGAATAACATACATATTTAGTTGCTCTGGCGCATTTGAAGCTGGAGGCATTTAAGCAAGAATGTGTTTTTTGAAACCATCCCGCTTTTCGCAATTATGTAAGAATCACTGTATGATTTTTTTAAATATATTTTTTTGTAATTAAAGCGTGTTTGGTATAATTAAAATGCGTTTTATTATTATCAAGTTGATTTCACTGGTACCTTTTTGATTTAAGTGGCACTGTCTTTTGAATTTTGATTTCGGTGAGTATGTTTGATTTCGGTGATTGTTTAAATTTAAATATCTTACTAACTAACAGGTTTACTAGAAGGCCTTTAGTACCAATATTTTTTAAATTTAGGCCTGTATTTAGATTTTGAGGTGATACAATAAAAAAGTTAGTAGAAAAATTTGCCACCGAAGTCACCTAAAACAGCTTGTCTCGGAGAACTGCCCTTCTATATAATTTTGATGAACGTGTCACTCTCACGGCTAAGAAGATACTAGCAATACCTTTAAAGCTCAAATCAGGCAAGTAATTTAGGCTCTAGATTGATTGCAAAAGATTGAGAGAGGCTACAGGCGACCCTCGCGCCGGCAGCCTTCTCGCGCAAAGAAATCGCAAGATAATCGCCCACCTCTCTTTTGTAATTAATTTTAAAGTTTATTTAGTGATTTTAATTTAACAGTAGTTTTAGTTTTGTATTTAAATTTTAAGTGTCTGTTTTGTCACACGTTGTTTCTTTTGACAAAATAAACCTTTACGGCTCTAGAGCGTGACAAAGAAATATACATACATACGCCTACGAGTGTACTCGAAAAACATGACCCTCCTTTAGACGCAGTTGGTAAAAAAATGATGCCTTGTTGCTCTTCTCAATAAATTTTGTAAAGTCATTCCTGTCTAATTCGCTACATATTTGCTGTGTTACTATTGGTATAGCAACCTTACAAGGATAAAGCGGTTTACTTATTAGCACAATTTGTTTGACTAAGTACAAATACGTCATTCTGAGGCATCTAAAGAAGACTCGGATAGTTATATTTTGTTATATCAGGCGTTACTTTGCGGAATTATTATTTACCTTGCTAGCCTGCAACCACAGCGTGCCACTCTGCGTTGTGGTAGCGAAGTAGCAACAATAGGGTGGCAGGGCTGGCAAAATGCCTCGGGCCCCCGACCCAAGAGGGCCCCGGCCCAAGAGGCCGCGAGCTCAAAAATATTAAAATTAAACTGAGTACAACCTGTCGATTTTTACTGATAGGGCCCCATCAAAAGAATTTGCCATGGGCCCCAGATGACCATTATGGTTGCCTGGTAGAGATCGCTCTGTAGCGAAAGGCCGCCTACTGTTACCTTGTAATATTCTGAATGCCTTTTTTCTGTTTTGCTTGTTATATGAGGTGTTCAATAAAGACCTGCACGACCTTATAGTTCCATCTCAGTTTCGCCAACGGACTTCCAGGCGGGGGGAGCGTTTTCACCCATTTGTTGTCAACATACCATTGGCCCGCACGAGGCGGTTTGCTTCATCCTTCCTAATGCGAACTGCTAGGCCCTAGCTAGCTAGGGAATGGAATTCGCTCCCATCGTCTGTATTTCCGGACAGATACCTACAACCTAGGGCTCTTCAAGGCTAGAGTGAATAGGCTATTACTGAACCAGTGAGTTACACCTTTGGCCTCATCTGCACCTTCCACCAAGTGAGATAAAGGTCAATCACTGGTCAGTTTGTAGTAAAAAAAAAAAAAAAAAAACTTATTGTATTGTATTGTGACGTTCCAGAGGTAACCAGCCAAAACCTGACACATTGTCATTATCATGTGAACTTTTCCTCTATTATAGTGTTTAACAATCAATCAATTAATAAATAAATAAATTGGCGCGTCTAATTTTAACTTGTTTTCTCAGGCGGTTGAATTTACGGCAAATCACGTCTTTTTCCCTTACGGGGTAGACAGAGCCTAAGGTAACAAGACCTACAGGCCACGTTTAGCAAGACACTGTGGGCGTATAAGTAGGTGGAAAGTATAATCAAATCGCCTATAACATGATTCTTATGATTTTCGCCTATTCCCTCGATGGGTTTTTACCGTCTACACGGGAAGAGAAGCAACTGGTACATTCTATGTTTTTTCTTTGCTCCCAGCGTGAAGTAATGAAATTCTTAAAAATGTACGTAAAGCCATTTCATTTTAGTGAGAGCACATTCGTTGTTTCTTTTTAATACATATAGGTTTTTAACCTTCTTGTCTATCGTAGCTCGTAACATATTTTCACATTCTTCTAAACTAAACAATGGGGAAGTCGTAAAATCGTAGGCGCCAAGATGCGTAGTACACTCTCTTATCAACCACGATTTGCCAAGTATATGATTCGCGTGGTTTGCACAAAGAATTGTAATTGCGTGTACCTACATTTAAATACAATAGCGAATGTTTTTCACAGTTTTGTTTGTGCGAAACCCGAATAATCTTGCTTTCTAGCAATATCGAGGGCAAATTCATAAATCTCGTCAGACTACCTAATGACTTTTCCTTCGAAACAGAAAAAACCGATTAAATACTGAACTGACTTTGATAACAGAAAGCGTTAACAAGACAGACAGACCGACGTGGTGGAAGCAATACCGTCTTCACCATAAGGGCACACGGGGCCCGTGCCCAGGGCTCCCATTCTCAGGGGGCCTAAAGCACCGACAATTTCTCTCACACATTTATTCTCAAAACATTTTTGTCTTACACATTACACTTTTTCTTCTTTTTTACTTTCCAAAAGGGCCCCAACTTATGTGCCCAAGGGCCCCAGCCTAGTTCAAGACGGCCCTGGGTGGAAGACTTGGTTTTACAGTATACGCATACTAGCTTCTGCCTGCGACTTCGTCTGGGTAGAATTATACATGTAAACCTTCCTCTTGAATCACTCTATCTATTAAAAAATCCGTTGCGTAGTTTTAAAGATCTACTAGATGCAGATGTAACAAACCTGTTAACGATTATAATATTAGTCCACGGTGAGGACTCCAGCCCTGACATCAGTCGTTGCTGTCTTCCAAGTATTTAGGGAAATGACGCTGCTTCGTCTTGATAATAAAAGCCATTTATTGTTCTCTACCACACCACACGAAACAAACGAAACTTACAACTTCAATGAGCTAACTGAGTAAGTCCAGCCATGACATGTGATATATAACTTTCAGACGCGTTTGGCTTGTTCCGGTAACTTGCGTCGTATAATCTTAAGGCTGTACGCCAAATATTGGTATAGCAATTTGCGAAAAAACTACGCTTTCTGATTGGCCAGCTACTTATTTATTCGAGATAGTGTTTGACACATCGTGTTCCAAATGTAGAGGTACGGTGGGCGACGAAGGTGTGACAGGGACGTGTTTGAAACGGGTAGAGCGAATATTGGTTGCTCGTTGTTCGGTGTTTGATCAGGGTCAGTCGGGGTGGTTAGCCAACTTATCGGCTGCAGACGTAAGACATTTATGTGTAGGTTTGGAAAAGGTTTACGAACTCTGGCGCTAAGTAGTGGTACGATACTGGAGGCGATGTTTGCGGCTCCTTTGAGTTGTAAGTGGGCCAAGAGAAGGTTTAAAGTCGAATACGACAACAATTGTTGTACATTTAATAATTAAATATTTACTGCAAAGGTTTTGCATAAGTACGTGCAACTTAACATCAGCAATAATTCATTTTTTTCATTTCATTGATTTGTTTTGTCTTTTAATTCTGAATCATTTACTACCTAGTTTAGTAGTGCCTAGTTTGGGAAGATTATATGAATATGGGTACCTACATTATGTTTATTTATATGTTTTCAAACCAGTACGACGTTGGTGTGCTCACTAAACTTTGTTTGTGTGGTGTAAGGGATAATTAAGTTTCTGGGTTTTATATGTATTTTATGTGGCAGTAGTGGAAGGAGGGCTGCGTGAAAAACATATATATTTCGGACAGGCTTGGTTATCTTGCACGAAGTGAAGTAGCATGGTAAATATTTTTTGTTCATTGCAATTGGACCTCCGCAAAGTAACGACTGATTCAATAAAATACATATTATTATATATTTGACATGATAGCTATATTGATAATGCCCTCGACTGTTTTTCGTGTCCACTCGATTCCCAATGGGGCACAAAAATATAGGTAACTATTTTGTGTTCAATGTGTTTTTTTGATAAATTTAGCCTCACTATATCATAGTGCGTCATTAGACTCAGTTTTAGCTTTCTGACCGTCAGCTCCGGTTCTAATGAGACTGCGCTAAAATTCAACGGAACAATCGATACATACCATGTATGTATTTTGCATGTCTGTGTTTTTGTTTCTATGTAATAGTTTATTTGGTAAATGTTTACAAAAGTATTGAAACAAAATATACGAACACTAATCCTAAAAACCTACATATCTATGCTAGAAATAACTATACAAACCTATATCTACAAATAAAAAAAGTCATAAAAAGAAAACCCCGTTTAACCCTACTGGCTGTGGCAGGGTCCCCATGTAGCTGGCGGCATTACCCCTTTGGACCGCAAGTGCGATCCGCTGGCATAAACACACGCCAGCTCTTGGGTCCCCTGAGGCGTCGATCAACCGGGACGACAGGGCCTTTACAAAACTTTCATGTCGGCTGACCAATGTATGTACACTTTTGAAAGTCATTATTTCAACTTTACTATAACAGTAGTCTTAGGAATCATGTTATAGGCGATGCGGCTGGCAACCCATCACTATTTTGATTTCCCTTTCCACCTATACGCCCTTTATCATGCTAAACGTGGCCTTTAGGTCTTGTTACCTTAGGCTCTGTCTACCCTATAAGACGTGATTTATGTATGTTAGGTCATAAGTACCTTAGACCACTGTACAGAAACAATTTGTCCACTTCAATTAAAATATCCTGTAAGTTGTCATGGATAGTCATCAAACTTAGGGATAAGTTCGCTTTTGTGCGTTTATTGTCCCTTATTTTCCTTTTTCATGAGTTTTATGTAATAAAGTTATATAAACATACGTACTAACATACACACAAACTAACCCAACCCAACCAACCACCTGTTGAATAATTTCGATTGAATTTTAAGACACACCGCATGTCTACAATTCAATAATTTCTGCTTAGAAAAATACAGTCATTTCGTACAATTTTTTTCTAAGTCGCACGCTAAAAAATACTGTTTTGCTACCCAAAGCAAAAAACCACCCATCACCCATCCCATCTTAAAGCGGCGAGTGAAGAGAGCAAAGAGAGTAGTTATGGCAGAGGAACCCGGCGGAATTCGATTTGGTAGGACGACACGCCACTAGAATAATACTTACTTTTCAGTGAATCCCGAAAGTCCAAGTTCATGCAAACAGAAGCGTCGTCACACACTTAGCCTACCCCATCACACTCACACTTCCAAAGGCAAAAGCAGTACGATGTAAGAACACCTATGTATTGTCCCTGTGCCGATGCGACGCATAACTCTTTGTTTCTCCCAGCCAGCGGCTGTTAGCGCTACAGCCTGCGAAAACCGATTAATTTAAAAAAACACTGCTGTCTAATAGAGTTTTTGCCGGCTGGAATATAGGAGATAACTGAGATGACGTCGCGCGGCCATGTTGCGCGTCGCCGGCGCAGTTAAGGCTCGGTTGGAATGATCTAGAAATGGAAGATTTTCATTATAGACTACAAGCCCATGGACAAAATAACATGTGAAATGAACCAGCGTGAAACACGCTTAAAAGGCTGTTACTATATCTTAAAATAACTCTGAGAGCTATGCCGTATTTTCTGAGCGGTAGGTACAGATTTGTTTTCATAGATTGAAAAAAAAATTGCTCTAACTTCCGGCACCACCACTTTAAAGCGGGACTAGGTCTTTCGACATTTATTTTTAATCATCTATAAGCTATAAAACGCCGTAAATTAATAATTAGTCGTAATTCCTCACTTGTACCTGAAAAATTCCATAAAAGTACCGCTCAGAAAGACGGCATAGCGCTCAGAGTTATTTTATGATATAGTAACATCCTTTTAAGCTTCATTCACGCTGGTTCATTTCACATGTTTTTTTTCCATGGGCTTGTAGTCTATTATGTCAGGGGTCTACTCCGAAATTCTAAATTCGAATACATTCATATAACCGCTTTCAGCGTTTCAGGCGTTTTCATAGGTTTCATAGGTTGTTAATAGTACCACGACCACAGTATAAAAACTGCTATGGGTGGTGTAGGATAGCTCGCGTCACGGAATGACGAGGATCCGGGGACGATTCCCGGCCATAGCTTTACTTTTCGGATATTTCTATTTGTTCTAATTTTCAGTGACATTTAGAAATTTAATTTCTAACGGTAAAACCGTAAAAGTAAACAAAAATCAAGAAATAAAATTCTTGATTCATTTAATAGCTTTCATAGGTTTGACTTAATCATTGTACTCACCATAGAAATATGATTTGAACCACAATTTCCATACAATTTATTTTATTGAATCAGGCGTTATATTGCGGAGGACCATTTCAATGAACAAAAAAATATTTACCTTGCTAGCTACTCACGTGCAAGATAACCAAGCCTGTGTGAAATATATAAATATTTAAACCAGAGTTTGCATGTGTAACAGTTGTGCTCATTAAACCTTGATAATGATCCCGCAGAGGGATCGAAACGCGTCAGTGTTTGTGTAGTGTAAGGGATAATTGTGGGATTAATGTGTTTTATGAGGCATTAGTGGAGGGAGGGTTGTATAAAAAACATATATATTTGACAAAGGCTTGGTTATCTTGCACGTGAGTACCAGAGTAGCAAGGTAAATACTTGTTTGTTCATTTCCATACAATTGTCTATTTTTCAAACACTTCGCTACTTCGCTTTTTTAGATATACATTTCGATTTTCTGAATAAACAACCTAACGCTCTTGTCTCAACACTATTGTCAAAATCGTCAAGCACGTCAAAAACATAACCCTTCTTTTGGCCGTCGCCGCAATCGAGTAAATAGTGGCGTCAGCGCCTTAACAATCTGTTGACTTTGCTTGTTGATACATTTACTTAAGGCTTGGTTAGACGAGGCAGATGTTGCATAATTAGACGAAGTGCGCGGCCACTGATACGATACTTATTTACAAGTCCGGTGACTTTGAGGGTGACTTCACATGATTTTCAAAATTGAAAAAAAACAAAGGTTGGGGGCATAAATATCGATACAACCATAATGTCAAATACACATATGTGTCACCGGCCTTATTTTCTGTGTGGGAGTGTATCTGTCTGTGGCATCGTAACTCTCAAGCGGATAGACCGATTTCGATGCGATGTTTTTTATACTAGCTTCTGCCCTCGACTTCGTCTGCGTCGAATTATACATATAAACCTTCCTCTTGATACACTATGTATTAAAAAATCCGCATCGAAATCCGTTGGGAAGTTTTTAAGATCTAAGCATACATAGACAGACAGACAGCGGAAAGCAACTTTGTTTTACACTATGTAGAAATGATTATTCGATCAAAGCGTGGGCTTTTTTAGTATAAAAATCATATTAATTAAATAGTTTGTTAAGTTGGTAGTCATACATTTTCATCGTAAATTTAATGTTGATCGTGTAAAAGTTTTACCTAGGTCTGGTAGTCTATGGCTGGCAATTACCGATGGAGCACTTTTAGAGACATAAGCCAACAAGTGCTTTTAGAGGGAATAGACAATATAGACTTATCCAAAGTCTTTTTATGAGTGTTCTTATAGTTGTGCTCGTGATTATATAAATCACAGATAATAGTACAGGAGTAGATTTTTTTTTTATTAAACGTTATCCATTTAGTTTTCTTTCCACGGTAACCGCACAGTGTCAAGTTCTCCGGTATTTAATTAACTTGAGTATTAATTACTCGCAGGTGTTGAGAAAGCGGGTCGCGTCCCTGGCAGTGGGAAAAAACTGGCGGGCCGCTTCCGAGTATCCGAAGTGTCTCGATCGACTGTCACCTTCAACAGGCTCAGGAATTGGGGCGGTCTGGTTCTAATACTGCAACATTGTATGACTTGAGCCGATGAATATTACCGTAAAACGGAGCGAGTATCTATAGATAAAAAACGGAATTTATAGATATAATAGATTTCTAAACGACACTGAAAATTAGAACACAGAAAAATCCGAAAAGTAAAGCTATGGCCGGGAATCCGGGTCCAGAATCCTTTTGCGGGTGGTAGGGAGGGCCTTGTGCAAGGTCCGTCCGGATCGCTACCACCATCTTACTCGCTAATCCTGCCGCTAAGTAGCAGTGCTTGCAGTGTTCCGGTGTGGAGAATAAGACAGCCGGGGAAATTACGGGCACAAGAGGCATTGCATCTTAGTCCTCTAGGTTGGCAACGCATCTGCAATCCCTCCGGGGTTGCGGGTGTCTATGGGCAGTGGTGATCACTCACCATCAGGTGACCCACTTGCTCGTTTGCCTTCCTATTCATTTAAAAAAAAAAAAAAAAAACCAACCCGATCCTCGTCATTCCGTGACGCGTGCTAACCCCTACACCACGCATGGCAGATGGGTAAGCCTTCGAATTTTTCTATGTTACTAGCTGACACGTGGCCTTGTAATGCGAATTTTCAGACAATTACAAACTCCCGTGGAACATCTACTGCTCACCGGACGAGAGAAGTCGCTGTTTTTATATATTATAACTAGCTTCTGCCCGCGACTTCGTCTGCGTGGAATTATACATAGAAACCTTCCTCTTGAATCACTCTATCTATTAAAAAAGCCGCATCAAAATCCGTTGTGTAGTTTTGAAGATATAAGCATACATAGGGACATAGGGACATAGGGACATTGGGACAGAGAAAGCGACTTTATTTTATACTAGCTTCTGTCCGCGACTTCGTCTGCGTAGAATTATACATAAAAACCTTCTTCTTGAATCACTCTATCTATTAAAAAAAAACGCATCAAAATCCGTTGTGTAGTTTTTAGGACTTAGGGACAGAGAAAGCGACTTTATTTTATACTATGTAGTGATAGTGACTATGTAGTGATGACAGATTATAACCGAAATTGCTAGTTTTCTTATTAATTTTTAAGGAAAAACATCTCAATCGGGTCACATATTGTCAGGATTTATTTTACGCAATAAAAAGAACGTAAATAATTACGTCCTCTCGCTCTAGCGAACGACGCTGCCTTTCTCTACGTAAGAAATAAAAAAATAAACATAAAAATCCACATTTATTTTTAAAAATTGCGTAAGTTATACTTGACAGTTTGTGTAGTGTACATTGCTGACTTGAGAAGCTCCAACTAAACAGGGCATTAAGAATAATGTCTACGAAGTCTCTATTAATATAATTTAAGGCTGGGGGACTTTTAAACATCCCTTTTATAAATGTATTTAATTTAAGTCGAATTTAAGTATTCTTAGTGCATTTTATTTTGAAAAAATAAATTTCTGCCAAGTTTCTTGCGGCGCATTCTTCTTGGCAATGGTATTTCCGAATGCGCTGGTAGCTTCAAAAAGACATGTAAAAGAGCCCTTAGCGGCCAATTTGCAAAAATACATTTTCATTTTCATTTTCAGACTTTGACAAATTGTGGCGCACCCTCCCGCTCTACCCTGGCGACCTCCACAGCAGTTAGGGTGCGGCTCCACTGAGGCGGAGACGAGCGGAGCGGAGAGGAGACGTGTGGGGATCGACCAATCATATTACATTCATATTACATGAAATCCACATTTCGTCTTCGATCTGTAATATGATTGGTCGATCCCCACACGTCTCCTCTCCGCTCCGCTCGTCTGCGCCTCAGTGGAGCCGCAGCCTTAGTCAGGTCAGAGCGGCGCCGGCAGGGTGGCAGCCAGGTTCTTGATCAGCTCGTCCATGTGCACGATGTTGGAGCGCGCCTGCTGGGCCACCACAGCAGTTAGTCAGGTTAGAGCGGCGCCGGCAGGGTGGCAGCCAGGTTCTTGATCAGCTCGTCCATGTGCACGATGTTGGAGCGCGCCTGCTGGGCCACCACAGCAGTTAGTCAGGTTAGAGCGGCGCCGGCAGGGTGGCAGCCAGGTTCTTGATCAGCTCGTCCATGTGCACGATGTTGGAGCGCGCCTGCTGGGCCACCACAGCAGTTAGTCAGGTTAGAGCGGCGCCGGCAGGGTGGCAGCCAGGTTCTTGATGAGCTCATCCATGTGCACGATGTTGGAGCGCGCCTGCTGGGCCACCACAGCAGTTAGTCAGGTTAGAGCGGCGCCAGCAGGGTGGCAGCCAGGTTCTTGATGAGCTCATCCATGTGCACGATGTTGGAGCGCGCCTGCTGGGCCTCCACAGCAGTTAGTCAGGTTAGAGCGGCGCCGGCAGGGTGGCAGCCAGGTTCTTGATGAGCTCATCCATGTGCACGATGTTGGAGCGCGCCTGCTGGGCCACCACAGCAGTTAGTCAGGTTAGAGCGGCGCCGGCAGGGTGGCAGCCAGGTTCTTGATCAGCTCGTCCATGTGCACGATGTTGGAGCGCGCCTGCTGGGCCACCACAGCAGTTAGTCAGGTCAGAGCGGCGCCGGCAAGGTGGCAGCCAGGTTCTTGATGAGCTCGTCCATGTGCACGATGTTGGAGCGCGCCTGCTGGGCCACCACAGCAGTTAGTCAGGTCAGAGCGGCGCCGGCAAGGTGGCAGCCAGGTTCTTGATGAGCTCGTCCATGTGCACGATGTTGGAGCGCGCCTGCTGGGCCACCACAGCAGTTAGTCAGGTTAGAGCGGCGCCGGCAGGGTGGCAGCCAGGTTCTTGATCAGCTCGTCCATGTGCACGATGTTGGAGCGCGCCTGCTGGGCCACCACAGCAGTTAGTCAGGTTAGAGCGGCGCCGGCAGGGTGGCAGCCAGGTTCTTGATCAGCTCGTCCATGTGCACGATGTTGGAGCGCGCCTGCTGGGCCACCACAGCAGTTAGTCAGGTTAGAGCGGCGCCGGCAGGGTGGCAGCCAGGTTCTTGATGAGCTCATCCATGTGCACGATGTTGGAGCGCGCCTGCTGGGCCACCACAGCAGTTAGTCAGGTTAGAGCGGCGCCGGCAGGGTGGCAGCCAGGTTCTTGATGAGCTCATCCATGTGCACGATGTTGGAGCGCGCCTGCTGGGCCTCCACAGCAGTTAGTCAGGTTAGAGCGGCGCCGGCAGGGTGGCAGCCAGGTTCTTGATCAGCTCGTCCATGTGCACGATGTTGGAGCGCGCCTGCTGGGCCACCACAGCAGTTAGTCAGGTTAGAGCGGCGCCGGCAGGGTGGCAGCCAGGTTCTTGATCAGCTCGTCCATGTGCACGATGTTGGAGCGCGCCTGCTGGGCCACCACAGCAGTTAGTCAGGTTAGAGCGGCGCCGGCAGGGTGGCAGCCAGGTTCTTGATCAGCTCGTCCATGTGCACGATGTTGGAGCGCGCCTGCTGGGCCACGCGGCCCTCGGGTAGTTCCGGGGGCTCGTGCCGCAGCAGCGACACCGACTGCAGCAGGATGCGCCGGGACTCCTGCCAGGAGGCACTCGATTAAAACTTAGCACATTCCATCAGCTTCATCCGCTTGTTCCCCGTACTATTTTACATTACCAGGACGCTCTAAGGTAAAATAAAGGCTCATTACACATAAACGGATAACTCACGTATAAAAAGTCACGTGAGTGTGAGCGAACCTTTACGGAGTGACGTGATCAGTGTTGTGTGCTGCCCGACATTTGACAGTAATAAAAATGACGATGAAAACGAGGGTAGTTGTGCGCCGCTGTCAGTTGCGTCGAACAGCCGCGCGAGCAGAGCGCTGGCGCGCAGTGTTCGTGTCGCTGCCGCCGGGGCGAGCGCTCTTGGAAAAAAAACTACGAAATAGTCCGAAACATGTCGAGCATCACTCGACTTTTTATACGTGAGTTATCCGTTTATGTGTAATTAAAACAAACATGTTCGCGGCTTAGGCGCACCTAAACCTAAATCAATCCAAATTAATCCTGCATTGGTTTTGCCAGTGCCGGTTATGTAACTAATAAATAAATATCTTGGGACAAATTACGCCAATTGACCCAGCCCCAAACTAAGCAAAGCTTGTACTATGGGTACCAGGCAACGGATAAACACACTTATATAATGTAGATAAATAGAAATGTACTAATAATTTATTTACACATATTCTATAAACTACGTATAAAAAGATACATTTGAAAGTAATAACAAAAAAATGGTAGACTAAATTAATTAACTATAAAAAAAATGTCTAGTCCGTCTGTCAGTCGGAGTGTGGTAGGGCAGCACCATCATCGAAGCCAAACAGCTAAGATAAATACATACTTAAATAATTAAATACATACAACATCCATGACTCGGGCACAATCATTCGTATTCATCATACAACTGTCTGCCCCTACCGGGATTCGAACCCAGGACCTCTAGCTTCATAGTCAGGGTCACTAACCACTAGGCTATCCAGTCGTCGAACTTGGTTAGGTACGGGGAACAAGCTGCTTCATCATCCCTACTTACTAATATTATAAATGCGAATGTAACACTGTCTGGAACCTTTTCACTCTTAAATCGCTGGACCAATTTAGTTGAAATTTATTAAAAAACCTACTAGGCTAGGCTGTGACAAGTGGCAAGAATCCTTTAGGTCTTGTTAACTTTAGGAGCGACATCGCTGAGAGCATTCGGGGTCGACTATTCGAGCGGTGTGGACGCTACTTTAGGCTCTATTCACCCCGTAAGGGATAGAGACGTGGTTTGTGTGTAAAATCCAACCATTTCGTATTCCGTTTGGCCGCCTAGTGTTTAATTGCATGGAGGGAAAGTTTGAACTCTACTGATTATGCAGAGTTCATTATATTAGTATTTTTCGGCGACGCCGGCGCGGGAATCAGAGCGCATGCGCCAGTTGTTCGCACCGTGACGTGCGCAGACGTCAACACAAGTATTATAGGTATCTGTATAGTCCATTCCGATCTATTTTACTATACATATATAAATCACGTCTTTATCCCTTACGAGGTAGACAGAGTCAAGGTAACAAGACACGAAGCCACGTTTAGCATAATTGTAGGCGTATTTTCGCCCATTCCCTCGATGGGCTTTGCATGTAAAAGGTACTGGTAAATTCAATGTTTTTTCTTTACTCCCAGACCAGCATGGATCAAAAATACAATTAAAAACCTTTTCATGTTCAGTCAAAATAACCCAAACCTGCAGCACATCTACCACGAGAGCGCCCTCAACTCTTGGTAAATTTCAAGTGCATCGCACATAAATTCCGAAAAACTCAGAGGTGCGAGCCTGGGCTTGCTTGAGAGGCCAGAGGACCAACCACTAGGACCCACGACCTTGAATAAGGGAATCTGTGTATAGGTACGTACCGTGACGTATCCGAGCATGACGCCAGGTCCGTCGGTGAGTGACTTCCTCCTACCGGTCTCCGCCACCGCCGCGTGCAGCTCAAACAGCAAAGAGCCCCGCAAACGAGTCTCCGCTGTATACAACATAGTATATGTAATCATCTAATCATCCAGAGCTAGCAGCAGAAGTAGAACTGTACCTATGTAGATCAAATTGATCTCGACGGACATACAAACAACGAAGTGATTTTATAAGCCTTCCTTAAGGAACCCCTAAAACAATGGCGTAACTATAACGTCTGGGGCCCGTGGCAAATTCCTCAGATGGGGCTCCTTCCTCAATATAAAGAAGTGCATCAGCGTCCCTTCCGTGCTCTAAGCCAAGCCAATGCAGGGCCCCGTAGAGCTAGGGGCCCCTGGAATTTTGCCACCCCTGCCACCCTATAGTTACGCCACTGCCCTAAAAACTAACTTTGAACTAATGTACCGATGACTAAATATCTAATGCAGGGTTTCCCAAACCATGGGTCGCGACCCACTGGTGGGTCGCGAGCGAATATTAAGTGGGCCCTGCCTGTAGAACGACACACCAAAAAAAATTTATGATCACTTCGTTTGTTATTTGAAAAGTCCTTTCTTCATATTGGTAACAGTTCAATTTCTTAGAGGTGGGTCCCAAGTTTGTAAACTTGTATTAGATGGGTCGTAGCCCAGACAACTTTGGGAACCCCTGATCTAATGAAATAAATTCTTCTATTAGCTTCTTCTTCAAATGCCTCTCATTACTAAAGGTTGGAAGTCAGTTTGGTAAATCCTTTCTTGTCTAGAGCTAGCCTGAACAGTTCCACGGTCTTTGCCTCGGTCTCCTCCCTGATACTACGAAGCTATGATATTTTCCTTCTACCAACTTTCCACTGACCTGCCAATTAGCTTCATTATCATCATATAAGGATCTCCACAACTATCATATTTGTGCTACCCGCAGCCAATTGCTTGCCGCGATCTTTACCAGATCGACAGTCCTTGAGGGAGGCGTCGTCAGTTAATGATAAAGGGGGGGGGGGGGGAGGCTAGTAGAAGTTTGGTGACACATGAATGTCAACATTGACAACACGTAAAAGCTACATTTTTCCATTCTCAAAAGGGGGGCAGCAGCCCAGTGGCGTAGCTAGGTAACCAAGGGCCCTGGTGCAAAGAAAAAAATGGGGCCCCACTACTATCTAAACTGGTTACTTTTTAATAATAATAGTTCGATCGAGATTTTCTGGTAAGGATTAGAGGGCCCTCGGAGCTTGAGGGCCCCGGGGCACTGCCCCGCCTAGTCCCTAGGTAGCTACGCCACTGCAGCAGCCACCCTGTTCCCCTTGGCGACGCCCTTGTTCCTTTACTTCTACGGATTTCTTCTATCAATTATCTTACCAGGAGCCAGAGTCTCCAGCAGGTCGTTGATGGCCTTGCACAGCTGCATCTTGAGTAGTAGTCGGTCGTCGCTGACGGAAGCCAGGCCGAGCTCGCTCTCTTGCCCGATTATCTGCGCGAGCGCAAGCGACACGTCCGTCAGGTAGTAGTGCCGCGGGTGAAGGTAACTGCTGCAATGGTTTATGAACCTGCGGGAAGAATGCAACGTCATAGCTTGGTAGTGTCCACAAAGATGGTCCAAATAACTAGCCATTAAATTCCGAGGAAAGGCTATCGACGCAGAGGCATACCAAAGAGATGGCGGATCGACTTGGATATCGAATAAGGTGGCAGGACCATGCTCTTGCCAGGGACAAGTGGCGGATATGCGCAGCAGGGGGATACTATAATAAGCTAAAATAAAGCTTAATAGTATGGTTAGCGACTCTGACAATGAAGTTTGAGGCTCTAGACCTGAACGCCGGTAAGCAGGGTACTATTATGGTGAATAGGAATGCTTGTCTTTGATCAAAGTAAAGTAACGGAAGTCAGGAAACGTTCTTACATTACGTCTCCAAATAACACATCTGGTCTTTACCCCAGACACATATTCTTACAAAGATATTAATTAACAGAGTGTGCTTTCGCAGGCTTTCGTGTCATCACGGTGTATGTTTTTTGTGTTTAGTTTTTAGTTTTATTTGGATCCCACTGAGAAACAGCGTTGTGGCGCCGCAACATTATGCTGAAATGGGCTCATATTTTACACCATATCCTACTATTCTTTACTATATTGCATTTATTCCTTTTATATATCTACGTGTATCGAATGTGTGTAAATAAATGTTTCTTCCTCTCTCTCTCTCTCACTCAGAGAAAGAGACACAATTAAGCAAACAGGCGGTGCACGAGCAAGACGAATTTTTGCTGTCCACTCAACCAGTTTCAATCACGATTTGTAAAACTCCTTTCCCTTTTTAAAGTCGGTTAAATTAAATGACATTTAATTCTTTAAATGATGATTACAATTGGCTAGCGGGTATTATTTGCCATCAGCTGAACCAATTGTTCTTTCGGTTCCCTGGTTGCATGAAAGCCAAACACAGAGTGACAGTTGTACCTTTCACAAGCATCAGGGTCTCCCTTAGGCATGATGCTCAGCTCTCGTCCTATGTCTTGCAGCAGCTGCTGTATGATGGCGTCGGAGACAGCATCCTTGCAGCTGTTACACACCCACGCCTTGATAAACAAACGAGTCTTGAAGGTCTTGGCGAGGATGAAGATGACGGTTGGAGTAAAAGTGAGATCAAATTTGAACAAGATGACAGCGAAAATGGTATATTTAACAAATTTTAAGTAGGAAAAAAGTAACGTACAGTCGCCATCACGGAATAATATTAAATTTAAAAAAATCAATTGCATGTTTAGTTTGATATTTTTGAACAGTTGGTTGCAGACTGTACATAGATGTCACTGGGTCGTTGCCATTTGTTTTGCTTTACCTTGTTGTCCAAATTACGCGTCTCTGGATTGGGGTTTTTGGTCTTGTGCAGGATCGGAAGGATGAAGGTTTCAGGCAGCAAGTATCCTTTGCAGTTTCTGAAAAATCGTACAATTTGATTGGTATCAGTATTAGTTGATGAAACTGCAATGCGGCTGCAGCCAGCTTGCAGTTGGTGTGCGGTTTCAGTGGCGTAACTATAGGGTGGCAGGGGTGGCAAAATGCCAGGGCCCGTAGCTCTACGGGGCCCCGAACTGAGTTGGTTTAGAACGCAGAAGGGACGCTGATCATCTTCTTTATATTGAGGAAAGAGCCCCATCTGACGAATTTGCCGCGGGCCCCAGACGTTATAGTTACGCCACTGCTTTGTACCTAGCTAAAGCCGTTTTAATTGAACTCTACCATAGGTATTATTATTCCGTGTATATTATTAAAGAGTTCTTATCATGTTATCAGACAGTGTGACTTACGAGATTTTATTTGTTTAGTACGTTAAACCTGTAAACATACTGTGACGATTGAACTAGAGATATGTTGCACAATGCAGCGGAAATTAAAATAACATACAATTTATTTAGTTCTAATAACTGCTAGCCGCGGAATAGAAGTTGAACTTCTCTCAAACCCGATTCAAAACATATTATACGGCATACAAAGTCGACAAGACCTTTCTACTGCATTGTTATTTGTCACCCGCAATTTGTCAAGTTGGTGAAATAGGGACCTAGAGCCTTACCATGACGTCTTAATGCGATTCAGTTCTGATTCAGTTTAGGTTCGCTTGCTGTCCGTACGGGCCCTCCTCTTCTTGGCCCGGTCCTGGCGAAAGCCGGGGCCACCGGGGGGCGTCTGTGGTAAAACCCTAGTGGCATCCCACTGCGTCCCCGTCACACCGGATTGAGGCAACGCCGGAGAGTTTTTAGTTCGGCTATACCGGGGGATTCCCACATAACCCTAGGCATCCATAAAGATTTACACTCCGTTAAAAAAAAAGGTTCGCTTGCTGTCAGGTCTATACTAAAAATGACCGCTGAAACTTGAACTGAATCGAAATTAAATCGCAGGCCCCTGACCGCTGTATATACTTTCAATCTAGACTAGACAGTCGCAAGCTAGAGCAGTAAAAGTCACGTGTTGAATTTGCAAATCATCTCGAGCCGTAACAAAGGTTTTCCTTAAAAAAATCTTATCTAAAAACGTTAACAGTTACGATATGGGAAAATTAGTAAGTTAAACAACGTTATCACGAGGCACGCTCTAAGTTGAGAGCATTTGATAGAGTTTATCATAATAATAAGGTTAATTTATTTAGAGAGGATTCAACATTCGGTTAGCTTAGCTAGGCTGAAAATACAGAGCTATGTTATTTTTTATTTAGAAGATGGCGGGACGATTTGAAGGCATATAAATATGGAGGACTGGGGTTACCACAATGCTTAATGCGTGCCAAGTTCTATTTGCGTAAGGGACACAGTTAGAATAGAATTGAATGACAATGTGCCGGGCCGGGAGTTGTGGAGGTTGAGAGGAGAGGACCCCCCTTTGATAAATTTGCCATGAGCCCCAGACCTTATAGCAGTGTTTCTCTAACTTTTTGCAGTCATGGACCCCTTTCAGAATTTCAAAAAGACCATGGACCACATCAAAGCTAGTCATAGGAAAAGAAAACTAAGCCTAATATTAGAAATCACTAAGTAAACTTCCATATTGGTCTGGGAGAGAAAGAAAAACATAGAATGTACCAGTTGCCTCTCGTCCCGCGCAGATCGTAAATGCTCATCGAGGGAATGGGCGAGTCTTAGGAGTCATGTTATAGGCGATGCGGCTAGCAACCCATCACTATTTCGATTCCTCTTTCCACCTATACTCCTACAATCATGCTAAATGTAGCCCTTAGGTCTTGTTACCTCAGGCTCTGTCTACCCCGTAAGGGATATAGACGTGATTTGTATGTGTCTGTACTAAGTAAATATGTGAAAGGTTAACTGAGTTGCTGTGGACCTCTGGCGCACATATCATTGACCTCTGTCAATCCCCGGTGTCTGTCGGTCCCCGGTTTAAGAAACCCGGCATTATGCTAACGTCACTGGGCTCATACTCACTTCTTCTTACACTTGACCGCGCTGAAGAGCGTGCCCAGCTCGGTGGGGTCTGCGCAGCGCGCGCATGCGCACTCGAAGAACTTGGAGTCGGCCAGGTGGTGGCGCCGCGCCTCCGTGCCCCACAGCGGGTCCGAGTAGCACACCGTGATGTGCTGCCCGACGCCGATGTCCGCGCCCGCGCAGAGGATCTGAAAGTCCGGCCACACCAATGCGTAAAAGACGATGACGGTGCGTTTACGCAACAAAATGTATGAAGAAACGGTGAGCGAACGTGACGCGTGCGACACGTCACTGCATATACGCAGCGGTGTGGTCGCTCCAGTGGCGTAGCTAGGTAACCAAGGGCCCTGGTGCAAATAAAAAATGGGCCTCAGTAATATCTAAACTGGTTAGGTTTTACCAAGTAAAAGTATCAAATATTACTTCGGGCAAGGATAAGAGGGCCCCCTGAGCTCGAGGGCCCCGGAGCACTGCACCGCCTAGCCCTCAGGTAGCTACGCCACTGGGTCCCTCCTTTATTGTTTGTGGCATAAAGGTGTATAGATGTTTTTGACGTCTTGGTAACGAACAAATATTTATGCCCTTGACCTCTACTTCCTTCTAAGATAGAGAAATGAATTGAATTCTTCGTAAAAGTCGTATGAAAAATCTAGGAAATAAATCTAAAACTACTAATCGACCAATAGATGGACCAAAGTAAATCATCTGTCCATCATAAGAAGAACTGTGAACGTACGATCTGGCCGTCCGACGTGAAGCTCTTGTTGCAGTTGGCGCGGCAGTTGTGCTCCACCATGGAGATGCGGTCGAAGACGGACACATACTCCGGCTCCAGCAGGGGTACCTCGTGCCCGTTGATCTTAGGACACACCAGACGAAATTGTAAGGGTTGGAAAGACTGGAGGATCTCATCAGCACCTGAGTGTGACTTGTTTGAATGTCTGCGTTTCTGTGACGCAGTGGCGTAACTATAACGTCTGGGGCCTGTGGCGAAACTCCAAAGGTCGCCCGGATTCTAACAGTTAACCTTCTGCTTGAAAAGTCATAATTCAAACCACTGGGTTATACACACACACACGGGGTGGACAGAGCCTGAGGTGACAAGACTTACAGGCCACGTTTAGCAAGATAGTGGGCGTATAGGTGGAAAATGGAATCAAAATAGTGATGGGTTGCTAGACGCATCGCCTATGACATGGTTCCTATGATTTCGCCCATTCCGTTGGTGGGCTTTTACCATCTGCGCGGGAAAAGAAGCAACTGGTACATTTTTGTATGTATGTATAACTCTTTATTGTACATAAAACACAAGAAAAAGATGAATACAGGATAACACATATGCACAAAGGCGAACTTATCCCTAAAAGGGATCTCTTCCAGTTAACCTTTGAACGATTGACAGGACATAAGTATTAGGCAAGAGTAGACACACATTTTTCTTTGTTATCGACCAGCATGGAAGTGTACTGGGTTATGACCGCTCGTAAACTGACTTTAAATAAGAGATCCTAAAATCTGAACTACGTAAGTTACTTCAATATCGAGAATTTTGTGTGTTTAGTTTGTAAGTCACTACGTCCGAACCCACGTCCGAACATATTGAATATCTTAAGATTTGTCGAATAGTTCGAACCTTGGAACTGGAAGATGTAGGGTATGCACATCAGGGTGTAAACAACAGTTGTAAATCTTTTCCTCACCTGTATAATTCCACAGCACCTCATAACCTCCTCCTCACTGAACACCCCCTCCAGCTTAAAGAAGGTCCAGATGAACTCGGCGATCATTTTCCTGTCGTTCTGCCACTTGTCGGTGCCGCGGCGGTCTTCGCAGTGAGACTGGAGCTCTTGCAGCTTCTCCCATAGCTTCTTGTCGTGATCCCGTTGGTAGAGGCAGCGAAGGACTGTGATGCACTGGTAGTTGGGGTGGGGGGTGCCGAAGGTTGAAGCCGGTATTGATACCTGGAAAGAGTTTTTCAAGATCTCTTTTACAAGCTCTATTTTATATACAATAAGGAACCTCTGGTTCCTAATGAAAGACTAGAGATCATTCAACGCATACAAGTACAATTTATGAGTGGTATTAGTACAATTTAACAGAAAATGGAACAAATAACGGATTATATGCAGAGCCGTAGGCTGGCAGGAGTCGTCTGACACATGGCAGCTAGCGCCACGTCAGACCGTCTACCAGCCAGCCGCCTTTGAAAGAGGTTGGCTCCCGACACGGCCTCTCCTGACGCTGCCCCGTCCTCGTGGGCATCTTCTCTACTGCTGCCCTCTGCGTCTGCTAACGACGCTAAGGGGCCTGCCTCAGACAAGACCCAGGTCTCGATGCTCCTCACGCTCCCTGTTCACTGCGCAGTATCATCAGTAACAACATCACCTGAAATGACACCATATCAGTTCTTGGCCCAAAACTTTGCTTTTGCTGCCTACAGTTTTCACTGCTTCATTTTCATCACTTTAAAAGAAGAATTACTCGGTAGATGAGAGATGATCAGAGGTGATCACTCAACTTGTAACGCAAAGGTACATCTTTTACCCTTCGTTACACAAATGCAGTTGGGGATTGCAAATTATAACTAAGTAATAGTAATGAATTAATGTTGATGAATAATGATACATGACACGTGGGAGAACACAACTCAACCACGCAACACCAGGCGGAGCCGTCCAACTCACAAACCTGCAAAGGTGGGAGCAACGCTCGACCAACCTCACAAAACCAGCAAAGGTGGGAGCAACGCTCGACCAACCTGCCAAACATAACACCGGGTGGAGCCGTCCAACTCACAAAACCCGCAAAGGTGGGAGCAACACTCAACCAACCAACAAAACCAGCAAAGGTGGGAGCAACGCTCGACCAACCTGCCAAACATAACACCGGGTGGAGCCGTCCAACTCACAAAACCCGCAAAGGTGGGAGCAACACTCAACCAACCAACAAAACCAGCAAAGGTGGGAGCAACGCTCGACCAACCTGCCAAACATAACACCGGGTGGAGCCGTCCAACTCACAAAACCCGCAAAGGTGGGAGCAACACTCAACCAACCAACAAAACCAGCAAAGGTGGGAGCAACGCTCGACCAACCTGCCAAACATAACACCGGGTGGAGCCGTCCAACTCACAAAACCCGCAAAGGTGGGAGCAACACTCAACCAACCAACAAAACCAGCAAAGGTGGGAGCAACGCTCGACCAACCTGCCAAACATAACACCGGGTGGAGCCGTCCAACTCACAAAACCCGCAAAGGTGGGAGCAACACTCAACCAACCAACAAAACCAGCAAAGGTGGGAGCAACGCTCGACCAACCTGCCAAACATAACACCGGGTGGAGCCGTCCAACTCACAAAACCCGCAAAGGTGGGAGCAACACTCAACCAACCAACAAAACCAGCAAAGGTGGGAGCAACGCTCGACCAACCTGCCAAACATAACACCGGGTGGAGCCGTCCAACTCACAAAACCCGCAAAGGTGGGAGCAACACTCAACCAACCAACAAAACCAGCAAAGGTGGGAGCAACGCTCGACCAACCTGCCAAACATAACACCGGGTGGAGCCGTCCAACTCACAAAACCCGCAAAGGTGGGAGCAACACTCAACCAACCAACAAAACCAGCAAAGGTGGGAGCAACGCTCGACCAACCTGCCAAACATAACACCGGGTGGAGCCGTCCAACTCACAAAACCCGCAAAGGTGGGAGCAACACTCAACCAACCAACAAAACCAGCAAAGGTGGGAGCAACGCTCGACCAACCTGCCAAACATAACACCGGGTGGAGCCGTCCAACTCACAAAACCCGCAAAGGTGGGAGCAACACTCAACCAACCAACAAAACCAGCAAAGGTGGGAGCAACGCTCGACCAACCTGCCAAACATAACACCGGGTGGAGCCGTCCAACTCACAAAACCCGCAAAGGTGGGAGCAACACTCAACCAACCAACAAAACCAGCAAAGGTGGGAGCAACGCTCGACCAACCTGCCAAACATAACACCGGGTGGAGCCGTCCAACTCACAAAACCCGCAAAGGTGGGAGCAACACTCAACCAACCAACAAAACCAGCAAAGGTGGGAGCAACGCTCGACCAACCTGCCAAACATAACACCGGGTGGAGCCGTCCAACTCACAAAACCCGCAAAGGTGGGAGCAACACTCAACCAACCAACAAAACCAGCAAAGGTGGGAGCAACGCTCGACCAACCTGCCAAACATAACACCGGGTGGAGCCGTCCAACTCACAAAACCCGCAAAGGTGGGAGCAACACTCAACCAACCAACAAAACCAGCAAAGGTGGGAGCAACGCTCGACCAACCTGCCAAACATAACACCGGGTGGAGCCGTCCAACTCACAAAACCCGCAAAGGTGGGAGCAACACTCAACCAACCAACAAAACCAGCAAAGGTGGGAGCAACGCTCGACCAACCTGCCAAACATAACACCGGGTGGAGCCGTCCAACGCCAGCGGGTGGGGCTCTCGTATATTTAAATTCATAATGACGGTTTGTATTTTCTAACTCATGTATGTGTGTGTACTCAATACCATAGATATGGATTGAAGATCGGAGCGAGTGGGTGGTGGTGAGCGTGCACGTGAGCGTGATCACGAACGACACGGGCGCAGACGACTCCTGGCTTCGCTTAGGCTTAGACATTTAGCAAAAGAATTTGTACGTACCGATATATTTTGGGATTTTTTTTTAACTTACGAATGCCGTTATTCCGTTCCATCTCAAAATAAATAACAACCAAACATTCTCCAAACAACTATTTTCACTTTTGTAGGCTCGAGTAAAACGAATCGCACTTCTGAAATAAGGAACCTCTGGTTCCTAATGAAAGACTAGAGATCATTCAACGCATACAAGTACAATTTATGAGTGGTATTAGTACAATTTAACAGAAAATGGAACAAATAACGGATTATATGCAGAGCCGTAGGCTGGCAGGAGTCGTCTGACACATGGCAGCTAGCGCCACGTCAGACCGTCTACCAGCCAGCCGCCTTTGAAAGAGGTTGGCTCCCGACAATACATACATAAATTACGTCTTTTTCCATTACCGGGTAAAGAGAGCATGAGGTAACAAGACCTAATGGAAGCGTGCTGGGCCCATAACCTATTAAATAATAATCAACAGTTAACACATTCTCTATTATATATTCTTGAAGGTAAAACCGTTCTGTCCAAAGTGACAGACAGCTTTCTTTTTCTCATTACAGTTCATAACAAATAAAACCTACCAGTAACAAACTAAATGTCGCGTGATTAGCAACCTCAACAGCCACGTTTAGCAAGATAAGCCTATAACACGATTCCTGATATTTTCGCCCATTCCCTCTATGGACTTTTACTTGCACGGGAAGAGAAGCAAGTGGTACATTCATGCTTTTCTTTGCTCCTAGACCAGTTTGGAAGGCTCTATTATTTTAGTTTCAACGTGTCCCGGTGCCTGTGGGTAGGTGTTCGTATTGGCCTTAGATATTATGACACCACGCAGCCTTACGTAGTGTAGGACGCCATCCGGCAGGTGGGATGACGATCTCTGTGAAAGACTGCAGGCAGATGCTGGAAGCGTCAAGCTAAAGACGGCGCTATGGCGTTCATTAGAGGAGGCCTATGTCCAGCAGTGGACTAATATAGGCTGATGATGATGATGATGATGACGCAGCCTTGAAAGGGTCGAAGAATTGCATGTTCCTTTTTTCTTTGGTGTGTTCCGCAAGAACGGGGGGATTGCGGGGATTTTTTTTCCCGTCGCTTGTATATCAGGATAGATACCACCTAGGGCTCTTCAAGGCCAGAGTGAATGCTGTTACTGAACCAGAGAATTACATTAGCTTTATCTCCACTTTTTACGTGAAATAGGGGTTACCGGTCAATCATAAGTGATGAAACTTCTCGTTTAGTTCATTGAACGGTACGCCAGCATATTAAACCAGAAGTTTCAATAAGATTGTCCAGTGGAACACGTTACCTTTTCGCCTCTCTTCTCCGTGTAGTGGCACTCTGGTGTGTGATCGTCTTTGAGCGTGCAGTCCTGGGAGCAGAAGGGCCAGCCGCACAGCTCACAGTCCACTGTCTTGCCTGCCTCCAGGAGCTTGTAGCAGCCCAGGCACACTGGTGGAGTCACCTAGACGAGGAAAAAAAACCCTTAGACCAAAAAACAGGACCACTTAGTTCAAATGAATACCAAAGAATCCGCTTGCTGACTATTCTTGAACCATCGGCGCTTATGACCGACACACAAATGGCCGGAATGAAAAGAAGAGTGTCAGTAAACACTAGGTGCTCTAGGCAGTGGCGTAACTATAACGTCTGGGGCCCGCGGAAAATTCGTCAGATGTCCTTCCTCAATATAAAGAAGTGCATCAGCGTCCCTTCTCTGCTCTCAACCAAGCCAGTTCGGGGCCCCGTAGAGCTAGGGGCCCCTGGCATTTTGCCACCCCTGCCGCCCTATAGTGACGTCACTGACTCTAGGTGCGTTCTAGCTTGCTGCGCCTACTAACATAAGTACTGCACAGACATTTAAATACATACTAATCGAATGATCTGGGGTGGCTACTCCGACATTCGAAAATCCAAGTTCGTATCATAAAGTCTTTCTCACTCTCTCTTATTAATTAGGTACTATTGGTGTGAGCGAAAGGCTTGTTGAGGTATCCTTACCTGCGATGGTCCTGTTATTAGCGGCTTCTCTTTCGCCACGATGTCCCCGGCTTTGATATCCCGTGATGCCTCCAAGTATCTTCCGACGGTCTCGTCTTCCTTCACCTTGACGGGCGTACATTGATGCTTGTGTTGCTTCCAGTGTTGCTTCTGGTGCTCGCGCGAGCAGTAATGGACGGCTTGGCAGCCAGAGCACTTCTGTGACGAAGGGGACAGACAGACGTAGCAGGAGCCGAGGGACTTCATATTCTGAAACATAGGTAGTTTAGTTAACAAAAACAAATGACTTGGAGCCCAAGGGGACCTTATCGCAATAAATGATCGGCTTGTTATTTGTGTCAGTCAGTGTCAAAGCACTCCGACGTTGATTAAGAGAAGGTTCCGTTTTGCTGGCTGTACAAAGGCGAAGTTATCCTGGGAATTGTAGAGAAAGGGAAGAAAGAGTTTGTCGTGTAATAGCTACAGTTAGGTGAACCATTGTTCTTTTGTCTTGAAAAAGAAAACGTCTATCCCTTTCACGCTTGCCATGCTATTGAGAAAAATACGTGTGGTGATCAGTTAAAGAAAATAATGGTATCATCAAATCTTGCCGCGGAACGGCGTCATTGCTGTATCTAACAAGACAGGCGCTCATTATTTTGACTATTTTCCCCTTCGTCACGTTCCTTCCATTACAAAAAAGTGACGAACTGCAATGGAAATTTTAGGACACATTTTTTCTTGTATGAGGATCAATAGGGTAAACAATTCTGAGTAAGACAAACCCAAAATAGTTAAATTCTGGAAAAAAAATCGTGTGGACTTTTTTTTTGAAAAACGCTCTGTTGCGTGCGTTCTCTTTATTTTCATACCTTTTTTATTTCTTTTTTATTTGACTTTACTTTTACACTTCCGTTTTCGACCGCTTTTCCGATTGCGTGTATCGAATTGTTCTGTATTATTATATTTATTATTCATTAAATTCTGAAATAGTTTTAACATCAGCTAGAATTCATTGGCTCAAACATCGTATGATGTGATGATATTCAAATATATTCTACGTAACGCTGAAACTCATCACAATTTTGATCGCAAATAAGTGTGCACTTTCGTTAAGAAAAGAAACGTAATACACGCTGACCATTGGCTTATGATTGGATTAACGCATAGGTTATTTTTCTAACGAACAATATTCAGCTCAAAGGGTAACAACACAACTGATTGGGAAGCACAGACATACCTTAGCACTGACACTTTATCCAAAGTAAATCCTTTTTAATATTTATCCGGATTTATCCTGTTTCCAGAGAGCGCGCCGGGAGAGTGCGCCCGCGCCGGTATAAATAGACGGACTGACATGCTTTCGGTTTTGCTGAAATTTGACGACGGGTGTTATTGGGCGTAGTAGCAACTTGGTTTTATCACTTTTTGATTCATTTCAGGAGAAATCAAAAGATGATTTAATAGTAATAATAATATTTGCAATGGAATTAACTGGAATCATAGCAAACTTATACTTTAATCAAAGCAAATTATCTAAATTACAAAAACGCAAAAATAAATAAACTAAATTTACAAAATTAACAATTAATTATTCCAAAGGGGTAATGCCGCCAGCGTCATGAGGACCCTGCCGCAGCCAGTAGCGTTAGACGGGGTTTTCGTTTTATGACTTTTTTTATTTGTAAATATAGATTTCTATAGTTATTTTTAGCATAGATTATGTAGGTTTTTAGGTTTAGTGTTTAATTATATGTTGTAAATAAGTATTGTGTTAAGGTGTTATATTTCTAATAAATACATAAGGCACAATTAATTGAAAATCAAAAAAATGCCTCCCTTGTTTCGTGCTGGCTCAAAAGTTCCCATTATGCTGGCCGCGTTGCCTCTTTAGACGGCAAAGGCAACCCTTTGAACCACCCTTGTATTGTAATAAATAAATGTTATATTAAGATTTTGCAATCGAAATCATTGTGAAGCACTTTACATTTAAATAACTGAGAAAATAAATCTTTTCAGCGGATGTTTGGTGCGTGGAATTCACTACAAAGGCCCTGCCCTGCCCCTGCCGACCCCTGGGTGACAAACTTCTTAGACAAAAGAGATGCCGAAAAAAAATTTTTTTTTGAAGCTCAAAGACTCGCCGTTTTGTTAGATACGCTGTGTTTAGGTTCGGAGTAAAGATACTTATTTGATCTTATTTGCTCCAATTTTTTTGAGAGGAACTTGAGGAACCACAGCCTACCCTTCAAAGGGCCGTATAGTGTTCGCGGGCCGCGGTTGGTGACCCCTGACATAGGGCTTCGTTTTTGCCATTTGACCAAGGAACCCGAAAAACAAAATAAAATAAAACACACCTAATAACTTTGTTAAAAAAATATATTTCATTTACATTTTATTAATTACGCTCTAAATTAGTGTATAGCATAAACCTTTGGTATACAAATTCACACAATAATTATTAAATTGTCTTTTTAGTTTAGTAGAAGGAATGAATAAATAGTTGTATATTAAAAATACTTTCAAAAGTTTTCATAAAAAATAGTAATTTCACAATATATTAAATAAAAAGCTTTGTACGTTAGCGATATATAAATATAAATCATATCATAGTCACAGATCGATAGATCACGAGTTACAATAGTTAATAATAATTGAAAATAAGGTACTTATATAATTAATCTACGTGTTATAGCAACTACAATAAATCTAATAACAGAGTTACGTTAAACTCTATTTTGAGATTAAGAAAAGTTTGCGTTACAAAAAAATACAAAGATTCTTTACTGACTGTACTTGCATTGTCATTCACTCTATTGGCATACCAGATTTAAACAAAAAAAAGAAACTGTACCTAAAGAAGTGCTACGAACTTCTAAAAATCACAATGTTAAGTTTCTGATATCTTATGTGCCGTCTCTATTTATTACTATAAAACGGACAGAGACGGCGTAATATATCTCCACATTAAAAATATCATAAACTTGATAAACTCGTGAAACAGGCCGTAAATCTCTTAGTTTAATCTCTCAGTTTAATGTTAAAATAATACAAATCAACAGATCAATTGAAATTAAATTAGTTAAATATTTTTAAACGCGTTGCGAACCTAGCGAGCTTTGCAAGACTATCTAAAATCGGCAATAATTCACAGATTTAATTAAACACCATTGTAAAACCAAGCACTTGTTAGGTATATAAATAATTCAATTTATTGATACGCCGTGGTCGGTTTGTTCCCCGTACACTGAATTCTATACATTTACAACAAATATTTTATAACATTATAACCGAACCGTACCAAATTTAAATTTATCGCTGACACATGCCTTTTTTGCGCTGCGGCGCGTGGCAATGGACTAGCGGCAATCAGCCACCAACAGCCAAAAAGGTTACAATTCAAAAAGACCTTTGTCATTCATAATCGTTAAAAGCGCTATCATCAAATTGACAAATCAGAACTTCCTTTCGGTGTCATTGATATTCTCATGATATCTTGCCGATGATCTGCTCCCATGTCTTGATTTTCTTGAGAGCTTCTCTAGCAGCGGATGCCATGAGGCCTTCTGAAGATTGAGATGGCTCGAAGCCTAGGATGAGGGCTGCGTCTGAGAGGTAGCCTACGATCTGAAAAGAGAACGAACTATTAAAAAAAAATGAAAATACTCACTTGAAATAAGAAAAAAAATACTTTCAATACAAGCTTTTTTGATGATTGTACTAGCAATGTCATCCTTCCTAACATTATGTAAAAAAAAACTAACTACTTAAAGTGGGCTGACTTGTAACTTGTAAGACAGGCCGGAGAAAAATTTGAAGACCCTAATACATGCAAATTGCAGAATAGTTTCAAAAAGCGTACATTTTCTAAGAAGATTTTTTCCAAAAAGTCAATCACAGTTTCCAAATAGGCATTAAAAAATTTGGAAATTTCACCAACTGACAGAGTTTTACCTCTTTCGAGTAGTATTTTAGTGATGTACATACATTCATACATACATAAATTACGTTTTTATCCCTCACGGGATACACAGAGCCTAAGATATCAAGTCCTAAAGGCCACGCTTAGCATGATTGTGGGCGCAGGTGGAAAGGGGAATCATAATAGTGATGGGTTGCTAGCCGCATTGTCTATAACATGATTCCCATTTTCGTCCATTCCCTCGATGGACTTTTACCATCTGCGCGGGAAGAGAAGCAACTGGTACATTCTATGTTTTTCCTTTGCTCCCAGACCAGCATGGAAGAGATGTGATTTTTCAAAATCGCTCCCGTGTTTATTGTGTCTATGTTCGTAATCGCATACCTCTTTCAGCCGCATGCGCAACTCGTCCCTGCTGATAGCTTTGGCCTCAAATTTGCGCGTCGTAAGGATCATCAGAGGCGCGTGAAGTTCATACAGAGTCACACCTGAACAAATAACATTATTTAAGATGTGCGTAGTGAGACATACATACACATATCACGTCTTTATCCCTTACGGGGTAGACAGAGCCTAAGGTAACAGGTACCTACAGGCCACAATTAGCAAGATTGAGGGTGTATAGGTGGAAAATGGAATCAAAATAGTGATAGGATAGCCTCATCGCCTATAACACGATTCCTATAAGTTTTTAATTTTTTTCCCAGCAGTTAGTATTTTGAAGAAAAGTGGAAGAGAGGACGGCCGGAACATTCATAGACTATGTGAAAGAGAAAATAGAAGTCGTGTCGTATCAAGATGTCACAAAAAAGGCCATGAAAAGGACCGTTTTTTTTTTAATATGAATAGGAAGGCAAACGAGCAAGTGGGTCCCCTGATGGTAAGTGATCACCACTGCCCATAGACACCCGCAACCCCAGAGGAATTGCAGATGCGTTGCCAACCTAGAGGATTAAGATGAAATGCCTCTTGTGCCCGTAATTTCCCCGGCTGTCTTACTCTCCACACCGGAACACAGCAATGCAAGCACTGCTACTTAGCGGCAGGATTAGCGAGTAAGATGGCGGTAACGATCCGGACGGACCTTGCACAAGGCCCTACTACCCGCTGTTGACTTGAAGACTTTCTTATTATTACAGAAAGCCATACCTCTCAGCCTGGAGTATCCTGGTTCGATGACGTCAAAAGCGGTCATCAGCTCACGGCAAATCTCGACCTTTCTCAGCAGCTCTCTCTCCGGCATCTCGTGTATGAGGTAGTGCGCGGCCTTCCCGTACAGCTGGGAGAGGGAGTGCTGCGCGGACAGCCGCAGGTAGTGCCCGCTGTGGACCACGTTGCGGTACTTGTGGAGGAAGGACTCGAAGCCAGGGACGTCGTTGGCGTCTATCTGCTCGAACTCGTCAGTGAGCCTGTAACGATTATTAGTTTTCTCAAAAATGTCCGTTAAAGTCGTCATTGTTAACTACATATCAGAAGGAAGTTAATTGTTGCCGGTCAGTCCAAAATTAAAAAAATAAAATACTGTAACGCTAAACCTCCAGTAATGTTGCATACAAATTCCATTACTGTTTAGTGATTGACTTTTTAAAAATGCAAATCACCATTATAAAAAATTAAGGCACAAGACTTAAGACACCAAATTTAAAAAAAAAGGTAGTACGACAACGTGTTCATCTGTGTCTGAAATAGCTTTAGATGTTTTGGGTAGAAAAATACTCTCTTCAAATGCCATTGATAGAATAAGGCGGCAAAGCAAAACAATTTTCACTATTTTATTTTCATTTATTTTTGTTGTTGTTATATTTTCGATTTTTGAGAAAAGCACTATACTTGCCTCGGCCAGAATAGCATTGCTGGCTTCATATTATTAAACGGACTCGCAAGCTCGTCCGTTCAAACCAATACTCAGCCAGCAATTGCCTACTTCCTGGCCTAGACAGTAATGTACTATTATTTGTAGAACAAAATTTATCTAGATCTAAAGTTCATGCATCCAAAAGGGTTCTTTTACACTTTACTTTTATGAGATTCATCAGATGTTAAGTGATTTGGTTCACCTATAGGAACTGCTGGTATTCCCAGCTTTAAATGCAAATGGGTGTAGGAAGTTTACAGCGGCTGTTCTGCGATCTGTGACCACGGGCATGATAGGTATAGCTGCACCCATTGCCAATACAGCGAGCGCTAGGGAGCCCCATGATTAAGGGGCGCGAAGGGAAGCACCCCATCCAACAACTTTTTCTTATTTTTTTTTTTTTTTATCTGCCATCAGTCGCAAGACACTTAGGCCGGGAGATAGTGACACAAATTGAGGAGGAGGTGGACCATTGATCAACTCTCACATCCTTAAAATCTAACACTTTGGGGCAGCGGAAGGCATTCGTATATTTTCAACATGAAACTACCGTGAGACTCAATCATAATTACAAAAACGATGATGACGATGAAAACGAGGGTAGTTGTGCGCCACTGTCTGCTGCGCCGAGTAGCCACGCGAGCAGAGCACTGGCGCTGAAGAACTACGAACTAGTCCGAAACAAGTCGAGTAACGACTTTTATACGCGAGTTATCAATGTGTGTAATTACATTGGTATATGGCAAGTTTGAGGACACAAACCTCTTCAACAGCAGCTGAACCGCAGCCGCGGGCATGCTGTAGCTGCACCCGTTGTCAATGCAGCGCCAGGGGGCGTCGGGCTCGAGGGGCGCGGAGGACAGCACGCGGCCGGAGCACTTCGGGCAACGGAACGCGCTCGCGTACGTGCCCAGCTCGGACGGGTCGGCGCAGCGGCGGCACACGCAGTCGAAGAACTTGCTGTGCTTGATGTGCTCGCGTCGCTTCAGGGTGCCCTGATGAAGGAGTGATCTCGATTGGAAGAGGCAAATGCATGTCTCCACCCACTACACTGTACAGTCGCGAACTGCGGTGGTCCGCCACCTGCCATTGTTTGCAATTTAGCCGTGTAATCAATGACCGATGTGGTGCGGCGAAGTTTACCTTTAAATCCCGGTTCGCGACTGTACCAGTTCATAGTAGTGGTGGGCGTTGTATGAACGAACCGTTTACATAAACTGTTTTTCGTACGTGAACGATTCAACTAGTTTATAGTTCGGAGATAAACTAGTTTATTCGTCGACTGGTTACGAGTCGCGAGTCGAATCCGTTGCGTCGCGTCGTGTCGCGAGCGTCTGGCCGATACCGACCGAGTGAACCCGAACATTGCCGACGCGAGCGAGTCAAATTGGTAAACGAGACATTCGTTCGTTCACGTTCACTACTCGTTTATGTGATGAAGTAGTCTTTTCGACGACGACGTAAACTAGTCGAAAATTAGACTGTTTTTTAAACTAGTTTATCGTCGACGGTAAACGGTCTCGTTCCGTCGACTGTAAAATCGTCGACGACCCACCACTAGTTTCATAGCTCGACCGTAACAGCCAGCCAGCCAACTATTTGTAACGTACAAGCCCTACCTAAAACGGGTGGGTAAACCGTAAGCCCTAACGTTTAACTTATAGAAATTCATACAATCTTATTTTCATGAGGTTGGATGTCAGAGGCGTCTCTAGCCCTTGTGGCGCCCGTGTGCAACCAGTACCCTGGCTCCCTCTAATCTAGTAGGCGCGGGGTCAAAATGGAATACTAACAGTTATATTTTCAAACAGAAATTCGGATGCAAATGGTGCAATTTTAAATGATGTCGGGAAGCAAAAAGTTTTTTTAGTAAAGAAGGTGTTATAAGAATAAAACACACGGCCATAACACGAGCGCAGGGTCCTTGAGAGCGCCGCGAGCGACGCATCTTTGGAGGTGTCGCATTAGAGGGCGCTCGGCGCCCCCTTGGACCCGGCGCCCGTGTGCGCCGCACACCATAGGTAAAGACGGCCTCTGTTGGATGTAGCTATCTATCACGGCAACCGTGTACAACACGGTGAGTGAATTGTGCAAGTTACCTGTAACGTGTAGGCGTAGCAGAGCGTCAGCAGGTCCCCCTGCGCGTGCGGCACGGCGGCGCGCACGGTGAGCGGGCGCGCGGCGCGCAGCTCGGCGTCCGTGTGCGTGGTGCTGGGCGTGCAGGCGTGCGCCAGCAGGCTCGCGCCGCCGTACAGCGCGCGCGCCGTCGCCACGCCGCCGCCCACCTCGAACGCGTTCACCTGGGGAGACCAGTCGGGATGAGGCTCGGGCGCTACGGCTCCTTCTGATGCTGACGAACTTTTTAACCTTGTCCCGGCTGCCAAGTTACGTAATGGCACTTCTCGACGGAAAGGTAGCTATCATCGATACCCCCTCGAGTCGATGAATGGCGCTCCGCCACTGTGCGGTTTAAGCGGTGTTCTTGCCCCGTACGTGTATGATTTGGATTTGAGTGGCGGCTGAGGTTTTCCCGACTTGCTATATAACACGGGGGTATTTGGAAGGGGAATGTACCGCTTTTTGCAAGGCCGGCAACACATCAGCAGCAGTCAACTCCACTAAAATCTTTATTGAAAACTATAGCCGCTGTATGAAAATTCGAGGGCCAGATACCCACTTACAGTGCTTCTAGTTCTTTGATGTATTTGGCAGTTACCGTGTTCTAAATGAACACGAATGAAAAATAATGTTGTTAAGATCGAGAGCAAGTGCAACAACTGCATCGAACACCACTCTGTGCAAGCTACTCGCTCTCACCCCCCATAATGTACACAACACAACTGTCAGTAACTGTCAGAACCTGGCACCACTGTACCTATCTCATTTCTACGAGATCCCAAAACCATAACATTCAAAGTCATCCTCGCCTCCAATATCCCGCATACGGTGTGCACTTCTTCGTCTTCGAACTTCATCCCCCACCCGCGCAGCCGCTTCAGCACGTGCAGCTCGTTGCTGGGCCAGATGTCTTCACGTGCTCGCCGGAGCGCATTGTGGGATTCCATGGTGGACAGCGTTGCCCACTTCTGCGGGTCCTCGGTCTTTAAGAGCAGGCATCTGGATCAAAGTATTTGGGTCTATATCGGATGGTTAAATAATTGTTTGAGTGTTTGATCGACTGAATTTATATTGAAACCATCTATTTTTAAGGATAATCCTAAACATACTGCCATGCTGGTCTGGGAGCAAAAAAAAATGGAATTTCCAATTGCTTCTCTTCCCATATAGATGGTAAAAACCCATCGAGGGAATGTGTGAAAATTATATGAGTCATGTTATAGGAACTGCACCTATACGCCCACAGTCATGCTAAACGGGGCCCTGTTACCTTAGGCTTGGTTTTACATGAGATCTGGATATAATTTTGACAGTGCGAGCTTCCATTGGCAACATCTATAATATAAAAATGAATCGCAAAATGTGTTGCTAAGCGCAAATCTCGAGAGCAGCTGAACCGATTCCGCTAATTCTTTTTTTAGGATGTTCCTTGAAGTATGGGGATGGTTCTTACGGAGAGAAAAATTTAAAAAGTGAAAAAATAAATAAACCATCGACTGTTAGGCGGTACGAAGTTCGCGGGGTCAGCTAGTTTTCCATAAAAATGTTTCTGATGCATTAGGCATCGTTCCCCAGATCAACCACCACCATCCACTATCGTGAGAGTTTACCGAAGCTTACCTGAGCGGCATGAGCGCGTGGTAGGACTCCTTCAGCTCCTCAAGGTCCCCATAGTCCGGCGGGCAGGCCTTCAGCGCCGCACACTCGTAGTCCGAGTGGCCCGTGTACCGCCCGCGACCCATGCAAGACTTGCTGCACAGCGGCCACTTGCAGCCGTCGCATCTGAAGAAGCAACGTTGCTATGGTTACTCAATAGTGTGAGAATACCCTGCAATTTGTCTAATACTTTTTGCCAAGCTACCACGATTGCGGTACGATGGGTAGAGCAATGTTAAGAATGACGTTAGACTTGGGTTAGCGGATTTTATCTAGCTAATAAAAAGTAGCAAGTAGTAAGCAATTCGTTGTAGGTACAAAATAACAACCTAACCTAAAAATTTCATTTTAGACACAAGCTTTTTTGCTGACTGTATTTTTTGTTGACCGTAATTAATTGCATTGCTATCCATCCTACATATGCGAACCAAATTTCAATGTTTGTTTGTTTGCATTGAATAGGCTCCGAAACTACTGAACCGATTTCAAAAATTCTTTTGCCGTTAGAAAACTACATTATCACTGAGTGACATAGGCTATTTTTTACCGCGGGAAAATACCTTTTCCTACGGGAAAATTAATTTATCGCGGGCAAAGCTGCGGACGGAAGGCTAGTGTTTTATATTTTGTATTAATATTGTTTTATTACTTTTTATATGAATATTGTAGGTACCTAGCTTAAGATAAAAATAAATATACAGATAATAATAATAAAAATGTCAGCTAAAACCTGAACTGAGTCGGAATAGAATCGCATTAAGACGTGGTAAGACCCTGTACTGACTTGTAGAGCGCGGCGGGGGACAGCTCGCGGTAGCAGCCGAGGCAGACCACGCCGCAGCCCGCGCACGGCCCCACCGCCAGCGCCGGCGCCTCCAGCACCACCTCGCCCGCCCGCAGCGCGCGCCTGTACTGACTTGTAGAGCGCGGCGGGGGACAGCTCGCGGTAGCAGCCGAGGCAGACCACGCCGCAGCCCGCGCACGGCCCCACCGCCAGCGCCGGCGCCTCCAGCACCACCTCGCCCGCCCGCAGCGCGCGCCTGTACTGACTTGTAGAGCGCGGCGGGGGACAGCTCGCGGTAGCAGCCGAGGCAGACCACGCCGCAGCCCGCGCACGGCCCCACCGCCAGCGCCGGCGCCTCCAGCACCACCTCGCCCGCCCGCAGCGCGCGCCTGTACTGACTTGTAGAGCGCGGCGGGGGACAGCTCGCGGTAGCAGCCGAGGCAGACCACGCCGCAGCCCGCGCACGGCCCCACCGCCAGCGCCGGCGCCTCCAGCACCACCTCGCCCGCCCGCAGCGCGCGCCTGTACTGACTTGTAGAGCGCGGCGGGGGACAGCTCGCGGTAGCAGCCGAGGCAGACCACGCCGCAGCCCGCGCACGGCCCCACCGCCAGCGCCGGCGCCTCCAGCACCACCTCGCCCGCCCGCAGCGCGCGCCTGTACTGACTTGTAGAGCGCGGCGGGGGACAGCTCGCGGTAGCAGCCGAGGCAGACCACGCCGCAGCCCGCGCACGGCCCCACCGCCAGCGCCGGCGCCTCCAGCACCACCTCGCCCGCCCGCAGCGCGCGCCTGTACTGACTTGTAGAGCGCGGCGGGGGACAGCTCGCGGTAGCAGCCGAGGCAGACCACGCCGCAGCCCGCGCACGGCCCCACCGCCAGCGCCGGCGCCTCCAGCACCACCTCGCCCGCCCGCAGCGCGCGCCTGTACTGACTTGTAGAGCGCGGCGGGGGACAGCTCGCGGTAGCAGCCGAGGCAGACCACGCCGCAGCCCGCGCACGGCCCCACCGCCAGCGCCGGCGCCTCCAGCACCACCTCGCCCGCCCGCAGCGCGCGCCTGTACTGACTTGTAGAGCGCGGCGGGGGACAGCTCGCGGTAGCAGCCGAGGCAGACCACGCCGCAGCCCGCGCACGGCCCCACCGCCAGCGCCGGCGCCTCCAGCACCACCTCGCCCGCCCGCAGCGCGCGCCTGTACTGACTTGTAGAGCGCGGCGGGGGACAGCTCGCGGTAGCAGCCGAGGCAGACCACGCCGCAGCCCGCGCACGGCCCCACCGCCAGCGCCGGCGCCTCCAGCACCACCTCGCCCGCCCGCAGCGCGCGCCTGTACTGACTTGTAGAGCGCGGCGGGGGACAGCTCGCGGTAGCAGCCGAGGCAGACCACGCCGCAGCCCGCGCACGGCCCCACCGCCAGCGCCGGCGCCTCCAGCACCACCTCGCCCGCCCGCAGCGCGCGCCTGTACTGACTTGTAGAGCGCGGCGGGGGACAGCTCGCGGTAGCAGCCGAGGCAGACCACGCCGCAGCCCGCGCACGGCCCCACCGCCAGCGCCGGCGCCTCCAGCACCACCTCGCCCGCCCGCAGCGCGCGCCTGTACTGACTTGTAGAGCGCGGCGGGGGACAGCTCGCGGTAGCAGCCGAGGCAGACCACGCCGCAGCCCGCGCACGGCCCCACCGCCAGCGCCGGCGCCTCCAGCACCACCTCGCCCGCCCGCAGCGCGCGCCTGTACTGACTTGTAGAGCGCGGCGGGGGACAGCTCGCGGTAGCAGCCGAGGCAGACCACGCCGCAGCCCGCGCACGGCCCCACCGCCAGCGCCGGCGCCTCCAGCACCACCTCGCCCGCCCGCAGCGCGCGCCTGTACTGACTTGTAGAGCGCGGCGGGGGACAGCTCGCGGTAGCAGCCGAGGCAGACCACGCCGCAGCCCGCGCACGGCCCCACCGCCAGCGCCGGCGCCTCCAGCACCACCTCGCCCGCCCGCAGCGCGCGCCTGTACTGACTTGTAGAGCGCGGCGGGGGACAGCTCGCGGTAGCAGCCGAGGCAGACCACGCCGCAGCCCGCGCACGGCCCCACCGCCAGCGCCGGCGCCTCCAGCACCACCTCGCCCGCCCGCAGCGCGCGCCTGTACTGACTTGTAGAGCGCGGCGGGGGACAGCTCGCGGTAGCAGCCGAGGCAGACCACGCCGCAGCCCGCGCACGGCCCCACCGCCAGCGCCGGCGCCTCCAGCACCACCTCGCCCGCCCGCAGCGCGCGCTTCGCCACCAGGTACCTGCAAGCACACACGAAACAACCCCTTAGCCCAGTGGTACCTAACCTTTTCAATGTCACTACCCCTGTGAACAAGTATGGGAATTGAGTTTACCCCTAGCTAATTTAAAATAATAAAACCACACAAATTCGAACGAAAATATGTTTATTATATAAGAAATTGCACGTTTAGGTAACTAGTAAGTAAAGTAAGAAAAGCCGCGCGCATGAGAGCGCCGTGCTACCGTTTACCGTACTATTATTTTGTTTATTGCTATTTTAATACTATTTCGTGCCATCCCGTGTTACCCCCCTAGAATCTCCGTTTTACCCCTGCGGGGGTAATTACCCCCAGGTTAGGAACCACTGCCTTAGCCACTCGCTTGCTTCTGGTAACTGTAGCTACCAACTTTGTGCACCTCTAAACTGCTTCTGGTAGAGACACTTAATAAAAAAATATGGGTCTATCAATTTTGCTATAGTGCTGGCTTTGAAGTGAAAGTTTTTAAAACATGTCGGCCAGGTAACGGTAATACATACATACTACATACACACTCGAAAGTCACGTCTTTATCCCTTACGGGGTAGACAGAGCCTAAGGTAACAAGACCTAAAGACCGCTTTAAGCATTATTGTGGGTTATTTTACTCTTGACGATTTCAATCTAAATTCTTCTAACTGGACAATGTACAATATGATGTAATTTTTATTGAATGAATAAATATCTAAATCTAAAACTAAATCTATGGATGGAAAGCGAAATCAAAACAGTGATGGGTTGCTAGCCACATCGCCTAAGTTGACGATCCTAAATTAACGATCTTTTTGTGAATTACTTAGGTTTGACATTTAAATGCATTTTTAAATGTAGTTTTAAAAGGATGACATATAATTCTTTCTATCTAATCTATCTAAGATTTTCGCCCATTCCCTCGATGGGTTTTAACCATCTGCACGGGAAAGAACATTCCACGTTTTTTCTTTGCTCTCAGACCAGCATGGAAGTAACGGTAATTGTACAGTAAAATACCCTTCTACCCCCCTCTCGGGCTTTTAGCCGACCGTTAATGATATTCCTCAAAATCTACCAGGTCAGTTGGAGTCATCTTGATGAATGGCGCTCCTACTGTGCGGGTTAAGCGTGTTTGCTCCGTACGCGTAAGATTTGGAATGGACTGACTGAGGCTGGCTGGTGCGAGAACATGGGTTCGAACCCACACCCTTCTCCTTGAGAGGCCATAGGTAAATTAAATCAAAATGAAAACTGTATCCATTGTTTCGTGAGTCACGGTTCTGGTTGAAAATCAGTGCTGCAGGTGTCTAACACCTCAGCGTAATGCTGTACCAGCGACCGTTTCACTTTTGCGAAGTCACACACAACGCTCATGATCTATTTTTTCTTGTCTTGATTATTTTCTATAAAATTGTGTATATTTTCTTTTATTTGTGTGTCTTGCAAAAAGGAATACCCAAATGTCTTCTTTCTTTCTTTCATTATTAAATTTTCAACTCTACTTGGCAAGGGTTTTCTTCTACTCCTACTCGTATTTCAAATTTGGCATAAATTTTGTCCACTTTCAAATGAGTGATGTGCTTTCGAAAATAGTTTTTCAGGCCGGTTTTTACAAATAAATAAATATCTTGGGACAAATTACACCAATTGACCCAGCCCCAAACTAAGCAAAGCTTGTACTATGGTACTAGGCAACGGATAAACATACTTATATAATGTAGATAAATACATACTTAAATACATACAACATCCATGACTCGGGCACAAGCATTCGTATTCATCATACAACTGTCTGCCCCTACCGGGATTCGAACCCAGGACCTCTAGCTTCATAGTCGGGGTCACTAACCACTAGGCTATCCGGTCGTCTACAAGCGCATGATGTACGGTTTCTCGCCCAGAGGGTCACTGCTTACCTGCCCATGATGTCCGAGTGCTTCACCACATAGCAGGGCTCGGGCTCCGGCTCGGGGGCCTCGGGCTCTTCCTCCGCCACTTCAGTCTCCGGCACATTCTCCTTGTTGCGCCCCTCGCGCCCCTCTCCCTTGCCACGCTTCTTTTGCTGGAAATAACAAGTTACTCAATAAGTGATTTCAAATCCAAAGGAATTTGAAAGTCCAACAAAATAACAAAGTTTTAAATCTTGAATCTCACTAAGCATATTAATAACATGCCGCAATGTTGAGCAGTTCCATTTTGTTCGGAAAAAAGCCGCTTTCAAAGCGTTCACATTAATCGCCAAACAATCCATTTTTGCGATAATTTCACAAAGGAGATTACTTATAACAGGTAAAATGAAATAAATTATAATTTATGTCACGAAGCCGAAACCAGTGAAAAGTGAATGTCACTGGACCTCACGCGACACTAGCGCCTCTAGTGGCCAATTCACACGCGATAGCCCCCATTCAATCGAAGTAAGCAGTAAGTACATATACGCATAAGTACCTAGGTTATAAAGCCGTAATACCAACTATGAAAGTACAAAAGTGATGCTCTGGTGAATTTAGCTGAAGAATCTTCGATCTTCGCTGAGGTCAAGAAAAGAAATCCAAAGCAACATCTATTAAAATAACTCTTGCAGTTGTAAAAACACTCGTAAAAAGTTCGCAAACTCATTTCGTTTGAAGTCAAACAACGAAATTAAACCAGAGAAATATGATTAAATCAAAACGAAAAAACATTCCGCATTACTAAAATAATCTCAATCTGATTGTCAGTCTCAATAAACTGAATTTTAAATTAAGCGGCACGTTCTCGCGTGGCATCGGCGCTGAGAGACATATTGTTTCCGGGGACGGACTTACCCTGAAAAAGCGACGGAACATCGCTGGAGCGGAGACCCGCGAAGCGGCAACGGAAAAATTCAAGAGACACGTCTCCGACATGTACAGAAAATGTTGCTGGCGGGCGAGGTGACGTGCTACTGTTATGAATGAGTTGATCGGGTAGGCGTTGTCTAGGTGTATTCTGGGCGCCACTTGACCGGCGTGCCAATAGGAGTAAAAATCCGTTTCATAACCCCGCGCGCGATTTATTGGCACGAGATGGGATAGGTTAAGGTTCGCACTTCGGCCGATAGCGATACTATAACGCTGTTTTCGCGGGAAGAAGCTGCTGTGACGGCATATTTTGCAACGTGTATTTTATTTTACTTTAGTTTTTTGTTGACTGAACTTGCATTGTCATCCCGTACCTTGCATTGCCACATTTGAAGTCATTCCGGCCAATAAGTGGGTAAAATTTTACTTGTAAAGAGGAGTAAAGCTATAAAAAGTCATTTGATTTTAAGATCTGCGGTTCGTTTTTGGATCAGTCCGAGGGGAAGAGCAGTGCTTTCTCCGGTGCACCCTGGGCATCGGTTAATGATTTCCTGGCAGATTCTGAGGGATATCATTATCCGGAGCCCGACAGGAGGGGGTCTTTTGACCGTGTTCTACCGTACAACGTTGCCGACATTTTTGTCACACGATTTTTGAATACTGTGTTTATTACTTTGACATTGGCGAAATCATCGCATCGATCGATATATATATATGGACGTGTGGATGTGGGTCTCTCATCCCTTGTGATTAACAGATAAACTGTGTGAATTAGCTAAACTAATATGTGAGGGGACTAGGTTTAATTTTCGTAGCTTTTCTCAACATAGTTTTGTTATTGCTTTATTTTTCCTCACACATAGCTTAGCTACCAATGCTACCACACATTTCTGGTGGATATTCAGCCCGAAGGGCGTATCGGCTCGATGGATCCTCTTAAATGAATGTGATGTGTTTTGTAACTTGTGTGTATATGTATATATTTATATATTACTAGCTGTTGCCCGCGACTTCGTCTGCGCAAAATTCGCTTATCGCTATCCCGCGGGAACTATGCAATTTTCCGGGACAGAAACTATCCTATGCCCTTCCTCGGGACTCAAACTATCTATACATACATATAGGTACCAAATTTCAACTAAATCGGTCGAACGGTTTAAGCGTGAAAAGGTAACAGACAGACAGATAGAGTTACTTTCACATTTATAATATTAGTAGGGATGTAGTATATTTTATTTATAGTGTATTTTAAATTATCGTATTTATCTATTATGTGCAGTTTATTATTATATCTCACATTATTTAAAATTTAGACATTTAGGATTATTTTAGGTTCCGATCGGTTCTTTTACTTTTTCTGTGTCTACTCTTGCTTAATACTTATGTCCTGTCAATCGTTCAAAGGTTAACTTGAAGAGCTCCCTTTTAGGGATAACTTCACCTTTGTGCATGTGTGTTGACCAGTATTCATCTTTTTCTTGTGTTTTATCTATACTACTACTATTTGTTTGTTTGCATTGAATAGGCTCCGAAACTACTGGACCGATTTCAAAAATTCTTTTGCCGTTAGAAAGCTACATTATCACTGAGTGATATAGGCTACTTTTTACCGCGGGAAAATACCTTTTCCTACGGGAAAATTGATTTATCGCTGGCGAAGCTGCGGACGGAAGGCTAGTGTACAATAAAGAGTTATACATACATACAATAACATTTACATTACGAAGCAGACTTCTTCCATCAGCCTGGTCAGCATCGGAACGCAGCACGTTACATCTCATTCCACGCAATTTCGTATTATAAATAATGCGGAACCATTAGGTGTTTCTGCTGAGCGCCGTAAGTCAATGTCCTGGGTCGGCTGCAAATGGCCAGCCATTATTTATAGCCGTTACCCTTCGCACTTGAAAAATACCGCGCTAATGGACCATTTGGTAATCCCGATTTGAAGATCAAGGACTGCTGCGGGGTCTTGGTGGACTTGGAGTGTACAAGGTATGCTAAGGCCCCTGGTGCCTTACCGTCACGTTTCATCTTAATGCGATTCTTCTTTTTTTTTTAAGATGGCCCGATCGATGCGATGATTTCGCCAATGTCAAAGTAATAGGTAGGTACAGCAGGTGAAGCTAGAGGTCCTGGGTTCGAATCCCGGTAGGGGCAGACAGTTGTATGATGAATACGAATGTTTGTGCCCGAGTCATGGATGTTGTATGTATTTAAGTATGTATTTACTTACATTATATAAGTATGTTTATCCGTTGCCTGGTACCCATAGTACAAGCTTTGCTTAGTTTGGGGCTGGGTCAATTGGTGTAATTTGTCCCAAGATATTTATTATTATTTATTATTTATTATTATTTATTATTCAAAAATCTTGTGACAAAAATGTCGGCAACGTTGTACGGTAGAACACGGTCAAAAGACCCCCTGTCGGGCTCTTAGCCAACGGATAGTGATATCCCTCAGAATCTGCCAGGAAATCATTAACCGATGGCCAGGGTGCACTAGACCAAGCACTGCTCTTCCCCTCGGACGGACCAAAAACGAACGACGTCATGGTAACCACTCTGATCTGATGGTGACAGCCTTAATTAGAATTCGATTAATATTTACATACACATAGACAAATCACGTCCTTATCCCTTACGGGGTAGACAGAGCCCAAACCTTAAAGCCATGTTTAACACGATTATGCCGATTATGGTCGTATAGGTGGAAAGAGGAATCAAAATAGTAATGGGTTGCTAGCCGCATCGGCTATAACATGATTCCTAAGATTTTCGCCCATTTCCTAAATGGGCTTTTATCATCTGCGCGGGAGGAGAAGCAACTGGTACACTCTAGTTTTTTTTTTACTCCCAGACCAGCATGGAAGAAACTCATACTCCTATGGAATAAACCCTCTTGAATATCGGTCAAAACAAGCTCACGTTAATATAGCCCCTAAACTCAGTGGCGTAACTATAACGTCTGAGGCCCGTGGCAAATCCGTCAGATTCTCCTTCCTCAATATAAAGAAGTGCATCAGCGTCCCTTCTGTGCTCTAAACCTACTCAGTTCGGGGTCCCTGGCATTTTGGCACCCCTGCCACCCTATAGTTACGTCACTGCCTAAACCCTTGACTGATGAATGTGTGTGAGAGAGAGAGAGAAGGGAAAGAGGTATGTGAGGACTGTAAGAAGTGGAACAAAGTAGTCTCTACCTACGTACGTGGGTATGTATGAATATGTAAATAATCATTCATCATTGCCAAATAGCGTGCATGCTTGTGTCCTTCAGAGCAAACGCTGATTTCCCATAGCAACTGCGAAACATGAACCACTTCAGAACAATGTAAACAATGACATGCGACGTTTTATTTCCGACCCATTAATGATTATTATTCTTGGCAGTGCTAAACGGTTTTAAAATACGCGTTACTACCATTGTTTGGTTTCTTGGAGCCGGTTCAAGCTTTACACGGTTACTCTATATTACCTATACTACCTATAGCTCACGAGTAACGCGCGATGAGCCCTCAATTTACTACACTCGTATCATGATGAGCAAGATCATTAAGAGGGGATCTAACGGTGTTTGATGCAGTCGATGGTCTTGACACCCGATTTTTTTAAAGCGGTTCATACGAAAATACCATTTAACATCACTACATAGTCACTTCACTACATAGTATAAAATAAAGTCGCTTTCTCTGTCCCTATGTCTCTATGTATGCTTATATCTTCCAAACTACACAACGGATTTTGATGCGGTTTTTTTTAAAAGATAGAGTGATTCAAGAGGAAGGTTTATATGTGTAACACATGTACTAGCGACCCGCCCCAGCTTCGCACGGTATATTATGCATGATAATATACCGTGCGAAGCTGGGGCGGGTCGCTAGTACTGTATATATATAATTTTATGTATATTTCATAATTTTGTTTTTTTTTTCTCTTCGACATTGGAGATATCTCCAATTAATTTGACGGTGGAGGCGTGAACCTCTGCTAAACTCAAAATTATTTTTGTTTTCTTTTTTCTTTCTTCTTTTGCGGAACTGCTTTGTTTTAGGTACTTTGACTAGTATAGCGACTTTACACATCTCTACTCTACTATAGACTAATATAATTGAAAGCTCGGGACCTTGTACATCCCTTTTATAAATGTATTTAATTAAGTAGAATTTAAGTATCGTAGTAGCTTAATGTATTTCATTTTGAAAAAATGACTCGGTCAAGTTTCTTGCGGCGCATTCTTCTTGGCAATGATGGTCTTTTCGAAAGCGCTGGTAGTTTCAAAAAGGACATGTTTGAGAGCCCTTGGCGGCCATTTGCAAAAATATTGTGTCTGTGTCGCATCGTCCCAAATGTCCACGGCACATTCGACAGACTGGATGATCCAGCAGATTTTTCGAACACTTATTTATACCCTGAATTGAATCACCACGGCCGTACCCTCTTAAGGAAGAGCTTACCTCGTGTTTTCATAACACGAGATTGTTAGAATCAGATATCTAAATCATATTTAGTTCCTGAAATCATGGCCCAGTAAGAACGTACTCATCCAAAAGCGTCAGGCGTGATTCAGTGATTTTCGCGCGAACAGTGAATAGAGTTCGATCCGGGATTCTAAGATTTTGGAATGTTTGTTTAACTTTGTTTACATAATTAATTAGAATTAATCAATGACTTCGCTTTTCATATACTTGGCACCTTGAACGTTTTTCTCATAATTATGCTTGTCCGAAATGATCATGTCTAATGCCCACACACGAACACAATAACAAACTTGTTTAAGGCAGCCGGGCAAATGTGGAACTAAATTTTCCTCGTACTTTATTTAAATCTAGAGATAGACACTAGCGCCGCCGCACTGATTCAAATAAGTTTGCATTACCAAAATAAAAAAAGAATCTAGTCGTCGACAAGTGATGTACAACATCAATCCGGGTTTATGATCGTGTATAAAGGAGGTTTTTATGTTTCTCTCATAAAAATGTTTAGCGGGAAGTTCAGCGATTGATTTAGAAGTCAGTTGAGAAATGTTTATACGTTTAATAAAGCTTCTGTACCAACACTTAAGGTCCTATGTGCTCTTCAAGAAAGTAAAATTGGACCCTGTGGCTTTAAAAACAAGCGGCTTAATTCTATGTTTAAAATGAGCCATATCACTTTGTTACAGAAAGGAGGTAGTCGCTAATGCTGTAGCTTTGAAGTGCTACCGTGGTTTCATTTATTACGCGATTATCACGAGCTTAAAGCTTTTGTCCCTTTCTCACTCGCTTGAAAGGAAGAGATGAGGGTAAGGATGCCTCTATTTGTTGCCGGAAAGAACGATTGATCCGTTACGGCCCTGTCACTAGGCAAGACCTAAGTATAATCACGAGTAAAAATAGCAGGCATTTGCCATACAACTTTGTGTGAAAAACTTTCCTTTATTTTTGGACTTCTTCGTCATGTTTAGTACTAGTTTATGCCCCTAGCTTTAATGAACAAAAAAAACCGCTTTCAAAGCGTTCACATTCATCGCCAAATAATCCATATTTGCGATAATTTCACGAAGATCACTTTTCAACAGGTAAATGAAAGAAATTATAATTTACTAGCTTCTGCCCGCGACTTCGTCTGCGTAGAATTATACACATAAACCTTCCTCTTGAATCACTCTATCTATGAAAAAAAACCGCATCAAAATCCGTTGTGCAGTTTTGAAGATATAAGCATACATATAGGGACATAGGGACATAGGGACAAAGTGACAGAGAAAGCGACTTTATTTTATACTAGCTTCTGCCCGTGACTTCGTTTGCTTAGAATTATACATAAAAACCTTCCTCTTGAATCACTATCTATTAAAAAAAACCGCATCAAAATCCGTTGTGCAGTTTTGAAGATATAAGCACACATTAGGGACATAGGGACAGAGAAAGCGACTTTATTTTATACTATGTAGTGATTATGTAGTGATGTCACGAAGCCAAAACCAGTGAAAAGTGACCTCACGCGACACTAGCGCCTCTAGTGGCAAATTTACACGCGACAGCCCCCATTATGAAGCATAGAGTTATGAGTCCCGCAGTCACAGATGACACAATTTCCTCGTGCACACGTGACACCCGCTATATTGTCTCGCTAAAGGTTAACTGCTCTCGTTGATATGTGGTGCCACTCATCATGGAGCAAACGGCCGGCTATTTTGAAGTGTCGCATAGTTTAGTCTGTGTGTTCCATTGCCTTTCTAAATGTCAGTGAAAATTAGAACACATAGAAAAATCCGAAAAGTAAAGCTATGGCCGGGATCCTCGTCATTCCGTGACGCGTGCTATATACCCCTACACCACTCATAGCAGGTGGGTAGTCTCCGAATTTTTCTACCTGTTACTAGATGTCACATGACCTTTGTTACTATGCGAATTTTTGTCGCTAATCGTCATCTGTTCTGTTTCAATTATTTGTCTGTACGACACATCCACTGCTCACCAGGGGCGAGAGAAGGCGCTGTTTTTCAAATGATAGGTGGGTACTATCAAATGAATCTAGAATTTTTATTTATTTTCCATTTTTCCTTTTTTTTGCTCTTTAGCGGTGCGCACATGATGAGAGGTTGGGGGAAAAGGTTACGGCTACAACTTTATGATCACAATGGCTAAAAAGCAGCGCCACTAACAGTGCGAAGATTCAAACTTCGGCGGCGGTTAGAAGATTTAAAACTTCGACAGCTGTCGGCGCGTCGAACTGTTCTATTATAAAACTAGCGACCCACCCCGGCTTCGCACGGTATATTATGCATGTATTATACATAGAAACCTTCCTCTTGAATCACTCTATCCATTAAAAAAACCGCATCAAAATCCGTTGTGTAGTTTTGAAGATATAAGCATACATAGGGACATAGGGATATAGCGACATAGGGACAGAGAAAGCGACTTTATTTTATACTATGTAGTGAAGTGATTGTACATACTTACTTCAGGAAATAAACCTCTCAAGTTTATTAACATTTTCATTGAAGAAGAACCATACATATGTAGGTATATAAGTAAGAGACAAGCTTTTGTTTTGTGTTGTCAAAGAAAAAACATAGAATGTACCCGTTGCTTCTCTTTCCGCGCAGATGGTAAAAGCCCATCGAGGGATTGGGTGAAAATCTTAGGGATCATGTTATATAGGCGATGTGGCTAGCAACCCATCACTGTTTTGATTCCCCTTTCCATCACGCCCACGATCATGCTAAACGTGGTCTTTAGGTCTTGTCACCTTAGGCTCTGTCTACCCCGTAAGGGATAAAGACGTGATTTATGTATGTATGTATGTAAGCTTTTGTTTTTATTTGTACAGCAGCTCGTCCTGTTACCATGACACATTAATCAACCCGCTTGGCAGCGCGCGCGCATGCTTAGCGCGGGAGACGCGACGTGTTAAATAAATGGCAACAAAGTATTATTCGCGTAGTTATGAGCATTACAATCATAGACTATAGGCCCACGAACAAAAAATGTGGGTCATATGAACCACCAGGTGACGTATATAGGACGATATAAGAGCATAAAATAATAAGATTCAGCACTATGCCGTCACTTGTAAGCTGTCCAACTGGGTGCTGGTGAGAATTCAAAAGTGCAGGTAGAGTGCGTACATTTTGGTCATATGGTTTTGTACGGCATTTTTACCATCGATAGATCCATGAAAAATAATAAGAAAGCGCGAAGTGCCGTAAAAAAATGGTGCGCCACAAAGTCGATATTTTCTTTTAAATTCTCACCAGCACCCAGTTGGACAGCTTACAAGTGACGGCATAGTGCTGAATCTTATTATTTTATGCTCTTATATCGTCCTATATACGTCACCTGGTGGTTCATATGACCCACATTTTTTGTACGTGGGCCTGTAGTCTATCATACACGCAGGAATGGATGAAAATCATTAGGTTCCCGCCGTTTTTCTTAAGTTTTTTTTATGTCACCTGTCACAGTAAGCTATTTGAGACAATGATAAAAACGTTAGACTCGAACAAAACGCGCACTCCTCGGGCATCGATTTGGCTGTATGACATTGTTGTTCATTATTCCATAGTCTCTTTGACTTTTTAAAAAGTAAAAAACAAATGAAAAACAGTCCAGCAAGCCGATTTATAGTCAGTAGATCGCGCCTACAATGTAATTCGGCCGTGAACAAGGCCCTTCGTGTTGTTACTTAGAATACAATAACGACATTTACATGTTTGAGAAAATAAATATGTATATCTGACGGCGACTATACTGTACTAATCTGTTATGAAATCTGTATGAAACGTTCCAAATCCTCTACGCCTCACGCAGCCCTTGAGATCGATTCAGATAACATCTATTTCAGCCTGTAACCATTGCAAACTCGTATCCTACCCTCCCTTTAAACTTTAATTTAAACCTTAGCTCAAAGAACTAAAGTGTTTCTTGCTGTAACGCGGTCAGGTTAGTTACGAGGTCGCGATAGGAATTCGGAGTTGGCAGCGTCAGTTGGCAGTGCATTCTGCAAGCTGCACTTTACGTCAATAACAGTTTTTTTGGCGTTTATTTATAACATTGAAATCATGTTTTGACAGCGATGCAAGCGGTTTTATATTTCGAGATTGTGTGCCGGTGGCATCGTAACTCCCAAACGGATGGACCGATTTATGCCAAAAATAAACACATACATAATTCACGTCTTTATCCCTCACAGGGTAGACAGAGCCCAAGGACCTAAAGGCCACGTTTAGCATGATTGTGGGCCAGCCGCATCGCCTATAACTTGATTCCTAAGATTTTCGCCCGCCCTCGATGGGCTTTTCCATCTGCGCGGGGAGAGAAACAAATCTACATTTTAAATTTTTTCTTTACTCCCAGACCAGCGTAGAAGAAAAAAAACCTTATGCATTTGGGAAAAGAGCTACTCTTCAAACTGCTAGTCCGATTTTTACCCAACTATGAATCCATCGCAAGGATATGATAATGGCTTTCGATTGATAAAACTGCATCTATTTTTTCATGGCATAAGATTGTTTTTTGTAATCTACGTGTTGATACTCCGTAATAATAATTATTAGGAATTTCGTTAATGCGTGGCGGTTTTTAATTTTTAATTTAATGTTGTTAGATATTAAAATTTTTACGCAAGATACAACTTAGAGACGAGCGTCCGGTTTGAAATATTTGACACATATTTTATGTTGCGGATACGAAATACATAAAATAAAACACGATACTCCCCCGCTAATGCGTTGAAAAATCACTAAGTCGTGTCTTCTGAAACCGTAGACTTTCCGAATATTTCCGGTCGTAATGGACTGGGCTGACACCCGCCAATATTTCAGCCTCTAATTTGACTATAAAATGAGATGCTTGAAAGGGGACTAAAAGGTATTTCGTTTTAATAAAAATTAACTTTATTAGCTGATACAGAAACACTAACAGAATATTTTACATGGATAATTATTCTAACCAGCCAAATGGCCGCCACTCAGCTATGTGTCACGATAACATCCAGGATAATATCGTGACGCTGATTTTCAGTGACGCCAGTTACAGAGTTACAGAGGTGGCTGTCAGGCACACATCCCAGTTCATACTGGTTTACGAAATCACCACTTCTGATACCCATAGCTTATACAAGAAGTATGCACAATTTTATCATTTATCAGTTCTATAGTACCAAATACTATGAGTTTAATAGATAAGCGTTAAACAAGATAAATAAACAACTTCCTTCCATAGTCTGGAAGCAAAGAAAAAACATAGAATGCACCAGTTGCATCTCTTTCCGCACACATGGTAAAATCCCAGGGAACGGGCAAAAATCTTAGGGATCATGTTATAGACGATGTGGCAAACCCATCACTATTTTGTTTCACTTTTCCACCTATACGCCCACAATCATGGTAAACGTGAACTTTAGGTCTTGTTACCTTAGGCTACCGATAGTTTTAAAATAAATTTACCGTTAACCATTTAAAACAGTGCGTTAAGTCGTTAAATAAAACAAAGCTAATGTATTACTAATAAATAAAAGACGTCGCTTTTAGGGGTTCGCAGCAAGAGGGCTGTCAAATAGGGGTGCGAGTCGGGTTACCTCCACGCGTGGTCAAGAGCTGCGGCTCGTTTTTGGATCTGTCCGGGGGGAAGAGCAGTGCTTGGTCCGGTGCACCCTGGGCATCGGTTAATGATTCCTGGCGGATTCTGCGGGATATCATTATCCATTGGCTAAGAGCCCGACAAGGGGGAAGGGGGTCTTTTGACCGTGTTCTACCGTACAACGTTGCCGACATTTTTGACACAAGATTTTTGGATAGTGTATTTATTACTTTGACATTGGCGAAATCATCGCAGCGATCGATGGGGCCATATTAAAAAAAGGATAAGATACTATAATACTGCTAGTGCTTACCTTCTTTTTGTGTGACTTCTTGTTCATCCTTGCGGCGGTGATTCTGAAACAAAACCGGCAGAATTCGGTGAATGTGACATCAAAGTCCGTAATGGCGAACAGCTGGGGCTGTTATAACTGTGCAAGTTGAGTTCAGGCAGTACGAGGTTACCCTCCTAATTTATAGTTTATCATAATTCATGGACAGTTAAGTACTTAGTTTGGATACAAGTATTTGCAGCTCAATTTACAGTACGACTGAGACTGAGTCGGAAACAGATGAAAGTGGGATAAAAAAATTTTCACACCACCTGCTCGACAATGGCTAATTACATATCATGTAAACCTTACTCAAAGTAAGTCATTATAGCCCTTGGCTTTCGCCGGGTAGTAATATTGTACTGGAATTCATTATAACCCGTAGGTTAGTAATATGATTCTCAATTTCATAGTTCTTATTCCTATACTCTTAAAGTCCAATTTCGTAAAAATCGCACAGCTCCAAAAATCGAGACGGCCACGCCACGGCAAGCGGCGTTCGAATTTCGAACGAATGAAACAAATTTCAAATAAAACAAAAGCTGCCAGTGTTTGTCGACGCTGTAATATTACACGCACAGAACTGCTAAGATTCCAAATAAAGATATTGCTTTATATCATTAGGTACACAATTGGACTAATTTCTCAAACTTAAATTTTTACTTTTAATTTTGTTTTACTGTTGTTTTAATTAAATTATTTTTCTAGTTTTTTGATTTTGAGCCCACAATCTTGCTAAATGTGTCCTGTAGGTACCTATTACGTTAGGCTCTGTCTACCCCGTAAGGGATAAAGACGTGATTTGTGTATGTGTATGTATGTATTTTTCTAGTCACCTTGGTTTTTATTGTCTCGCAAAAGGTGAGAAAAGTAGAGTATACTCTTCGGAGATAAAACTGTATATGTCTTGGGCGCGCTTAAATCCTTCGCTCCACTCAGGACTCAATCTTAATTCCCTCGCTACGCTCAGGAATTAACTCATAACACCCTCGCTACGCTCGGGAGTTAAATCTAGAGTCCTTTGCTGCGCTCAGGATTCAATATCGCGCCCGTGACATAATACAGTGTTTTATCCCCTCGGTGTACAATCTACTATACTTGTGCTATACGTGACAGTTACTGTTGGAAGTAGTTTGGAACTACGTCTTTTAGTTCATGTCAGTTACGTCAGTTATTTCAATTATTCTATTAAATGGGTAGTATCTGAATGACCGAGCTTTGCTTGGTATTTTTTAGTACGTTTTCTAAAAATGAAACCTAGCTAGATCGATTTATCGCCCCCGAAACCTCCTGTGTACCTACTAAAGTTGCTCATTTAGTATTAGATATCTTAAGGATATAGAATTTGTTAAACGATATCTCATTTTAGGTATTTATGGCTGAAACTGAAATAAAAATAACTAAACAATTAATTGTAACCCTAGACTTGAATCTTGAGCTTTTGACTTGAACTTTTCTTAGTTATAGTTATATGATATGAATAATGATCTCTATTGGAAGTGTGTATCTAAATAACTCAGCTGATCTCCGTTTCAGAACTGCGAGCGCTTGGCTTGAAGTAGCCGCGCTATGCGCACAGGCATTTAATTTTAACTGATCTAAAGCTTTTGTTAATAATGGGCGGAATGCGCCGGAGTTTAATTGGAGGCGGCAGATCACGACGAAAATAGGGCAGATCAGCTGTTGCTTGTGAAACTGCCGCAGTGCGTGTCGGCAGATGTCTGCGCACGATTCATTAAGGGAGACAAGACAATAGATTTAAAAAAATCGGAAAGGGCCAAGTGCGAGTCGAGCTCGCGGACAAAGGCATTGTAACCGTAAATTTAGCACTACATTTTCAAATAATTTAGTAAACTCCGAGAAAAAACATCTTTCTACGTTGTTAGGGACCTCTTTTCATTTTTAACTTTATTTTACACTAGCCCCGTTCCATTTTTTGTGTATAATTTTTTATTGTTCTTTATAACATTCCGTGCAACTTAAGGAACATAAAAAAATTGACAATACAGCTTCTGATGCAAGGGATCCAAGGAAGTAGATAACCAGGCAGAAGACTTGGTTCAATTTGAGGACTCGCATTATCACCGTGTCAGTGTGTCGTGTTGCTCGTCAACTGAGCTGGCTTACTGTTCATTATATCTTTACACTGTGCCCAGCTTCCGACGACCGGACAGAGACTGATGCGATTGCGCCGAGATAAACATGTTGTTCTTATTTTTAATTGGAGCTGTGGCACTGGAATCTAGAGTTTTGTGGAAGTGGAATGATCCATGAAGGGCAGACAGGGTAGATTGTTTTGAATCTTTTCTCCGCCTGTCTGTTGAAAATGTAGGTTAGGGTTTCATGTCAAAGCGATGATGTGGATTAGGTACTTCAGCAGTAGAGCTGTAGGCTTGTTGTGTAACTTGCTCACAAGCGCCATCGTGTTCATTTTGACAGTTGTTGTATGAATGTGACAGCTAGCTGATTCCGATGCCAATTGTCAGCCCATACGTGAACTGTCAAAATGAACACGATGGCGATAAGTTTGATTGCATACCCACCCATGCAAATGATTTACAGGATTGTAGTCCATGTTGAACGTGTATGAATGTAGCAATGTAGAGGCTGCAGAACATTCTCATAAATGCGAGAATGTTCTCAGAAGTTTTCAGAAACTTTCACGAGAATTTATAGTAGTTCCCTTAACGAAAGTTTACAACGGGAATTTTTAATAAACATCTTAGGTATTCGTGTTTTTTTATTGCGTTGTCATTAGATAATTAGTTAAAACAAATATTCGTTATATGCTTTCGATTCTTAACGTGTTCCCATTAATTATTAAACTATTTACTTTTTAAAACACACACAAATAATTAAAATATACAAACACTAATCCTAAAAACCTACATATCTATGCTAAAAATAACTATAAAAACCTATATTTACAAATAAGAAAAGTCATAAAAAGAAAACCCCGTCTAATCCTACTGGCTGCGGCAGGGTCCCCATGACGCTGGCGGCATTGGCGGCGTGACGGGATTTAGTCTTTTATAGTTTGTCATCATCATCATCATCATCATCATGTCAGCCGAAAGATGTCCACTACTGAACATAGGCCTCCCCCGCGGCTCGCCAAACAGATCGGCCCTGCGCCATCCGCATCCAATGCGTTATCCCGCTACCCTCACCAGGTCGTCGCTCCATCTTGTTGGAGACCTACCTACACCGCGTCTTCCGGTCCGCGGACGCCACTCGAGAACCTTTCGGCCCCATTTTAATAAATTAACTACCTTTCTTGGAATATAAGTGCATACAGAAAATACAGCGAATGTGAAGTAAAGCGGCTGAGTTGCGCCTGCGACGCCCCGTAACGGTTTACGACCTCGGCTAATATAATACTAAAGACGTTTCTGACGGCCTGCTGATTTATGCTGACTCGGGCTGTTGGCTGAATTTATGGGTCTTCAGTTTAACGACTTTAATGTCGGCGGAGATTTGCTTGCTACAATACTTTTATGCTCAACGGGAGAAAGATTTTTTTTTTAATCAAACTGTTCCAAGAATAGCCACCACCAAAAAAGACCAACAATATTACTTAGGTAACAATCTACACCATCCCATGCATCCCATGTTGGTGTGGTAGTAAAGGAAAACATAGAATTTACCAGTTGCTTTCTTTCCCGCGCAGATGGTAAAAGCCCATCGAGGGAGTGGGCGAAAGTCTTAGGTTACGAATAGAATGTATTTAATGTAACTATGCCCTAGTTATATACATCACGTTGTTGCAACTTAAATCTAGAAAAAGTATTTAGTTTGCTAGATTTACAAGTCTAGTTAACAATGAGTTTCTTTTTGAAATAAAAACATACCCTACTAACGTTCGAACGCCTACCATCCCCGTTTCGTTTGCTCCGTTTCACAACTGTACGGCCAGTGTTTTGTAACTGGTTTTGTACGTACCTACGTCAAGTTTTATTCCGATTTGTTGATTCAAAAGCCGGCGATATTAAACAAATGCTCGGTTTGTTTGACTTACAAATAAAACCCGAAGGTTTCAGCGTAACGTCAAAACAATATTAACGTAATTCATGCGAGCGCTTGGCAGTCTATATGTAAACGAAAAATAAACATTTTATTGTTTTTGTTCAAACAAACACGCGCGAAGAAAAGCGGAACATTTGCTGGGTTTCACAATTTTTAACAATAACCTTGTCAATGGAAAATAAGTCGAAATGCCGGCACAAATGTTAAATTCTGCACAAAATTGATCTACTTACATCTTTACCGAGTGATTGTTTATCAACTAAGTAAATATGAATGTGTAGATGTAAATAGCTGTGATTTGGGGTAAATTCGAAATTGGGGGAATTTCGAAAATCGTGGATATCCACTAAACGGGGAACAATTCGATAATCTGGCAACGCTTAGGTATCTAGAAGCCAAAGACGTTGGAGCTTCTAGAAGCGTTGTTAGATTATGTAATTGCCGTTTAGTGGATATCCACGAGTTTCGAAATTGCCCCAATTTTGAATTTACCCCAACTGCAGGAGTAATTTAATTGAACAAGTTACATTTTGTTTTGAGTTTTGTACAGGAGTTTTTCGCTTTATTCCTGTATCAAACAATACTATTTCAATGGTACTAGTTAGTTCAATTTTCTTGTATAATGTAACAAAGGGAGAAAAAATTAAAAAGGCAGAGCGTCGGCAGGCACATGGTAACATTTGCGCAAACTATGACTAGTGCAACCCATCACTGTTTTGATTCCCCTTTCCATCCATACGCCCACAATTTTGCTCAACGTGGTCTTTAGGTCTAGTTACCTTAGGCTCTGTCTACCCAGTAAGGGATAAAGACGTGATTTATGTATGTATGTATGTATGACTAGTGACAAATGACGCGTTAAATGATAGTCAGGGGAGCATGCTGCGAAATTAATGACTCCCGCTCGATGATGGAGCGTGTAGCTATTAGATTCTGACGCGAATCGTCGGAAATAAGCGAGCTTCATCTATCTTACCTACGGAGTACCTATTATAATAAATAATAGTTTCGTTACACATACACAAATCACGTCTATGTCACGGGCTCGACAGAGCCTGAGGTAACAAAACCTAAAGACCACGTTTACCATGATTGTAGGCGGATAGGCGGAAAAAGGAATCAAAATAGTGATAACATGATTCCTAAGAATTTTGTCAATTCCCTCGATGGGCTTTTACTATCTGCGCGGGAGAAGCAACTGGTACAATCTATGTTTTTCCTTTGCTCCCAGACCAGCAAGGCGCCCGTGCCGTGACCGTAACGCATGCTACCCTACACCACCCCTAGCAGGGGGGTAAGCCTGCGAATTTTTGTATCTGTTACTAGCTGTCACGTGACCTTGTTACTATGCGAATTATTTTGAGTATAAATTACTATCGATTCGATAATCATCTATGTTAGCGACATTTAGCTACGTACATGAAAATACTAAGTCCTGTTTTTAAATAAGATTCGATATGATTTTTGTTGCGCTACAAAAGATCCAATGTTTCTCCAACTGGCGTCACTGAAAATCGGCGTCACGATATTATCCTGGGTCTTATCGTGACACAGCTGAGTGGCGACCATTTGGCTGGTTAGAATAAGTATACATGTATAATATTCTGTTTGTTTCTGCATCTGCTAATAAAGTTCTCTTATTCTTATTGCGCTTGCACCCTTGGCCTAAGTCCAGTGTCTGTCAATAGCTAAATCATCGCGCGAGCACGCCCCTTGGCAGCCCGCGGTTGCGCCGACGCCGCTAAGACCTGCTTCTACACATTAGCAATATTAGCATTGAATAAAGCTAAGCGCGCACTGCGGTCCGGTTAGTTGTGGTTTACTCCCGCAAAAATCTGTGCTGTATGAACCACAGTGCAGGTTCGCACACTGCGGTTGCGGTTGTTAAACCGCATGCGGCTAAAAAATCTGTGATTTGTTGCGGTGCAAACCTCAACCGCAACTCGCCGCACCGCAGTGCGCGCTTAGCCTTATTGAAAACTGTGTGCCATTACAACAATACCATAGTATAGTAACTCTTCATTGGACAAAACTAAATAATAAAAAAATCAAAATAAAAAAAAATACAGACGAATTGAGAACCTCCTCCTTTTTTGAAGTAGGTTAAAAAAACCTCTCACGCATTTCTCGAGTGATTATACGTAAACAATTCAAACTGCTGGACCAATTTTTACCAAATATGGCTGAGAACAACCGCAAGGAAATCGGTCCATCGGCTTGAGAGTTATGGTGACACGGATAGTCAGACACACACAGACACCGACGTCAAACTTATAACCCCTCTTTTTGCGTCGGGGGTAAAAATAAACAAGTACAATGGGAAACTTAGTTACAAAACTTTACCTTTGCGAAGTGCTTTTAATTTCTACTCTTAATTTAACTTAAGGAAACGTTGACTGACTGATCGATAAGAGCTCGCGAAAACAGGAAAAAATACATACATACATACATACCGTCAGACCTCTTTCCCACAGGGGTAGGCAGAGACTACTTTGTTCCACTATAGAAAAAAACATAGTGTATAAAATACATGAAAAAAGCGAAGGGGTTCCGGGTTCATACTAGGGTGTCTGAAAAACGCTAACGTTGACGATTAGGTGGCGCTGCGATCGCTACGTTCATCAATGTAAAAAGTTGCTACTTGAAGCAATACATCTACCACTAGCCAAAAATCTTCTCAATAGCTCTCCATAGGTAACTGAACTAGCAACCTGTCAGTGGCTAACCGCCAAATAATTTTAATTGGATGGAAGTCGGCACAATCACCTTTGCGCAGTGAGAAATCGCTTTTTGACGATCCATTAAAGTTATTGCTAAATATTTGAATTTGAAACGCTGAAACAGGCTCTAAATCACGCACAGGATATTATGGCTCGTCGGAGAAATAGGGTTTAATTTATGTATGTATGTATGTATGTAAACTCTTTATTGCACATAAAAAATATAAAAATACAGTAATACAGAGAAAATAGTACAAAGGCGAACTTATCCCTAAGAAGGGATTTATCTATGTACAGTCGGCATAAATATCAGACACCGACCTTATTGGTTGTGGCATAGAGTTTTATACATAACATACATAAATCACGTCTTTATCCCTTACGGGGTAGACAGAAGCTAAAGTATCAAAACCTTAAGGCCACGATTAGCATGGTTGTGGGCGTATAGGTGGAAAGGGGAATCATAATAGTGATGGGTTGCTAGCCGCATCGCGTATAACATGATTCCTAAAATTTTCGCCCTCGATGGGCTTTTACCAACTGCGCGGGAAGAGAAACAACTGGTACATTCTATGTTTTTTCTTTACTCCCAGACCAGCATGGAAGAAAGTGTTCCAGAAAGTTGTACTTAATGGTATTTTGTGATGGTATCTTATCTAAACATTAGATGCTAAACTCTCATGAAGCTTCCGCCCTCTTTTGTTAATAATAGACTTAATAATGAAATGCTGCTCTTTATCTGAACTGCACTTAAGCTAAGTAGGCATTTGAGTTAATTTAGTACCTATTCTGCATATCTGAGATTGAAAATAGAACAACTTAGGTAAAGGTTGGAACGACAAAATTGGAAGTTTGTTTATAGTAAACTTTGTTTTTAATTAACGTTTACTTTTTTTAGTCTTGGCGCATTTAGCGAAAACGTTTACCAACTTGCCAGTGACGTTATTAAAAAATCTTGTTTTTTATGCTGGCAACTATGCATTTAGTTCAGAAAGTTTGTCCTACAAAAAACCATAAATGAAATAATTTGTTTAGTTGGTAATCATACATTTTCATCGTAAACTTAAAGGTTAATTGACAGATAATTTATTTGGGTGGTTTTTCAAGACTTCGTACCTATTTAGTTTGTTGTATTATTCTAAAAAAAACCGACGTCTAAAACAGGAGGCTCACAAGTCGTCGGGATATTTTTTCCTAGTTTTTCCAAAATACATACGAGTCAAAATAATTAGAGTAAAATATCGCCGTGTTAATAGCAAAAGCTAAGACATGGTTTACTGCGGGATGTAGACCGTGAAAACCTTTGGTGAGCTCCCAATATTTGGACGCAGTTGCCCGCATCATTGATCATGATCAAAAGGTAACACGTAATCTAATTAACCGTTAATCAATTACAACTATTATCAAAAGCAACTCGACTAATTAATGCTGACTTAAAATGGTTTTTTTGTTTGGTGGTCTTGCGCTTAAATTAGTGCCGGATTAGCCACGTAGCAAGAGTAGCAAATGCTACGGGCCCCGCGAATTTGGGGGCCCGCGCTCCAACGCCCATCTGACCGTAATAAAAAAATATTAATTTAGATAGGAGCGTAAAATATCTTTGTAACGGTTTGTTTTATTTAATACCCTAAACTTGAGAACCTAAAGCAAACCAAGGGCCCCTTGACAGAATTTGCTACAGGCCCCGCGCTGGCTTAATCCGGCACTGACTTAAATGATGGTAAGTACTTAATTAATTAATTTAAAAATAAATAGATAATTATCAGCTTATAAAATTAATACCAACCACTTCTAAACTTCCTTACACACCACGCACCAATATATAACTTCACTTTCACAAACTCCACTTTTTCCAACAACTCATAGTCACGAAAAACGGAACGTCAAAATTCCCGCCAAAAAGGAAAATGGCGGGCACGCGACCGTTTCCCGCGTCCAGCGACCAACTGTGCCGCGTAGTCGCTTGACACAATAAAATTAAGCATTTAGGCACTGGCCAACTCACGCGGCGTAAATTTCGTAATATAATAACCATACGGGCTTCGTGGGACATTTCTGAGAGTTAATTTGGCAACAGCATCATGCCAAATGGCTTTAATGGCGCGAGGTTCGGTGTACATTTGAAACATATAAGTATTTCGCAATGATGCCAATGATTCGGTTTGTTTTCGGACTGAGTTATGACCGGGGCACACGTCAATGCTTCTGGCCGTGGCGTTTTGGCTAACTGAGACTACTACTTAGTTAACAATGGATAACGGAGTAAGAAAATCTGTTCTACTTGTAGGCTGGTAGGCAGCACCTTCATTTTTCCGATAAAAATTGTAGCTACGCCTCAGCAAAAATTCATAAACTGCAACGTACGAATTGCTCCCACGCGTTATGTCGCCGGCAGTCTCGTCCAGCTTATAAGTTATGCATTCGTACCTAATTAATTTGATGAATAAATAGGTACTTACTGGAGCCCGATTTCTGAAAGCACATACAAGTCTACCCTTCGTAAGCGGCAAAAAATTGAGTTGAATTTGAGATGAAGCAGAGTACAAGTTTTTTATTACGATAAAGGCAACCCAGCAAGTGGGTTGTCGGATGGTAAGTGCACCACCCAAGGCGCTCGCAATTCAGGCGCCAGTTATTTCACCGGTCGTGTTACTTGTCACGCCGGAACACAGCAGCGCTAACACTTGCTTGGCGACAGGATTAGCGAATAAGATGGAGGCTGCGATCCCGACCCACAAATTACATTCATCATCATCATCAGCCTGAAGACGTCGACTGTTGAACAAGGCCTCCCCTTACACATCATAATTTCATAATAAACGACAACTCGCCACCTGCGTCCACCGGTTTCCCGCAAACGTATTACGTTACATATACAGGGTGTTAGGTAATGAGTGGATAATCCTTGAACTACGGATAGAGGGCACTTAGGACGTTATAATAAATCTAAAATAGGTTTAGTAAAAGTGGCACGGTTTCCGAGATATTCGGACTTTTAGGTTTTTTTAGAAAATGAACACCCTTGTTCAATGTTTTGATCATAGCACCATTTTAAGCTAACTTTTTAAATTTTTTATTTTTGCTCAATATTTTTGAGTACTTGTATTTTCAGATAGGCATTGCTATTTTGGTGAGACTACATGGGATTTAAAAAAAAAATTGCAAACTTAATTTTTGCCTTTTCAATCGTACATTGATCGAATTTTCAGCTCTCACGGTGAAAAAAAAATACACTACCGCCTAGTTGCCAATAAGCTTAAAAACATGCCGGTTTATTGACAATTTAAAAATGGTAATTACCTTTTGAATTTAAATTCAAAATGATAAAATAATAAAAAAAAATACACGCTCACCCACTTTTTTCCCGATTTACTTTTTGTATCACGGGCGTAGAACTCAAAAATTTTTGTAGCAAAAATAACATTATTGGCCACTTATTTAAATGCAAATGGCATTTAAATAATTCCAAAATTAAAATACATGCCAACTGCCTTTTGTTTTTTTTCTACTTCGATTTTGAATTTCGCTAATTATTATTGCCTAATGCATGGTTAATTTTGCGTTTAGATCGTTGTGTTGAAGTTTTTTACTTTAATACTGCTTCGAACATAATACACACTGATAGAATATGCCCAAATGCATTACATTTATGGTGAGTTCCAAGGCACAATTTCACCATTCATTATGCAATAATAGCGAAATTCAAAATCGAAGTAGAAAAAAAAAACAAAGGGCAGTCAGCATGTTTTTTAAATTAGGAATTATTTAAATGCCATTTGCATTTAAATAAGTGGCCAATAATGTTATTTTCTCAAACATGCTCGGAAATGTATGCGTTAATGTCCCGATATGAGGACATGAAGTTTCTCGTTTATGGCTCCCTACATTACTTCTTGGCTTAGGCCACAAAAGTTAGTATGAAAATCCATTTTTGTCCGCTGCTCTAATTTTTTAAATTTCTATACTAAAATTAAATTGGCAAAGGAAAAAATTACATACAGCCAACCACCACCACAATCTGTACCTAAGCATAATTGCGACATAAAAAAAAATCTATGGTACTATATTTATGTGCGGTTAAACATGGTGCTCAAATAGCTGGATCAAATTAGTACATTTAAAAAATAAAAAAGGTGGCAAATCGAAAATCTTTTTTTCAGTTTATGCGTATTTCGTAGTGATTGTTATTATAATTTAACAGAAATAAAAATGACTTCTAGTGATGAAAGTGACGGGGAACTTATGAACTGTACTCCGCCTCATTTAAAAGAGGAGGCATAGCTATGCAAAATATGCTACCGGAAAAAAGTAAAGAGATTTACTTGATTGTCTAGTAGTTATTTTAATTTTAATATTTCCTCACATTGTTTGAGAAAAGCACTATACAAGCTTTGGCCGGAACAGGGATTGCAGGACTCGTTCTATTTGGCCTCGTCTTCGACTCGGCCACCTACCCCAAACTCGTCCAGCAATCCCTTACTTCACGGCCTCTGCAGTAATGTACTATTTTGCAATAAAAAAAATTGAGTTCTACGCCCGTGATACAAAAAGTAAATCGGGAAAAATGTGGGTGAGCGTGTATTTTTTTTTATTATTTTGTCATTTTGAATTTAAATTCAAAAGGTAGTTACCATTTATAAATTGTCAATAAACCGGCATGTTTTTAAGCTTATTGGCAACTAGGCTGTAGTGTATTTTTTTTTCACCGTGAGAGCTGAAAATTCGATCAATGTACGATTGAAAAGGCAAAAATTAAGTTGGCCATTTTTTTTTTAAAAATCCCATGTAGTCTCACAAAAATAGTAATGCCTATCTGAAAATACAAGTACTCAAGAATATTGAGCAAAAATAAAAAATTGAAAAAGTTACCTTAAAATGGTGCTATGATCAAAACATTGAACAAGGGTGTTCATTTTCGAAAAAAACCTAAAAGTCCGAATATCTCGGAAACCGTGCCACTTTTACTAAACCTATTTTAGCTTTATTATAACGTCCTAAGTGCCCTCTATCCATAGTTCAAGGATTATCCACTCATTACCTAACACCCTGTAGGGCGCATCGTGTAAAAAGAACGCTGGGAAAAAGTAGAGGACCCCGCTCTGCTTATAATATAGGGGAGACCGACGCGAGTTGAGACAGAGGTGAGTTGATACAAATCCGATTTCTCTGAACTGTGACAGTTTATCTGGCTGGTAACTTCGCTAATTCGTTGCTCTTTCTACACTCCACAGTTGATGTGTAGTTGTGACCTCGCTAACTGTCATAGGTGCAGAGAAAAAGGCTTTGTATCAACTCGCCTCGGTCTCCCCTACCCATGCGCAAGCACCCCCGCTCCACTTTCTTCCAGCATTCTTTTTACATGACGCGAGCTGTACGGCTTTCCATACACTTAATTGATCTTGCTATGTAGGTGCATGATATTTTTTTTATTTTAGCTGTACCTAGTTCTGTTTATTTCTATCACTTTCAAAAATTGATCCATTACTGTGCAGAAGTAGAACGAAACCCGTTGTGCGCCTGCTACTTCCTTACTCAACACGTTTTCCTGACGTGATTTTGGACATGAAAACATGTTGAGCGTTGTGACACGAGGGTGTGGAAATACGTGGGAGCGCGCCGACGCGCTGGAGGCCGGGTCACCGGTGCCAACACGGATGTCACATGCCACCTTTGCTTTTAGACGTTACAATAGCATTTCCCTACCATTTTTCGACCAACAACACATTTCTTCTACCTTCGTACGTTTGTAAGTCGAATCCAGCAAATTATGACCTATTAAGTGTCACTTTGTTTGTATTATTCTGCAAGTTTAGAGACTGGCGAAGTTTTTAAAATTACTTATGGTCTTTTAATTCTGATATTTTTAGTTTTTTTTTTATTACAAAATTAAACTTCGATTTGCTCAAAGGTAAAACTTTCACTTTCGGTCAATTTTATTGTAACTTGGCTCAAGGTTGGGAAGCTGATTGTTTTACGTGTGAAAGTGCAGTTTGTGGGGATAATGTCATCAAAAAAAAACACTCCAAAAACGTAACCAAAAAAAGTTACATGATGATAAACTGCTCGGCCCGAAAATTCTTGAAAAAATCTTTAAAAATTACTTACTCGAAAACTACAAAAAATCGGTCAACATACATGGGGTATATTCGGTTAGCCCCGGATGTGAGGCCTCTAAATTTTTTTTTTAGACGTCAGTCTTTGGACCACCCTGTATTAGCCTAATATTTGTGTTCCACTGCTGGGCAAAGGCCTACTCGACCTCCACATAATCTATCCAGAGCTATTTCCGGCAACTCTGTCAGTTCCACGTCCAGTTCATCTCGCTATCTCCACCTTGGCCTGCCTTGCCGGTAGCCGTTGGGTGGTACCCACCATGTGGCTGAGTGCCCATCTTTACGGATGCATTCGGCAGACATGCCCGGCCCAATCCCATTTGGGGTTCAATAATACGGGTGCATATCGTTCGGCCGAATGATTTCAATGTCAAAAATTGTTTGGTCAATTTTATTTCATAACGGTCGAAAAATTGTTTAGTAATTATAACAATTGTATCGCATAATGTTATAATATTGTTATTCCGAATATTGTAACCACTAATTTTAAGTATACCTTACCGTAAGATCTAAAATATCGTATCTTGTTATAGGCGATGAGGCTAGCAACCCATCACTATTTTGATTCCATTTTCCACCTATACGCCCACAATTTTGCTAAATGTGGCCTGTAGGTCTTGTTACCTTAGGCTCTGTCTACCCCGTAAGGGATAAAGACGTGATTTGTGTATGTGTATGTATGTGTTACCGTAAGTTTTTCTGAGTTGTCAACCATATTTGAAATGCGCTTTTTAGTACTGTAATTACACAAATTGTTAGTTGTTAAACGAAGTAACAGAATTATGCTAAATACTTTTTATTGTGAAATTTGCTAGTGTTTATTTTAATTATATTACGATTCGGTTTCACGGTAGAGTTTGGTTTATTTTTGTTATTTGGTAAAACTGGTAACTGGTTCAGTCAATTGTCCGAGAATTGCGCTTTCAGAAATTAAAGTAGGCACATAACTACATACATTAAACAAGTGCGCCTATTCCGATATACAAAGTGTTACAACAGCCACACAGACACAGCGCGCTGATTAGTGTTGCCAGTAAAGCTGGCTGCATTACGCGCCGTCAGGTTCGCGCCTCTATTAGATTAGACTTAGTGTCAACCAGCAGGGCAGCGATGCGGCACAGAATGCGTCGAGCCAATCAATCTGGTGGCTGACGGATTGGTAGCGTGCGTGTGGCATCGTACAAGACGTTGTAAATACACTGTGTTTCAAAATCAAATGTTTTTGATGTCTTGGTACAAATTTGTGCCCTTGACTGTATGTATGTATCTTGTATGTATACGAATGAGGCCAGCGAACTCGATTTTGTAACTATGGCAGCGCTGCCATTCGGGCAGTAACTTAACGGATAACTTTGATGGTTTTAAAATTTCTGAGTAAAGCAATATTGTCTGGAAGCGGTGTAGGTGACGAAAAGAACGGTAGGTACGATACGGTAGGTGCCTAATTATCTACTCGTAGATAGCAGTTAGTCGTATAGTTAGTTATGTGTAGGTACCTATATGGTTTCATGAACCTTTCAGACAATTAGTTAACTACATTAGACCTTTTTTTACGGGATGTAGAAAGGAAGGGTAGACCATGTTCGGTCTATATAAAATGAACATCCACTATCTATTTTATCTTAACCCCTAGAGTGGAAACGCATCTGTGCTAATTCTCCGGCCAGTAATACCTAGGCATAATTTCTTACGATCAGAATTGCAAGTTTCCCTTCGTTGTAGGTACAAAAAGAGTAAAAGTAGAGCCCCTACCGGTCTAGGCGCCATGTGAGTGCCAAGATCAAATTTTGATGGCGGCTGCGGCCGACCAAAGAGCGACGACATCATCTCAGATCGATCGGCAAGCGATCATTAAGTACCCCGTTAAACAAATGACTGAGGATTGTATATTTCGTCTGCTAAAGTTCTCTTAATGTAAGTCACATACAGTAAAGGGCATAAATATATGTATGTAAGTTACCAAGACGTCAAATTATCTATACACCTTTAGGTATGCCACAAACAATATAAGGTCGGTGGCACATATATTTGACCCTCGTCTGTACAATGCGCGGCCGGTGTAGTGTAACGTTTGCTGCACCAAATTTCTAGCACGATGTAAACCGGGCTTAACTGAAACACGGCTCGCAACGCAACCGCGGCATTAGCGACACAGCGACCAACAATGGCGTAACTATAGGGTGGCAGGGGTGGCAAAATGCCAGGGGCCCCTAGCTCTACAGGGCCCCCAACTGGCTTGGTTTAAAGCACAGAAGGGACGCTGATGCACTTCTTTATATTGAGGAAGGAGCCCCCATCAGACGAATTTGCCGCGGGCCCCAGACGTTATAGTTACGCCACTGGCGACAAACCTCGTGTACCATTTATTAGCGGCCAATCCCGGCTGTCGCGCATTAAAACCGCTGTCTTCGGGATGGTACAGGAAAAATAATAAACAAAGGGGAGTCATTAAAATGGGCTATTTCGGAACGTCTGGCGGGCGCAAGTAACGGTCCGCGCCGAACGAGCGCGGCGTGAGCCACGGGAGGCTAGAGATAACGCTGACTATGACTTTAACCTTCTTGTTAACCTTATTTGCATCCCCTTAGTCGCTAAGTCTAGATTTAAAAAACTTCCAGCAATTTGTGTGGATTTTGAAACTAATTCCGCTGAATAAAAATGCAGTGATGATATCGTAGTCGTAACTTTTTAAACTCCGGAGCCTGGGGCCGATTTTTGAAAGCACATGTGTGAAAATACCTCTCGAAAGTGGTGAAAAATTGCGCTGTTGTTTTGTTGTATGTAGCATTATTACACAACTAGCTGTTGCCCGCGACTTCGTCCGCGTGTATTTTTGTGGTACTTACGGCTTTTCTCGATATCAAAATTATTATTATTATGACTATTAACTTCGTCACGTGAACCACTGAAAGTGTGTATATATGAAACTATGCTTTTAGAATTACGTCATGAAAATAATAATTTGTGACACGGAATCTTGAAAAAAAAAACAGGTGTAAACTGGTTAATGACTTATCACATTTATTTATACCTACCTTATTTTACAAATAGTTTAATTTATAGTCTTGTTTATAGTTTATTCATTCAAAAAAGCCAAGTACAATTTTAGTTACCTCTACATTACTATTAATTTCGCGAAACTATGACGCTTATTGGCGAATACTGCGCTCACTTTAACGATATTTGTACCCTGATTAATTAAAAAAAAATCATGAACAATTAATATTTTGCTACTCAAATTTTTCTAGCAGAAGCTTTTTTAATTTATTTTCTTGGTTTAAGTAGGTACCTACAGATTATTGATACTTATTATCTTTATCTACAAATTAATTACCTACAGGGGCCTTACCATGATGTCTTAATGCGATTCGGTTTAGGCTCGCTCGCTGTCAAATTCATACTAAAAGCATAAACTTTTTTCACAATAAAATTCTGACATGTTCGTAGCGCAGGCGTACACGCGCCTTTTGATTTTGCTTTTATTAGGCGAAGGTACTAAGAACATACAGCCAAGCGTTTCACGCCGCCCTCATAATAATATCAGGTTTTCAAATAAGAGTGCGTTCGAAAACCGAACGCGTTGTGAATAATGGCGCAATAAATAAAAACAAAGTAACGGTATCTATTGCATATTGAACTTTAGGTGTTAGGTAAAGAACACAATTTAGGACGCCAATTTAGGTTGATTTAGGTTTGACAAAAATGTCTTCGTTGAAAAATACCTGTACAGCATGTAATTATTTTATTAATGTTTTTTCATAATTGACACACTTTTCCGGCTATATGTCTTATATTTTCTTCGTAGTATTATTTTGTTTGTAATTATTACCAGCTACTTATACCGAGGAAAGCTGTTTTTCTTGAGTTCCGCTATTTTGTGCGTATTCACCTCAAAAATAAAATTTCAAGAAAACTGAGAAATTATATTTACCTGTATTAAATTGGAAGTATTATGTAGCAATTTTAAAAGGTTACACTTCATTGGTTTTTATTGTATAGGTGTATGAAGTTAATTAATTTTAAACACAAAACCCTCTTTTTTGCGTCTCTGGATGAGATTTAAAAAAAATGCTTAAACAGGTATTTCCTTATTTTTATTACTTAGTATTTATTCTGAGTTTCATGATTCTAGAACAATCTAATTTTATTTTTTCATACAAACTTTAACCCCCCTTTTCACCCCCTTTTTCCAAAAAATTCCAAAATTTCTGTAGCCTATATCCTATTCTGAATTTATTGAAATAGATTTGTGAACATTTCAACAATATCCGTTCAGTAGTTTTTACGTGATGCTCAGTCAAACAAACAAACAAACAAACAAACAAACAAACAAAAATTTTAACAATTGTTTTAATATGTTCAGTTACCGATTTTAAGTCACCCTGGTCGGTTTTTTTTTTTTAATCTTCAATGTACAGATTTTTTGGTCTCAACGATTTTATTATATGTATAGATAATACCCAAAACCACAGCTCTAATCAAAGTTTTGACTAGTTCACAAGATTAATGAGAGCTGTGATGTCTTCTAAGCTACTCGTATTTCAAATTCAGCACAATTTTTTACCACTTTCGAGTGGTATTTTCACACATGTGCATTCAAAAATCGGGTCCCAGAGCTGTCATTTTCTACTCTATTCGTATTCGAAAAATGGTTGAAATATGAGCGAAATTGATTATAATTAGGTATGTTTTATTAGACAGAGGGAAAACGAGCAGGGTCGCCTGATGACCGCCGCACCAGGGCACACGATACATAATCGTGGCGGGGATATTATACGGGGGTAAAGTAGGTTCTCCATTACATTTACATGCATACACAAATCACGTCTTTATCCCCTTACGGGTAGTCTAAGGTAACAAGACCTAGGCCACGTTTAGCAAGATTGTGAGCGTATAGGTTGGCAAATGGAATCAAAAGTGATCGCCTAATAACATGATTCCTATGATTGTCCTCCATTCCCTCGATGGGCTTTTACCATCGGCGCGGGAATAGAAGCAACTGGTACATTCTGTTTCTTCTTTGCTTCCAGACCAGCATGGAAGTACATTACATTTAAATCTCAATAATCTCATAGCTTGTGCCAAGCGCAATCTGGCACGACAATGAGATCAATGCATACACTGTATTTATGTTTAAGAATGTAGGAGTAGAGTCATTCGGGTCAAGAGCACGCACTTTTTTTTTGATGGCCTCCCAGACCTATAAAGAATTATATAATTGGCATGTTATGATATTAAATCTGTAGAATATTCAATAAATTTTCACTATTTAAGAAAATTTTCCATCAAGATTAATTAGTTTTAGCCCTACATAGGCTTAACTGGAAACTTTTCCAGTGCGTACTCTTGACCCGATGTGTGGGTAAAATTACGCAAGTCTTAGGGTAAAGTTACGCACGCGGGGTAAACGTACGCAGTCATTCGGGTCAAGAGCACGCATTTTTTTTTTTGATGGCCTCCCAGACCTATAAAGAATTATATAATTGGCATGTTATGATATTAAATCTGTAGAATATTCAATAAATTTTCACTATTTAAGAAAATTTTCCATCAAGATTAATTAGTTTTAGCCCTACATAGGCTTTACTGAAAACTTTTCCAATGCGTACTCTTGACCCGATGTGTTCGCCTTCATTATTTGGTCATCTGAGATGAGGGTCCGCTGAGGGGCCTTCCTTATGTAATTTCTCGGCATTTTGGTGTATTCTGAAAGATTGCACAATTTTTGATATTTTTATTTCATTTGGGGTATAAGTACGCAACGAGGGTAACGTACGCGTGCGTACTATTAATCTCGTACTCTTACCCCAATCGGCAAATATACCAAATAATCAGTCACAACACACACGTTAAATACTTTTTACGAATATGATAAACTTACATAAAAACTACATTAAATGAACAATAGAAATATAGTATACTTACTGGCACAGAGCTATCCATTTAACTACAGCACACTTTTCCGTGGCTCAAAAATTAAACGAAATAAGCGTGCTACAAGTATTCGGCGACGTGTCGCGACCAGTACTTAGATTGCGTCGGCGCGGCTCGTGGCTCCTAAACGGCGACAGTAGCGCCACTCTGTTTTACAAACACAGACCTCGGCCCCCCCACCCCTGTCGGAGATCGGACCACCGCGTACTTTTACCCACCGCGTGCTGTTACCCCGAATGACTCTAGGTACTGACACTATAGAAGAATTATCCAATAGATGTCATATCATACAACATTGAAAAAAAGACTCCAAACCTATGCATTATTACCCTCTGATTTGCTGGTCGCAGACAAATCAAGACATTAGTTGAGCGTTCAGCAAGCAGATTAAGATTACTATGATTAAAATGGTTGATCTTAATTCTAAATTTGGTGCTTGTAGACTGTAGAAACTAATAAATAAAACAATTTACATTAAATTTCAAAATTCAACACGCCAGCGCTGACCAGAGCAATGTCACGACTGACTTTTGTTTTTGTTTTCTTTTAAGCGCTGCGTGCAATTGACTTTATTTGTGGCCAGTGCCAAATATAATGTTTTCTTCGTCCGTGTTGCAAGGGGGGGGGGGGGGGGGGGTTAAGAAAACCGTGCAAAACTAGTGATAGTCTGTACTGTCTAAGTGACAAACTACTAGCGTACCTAGGTACTTGTCCGTTGCCGGCACTTGAAGGAAATAGTGGACTAGTTAAACTGGATCCCCAACTTGTACCTCTATTATAATTACACATAAACGGATAACTCGCGTATAAAAAGTCGAGTGATGCTCGACATGTTTCGGACTATTTCGTAGTCCTTCTTCCTGGAGCGCCCGCCCCGGCGGCAGCGAAACGAACACTGCGCGCCAGCGCTCTGTTCGCGCGGCTGCTCGACGCAACTGACAGCGGCGCACAACTACCCTCGTTTTCATCGTCATTTTTATTACTGTCAAATGTAGGGCAGCACACAACACTGATCACGTCACTCCGTAAAGGTTCGCTCACACTCACCGTTTGTACCTCTATTGGTTAATTCCTCACTGACAGTACGAGCTTACCGTGATTTAACGGCGTAACTAATGCGATCTGACGACGTTAAAGGCACAGTTAATTAAGGCTAACGAATATCTGCGTTGTTATAAAGACTTTCATTCATTTTAGTATCACCGTAAATGTCTACACGTATTAAAACAAAGCCTTTCCGCTATCTTTACACGTAAACTACTTCTTTGCATCTATTTTGCCGATCACAACTACTTCCTTGAAGTGATACATCTATTTTGCTGATCACTTTAATATTTTACGTCGCCCCGGACCCGTAAGTAGCAATTTATCGCCCGTTACGGGATCGAAAATCACTTCCTGACCAGGGGAAGACGTATAATTGTGTACACACCTCAGGCGGTGATAAAGAAAGCCTCAGGTCGCATGTTTACCGCCTTTGCGTTTGGCTCGTGCGACGAGTTCCTGCTATCTGAGACATTTTTTGTTTCGCCACCATCGGCGTGTAATGTAGGTATCATTTGACTTTTATTTCATTTGCAGACGTAGCCGTTTTTATAAGTTAAGAAATAGCAAAAACAAATTGTCATAAAAATTATATAAAGAAAATTTATTCATACAATACTTTCATAATATCTAGACGTAATCCATTGCATGGTTACACAACATTTCAACTTGCTTAGATTATAAATTTACTAACTGTCAAACAGTTTATTTATTTATTTATTTATTTAGTCCATAAAAATTACAGCATTACAGTCGAAACCAATGCGCTATAAAATTCAAAAAACATAATAAATGTTATTTAGGCGACGAAACGTTGTGGCTCCGCTGCGTCGTCATCTCCGGTGTTGGATTCGGTAGATTGCCCCGGAACCGACGAAATACGACACCCTTCGGCCAGAAGTCAGCGCACGCGATGGTCTCCTGCAGCGGCCGCGGAACGCGCACCACAAAGGAACTGAAGTGCACGTAGTGGCGCGAACGCAATTGGAAGACCCTCAGCAAGTTGTGGAATGGATTACAATTTCCATGGTTTAAAATACATTTATTAATCTACATATAAGACAGATCAACTAATACATTTTGCCAATAAAATCTTATGAATTTTTCGGACGCAAGACTATAGCTAATATAGCTTGGGGGATATTCATTGATTTCAAAAAGGCATTTGATACAATCAATCCCACACTTTTATTACAGAAGTTATATCATATTGAGGTTAAAGAAATAGGCTTCACATATTTAATTCTTACATATCTGGCTGGTGCCAAGTTGTTAAAAGTTCTGGTAAATTACAGGGTTTTATCCTGGGACCACTACTATTTCTGTTCTACATAAATAATACCAAAATCATAAAACACGAATAAAAGTTAGATCTATACCTCATATATACATTAAAAGTAACAGATCTTGAAAAAGAAGGTAATGTTTTGTCTATGCCTGCCTGATAATAGTAAATATCAACTTGACATAAAGCAAGCAAACATTGACAGAAGCTTAGTAAGTGTTTACGAATAAGGTTCTATAATGGGCTTATATTCTTATCTTAAATAACTAATCCATAGAAAAGTTGGACTACAACAACCTTCTTTAATTTTTCAACAATTGTAAATTGTTTCAGATTCCTAAGCACTCACTATACTATAGCATTAGGTAACCCACATTTTTATATAACATCCAGACATGTTTGTAAAGGACATGCATGCCAATACTACAACAACATAGTCTTAGGTAAAGTTACATTTAACTTGGCACCCAGTGCACTACTCAATATTAACACATGTATTATTTTTAGCCATTTATGTGTGATAAACTTTGTTATATCAGCATGCTTATCTTAGTTAACTTCTCTAATGGTTTATACACAAGAATTACTAGTTCTACATGATATGCTGCATAGGTCACAATTCAACTATATCAAATAGTCTACTTGTCCGTTTGGTCCAGTCGTTGGTGTCTCTTTGTCACATATCGTAGTTGTAGTAGTTGTACCTCCTCTCCAAGTCTCTAATGTCTACAATGTCCGTCTTAAGCCGCAACTTGAGGATCTCCCGCCAGATGGCTTCACGGTGATCCTTGTTGGTGATTCCCATTCGGAGTAGGGTGTTATCATTGATGCGGATTAGTGCTCTGCCCGTTATGTCGTGCTGTAGTCAGACAAGTCACTTTAACTATTATCAGCAGATTTGTCTGCCCCATAAGGGATAAAGACGTAATTTATGTATGTATGTATTATGTATGTTAGATTTGAAATATGAAGAAATGCACTTATAATCTACTAGGTGTTGCCCACGACTTCGCCTGAGCAGAATTTGCTTATGGCTATCCCGCGGGTACAATGCTTTTTTTCCGAGATAAAACTATCCTATGTCCATCCCCGGGACTCCAATCAAATCCCAACTAAATTGGTTTAGCGGTTTTAGCATGGAAAGGTAACAGACAAACAGTCATTTTCGCATTTATAATATTATAGTAGGATTATGGCTTGTTAATTAGATAATAACGAGTCAAAAAATACCTCATGGAATCGTTCCCAGTACAAGTTGTAATAATCGCTGCAGTGCCGTCGCAGCCATTTCTGGACATCCGCTTCGGTCCACAGGTACACTGCCTTCGGACGCGTAGCTTTTGTCTGAAAGCGTCATTCGAAGTATTAGAGATAAAGACCAGTAGTTTGTTCTAGAAATTTAACACAACTTTTTGTACGACATACCTTGGTTTTGTTCGAGTTTGGAGTAGACTCTTCCACCATTTTAATGACTTTCGAAACTACAGCTGGAAGTCGAATACAAGGATTTTTAGAAATTTGGAAAATACTGTATTTTCTAAGCACAAAATAAAATAAACATTGACCAAACACTCATACCTAATAATCATACTCTACTTTCTTTCTCCTCTTGATAGATGAGACGGCTAAGGCATGTATGTTTATACAGCTAAAATGATAATTGAGAAAAAGTGAAGTAGTTACTGCTACCTTACTAGAACGAGTTGAAGTCAATTCACACACAATTACTTACCCCAAATCAGTGAAAATAAAATCAACATTACCTAACCGAAAGTCCTTCTTTGTTTTTTGACGGGAATAAAACTTTACTTCTGGCTTGTGGTATGGTATAAAGTCCTTAATTGTACAATCTCAAAACAAAAAAAGTAGTTATGACAGATGTATTCCACTTAACTTTAAAAAAAAAATAAGGATTCTCATAAAATTACATTTGCTTATAAATAAATAAAATATTTTCTAAGTGATAAATGAAAGGTTCGAGACCATTATTTTGTTACTACTTGTTTATTAAGAAATATGTTGAAGAATTATTTTGAACAATGTGAAATTTGCTTTGCGTTACGCGCGTGGAACACAAACGTCAAATTGAAGGCGTTTTTCATTGGCTACAACTAGAAACGCGCATTTTTCATCCCTCCCTGTTCATTGGTTTTAACGCAAAATTTTTCAGTGGCAACACTGAACATCTGTCATCTCATCTCCTGTCACCTAATGGTAGAAATTGTAGAAAAATCCATCGATGTGCTTTGCTTGTCATTTTTGGAAAAAGTAAAAAACAATTTTATAATAATTTGCACGCGTTGAGTGATACCATGCAGCTGTGATCCATCAGAGATGGCTCAGAATTTACAGAAGAAGCCCTCAAAGGGCATCCTGAAGACGTCAAGGAGTATCGACGGTCAGTCGGACGGGAATCCTTCGACGAGCAAGCGGGCGAAGGAGCAGAGGTTTGATGAGATAAATATAATGGAAACGTTTCATCCGGCAAATAAGGATTATGGTCATATGAAGGTGGACGAGCCTAAGACGCCTTATTCGGAGCCTGTCGACAGCGAAGCGGAGGCTGGCGATGAGCTGGATGCTAATATCCTAGCGGCGAAGTTAGCGGCTAGTATGAACAAGCCTCCGCGATGTGTGGAGAGCGACGACGAGGAAGCGATGGACGAGTCCGACGAGGCGCGCCAACGTCGACTCGAGTTCGAGAAGAAGAGAAAAATGCACTACAATGAGTTTCAGGTCAGTATTGCGTAAACCTTTACGATACATACTGCAGCTTGCATTCGCTTATCTACAATTCTAATGCTTTGTTGAGCATGACACAAATAAATGTTGATAACTCAACTAAATAGCGTTATCCTTATCAATCAAATTTATTTAAAAAAGTCATTTGCCACAGTGTAGTGGGTGGTGAAACAAAGTTTTACTTTACTGTGAGAGTGAACATTATAATTTTATAAGTGGTGAAATTGGTATTAAGTGGTAATGATCAATGTAACTCCTTGAACACCTATAGCTAATTTAGTAAAGTTTGTGCCTAGTTTGATTTTCATGCACTTTTACACTTGTGCTATCTGTCGGCTTTAGCTGACGTTGGCATTCAAAGGGTTAAACCTGAACCATTTCATTCTGAGTCTTTATAACTTTAGCTAGCAGCTTGCGACTTTGTCTGGAATAATTTGTTTATTGCTGTCCCATGAGAACTATGCAATATCCCCACAGAGCCATTGCCATTTTAGATGACATCATACTAATATGTAAATTTGTTGCATGATTCAACTCCATCACAAATATGAATTCACAAATGTTTTCTACATTGATCAATGTTCAGAGTGAAACACAGTGTGACTAAATTACAAAAAAACCTGAGAACTTGTATTCACAAAACAAGTAATAAAATTTGCTCTTGTTTTTAAAACACCTTGCAGTTATTTAAAGGATTAGTATTCATGTATCAATAGTTGCTATTTTTTTAATTCTTAATCTTTTATGAGGCTTAAGTGCACCTGTGTTACTCCAGTATGCCAGCCTCATTGTTATACAGTTTTATTACAGCCCAATTACTTCAATTTGGAGTGAACACCTATTAACAGGGTCTCACATCTGAAGCCCATGGCAAATTCGTCATAGGAATCCTTCCTCAGTATAAACAAGTGCATCATCATCCTTTCTATGCTCTCGGCCCAGCCAGTTGGGGGCCCGTAGCATTTTGCCAGTCCTGCCATCGACCTCACGGTAGCTCTGTTATATTCCAGGCGCTGCAGCTGGCACGGCAGCTGTTGGCTCAAGAAGAGGAAGACGAGGATGACTCCAAGCCCCGCACGGCTACCTGACTGCCGCGCCGGTACATCACAAGCTGGGCAAGCCAGGGAGAGGCGTAGCGAGCTCATAGAGCATATGACTGCATATTATTGAAAAGCCAAATAATTTTCATACGCCAAGGTGTTCCTAAAACGTGACGTTTCTTACAAATATTTCTTGGATTCTAATTTGTATATATAATTTTTACATGGCAACATGTGGAATGGAGTGATAGCGGCTGAATGGCACTGCACCTATAGCCGGAAATAAATTAAAAAAAAGAGTGATAGGTGTTTATTGAATCAGGAATGAATCGCTGGTAATGTGACATTGGCTTTACTTATGTGTTAAAATATTTTAGGGTCCCATTCGCGCGCACATACATTAAGATTGAGTATTAATTTGGTATTTGGTTGTGATTGGACTAGTTGAGTTGACATCTTGAATTTATCCTTCATTTAAGGTAATATCAGGATGCCAGTAGGGAAAGCTGTAGGAATGTTTGTTGGTAATTTGAAATTATTCTAAAATGTACAAATATTATTTTCAAATTATACAATATATTTACATAGCTGTTAATCTATAATAATGTCACACGAAGGTTAAACTTAAAGGTTAAACAATCATACAGTATAGTGATTACAAATAAAACGTAATAAACAGTTATCTATACCTATTAAAGAGTAACTTGACTGACTGACAGACAACGCACAGCCTAAACTACTGGACCTAGGAACTTGAAATTTGGTAGATGTATACCTTAAATATCCCAGAGGAGCATTAAGAATTTTTTACATTTCTCAGTAACTGTAATAACTATACTTTAAATTTGGCACACCTGTAGATGATTGTAAACAAAAAACATCTTCTCCGGGATAATGTTAGTCTATTCTATATATATATATATAGCAACATTATGCATTTTATGCATTTTGCATGTGATTGAAATGGCAACACTCGTTTTTTTTTTAATGAACGAAGGTCACATGGATTAAAGTTTCATCACTTACATTTGCGGCTACTGCCATTAATTTTAATTAGTAATTGGGCGAGTTAAACCTAACGGCATAGTGACTTGCCCTATGGCCTCATTAATATGTGGGCTGTCTTAAACTTAGTTATTACTTGATATCTGTTCTGATGCGTTTAAACTTAACTAGGCTGCAGTGGCGTGGCGTCAAGTATATCAGAAGGCAAGCCGAAGGGCTAGCATTTTCCTCTTATTCTGCGCAATAAGTGCCCAACTGCCTTAAAATAGGCAAGCCGATGAGAATCCAGTTCTATGGACGCCACGCCACTGCTAGGCTGTAAAATATTATTTTGTAAAGGGCAAAATATACTTATTTTATTGAATCAGGCGCTACGGAGGTCCATTTCAATGAACAAACGAAAGTGGAGTAGCAAGGTAAATATTTTTGGTTCAGCAAAATCTGTGTTACCTTTTAATTTTATTACAAAGCTGTGCTGTATAAGTGCTATTCTCCGTTCTAATCCATTTTAACGGCTTTGTAAATAAACCAATTTCATCTCAATAGCCACACAATCACATTGTATGCAATTAGAATCACATCCCATGGAATGTTGAAGGATCATACTTGATTTCTCACGACATTTTTATAACAACTTGGGAGACTTGTTTGTTTATAAAAGCATTAAAATCGACTGAAATGGACAGTAGAAGGAAATTGATAATAAAACCTGAATTCTGAAGAATAATTGCAGGAGAATTCTCCTGTATTAAGATAAGGTTCAAAAATGCACACGATCATGGCCTTCGGTAAAGTTTTGTGATAATTTGATTGGTAAATCAACCTCGCGAAGTAGGTTATACGATGTGTGTGAAACGGTTCCAAGTGCATTGAACTTTTAAGGGATAATCGACTCTTTGTCGGCATTTTAAAGGTACAATTTAACCTGAACGAGAATACAACAAAGAATCTTGGTAATTCTCAGGTCACGATTTTTTTGTTTGTATGTCACTAATCAATGAACCATGAGACTACTTTTTCTGTTTATTGAATAATTTCTGAACGAAAGTGGCATTTTACGTGAATGTTGTTCACAATTGCTGAATATTTTGGTTTGATCAGAAAACAAAGTGACTAAAGTTTTTGTTAAATTGGTTATTGCTTTGTCTTCAGAGCTGAACATGAAATAACCCTAATTTCAACTCGGTCTAACCAGAAGTGGATTAAATTCCATACATGTTTGAGAGTTTATTTAACTGCTGATGCTTGTTAAAACAAAAATAGTTACGAATTTGAAAATCTCCTTTTCTTGAGGCACTTATTGAGGTTTTGTAGCTGGATGTAATCGGAAAGTTTCTTTGTGTTTAAGGAAAGTAACCAAGGTGTTCAGTTTTCTCAAAACTTTGCGATTTCTGAACATGTTTTGTTCGAGAAATGAGCAACCGGCCTTGGTTTAAAAAAAAATGTTAGTAACCAGAGTGTCCCTGTCTTGTGTTCTAATAGTATAAAGCCATATGTTTATTTAATTATTACTAACAAACTTGATCATTATATGAAGCTGTATAATGATCACAGTATTTACAAGATGTATTGTAACAGATCTAAAGATGTTATAAATTATATACTCGTAGAGTTATATTTACCGACTTCCATTGTAAAATAATATACTGACTAAACACCTAGCGCCCAGAACTTGTGAAACATTATTTATTTTAAGAAAATGTAACCTGTTAGGTGGCGTCAAATTATTTACCACGTGATGTTCTTTAGGACGGAGGTGGTTCTCATAACAATCCCCGCCACGAAATATCTTAGGGAGGGGATGAGAATGTTTACGAGATACTATGTGTAAGGTTTTTTTGTCGGGTACAAGCAAAAGCTTTTTTCAGTCATAAATATGTAGGTTTTGCAAGGAGGCAAGGATTCAGAAGAATCACGCATTATCGCCAAAGTAACGGTAGGTTGGTAAAACATCACATGATAATGGATGCCTTTTGATTTATAAATACCTACCAATATAATGTGTTCCACCCACTGTCATAGTAGAAATAAGTTTCTGTCAATGTCATTTTTAATGCAAGCTTTTTTTGCTGACTGTACTTGCATTGTCATCCGTCTTACATATGTGCACCAAATTTCCATTCAATCGGACCAAGTATGATGAGTTCCCTGCGGAGACGGTCCTGGCAGGGTCGCCAGAACTCCACTGCCAGTTTATTGTATAGCTTGAAGATTTCTGCTTCAAAATAGAGTCGCAAGATTTACCCGGACAAATGCTTACATACATTGCAAGTTAATAAAAAGCTTATAAAATAATATTTTTTGCTCAGATTTAGTTATTATGTTATTTAAATATTTAACTTTGAACTGTAAGGTTAGAAAGTACTGTCAGTGTCAAATATATCGCTAACAAAGAGTACGAGTGTATTGGAACATTCTTTAAGTCTTGTTTCGATATTGAAAACTTTCCATATATCTGACATCATGTAAAAAAAGCATCTATTTTTAAAATTGGCTAACCTCATGTAGAATTGATGAATGTTTTATTGTGCTCTTGAATAGGCTTGTTGAAGGTTAATTTAGGCATAATAATAGTTATAGAGGATGATGTAGGGACCGATTTCAATAGGCAAGGTTATGTATTGAATTGACAATTTGACCATAGGTACAATACTGTTATCTTTATTCGTGATTGGTGATGATACGATGATGATTTAGTCTACGCAGATGGACAGTCAGTATGAATAAAATAATGATATTTTATGTATTTTAAAGTGAATTAAGAAGTACCCATCGTGATAGTTCGAAGAGAAATGTTCGTTGGTTAAAAATATATTTTTTTATTCACAATTTAAATCTGTGTAGACTAATCTTCGGTTGTTTTGGTGTTTGTCAAATCAGTAACATAATAAAGTAGTGGATGCTTTAACTGTATTAATATTAAAATGTGTGCTTACAGAGTTACTAGCCGCGTCAGTAAAGAAAATAATTCAAAATGGTTCGTTAACGTCTACAAAGATGGCGCCATTTTGAAATAGTTTATTTATTAGCGCGAGATTATATAATCTAGTTTATCGATCTAACGGTACCTGTCGCTTTTGCTTATAATAAACAGAAAGAGATGGATGCTTTTATGTTTGAAACCTAAAAGAAGTACATGAGCTGGTTTCAGTTTGTAAATTTATAAGTTTTTTTAATTTTATTTACGAGTTGAGTTCGAGGAAGCCAAATGTTTAGAGTTGTTTGAAAAAAAGATTGTTAAAGGCTTAATTACAACAAAACCTAATTGATTCTTTTGTGTTCCTTTTCAACTTTATTAAATTGCAATAAGGGTGAAAAAAGCTACACAAAGGTATCAATTAAAGTTTGTTTTAATTAAAACCCTTAACCATGTAATTTTTTTTTAAAGCGACTTTAATCTTTATTTGTAGGTGTTGAAGAGAAAATGAAAGTCTTGTTTATTTTGTTAAGGGCCACAGAATATTTATAAATACGACAGAGGCGAAGCTTCCTACATGTTAAAAAGTAAGTCATTTTAGGAAAAAAAGAATTTAGTAGGTTAACGGATATGCGTTGTTCTCTATTGTGATTCCACTAGCCATTGTCTTGCATTTCATGAATTTCTCTCTAGATTACTTATACTACAGTAAAAATAGTTTTTGTTTCCAATTGCAACTATATAGTGTATGAACTGAAAGTTCTAATTAAATCCCAGTCACTTGAAACTATGTCCCCGAGTCATACTGGCTACTCAAACATTTGTTCATTTGTCTACTCTGTTAGTTTTCGCCCACTATTTCGTATCGTACAATCGGCGTCGTGAAACATCTAAGGTGAACAAAAGGTTCGATACACCATACTACTTGGATGCTTCGAACTACTTCACGCTGACTGTACCATGGCCAATAGACTTTAACTCTATACTCACGGGTACATACGCAATTGTGTACCATGAAGAACCGGGGTTAAAGATGGCGCTCGATAGTTTTTTTTAAATATTAAAACCATGGGCATGAGCTTCTCCTGATTACCGCCGCTCATAATACTAGAGTACCATTTGGACTGCAGGTGCGTTTCGATATTTAGAGCAAAAACAACAGTATCGATAGCACGTCGCTTACCGTACTTTGTCTACGACGGAATGGCGTTGGTGACAAATCCAGTATTTACCAGTATGATACAGTCTAGTGGGTGCAAACCTTAACAATGGGGTATTAGTTTAAAGAAGATGTAAAGTATTGTGCGCAGTTTGGGTCAACACCTGCGCTCTTTGCGAAAGTATCCCTCTCTCATTCACCCCGTGTGTGATAGAGACAAGTATACGTCCGCGTGTGTAGGCCGCATTACAAATTAACTGACACAATAAATTGCCAAGCAATACGTGTAATTAATTTGATAGTGTAGTTTGGCCTTATTCGAAATTAAGTTGTTATATTTTGTAGGGAATGTACAGAATAAAACGGCTTTTACTAAAATGTATGTGTAAATAGTAATAAAGTATTATTGATTCTACATTGTGGCTTTGTTTCATTGTTCCATGGTAACTTGTCTCCTACTCCATAAAAGTTTACGTTAACTTTTGTTTCGTTTTTTCTAACACTTTGAAGTATGCGTGAAAGAGATAGAACATTTAATTTTACTACATACTTAGGTTAGTCTAATGGCTCAAAAATATCTGAACTTGACCTTATATTTCGTAGTTTAAGTGCCACTTTAGTATTTAGGGCATCTAGACTTTCTTTGATGTTCAGATCTGATGGCTACTACCTGTGTCAGTACGCTCGACCAGTTTTATTTGTCAGCTATTGGGAAACTGTATCATATTAATGGTTATAATGCCTGGTACTGGTGTTAATTAGACTGTGGATTTTAATTTAATGAGACAAAGTTCTACAAATTGGTTAACAATTGGATGGAAATGTGAAGGTCATTACTTATTGCGTATTCTCTCCGGTGTAACCTTGGCTCAAGGTTTGTGTAGTTCTTCACCATGAGAAGTAAAATTAAACCTACAATAACAACATAACAACGTTACCGTACCACAAACTTGCGTTTGCCGCTGTCATTGGCGCTGCAATCTACATGGTTTCAACTTAAATGTTAAAGCAAAACCTTAGTTCCTGTTTTGACCACCGGCAAATAGTAAGTTTGTAGTCGTGACCGGTGCAATTCTAATTGGATTAAAATCTAAGCCTGCGCAGTGTTCATTGCAGTGGTTATCTTAAGTAAGATATAATAAAAAATATAAAAATAAATTAAACATTAAGGTTGTAATGTATTTTACTTATTTTAGTTGATATTTGCGGGCAGTAAGTTCGTCTTTGCGTTTCGTTTCATGGACTGGTTTTGTGTTGTGATTCACTTAAAAGCAATGAAACAGGTAAGTTTTCATTTATTTTATTCGATTGATGTCTAAATTCTGCAATAATATATTAGTTTTATTCGTTATAAATTGATAATTATCGATTAGAGTATTATTTTCTTTTTTGCATATCAATAAAGTACACTTCTTCAACATTCTCCATTCTCATCGTTCTTCTTTATACTTGATTGTGATGCATAAATAATGCAGTCATAATATTTTATTATCAAAATAAACTTAAGAAAACACAATTGGAAACAGCTGCTAACAAACCACTTATTAAGCAGTAACGAAACGTGGTGAAAGTTTTTTTTTTAATCACTTTTCGTTTGTATTTTATTTGAATGGAAACGTCGTCTTGACAACCAAAACCAATTTTAGTGAAGTTTATGAATGTAACGATGGCAAAATAATGTGAATTTGTTAAATTATGGGTGATATTCACGAGACTCCGCCGCTGACTACTGAATCCAAGGTAAATTTGACCCATAACTCATTGTACATCCCGCGTAGACGTACTAGAGAAAGCGTAACAACGTATCGCATCGTAGGTTTATATTTGTCGATACGTTAAAAATAGTTTAGAAAATGCATAGGCGCGTTGCCTCACCTGCCCTGTGATCGACCTACTGTCTATTTACGCGACGCGAGCCCTAGAAAGCTGTTGTTTTGCGTGTTTCATTCAAGTTTCTGCCGTCGCTCGTAAATCAAGTCTCCCATTGATTTTATTTTTAATTTATTTTTAGAACGTTCTTCCGGATGTCGTACATTCTCAACAGATTCCCGCGCAAGGGCCCGCGGTAACCGACACAGAAACACCCCAAATAGATACAGGACAAAACGTCCCAGGCCCTCCAGTTGTTGATGATGAGAGCCTTACAGAGTCTATATCCGAACACATTCCGTCAAAAATGGAGTACTCTATTACAGAGTCTGATAATGCAGGCAATGCACAGCCAGGGCTGCTTAAAGTTGAGCAGCAAGACACAGATCCATCCCGGAACAGTTCATTGAACATTCCTATCCAACTTACTCCGAGCGACAACCCTAGCACACAAGAACCAAGTAAAAGCACATCATGGCCTATAGACCCTAAATCAGCTGAAATATATCACATAAGCGAAGAAAGCCCTGTTAATTTAGCTTCTGAAACATTATCAAAAGATACTCATGAAACACTTCAGGCAGAGCTAGAGAAATCTGATGTTGAAAATAAAAGTCAAGAATCTCCACGAAGTGACAAATATCTTGACTCACTCAATGAAGAAACTGCTCCAAGATCAGATGCTTCTGATGAACAAGAGGTTGAAAGAAGTCACTCAGCTGAACTTTCTCCACCATTATCACTCTCTGCTGAAGAGGAATCTCTGAAACAGGAAAGTTCTGGTTCGGAGGAAATAATAAAACTCGATATCAGAGGCCATGGTGTCCCAAAATTCTCTTTATCGGCTGCAAAAATTTTCTTTGGCCCACCTCCTGAAGGTAGCACTATAATTGACGAAAACATTCAACCGTTGCCAGTTTTTCAAAACCTACTATCTCCGTTTCTAGTAAGCGCAGGAGATTTGAAATTTGATGAAGTATTTGAGGAAAAAATTGAACCTAAAGCTGAGGAACAGGCAATGGAAAAAGATAGTTTGTCCAGTGACAATGATAAGGTAGAGCAAAGCGATTTGTTGGTTGAAGAGGTGACTGTGGATTATGATGTCAAGGAAAAAGATGAGTCTATGCCAAGTATGCCGCAGCCTAAATCCTTTGCTCATGATGATACAATGTCATTCAGTACGATGACTACTGATTACAAGACCATATGCGAAGAATTTCAAGTCAAGGTACAGGTTTTATAAGGCATGTTTGTCTGCATCTGGCTGCTCCGCGGCATGACCCTGTTCTGCATGCTAATCTTATTACTAACACAGACGGCACGCTATGTTCTCACGTTTTACAATATGCACTTTTATATGTATAAGAATGTTGTAAAGTATATTTGTTTGGAGCACTGATTGTGGTTTATTAATAAATGTGTTTGTTTTTAATTGTGTCTGTTGGGTAGTTAGTATGCTAACAAGCTTTTTAAAATAAAAATAAGAAAGAGCTAATAGTGTTATTACTAATTATAATAATTTAGCAAATTAGGTTAAATGGGTCTTGCAAAAGGTATTTTATACAGGGTGTTAGGTAATGAGTGGATAATCCTTGAACTGTGGATAGAGGGCACTTAGGACGTTATAATAAAGCTAAAATAGGTTTAGTAAAAGTGGCACGGTTTCAGTGATATTCGGACTTTTAGGTTTTTTTCGAAAATGAACACCCTTGTTCAATGTTTTGATCATAGCACCATTTTAAACTAACTTTTTCAATTTTTTATTTTTGCTCAATATTCTTGAGTACTTGTATTTTCAGATAGGCATTACTATTTTTGTGAGACTACATGGTATTTTTTAAAAAAAAAATCGCAAACTTAATTTTTGTCTTTTCAATCGTACATTGATCGAATTTTCAGCTCTCACGGTGAAAAAAAAATACACTACAGCCTAGTTGCCAATAAGCTTAAAAACATGCCGGTTTAGTGACAATTTAAAAATGGTAATTACCTTTTGAATTTAAATTCAAAATGACAAAATAATAAAAAAAAATACACGCTCACCCACATTTTTCCCGATTTACTTTTTGTATCACGGGCGTAGAACTCAAAATTTTTTGTTGCAAAAATAACATTATTGGCCACTTATTTAAATGCAAATGGCATTTAAATAATTCCAAATTTAAAAAACATGCTGACTGCCTTTTGTTTTTTTTTTCTACTTCGATTTTGAATTTCGCTATTATTGCATAATGAATGGTGAAATTGTGCCTTGGAACTCACCATAAATGTAATGCATTTGGGCATATTCTATCAGTGTGTATTATATTCGAAGCAGTATTAAAGTAAAAAACTTCAACACAACGATCTAAACGCAAAATTAACCATTCATTACGCAATAATAATTAGCGAAATTCAAAATCGAAGTAGAAAAAAAAACAAAAGGCAGTTGGCATGTTTTTTAGTTTTGGAATTATTTAAATGCCATTTGCATCTAAATAAGTGGCCAATAATGTTATTTTTGCAACAAAAAATTTTGAGTTCTACGCCCGTGATACAAAAAGTAAATCGGGAAAAATGTGGGTGAGCGTGAATTTTTTTTTATTATTTTATCATTTTGAATTTAAATTCAAAAGATAATTACCATTTTTAAATTGTCAATAAACCGGCATGTTTTTAAGCTTATTGGCAACTAGGCGGTAGTGTATTTTTTTTTCACCGTGAGAGCTGAAAATTCGATCAATGTACGATTGAAAAGGCAAAAATTAAGTTTGCGATTTTTAAAAAAAAAATCCCATGTAGTTTCACAAAAATAGTAATGCCTATCTGAAAATACAAGTACTCAAGAATATTGAGCAAACATAAAAAAATTGAAAAAGTTAGTTTAAAATTGTGCTATGATCAAAACATTGAACAAGGGTGTTCATTTTCGAAAAAAACCTAAAAGTCCGAATATCTCGGAAACCGTGCCACTTTTACTAAACCTATTTTAGCTTTATTATAACGTCCTAAGTGCCCTCTATCCATAGTTCAAGGATTATCCACTCATTACCTAACACCCTGTATAATACAATGGCTGTTTCTAATTCGAAACCTTTTGTTATCTATATATCTAATTCTGCAGTCTAAAATACAAGGATTGCTGTAGGTAGGCTGTAGGAAGTTTGTTCTAACACTGAAAACCACTTACTGAGTATCAAAAATGAGATAGTGAAAAGTGAAATAAAAAGTAATGTCGGTCAGGAAATATAGAAAATACAGGAACAAATTACTAATTAAACAGCAATTAGAAAAAGATCAGGCGTCGTTTGTTACAAAAAAAAACATTTTTCTAGAAAGAGACAGACAATTCTTTGATAGCTTTTTTTTTTTGGCTTTCACCCTTGCGTTATTTTAGCAAGGCGTATTTCGCCAATGTCGACGTAGTGACATTACACAAGTGAGGAGATTGTTCGGTTTAATTTTGATTTTATTTCTGGGGAGGAGCAGACAGGAAACCTAAAACAAATAACACTAGTTATGGACGGTACAGACAGCACAGGACGTTTGTCAATTTTTTTCTTTGATAGCTTATATCTTGGTTATTTTTATGATAGCAATAAAAAATGCATGAATATTCCCTATTCGCGTTCCCGTTGCATCGCTGTCGCGTCGCCATCGTTTTTACCAGTACGGCCGCCTTAGAGTTACCGCTGCATACAAAAGAAACCAAGTGGTATGTTACCAAGACGTCATAAACATCTATACGCCTTTATGCCTCACATATATTTGACATGATGGTTGTACAGATTATGCCCTTGGCCGTACCAGTTGATGACTGGATAGCCTAGTAGTAGTCACCCTGACTAAGAAGCAGTTTGTTTGCAATCTTTGCGTGCCTTTGTAGATTCATAGATTCCCAGGCGGACTTGAAAACCTACCAAATGCGGGTTTAACTAGCCGATGCCCGTGACTTCGGCTGCGGAGAATTTGTTAGCGGGAGCTATACAATTTTCCGAAATGAGAACCATCTTATGTCGTTCCCATGGACTCAAATCTCCATTCCAAATTTTATCACGATCGGTTTATGCGAGTTTACGAGTTTACGCGTCAAAGCGTAACAAACAAACAAAGTGACATTGGCATCTAATATTAGTTAGGATTAGGTTCGTGTAAGATGACGGCATCAGGGGACACTTCATTCTTAATATAAATATAACATACATACATAACTAAATCACGTTTTCATCCCTTACGCCGTACGGGTAAGGCTTGCAGAGTAGACAGAGCCTAAGGTAACAAAATCCAAAGGCCACATTTAGCATGATTGTGGGCATATAGGTGGAAAGGGGAATCAAAATAGAGATTGGTTGCTAGCTGCATCGCCTATAACATGGTTCCTAAGATTTTCGCCCATTCCTTCGATGGGCTTTTACCGCGCGGGAAGAGAAAAAATTGGTAGGTACATTCTACTTATGTTTTTTCTTTACTCCTGGGACCAGCATGGAAGAAAGAAAAAATAAATAAAAAAGTAAAATATACATACACCAATCACGTCTTTATCCCATACGGGGTAGACAGAGCCTAAAGTAACAGGTACCTACAGGCCACATTTAGCAAGATTGGTTTCTTCCATGTTGGTCTGGGAGCAAAGAAAAAACAGAATATACCAGTTGCTTCTCTACCCGCGCAGATAGTAAACGCCCATCAAGTGAATGGGCGAAAATCATAGGAATCTTGTTATAGGCGATGAGGCTAGCAACCCATCACTATTTTGATTCCATTTTCCACCTATACGCCCACAATCTTGCTAAAGTAAAGTATGGTTACATAAAAGCAGTGTTGAAGGTCATGTTATCCAAACCTCGTAGATTCCCTACAAATGATCTTTACAAAGCAGCCAAAGTCTTACGAGTACGTCAATTATTCATTTCAAAAGTAAGCACCACAATTCATAAAATTACTGTCTCTTCCAAAGATTTCGTTAACCTTGTCAAACAACGCAGATACAAAATACCAATTCCCACTATAAGATCAACTTTTGCTAGGCGTTTGCCACCTTACGCCCACTCGCATATCTATAATAAATCCTGTAAACATATAAAAAACATAAAAAATCTGACAAGCAAAGAACTGAAAAAAGAAACTGAACGCTGGCTAATGAGTTTGAATCACGACGAAACTGAAAATATTCTTACAGCCTGTAATTAAAAGCACTAACACTCAAATACTACACACACACACACGCACACACACGCACACACACACACACACACATACACACGCACACAAATTATTTTTGATTTTTATGTTAAGCCCTTATTGTTATAACTGTCTCTAGTCTCCGCGACACAGGCCCTGAGTCTAGTGCGGAGGCTGCCGAACAAACATGTTGTAACCTTTTGAATATTATAAATAAAGACTTTTTTACTTTAAAAAAAAAAAAAAAAAAAAAAAAAAAATGACTGATGTGAATTAAATTACTCCCTCGTTTCTTTTGAATAGGTGTTAATTATTGGGTCCATGTCCATTACTGGGGCTATGTATGCTGCTTAAGTAGCGATGCTTGATGTCCAAATCTGGCGCTTGCTTTCCGTGTCCATGTATTGAATGCTATTGTCCTTTCAGCTTGTGCATTTGGAGACCGCTATAGCAGCACGCGACGAAATAATCGAAGAACTGACCGTTACGTTACAGCGCTCTGTCCGAGAACGGGACGAGCTGAGGCAAGAGAACCAACATCTCACCAGGGAAGTCGTGAACCTGCAATGTGGAGCCTCCGAACACGACACGATCAAAGCACAGCTGTCGGACTTCGTGAAATACGAGAGTATGATCAAAGACGACACGAAGTACTACTCAGCTTTGATGAGCAGTGGTTCCTCGTTAAAGAGTTCCAATGGAGAAAAGGACAATGATAGAGAAGAAATGACCGTCAACTATTCCAAATCTGATTTGAATCTCAAGTCTGATTCTGATGAGTTTCAGACTGGGTTTGAAACAAAATTGACTGACATTATTAATAGGTTTGACGAGAGCATTGAAGAGAATATGAGGAATAATTTGCGGGAGAGCATTATTCAGGTTTTGTGCGATGAGATAGCTAAGATTAGAATTGAAAGTGACACGGATATTAAAGAGTTGGAGACGCAGTTGAAGCAAGAGAAACACACGTTCACAGTGGAGACGCGAAGGTTGAGGGAACTGCTGGCGTCTGTTAAAGCTGGGAGCGCTGACATTGACGAGCTGAGGCAGGAGCTTGTGGAGAAGCATGAGAAGGAAATGGAGAATCTCAGGACGTATTTCGAGAAGAAATGCTGTGATATGGAGCGGAGGTGAGTGAGCTAATGAATCAAATATGATCGCGTTTGTTTCTTTCTAAGTTCGGAATTTTCGAGCCCTTTTCCAGAATGAGTAGAGAGGGGGGTTGCTACAATCGCTTAATGCGTACATACATACGAGTACATACATATACATCGTCTTTGTCCCTTACGGGATAGACAGAGCCTGAGATAACAAAACCTTAATGCCACGTTTATCATGATTAAGGGCGTATAGCTGGAAAGGGAAATCAAAATAGTGATGGGTTGGCGCATCGCCTATAACATGATTCTTTAGACTTTCGCCCATTCCCTCGATGGGTTTACCATCTGCGCGGGAGGAGAAGCAACTGGTAAATTCTATGTTTTTTCTTTACTCCCAGACCAGCATGGATGAAATGCGTGCCAAGTTACATTCAGCGTAAGGGACATGCTGGGTGCATAACTGTGTCCCTTACGCTGAATATAATTTGGCATTCATTAAGTGATTGTAGTAACCCTGTAATGCTGGGATTTCACTTGGCGTTTTAACTTTGGGTTTTGTTTTTTGTTTTTGGCGTTTGTACTTCTATTGGACTGATAGAAGGCTGATTAGATCGCGTTAAAAGGAATACATACATTATTACTTAGATTTTTTTTTAAAGAATGTACAAGAATTACAATATTAAATCCAATATTTTCATTTCAAATTCTCTAAATTTCAATGAAACATATTTTAAAGAAAATTCGTAGAATAGTATTATTGACATAAGTTTATTTCTAAGATGAATGTAAGTATTATTGTAAAAAATAACACTTGACTATTGTGAATTAAAAAAATAAATAAAAAAGTAGGTTACAACCCTTAAATACATTTATGAAAAGGATGAATAAGGTCCTCAAGCCTTATAAATAATAAAAGTTCTAATAACTCCTCTATGAAGAAATCATACCTATAATTAACATAATAGAGGCACATAAAATACGCAAATGTCTGAAATAGATCTAAAATACGACGCCATTACAGCTTTTAGCGACCTTTAATACTGTGATTTTCCTTCTTGGTTACAGTAACTGATAAAGTTATATTGATTTAATATCCTACGATAGCACCCAGTCGCACGATATTGCCCCCAAATATACAAATTTACATCTTAGCTCAGTGTCACAAGGTAGTAAGTGGCATGCCATAATTTACAAGAACAAAGGTTCTTTTGATGTGATACAAACTCAAGGTCAGTGAACCTTATGGTAAAGTATGGTAATAAAAAAAACTAAGGGCATTATAAATTACCTATTTCTGTTCGTGCCTCAGTTAGATTGAAACTAAACTGGTTTTCTTTTCTTTTTTTTTGCTGCCAAGGCCGTTCGTGAAGAAAAGGTAAAGGTTTAAGTACCTATTGACTTTATTCTGATACTGAGAGCGAAATTTCTATTAATGAGGGTGTTACTTTCAACGTAAAAATTATGGAATAAGAAGATTCTATCAAAAATTCATTTTTAATACAAGCTTTTTTGCTGCCTGTACTTTCATTGTAATCCGTCCTACATTATGTGTACCAAATGTCAAGTTAATCGGACCAACCGTTGAAGAGTTCTGTCCTGCGGAGACGATCCTGGCTGGGTCACCAGAACTCCACTACCAGATTATTCTATTGTTATCCGACTTACTCAAGTATACAAAATTTCAGCTCAATCGGTTGAAGATATCTGCTTCAAAATCAAGTCGCAAGATTCCACGTGGAAAAACATACATACATTGCAAGTTAAATAAAAGCTATGTGTTAAGTTTGGTCTATCACGTCTAATTCCTCGAATGTCTAGTCGTCATACGTATATTCCCTGAACGTCTAATATCAGCAAGTCTATATCCCCGAATGTCTAGTCGCCATACGTCCAGTCCCGGAGTGTCTAGTCAAGGTATAAAAATATCGACACCACCATAAAGTCGACGGAACCCCGTGAATACTGCTCGGTTTGCCCTTCGGGCATTTGAAGATATCTAACGAACCTGACCTAATTTCGCGGAATTAGACATTCGGGCAATTAAACGTCACGGACCAATTAGACATTTGGGGAATTAGACGTATTGGATCTATACTATTTCAGAGATCCATCTGTTTATATGTAAGTATACCAAATTCATCTAGGAGCCCGATATATGAAAGCACCAGTCGAAAGAGTCGCAAACTGTCTTATTTATAAAGCCTAGATTAGACTTGAAGTAAAATCCTGTAAGTTGCTTTACATTGCGGCACTGCGTTGACGACTTCTAACCCGTTCTCATCATAGCCCGGCAATGTACTCGTAATGATTCTTGCAGCGTGCTTAGCACGCGGGAGATGGAACTACCCGTCTTTTTCCTATTGTTCGTGTCAGAAAGAGACGGCTAGTCTCGCGCTTTCTCGTGCTAGCCATGCTAGATTTTCTGTCTTAACTAGGCTTAATATTATAATATTTGCTGTGAACAAAAATTACCTTGCAACTCCGCTACTCACGTGCAAGATAACCAAGCCTGTGTGAAATATATACGTTTTTCAAATCCCTCCCTCCACTACTACCAATAAAACACACATAAAGCACATTGGGAACTTATATGAATGTAGGTACATTATGCTTATTTATACGGTTTCGAATCAGTACGACGTTGTGCTATAATTACACATAAACGGATAACTCACGTATAAAAAGTCGAGTGATGCTCGACATGTTTCGGACTACGAAATAGTCCGAAACATGTCGAGCATCACTCGACTTTTTATACGTGAGTTATCCGTTTATGTGTAATTATGATCGAGTCTCACGGTAGTTTCATGTTGAAAACGACGTTGTGCTCATTAAACTTTGATAATGATCCCGTATAGGGATCGAAACGCGTCAGTGTTTGTGTGGTGTAAGGGACAATTAAGTTTGTGGGATTTATATGTGTTTTATTGGCAGTAGTGGAGGGAGGGAGTGCATGAAAAACATATAGGTACATTTCACACAGGCTTGGTTATCTTGCACGTGAGTAGCCGAGTAGCGAGGTAATTTTTTTGTTCATTGAAATGGACCTCCGCATAGTAACGCTTGATTCAATAAAATATTTGCTGTGTATGTAGTTACTCTGAGGAGGTGTACCGGGGGCGTGCGTGCGCGTCGCCGCAGTCGGCGTCGTCGCTCGACGCGCCCAACGAGGCGGGCGACTGCCGCCGGCGCGCGCGCAGCGCTGATCTGCCGTCCTTTACCGCCGAGGTGAGACAGAGCGAGACGCGGCTTCCACTATTTGGATCCCCTAGATACAACAATTGGCATTGTTCATTTTTTTTAAGCTGTGCTTTTAACACCTTTATTAGATAAAATGGACTATTTCAAGCAACTAATTTGAATATTATTGCTTTTACGTAGCTTTGTTAATTAATAATAAATATTTTTTCGCTGTTTGATAATTCGTGAATTTAGACAGAATCCCAATCGCCTTCGTTCGGCTGGCTATAAAAAAACGGCTTTGTCTATGGTTTTGTCGATTTGACAGTGACACGTGACAGTTGCCGTAGCTTTTTTCATTTTTGTGGCAAACATTCGATGCTGGATTCTGTCTAAAAACCGGGTCGTTCGGTCAAACAAAGGTTCAAAGTACTTTTACAAAAATATCTGCAATCATAAAGTATTTTCGAAATCGGACAAGATAAATCGGATAAATGATGGTTTTCCTCGAAATGGTTTTCGAATTGGAGCATACTAAAAAAAATGAACAATGCCAATTATGAAGAGGGGATCTAAAGAGTGTCTAGTGGATGTCACGGAGCGAGAGCGCTTGTGTGTCGTCAAGCATACCACCTTACTTTTGGTATTAGTGTGAGCGGGACAGCATGATTTGAAATTTAAATTTCTGGTTTTGGAATGTAAGGCCTGGTGTTCAACCAGTGGCGTAGCTAGGTAACCAAGGGCCCTGGTGCAAATAAAAAAATGGGGCCCCACTACTCTATCTAAACTGGTTACGTTTTAATAATAATAGTTCGATTGAGATTTTCTGGTAAGGATTCGAGGGCCCTCTGAGCTTGAGGGCCCCGGGGCACTGCCCCGCCTAGTCCCTAGGTAGGTACGCCACTGTGTTCAACCGACATTTGATTGCTTTTGGATTTCGAAAGGTCTACGATTCCAGTTTTAGTAGCGGTCTTAGTTTTAGTAGATTTGTTTTTCTAAACTGAAACTTAACTGTAACCAAGGGTTTATGGCTCGCAGATCGCTGACATTGAAACCGAATGTTTGCTATCCCTTACCAACGAGGTGCGACAGAGAAAGAAAGTATGTATGTGTTTTAGGTCTTTATGTCGAGCACTTAGTCGTTTCGCCATAGTTCTTTTGTCGCGTACATGGTTCCAAAACATTTAATTTACTAGAATTATGATTATGCTTGGTCCTTCGAGCCGGATTTTGCTTGGAAATTTAAGGAAAACAATTCGAATGAGAATTAATTAGGACTGCATTTGATTTACTTTTGTATATACACTGTATATTCTGTTGGAGGAAAGTTATATTTGCTTAATTTATCATTATCAATTTCAGATGCCACCGCTAGAGGCCGCCGTTAAACAGTCCAACAGAAGGATCGAGTTTGAGGAGCTGAAAGAGATGCAAGAGCAGCACAGGAAGACGGTGGTGGCTTTGCAGGAACAGGTATATTTAGACGTACAATGTAAAAGAACGTCGATGGAACTGATATACATGAATCTTAAAGTCGCCAGAAATAACCAGTTCATGACTAGAATGCTCCCGTACTGGTCTGGGAGCAAAGGAAAAACATAGAATGTACCAGTTGCTTCTCGTTCCGCGCAGATGGTAAAAGCCGATGGGCTTTGAGGGAATGGGTGAAATTCTTAGGAATCATGTTATAGGCTAGCACTATTTTGATTCATTTTTCCTTTTTTCACCTGTACGCCTACAATAATGCTAAACGTGGCCTTTAGGTTTTGTTACCTCAGGCTCTGTCTACCCCGTAAGGGATATAGACGTGATTTGTGTATGTATGTGTATGACTAGGGGAAGACGTAAAATTGCGTACACACCTCGGGCGGTGATAAAGAAATTCTTAGGTCGTATGTTTGTCGCCCTCGCCTTTGGCTCGTGCGAGATGTTCCTGCGATCTGAGACATTCTTTATTTCCCCACTCTCGGAATGTAATGTACTATTGTAGACGGTCACCCGGAGCCCTAGGCCGCTGTAGAACCTTTTTACATTCAACTTCGGAGTACTTGTCACTGGCAAACATAATTATCAAGCGTACCATTTTGTTGATCGTGCTCATGTTTCGGCGAACCATGTTCCGCAAATTTACATTTGGACAAATAAGAATTTGGCCAAATTAATTTTCGCATTTTTGCCTTAGGTTTTCTGACCGTCCACGAGATGGCACTAGTCTCGAAAGATCCGTTGGACATATTATACACAAGGAATTGGATGATCAAACTATAAAACTGTGTCCTCCGTCTGTCGTGTCGGTTCACGATGAGCTCAATACTACTCAACAGATCTGGATAAAATTTGGCACAGAAATAAATTATAGTTTATAGTCTGGAATAACAGAAGCTACTTTTATAACGAAAAATTGCGTAGTTTCCGCGATAAACGTATTCTTTGCAGACGAACTCGCGGTCAAAAGCTAGTTAGTAAAAGCTGTGGTTCAAGCTCCAGTTTACTTATCAACAGATAAACCAGCTAAAGGCGCGCGTCCAGACCGCTGAAAACACAGAATCTAATGTCTCCCTCTACCAGCAAGACATCGACTTGGAGCTTGAAAAGGTCAGCATTACTTTTGTTGATAGGGTGTTTGATTTTTAGTAAATCACATTCGGGATCACTGAGAAAGACGTATGTTAATTTATAGCATGGCTAGCAATGCCATAGATATATAATATAATACTTATGTTGCATTAGACCGGCGATGTACAATAAGTGACTGAGATGACACTGAAAAAATTGAGATGTCGCCGCGTGTCAATGAAGAAGTGTATACGATACGATTAAAATCAGTTAACGATTCGGCTTTTCTCGGGTATCATCGCCTAAATCCGGAGACGGAAATGACACGAAATACATTACCGCGATTGCTTTTAGGTAGCATTCAATTTGAAGTATCATAAACGCAATGTATAGCACCTGCCAAGATGACATAACTAACCGGCAGACCTAAGAAATTTATTATGCAGTAGCGACATGAATACACATGACATGACATGTATACAATATATAAAAAAATACATATATAAGTAAATATATTATTATATTACTGTTTGATGTAAGCAACAGTACGATATTATGTCGGATTAATAATTGATAATAATCACCAAATTAAAAATTTTTAAAACCGAGTAACCGATTTTTGTTGATATCTCATATTAGTGTTAGTTTTGAGCTACAAAGGAGGTTTTGTTGCTCATATCGTTCTTGTAATAAGACAACGAGTAATATAATTAAAGGTCTATGTGAGAGATGAGGGATTCACGACAATTACCGAGGTTGGCCGAATCGTTAACTGATTTTAATCGTATGTACCGCTTAAATGAATCCTCGCCCGCGCGGTACAGACGCGGGGGGTGGGACGACCGCGGGGGCTGAGAGGTGCGGGCGGCAGGCGCGCTCCCCCCGCATCGAGAGAGCTCCCCGCCGTCGTCCTACCCCGCGCCCCGCTGCCGCGCCCGCGAGGACTCATTTGAGCGACTGGTCTATCGATCTGCAGAGAGTCGCTCGCAAAGTAAAATGGTCGTTCTATCTTGCTCTTACGTACGCGTATTGCATCGCTCTTTCTCTTCCGTTGCCGAGCTATTATATTCTGTATCTATGAGCAATGCGTAAACTTTACGAAATAAGACCGTATAATTTTGGTGTTGTGAATAATATATGCATATTTAAATGTGTGTGTAATAAGTATCGTAACATACACTAACTTGTGTGTGATAAACGGGGATCGTAAAATGCTAGCAAACTCCATTGAAATGACGTATGATAACCAGTTAGGGTAGAACCACCGTGCTAAATTGATGAATTAGGTACAGTCACCATCAGATATATGGTAGCGTTCGAGCTCTTCAAATCCATTAAGAAATTTAATGCTGCTCCGAAATATTCGAGGACTTCGCCCGCAACGAATGTGATGGCGAATTTACTAAAATAATACTAATAAATATTAAATTTCTAAATGTCAGTGAAAATTAGAACACAGAAAAATCCGAAAAGTAAAGCTATGGCCGGGAATCGAATCCGGATCCTCGTCATTCCGTGACGCGTGCATAGCAGATGGGTAATCTTCGATTTTTTCTACCCGTTACTAGCTGTCACGTGACCTATGTTACTATGCGAATTTTTGAAAACCGTAAAAAGAACATAAAAATCAAGAAATAAAAATTCTTGATTCATTTGATAGTAATATATATATATATTTTTTTTATGACTTCTTACTATTTCTTCGGTACTTAAATGAATTTTGCTCGCACTATACGATCCCTGGTAATAAAGTTGTTATTTGCCTAACTAAATACTGTAATAGGAAGATAACATTTGCTTATATATTTCTATGTAGGAGATATCTGGAACTACTGAGCCGATTTCAATAAATGTTTTTTTTTATTATACCTTGTTAACATAGCCTACTTTTTGTCCTGAGAAAGTATAAGGTTCTAACGCGACGGAGTTAAGAGCGCAGAGTCGCAGGAGGGAACTCTTTAACAGTTGGTCCGATTGACATGAAATTTGGCACACATGAAGGACAGATGACAATGAAAGTGCAGCCAACAAAAAGTACAGCCAGCAAAAAAGCTAGTATCTAAAATGAAATTTTTAGGTTCGATTATAATATTGCAAAGGCTTCGAGACTTAATTATATTGCTTATGGGCATTTTCAAAGCCTGGTCCGCATTTTCGGACGGATACCTAAAATGAGGCTGTTACTGACCCAGTGACAGCAGCGGCGTTAGGGCCACTGACACCCCGGGCAGTAATATTTAGGCGCCCACTTAAGGACAGTATTGAGGGTACACAGCCGGTGAGCCAGGAGGCCGAGGGCCCAGACCTCAGCGCCCCCCAAATTTGGCGCCCCGGGCCGTCGCCCCATCGCGCCCCCCCTAACGCCGGCACTGCCCAGTGACTTACACCGTCGGCCTCATTTTGCATTTTCCATCAGGTGGGATAGTTCCAATGCTGGGCAGTTCACTGTAAAAACACTAGCACTGTATCTACTTCTGTATAGCCTCGTTTCTTGAACTACCCTCGTTTCTTTAATTTAGATGCAGTATTATTGCCCTTAACATCAGCCAATTTCCGTATATTTTTCGCATGATGGGTGGAGTTACTTCGACTATGTCTGTGGTCTGTACGGTTTCATATTTCCATCATCAGGTAATGTGGCATTTCACACATATTCCACACATGACTTATGGTATAAGGCAGGGGTCGGCAAGCAGTTTGAGATAGAGTCCAGAAAATTTTAACGAGATACACAATAGTTATTTGTGTCACAAGGGAGGGAGCAAAATGTAGAATCCAGAGCGTAAATAATTAGAGCTACCAGCATAAAAAATGGCGTGGTTTTACAATTATCAATTTAAAAAAATTGCATTTGCAATAGAGCACCTAAAATGCCTTGAAGAGAAAAGTTGCACTTTGATCCCTCTCGACAGGCAGCAAAGCTTTTCTGAAAGAGAGATCAAAATCAAGTATACCTTATCCACTCGTACGTATTAATTGGTATTTGGTATACAATAGATTACAATTGACGGTCCGAGGTTCGACCTTTCGCGGTCCCCATGTTGCCGACCGTTGCAATAAGGGTTGTTAAAACAAACCATCGAACAGTGTTTAAAAAATTGGCCTAAAATCATTGTCTATCCAGGTGCTACGAATTAGACTTACAAAGTCCATATCTTACCGTCTCTCTTAATAAAGGCTTGTACAGAACTTGGCGAGGCACTAAACTCTGTTCCACAACATCCCACACAAACCTTTGTATATACAGTACCTAATCCTCGTTTCTTCTTGCATGGATTGCACTAACTGTGTGCTACTAAAACGGGCTTGCCTTGAGAAGGACGCCGTCTTTGAGAAGCGGCTCGAAGAGGCCAAGCAAGAGGTGATACAGCAGCTGCAGGAGCAAATACAGGTATGTTGTAACACTTTCACAGCTCTCTGTAACGTTCCTCATATCTTCAGGGTGCGGCTCCACTGAGGCGGAGACGAGTGGAGCGGAGAGGAGACGTGTGGGGATCGACCAATCATATTACAGAGCGGAGACGCGATGTGGATTTCATGTAATGTGATTGGTCGATCCCCACACGTCTCCTCTCCGCTCCGCTCGTCTCCGCCTCAGTTGAGCCGCAGCCTAAGTGTCAGTTGTCTATGATGTCGTATCTGTCTGTTTCGTAGCAAGAAATAGAGAGGGAATCATAGATATCTGAAACTTAACAAACGGTGTACTTATTTTAGAGTAATACTGGCTGAAAACGCTTGGCCTAAAACGCCATTCAGAAAGATCTAAGCCTTCCTACAACTCTACCTACAATGGGGCCGTCCATTAATCATGTGATTTTTTTAGCACTTTTAACCCACCCCCCTCCCCCTTGGTGATACGCGGTGAGGTTTAAAACTACCCCCCATTCGCCATCCAAAATCACGTGTATTTTTAGTACCTACACACACATTATATAAAATTAAGGAACATGATAAAAATGTCTAGACAGAAAGGTTGCAGGTTGTTTTTGACTGGCATGGTTTAAAAATCGCGTGATTGACGAATAAATAAATACTCGTGATATCTTACTACACCCCCCGCCCCTCTTGTGATATTTCGTGATTTTTGCCGAACCCGGGAGGGCCGAATTCTGCCAGCTCTATTGTATCACTTGTGATAAGGTATTTAAAAGCAAGTTTGGTCTAGCCACATAAAGGGGTCATAATTTATTTTGTAAGTATCTCATAACTTGGGTGGAACTATAAGGGTTTCTTGTTGTAAGATTCGTATTCGTCATACAACTGTGCCATACGAGATTCTAAGTATTCGAACCCAGAAACTCAAGCTTCATAGTTAGTAGACTTATTATCTAACTCGCTCGCAATCGCCGTCGTGTTCATTTTGACAGTTCATGTATGGGCTGACAATTGGCATCGGAATCGGCTAGCTGTCACATTCATGCAAGAACTGTCAAAATGAACACCACGCCGATTGTGAGCAAGTTAGGTAATAAGCCTACAGGCACGGCTAAAAAGAGAGCGCGATAGACTCCCGTCTCTAGCTGTTAGTCCTAGAAAGAGATGGGTAGTCGCGACACCGCTGTTGTGCTAGCCAGCTGACCACCAAACTTGTATCTTTTACGATTTCCCATCTCATAATATTGCCAATAAATGCGTATCGGTTGTAAATATTTACTTCTATCAGCGCGATTCTCGAACTCTTATAAATATCTCATAAAACGGCGATAAATTTTATACGAGCCGACACCAATAACCCATATTTACTATTTAACGTTGCGTAAGTACGCTCGGTGATTTACAGCTTTTGAATAAGCTAACATACACAAATCACGTCTTTATCCCTTACGGGACAGACAGAGCCTAAGGTAGCAAGACCTAAAGGCCACGTTTAGCATGATTGTGAGCGGATAGGTGGAAAATGGAATCAGAATAGTGATGGGTTGCTAGCCTCATCGCCTATAACATGATTCCTATTATTTTCGCCCATTCTCTCGATGGGCTTTTACCAAAGATGGGAGCAAAGATAAAACATAGAATGTACCAGTTGCTTCTAACCGCGCAGATGAAAATAGGAATCGTGTTATAGGCTATGCGGCGAGCAACCCATCACTATTTTGATACCTCTTTCCACCTATACGCCCTTAACCATGCAAAACGTGGCCTTTAGGCCCTGTCTACCTCGTAAGGGATAAAGACGTGATATATGTATGTATGTAGAAAACGCTTAAATAAAAAATAGAGTTATAATATCAACAATAAAACGAAACACTTATTTCGCATCCGCATCTGTAGATAGTTTTTGAGTAATATTTTAAAACGGGCAAAGTCGCGGGAGAATGCTTGTTTGGCGATACATTTTAGTTTATTGGGTTAACAACGTCTCGGGACGCTCAGAATAGCAAACTTCATTCATGCTAACCTAATAATATTGGTAGTGTTGGCGTGGAAAGTGTTTGCTTTACGCATAAAACACTTTGATGGGAACCCTTCGGCCGCCTAGGAAACCAGTTACGAAACTATAGTTTCGTGGGAAGAAAAAACTTGTTTGTATGTAACTGGTTTCGTACACAAAACCTGTAAGCAAAAATGCATCGGAAAAGTTTTCATGCATATTGCCGTCAAACCTATGGGGTTCTAGGTAAAGTCGTCTTAGAAATTTGAGGTTTATTTTGAAAGTTGAGAATATAAGAATAATTTTAAAAATCGTTTCAAAAAGCAACCAATATTACACTGTCTACATTTTTCATAGGAGCTGGGCTCTGGGGCCCGATTTTTGAAGCAAATCACTCGAAAGTGGTATAAATCAGCTTGTATCTCCAAATATACCATGCTTCCATGCTGGTCTTGGAGTAAAGAAAAAAACATATTGACGATCCTTTTGTGAATTACTTATGTTTGACATTTAATTGTATTTTTAAAAGGGTGATAAATAAATCTAATCTAATCTAATTGTAATGAACTAAATCTATTTTACAATAAAACTTGTCTCCTTCGATAGCCTCATTTTTAATCCATACGTTCAAGTGACATAATATCAATCAAAACATAAAAAGTAAAGCTGTCGGAAAGGAGTTTGTAACACTAATCATAGAATGTACTAGTTGCATCTCATCCCGCGCAGATGGTAAAAGCACATCGAGGGAATGGGCATAGGAATCATGACTTTTATACGCGATGCGGCTAGCAAACCATCACTATTTCGATTCCCCTTTCCATCCACGCCCACAATCATGCTAAACGTGGCCTTTAGGTCTAGTTACCCGTAAGGGATAAAGACGTGATTTGTGTGTGTGATGTGTAAGTAGTATTTTCACATATGTGCTTTCAAAAATCAGGCCCCAGCTAATATTGGATTTGTATGTATGTATGTAAACTCTTTATTGCACATAGAAATTTAAAAAATACAGAAAAAAAAAAGTACAAAGGCGAACTAGTATGCCGTAGTATGCGTAGTTTGGATGCCGAATTGGAGCTCACTGCGCGATTCCGACTCGGACTTTCCCGGTTTTTTATTGGTTTATGGACAATGACGTGTACTCACGACTCTCGACACATGGGGTAGCCAGTGCCCTTCATCCGTTGGCCGAGAGCCAGCTAGAAAGTGCCCCGTATCTGCCCGTAGGTAAACGCAAATAGAGCAAGGATTAGTTCTCGTCACGCCGCTAAATCGAGCAGAGCTCACGTTCTAGCGTTCAAATGTGCTTAAAAACAGTGTCACGTGGATATGTGAAGTAACCAGTGAATAGTGTATAGGTCTATCAGAATTGTTTTGGAATATTCGAGAAGTTGGGTTAGTGTTGTAGGGTAGGGTTAGTACAAATGCCAAGATGCATAGAATGTTGCAACGCTGTCAAAAAGTACAAAATGTTTGTGTAACTAGGTCGATTTGTCTGAATGTTTTAATGGCAAAATATGCTACGGCCAAAATGCACTTTTAGATAAATTGTTTCCAAGGCTACTTAAAAATACTTCCATGCTGGTCTGGGACCAAAGATACAAACAAAGAACATATGATAAAGGACTATCGAGGGAATGGGCGATAATCTTAGGAATCATGTTATAGGCGATGCATAAACCCACAATAATGCTAAACGTGGTCTGTCTACCCCGTAAGGGATAAAGATGTGATTTATGTATGTATGTATGTTTCCAAGGCAGCTTTTATGGTCTGTCTCTTCGTGTCTGAAAGTATTCAGGGCAGAATACTCTGGGGTCAAAATATTATTATTAATTGGGGGCTATTTGACATGACATTTTACAAGCATTTTGACATTAATTATATACTTTTTGACTTTTGTACATTTTGACTAAATAATATTCGAACCCATTGAGTATTTTGGGATCTTGAGCATTTATTTTCTATTCGATTTTTCTATGATATAATTAGGCTCTTAGGTTTTGTGGCATTTGTCTTTTGTTCATTATAACATGTTTGCGTTTACATATTTTTTTACCGTTGTACATTTTGATAATGAGGCATTTTGCACCATTGTGTATTTAGACATTTGTACGAAACTGACCTGGAACCTTACCATGACGTCTTAATGCGATTCAATTGCGACACAGTTCAGGTTTTAGCTGTAATTTTAGTATGGATCTGACAGCGAGCGAACCCAAACTGTACAATTTCGTTGTAGTTTTGGATTCAAAATTGATTCACTAGTTCGACGCTGTACACTTTGAGCATCGACAAATTGTTTAGGGTCTGTTTCACCTGTGTCAGTTGTCTATGATGCCGTCTCTATTTATTACTACGAATTAGATAGGGACGTCAATTTAACCCAAATAATCGAATATTCCGAAATAGTTTAAAGAGAGCTTGTATGACGATTACTAGGATATAGGATAAAGTGACTAGTTGACATGTTGAAATGTAGTGTTTTTTTTGTATTGTGTTGTGATTTTGTGCTTTGTGTGATACGTTATGCCGGATAGGAACCATCTGTTTTGTTACAAGCGACGCGTAAGTTTTTTTTTTTAATTGTTGTGCTAGGTAAAGGTCGAAGGGGTTTATAGAATGATGGTCGAGTTAGTAAGTTTCTAAACGACACTGAAAATTAGAACACAGATTTTTTTTAAAGTAAAGCTATGGCCGGGAATCGAGCTCGGATCCTCATCATTATGAGTGTTCTAATTTTCAGTTTCGTATAGAAATTAAATTTCTAATGGTAAAACCGTAAGATACAAAAAAAAAATTGATTCATTTTGATAAGTACCTAGAAAATAGGTTGGTTGTCAATTATTTCAGACTTAACCCCTTTTTCATTATGACAGTAGTATCGATTTGAGTTAGTATCGCTCCTTTTGTTATCTCGGGTCAATGAACTGATACGCAACTTTTTTTATACGTTTAATAAGAGTGAAAGAGTGGAAAGTAAACATCGCTTTTTCATGTAATAAGAAAGGCAAAGGAGCGAATGGGTCAACTGGTTATAAATTATCACCACCATGGGCACCCGCTATACTAGACAACTTAGAGCAAGATAGAATAATTCATATGCCTGTTATTTCACAGACTGTCTTACTCTCACGATAGAACACAGCAAGATTAGCGAACAACATTATAGTAGCGATTTGGGGACGGGGCGAGGGGGGGGGGGGCACTTCACCTGTCATTAAAAATCCTTACTAATATTATAAATGCGAGAGTATCTGTCTGTCTATAACCACCCTTTTCACGCTTAAACTGCTAAACAGAGTTAGTTGCGGTATACATATGTACATACACATATCACGTCGATGTCCCTTAATACGGGGTAGACAGAGCCTATGGTAACAAGACCTAAAGGCCACGGTTGGCACAATTGTGAGCATATAGGTGGAAAGGGGAATCATAATGGTGATGGGTTGCTAGCTGCATCGGCTATAACATGATTCCTAAGATTTTAGCCCAATCCCCTCGACGGGCTTTTACCATCTGCGCGGGCAGAGAAGAGGTACATTCTATGTTATTTCTTTGCTCCCAGACCAGTGTGGAAATTTGGTATATAATAGTTGTAATCCCGAGAAGGACATAGGATAGTTTTTATCCCGGATAACAGCATAGCTCCCGCGGGAAACAGCTAACATATAAACATGTCTGAAAGATTTTAACATCATCAATATCTAAGACAGAATGTATCTGTGTGATCGACAGTTTTTTTTGTGCATAATAGGCATGCGTTTAAATCACATCACGATTGATGGTTCACCAAGATGCGAAGTTAACTTGTTGACGCACTAGCAACGCGTTGGTAACTTGTCGCTATAAAAACCGACAATGTGCACTATTTATAGTAGTACAGTTGTCATCGCGGTTTTGAAGTATCGGCTTGTGCTGGCCCCTCGCCAGGTGATGGGGGACATTGTTCGCGCGCCTGACCCCGTTTTTGACACCACGCTGTCTCGCGGCATATTTTTTTTCTGAGTCAATGTGCCACAGATAAAATAACCGGCCAAGTGTTTTTTCAAGTGGTTTCCGTATATGCGGCTGATTAGTATTACTAACATATCACTACATAGTATAAAATAAAGTCGCTTTCTTTGTCTTTATGTCCCTATGTATTCTTATATCTTCAAACCTACGCAACGGATTTTGATGCGGTTTTTTTTATAGATAGAGTGATTCAAGAGGAAGGTTTTTATGTATAATTATACGCAGACGAAGTTGCGGGCAGAAGCTAGTTTATTATATATGTTGGTTTACTTATTGTTATTACTCGTTAACTTGCTAATCTTCTAACCTTAGGACTAACTAAGAGTTTTTTTATATCGATACCAACCTCTGACGCAAAAGGTCTTAACACGTTTTTTCATGCAGAATGAGATTTTTTCGTCGTTATAAAGACAATATTCGACGATTTGCGCCACTCCATTAGTCATCACACTGCACGCTAATAGTCGTAACTTCTAAATTACGACTTTATGCGTAAACAGTAGTACTTACGACTATATGCGTTGCTTTAGTGAGGAGGTATATCCGTTCATGTTATTATAGTCGTATTTATGATATACGACTTTATGTAATGGACCTGATCAATCGCAAATATATAGTGTGTCATTCATAAGAACATAAATTTTAAGTAACGATAGCTGTGAACTGTTTTATCCATAAATATAACAATTGCCTTTTCTAGTGAAGAGTAATTCAATTTGAAAAAAAATAAAGGAACAGTGTAATGCGATAATTAATTCGACGTTTAGGTGACAGGGTGACACCGAGAGCAAATTTCAACGCAATCAAATGTCAGTTGTTAATTTGGTTACAGATACATTGCGTTCCGAATTAATTTAAATGAAAAAAAAAAACTGTATTTTTTTAAACTATAGATACCAATTTACGTTCATTAGGGCCTATAGTTTCAGACCTTTCAATATATGTTCTCAAGAATGTTCACGCTGTACATTATGTTTGTTACGCTTTTACCCGTAAACTACTCGACCGTGATAAAATTTGCTAGTTACGTGTTTGTATTCGAGTTATTTTCGACATGTTTCGGATCAATCTGTGGTCAAGGTTTGCTCGTACTGATAGCCAACGGAAAGTTGAAATGTCCGCTTGTTCCCCGTACATAACTATTTTACATTACCAGGACATTCTAAGGTAAAATAAAGACTATCACTACATAGTATAAAATAAAGTCGCTTTCTCTGTCCCTATGTCCCTTTGTACGCTTATATCTTCAAAACTACACAACGGATTTTGATGCGGTTTTTTTTAATAGATAGAGTGATTCAAGAGGAAGGTTTGTATGTAAAATACATGCATAATATACCGTGCGAAGCCGGGGCGGGTCGCTAGTTTCTAAATAAAAACAAACATGTTCGCGGCCCTTGGGCCACCCCCGCCGGACCTAAACCAAAATTAATCCATAATAATCATCCTACATTGGTTATACCAGTGCCGGTTATGTAACTTGGTTACGTTCGGGGCACAAGCTAAAAAAAATGACGAGAAGAATACATAGCTTATGTATGAATTTTACAAAGAAGAGCGTTTTCTAGTAACTACTAATAACTTTTCTTTCTTCCATGCTGGTCTGGGAGTAAAGAAAAACCGGAATTTACCAGTTGCTTCTCTTCCCGCGCAGATGATAAAAGCCTAAAAGGGAATAGGCGAAAGTCTTAGGAATCACGTTATAGGCGATGCGGCGAGCAACCAATCACTATTTTGATTTCCCTTTCCACCTATACGCCCTTAATTGCTAAACGTAGCCTTAAGGTTTTGTTACCTTAGGCTATGTCTACGCCGTAAGGGATAAAGACGTGATATATGTATGTATGTTTGTACTAATAACTTAATTATTCTAGTTTTGTTTTAATTATCCTCAATTGTGACTTAATGTTCGCTAAAGTTTTTCCGTGTGACAGCTTAAATAAACAAACAAATAGTTACTTAACGAGTTTGTTTTGAATCTATCGTTCGTATTATGAGGTCTCATTTTACTGGAATACATTTAGTGATAAGGGTGGGTCATATAGGCCATGTTTACACTATCCCACATCGCTGCAGTACAGTGTTGCCTTTTGTGATATGAAGTCGTGATTTTGTGAGATTTGTGAGTGATTTAAATTGTGATTGAAATGGCGGATATGTTTTTCTTGAATGTGAGTTTAATTAATAATAATGATAGCCCTTTTATTCTGAATACGATACAATTTTAGTACATCTTGTCGTCAATTTTTGTGTTTTATAAAATATCGCGTAATTCGGCGTGGTCTCCTCCATTCTTCTCCAGGGCTTGGGTTATAGTATAGTTCCCACGCGGGCCCAGAGCGGATTGGGAACTTCACACACACATTTGAATTGTTTCGCAGATGTGTCCAGGTTTCTTCAAGATCGGGGGCGTCGTCGGCTGGAATCTCCGGGATCCCACGGCGCCTTCCCAAACCTGGCAAGCGGGCTTTGCCGGAGTGTTTTTAGTGGGTATGCTCCCCCCGCCCCTTTCCGTGCGGAAAGAGGCCGGGGGAGAGAGTCCCACATAACCGTCCGGGCCTCCCCGGACCCGGTGGTACTCGTAAAGAGTTTTCACTCCGTTAAAAAAAAAAAAAAAAAAAAAAAGGGTTTCTTCAAGATGTTTTCTTTCACCGAAAAGCTCATGTAGTAGTAAACTCGGGCTCGAACTCGTGACCCTAGGCTCTAGAGGCCACAGGTGAAACCATTAGGCTACCACGACTCTATACATATGTATCCGTATAAGTTAATAGCTATAGTTGATAAAAACTTGAAAGCATTGTTTATCCGATTGCAACCCAAAAGTGTGGTTATGGTTTTATAAACGGCCAGTTGTGTTATTGATGATAGCTTTCTTAGAACGTAAGCTATATCTATGGATGCATGGAACTATAACTTAAGTAAACATTACGAGGTTTGGTGAATATTATACAGTGAGGGAAGTGTATTTACGTACCACCGTAGTATCCTGTCGCAATCGGGGATCGGAAACCGGTTTAAAATTAACCGGTTTAGAGTCAATGACGAAAACCGAAATGGATTGCGGTTGACCGCGCGGTTTTTTTACCGGTTTCCCACCAATTCGGTTAGGTTATCTCTTGCCATCTCTCTTCAAACATTATTTGTAGCCAGCGCTGCAGGAAAGAGATAGAAAGAGCATCGCGGCGTTGCTTTGTGTAAAACCGGTTTCGTATCGGTGAGCGCGTGCTCCAAAATTTCGTTCTTCGTGTTAACCGGTCACCGGAATTATTTTAATACTTTTAATTTAGTTCCCTCCGTTAACCGGTTTATCTAAGAAACGTGACTATACCGGTTTTCTGAACGATATTAACCGGTTTTTCAAAACCGGTTCCTATCTCTGGTTTCAATTGACATGCCGCCGCCACTCGAACTCGAGCGATATGTCAGTATTGTGACATGGTTCTACGGTGGTAAGCAGACCTTTAATTACCGTTATTTTTGCGTAACGCTATTTTTCATAACGTTAGATTATCGAATAGCATTTTTCAATAAAACGTTTTTAGGTAGCGCTATTTTTCAGTACGTTATATTACCGAATAGCGTTTTTTAATAAAACATTATTTATTCTGTAGCGGTATTCATTATAACGTTATTAATAGCGATATATATCGATACTTCGGCAAGTGATATAATAACGTTATAGACCATCTCTTTCTTACACTCTATAACACCCGCTCTATATAACGTGCGACAAACATATGCAATGACAAATCTGTACTGTTTTCGTGAATTGTCAAAACATACTTTACAAATTTGTTTCGTGGGACTAGGCCGTAAAGTTGATATCATAGTAGTAGTTCATAATCAGTTTCATAGCGTTATTATACCTAACGCTATTTCATAACGTTATGGTTTTCTTTAAACACAAACGACATATACCGGTATTATATCGTTTTTTTCATAACGTTTTAAAGGTCTATAACGCTATTTCGTAAAGTTACGGTTTTCTTTTCGTTATGATATGATATAACGTTATGAAGGAATATAGAATTTGTTTGAACGAAATTTTAAACACAAACGATATATACCGCTATTATATCGTTTTTTTTTTATAACGTTATAAAGGTCTGGTGGTAAGTGAATGCATTTGTCATTTTTTACTGTACATTTTCTTAATTAATATCGTGACCCACGCACGCTTTCCAATCGTTAATTCAAAGGATGTGGTATCTTGTCTTCAGAATCAAAAATTGCTACACAATTTGTAAATACTACTAAATTTTATTTCACACTCGTATAGGTTTCTTCCATGCTGGTCTGGGAGTAAAGAAAAAACAAAGAATTTACCAGTTGCTTCTTTTCCCGCGCAGATGGTAAAAGCCCATCGAGCTAGCTACCCGTCACTATTCTGATTTCCCTTTCGACCTATACGCCGTTAATCATTATAAACGTGGCCTTAAGGTTTTGTTACCTTAGGCTCTATATACGTGAAAAACTTAAGTACCTAAATGACCTGTTGCATGTAGTAGTGTACAGAACTGATATGAGACTTAAGTATTTTTTCTAATTTGGAACGTCAATTTGTCTATTCGCATTACACACACATACAGCAGGTCATTTACTTAAATTTCTCATCTATACTTTATTCTGTTCGCACACAAGCACCGATGTTCTGTGATCGAACCATATGTAGCCTCTTAAGATTATTTCAGTATATTCCAGCAGATATTTGGTGTAGTTTGACTGTTAAACTAACTGTTAAATGTGAAGCGTCGAGGGCGGCACTAAATAAATTAATTAACCGTTGTTGCCCAGGGTGCACCGGCCTAAGTGTTCCCCCCGTGAGGCCAAGAGCCTCTGTTAGAAGGGAACTAACGCTGGAGCTCTCGAGGAGTGTCCTAGCCCCACATAACCCTTTTCGTGCGTAATAGTCCATCGCATCGTCAGTAGCTCTTCCATGCTTGTCTGGGAGTAAAGAAAAAACATAGAATGTACCAGTTGCTTCTCTTTCCGTGCAAGTAAAAGCCCATCGAGGGAAAATCGAGTGAGCGAAAATCTTAGGAATCATATTACAGGCGATGCGGCTAGCAACCCAACTCTATTTTGATTCCCCTTTCCACCTATGCGCCCTCAATCATGCTAAACTTAGCCTTTAGGTCTTGTTACCTTAGGCTCTGTCTACCCCGTAAGGGATAAAAACGTGATTCATGTATGTATGTATTGTCAGTAACGTGGTCTGACTGTCCAGGTGCTGCTGTCGGACCCTGACGCGGAGCTGTCCAGCTGGCCGCTGGAGCTGGTGGCGCTGCGGGACAAGATACACGACACGAAGCCACAGGAGAAAGAGGTTAGTGCGATACAGACGTCCGTTCTGAACACCACAAATTGTCATAATTTTTTATTTCCATTAGTCAAAAACCATTTCGAGAGAAACGCTTGTGGAACAAAAAAATATTCGGATATTTTTGTACAATATGTTTTGGAAAAAATAGCAAAATATGTAGTGTTTCACTATTTTGATTTCCCTTTCCAGCTATACGCCCTTAATAATGCTAAACGTGGCTTTCAGGTTTTGTTACCTTAGGCTCTGTCTACCCGTTAAGGGATAAAGATGCCATATATGTATGTATGTATGTATGTAAAACGGGAAATGACGTCCGATGGCCGGTCCAATACTGCCATTATAAAAAACCTTGTCTTCCGGGTTTCCGTTTGACATTTACATCTTTCACAACACAACACTACTGACAGCTGACTGTTAACGGTAAAAGCCCATCGAGGGAATGGGCGAAATTCTTAGAAATCATGTAATAGGCGATGCGGCTAACAACCCATCACTATTTGATTCCATTTTCCATCTGTGCGCCCATAATCTTGCTAAATGTGGCCTGTAGGTCTTGTCGCCTTAGGCTCTGTCTACCCCGTAAGGGACAAAGACGCGATTTGTGTTTGTGTGTGTATCTTATCTTATTTTAAATTAAATGATAAAAAAGTGATATATATTGTGTGTTAGACCATATCTTGGTAAAAGGGCATAACATAAAATTGATCGAAGTAGGTATCCATTAAAGTTTGTAACTTTACAAGCGTTCCCATGGTGCGTCAACTGTATGCGCAACATGTGTGTTGATCAAACATCGCTTCAATCGCTCCGGAGATCCGATATCGTGGTGTTACATACATACGCGAACACAAATCACGTCTATATCCCTTACGGGGTAGACAGAGCCTGAGGTAAACCTAAAGACCAGCGTGGTGTTGAAATTAGTGAATGAACACTTGTTAAACGCAGTCGTAAAGGGACATTAGATTCCGAGGGCGGTTAAATAAAGAATGTATTGTCTCGCAAGAACTGGTAATATAATAGTCCTTTCATCCACTCAAAGGTTGACGGGAAGAGATCCCTTAAAGGGTCAAGTTCGTCCGCTTTTCTGCACGTAAATAAATAAATAATTATCTTGGGACAATTGACACCAATTGACCTAGTCCCAAACTAAGCAAAGCTTGTAATATTGGTACCTACTAGACACCGGATAAACATAACATATTAAACAACCAAGACTCGAGAACAAACATTCGTCTTTTATATGCAAATATCTGCCCCGACCGGGGATCGAATCCGAACCAATGGTGTGTGTGAAGTTCCCAATCCGCACTGGGCCCGCGTGGGAACTATAGCCCAAGCCCTCTCATTCTGAGAGGAGACCTGTGCCCAGCAGTGGGACGTATATAGGCCGGAGATGAACGTATCCGCAATCCTCTGATGTTGCGGGTGTCTAAGGGCAGTGGTGCTTGCTTACCACCACTTGCTAGCTTTCTTTTTCTTTGTTGTCGCCGTCTTGTAAGTTACAAAATAACACAAATTAGACATAAACATATCCATGCCAGATAGATTGTCGAAGCACTATAAATACCCCAAATTCCGTAACCACGGACCTATATCAAAGCAGATGACGTAAGTACGTCGAAATGTATGCGAATTGAGTGTGTCGATTTTTGAATACGTTAGTCGAAAATAATGTATCTTTATTCTATATTTCGTTTGCGAAAGCCTGACGAACTGATTAAATTTACTTATAACTTAAGGCTTGCGGTAAATAAAGAAATGTGAAGTATGACAGACTTTCCGGCTATATTTTTTAAGTTCGGCGTTTAAAGTGACACGCAAGATAGAGCAACTAGCGTCGTCTATTTAAACAGTATGTCTGTGGCTGTATACGTGAGTAAGCGTTGTTTTTAAACGCCGTAAATCACGGCTGTTGCCGATCGAGATCATTGCTTTTTAGCTATTCTTGTTGTTTGATTCTTTTAAAGGTTTTTGGAATTAATCCTTGGGGAAATTGTTTAGTGCCAGCTTTTGTTTTTTGTGGGAAAAGGAATGCAGTCGTAAATGCTTGAGCTTCGGGGGCGCTTTACTATTTTTGGTTTTCGAACCGTAGCCATGGCAGTGAACTTTGGGTTGGATAAGAAATTCATTGGTTGTCAATTCATATCATGTTTTGTGATAATTACTGATTTTCGGGGTCACATTCTTCTTACAACTAGAGCGAAACACGTTGCCGCCGTTTACAATTAAAAATGGATATTTGTTACAAATTTTTGTTTACAAATTTCTCTAAAAATAACATTTTGATAATTATGATTACCTATTTCTATGGTTACAAACGTAAATCACAATTCCATGAATATTTTTTTCAATTTTTATATGACTAATCGCTATCTCGCAGTAAAAAGTAGCCTATTGTGATATTCCAGACTATAATTTATCTGTTCCAAATTTCATCCAGATCTGTCCAGCCGTTCTGGCGTGAAACAGTAACAAATATCCATCCATCCATCCATACTTACAAACTTTCGCGTTTATAATATTAGTAGAATAATGAATGTACCTACTATGTTGTGTTGGTGAATGAGAATCATTCCAAGTCAGTCACAGACGTTTTCTATTTTATCTTTGCTTATTTTAAATATCTGTAACGCCTAGCTGAAGAGCTTGATAATGTTCGTAATCAATTATTAAGAAAAAAGTAATTAGCCTTTATGCAGCGAGACGTCGATTTTATGTCAACGGTTCTGTCTATTACAACGTATGTCCGGTTACAACTCTATGACACAGAACCATTATTGGCACCCAACAGGCACGGTACCCTAAGGCATGCCCCTAAATCCCCCAAAGCGACCTTTCCCCGCGCATGCGCGCGCGGGTGACTGAACTGCGTCTAATTTTACCACTTAGCATTTATTTACCGCGCGGCGCCGGCGCATAGGCAACTGCAAAAACTGCACGTACAAACTGATTGAGCGCGATCAAAACGCCAAGTGTGATTTGAAGTTGCTTTTACAATAACAAACGATAATAAACAGATGTCGTGCAAAATCGTTTCTCATCGCATTATCTCGGAAGTGTTTGTATTATCCCAATGAAAAACGTTTAATTTTCATTGATTTATTGGAATATCAAAAATTTGCTAACAGTATTGTTCAAATAGTCTCCCCCGGACTCTATTGCACAAAACACCGTCTTATAAAAAATTTGCTTAGGTACAGTAAGTATCGACGTTATTTGTTTATTTCGTTTCTAGGGATTTTTTTTTCACGGCAGGTGGTCAAAATCAAAATTAATGTGTTGCGGATAATTCTGATGAAGATTATTCCCGTTTTTTTTTCTATAATTTACATTAGATATTGACAGAATAATACTGTTGCTGTCTTAATCAGTGGCGTGCACAGAGTTTTGCAGAAAATATGCTGCTTGTTTTGTTGTCTAGTTGGTAAATATGACGTAAGTAAGTAATTAACCACCTCTATGTCTATTTGTCTTTATGAAGTTCGCGACTGAACTTAATTTACTATTTATGACTCCATAAACATAAAAAAGCTATAACTTCCATTGCTTTTCGACAAAATACTGACAAAAAAGTGGAAATTCGCTGAAAACAGATTTGGCTATAACTTGAAAACCATGCAACTTTTACTGAGGTCATGTTAGCCTGGTTTGATACCTCTGGTGTCACTGTGACGTGCCAGTTTTGGGACACTGTATGCTAAACGTGGCCTTTGGGTCTTATCATAGGCTCTGTCTACCCCGTAAAGGATAAAGACGTTGTGTATGTAAGTATCCTTTTATTTTAAACTTGGCTGTAACGCTGCGGCGTGTCTAGATATGTATGTAAAAAGCTTTTAAAATTGGAAGAGCTTTCTCGACCCCATGAATTAGTCATGCCATGTGTTCCCGTCATTATCAATTGAGGTCGATGACCCCGTCGTAATCATCTGGTTCACAATTAAATAATTACAGCGCTTCCTCGTAAATCATTACTTGATTGGTAATTGTTGGGAACTTTTTTCTGACTCGATCGAAGTGGGCGTGTCTAAAATTTAGACAATTAGAAAATGGTTTAAGGGTGCGGCTCCACTGAGGCGGAGACGAGCGGAGCGGAGAGGAGACGTGTGGGGATCGACCAATCATATTACATGAAATCCACATCGCTCTTCGCGCACATCTCCGCTCTGTAATATGATTGGTCGATCCCCACACGTCTCCTCTCCGCTCCGCTCGTCTCCGCCTCAGTGGAGCCGCACCCTAAAGGAGCGATCACACCACCGCGTAATACGCAGTGACGTGTCGTAGGCGTAAAAGCGTAAAAGCACCGTCAACATCTTTTACGCACTGGTGTAGTCGAACCTTTAGTACTTAGTTTTTTTTATATCTTCACGCTCATGAAGTTCTTAGTTAATAGAGACTCAAGTTATAAAGTTGTTACACACTACGAGGTACATACATTTAAAGTCAATTTTTTTTGCAGGTCAGGCATAGTATAAAACAAAGTCGCTTTCCGCTGTCTGTCTTTCTGTCACTATGTATGCTTAGATCTATATAACTACGTAACGGATTTTGATGCGGTTTTCTTTAAATAGATAGTGATTCAAGAGGAAGGTTTATAATATGTATAATTCGACGCAGACGAAGTCGCGGGCAGAAGCTAGTTCAGTATAAAAATGCTGTAATCGGTTAATGTCAATGTACATATTCATTTTTCTGGACCAATTTTAAGAGCCTGTATACCTGTTACACTATCATTTAGTAGGTACCTAATAATTCAACTATTTTCCCAATTGGCATAACTTCCATGCTGGTCTGGGAGCAAAGAAAAAACATAGAATGTACCCGTTGCTTCTCTTCCCGCGCAGATAGTAAAAGCCCGTCGAATCATGTTATAGGCAATGCGGCTAGCCACCCATCACTATTTTAATTCCATTTTCCAACTGTAAGCTCACAATCTTGCTCAACGTGGCCTGGAGGTCGTGTTACCTTAAGATTCGGTCTGCCGTGATAAAATTTGATTTGTGTATGTATGTATGTATAGGTCCAATCCACTTCTTTCGAAAGACCCTTGAACATTTAAAACAGTTATTGAACTGCATTTCGTAACACCATTAGCAGATCGTGTGCACCTCATTGAGAGGAGCGCATTTTGATTCAATTACGACTCAATTATGACATACGCCAGAACTATCTTACTGGGTCACAAAGCACTATGAGATAAATAAAGTGCTTCCGCGTTGCGAAGTCGGTTAAAAATCAAATGAAACGTGACTCTTGGACACTGTTTTTAAATTGATCCGGGATTATCAGCCAGTGGTGGGGCTGAACTTAATACTCCACTTAAGAGCGCTTACGCTTTTTGTAACAAGACAAACTTTTTTTTTTACTGATTTTTTTTATATATCTGATCTTTTTTTTGTGAATTGTGTTTGTTTCTTAATCCATACATAAATCACGTCTTTATCCCTTACGGGGTAGACAGGGCCTAAGGTAACAAGGCCTAAAGGCCACGTTCAGCATGATTGTGGACGTATAGATGGAAAGGGGAAAAAAATCAAAGCCATTTATAGAGACATAAAATATATTTTTATGTTAGGAAATAACTATTGATCTGTATGATAAACGCATTTCATAAAAAAATTCCTCTGTCGTGCAATTGTGGACTAAATTTTGCATCTAAAAAGTACATTTTTTATTTTATTTTATATTATTTAATAATTTTGAAAATAATTCTGGCGTAAACTTTTGAAAAACGGTGTTAAATGACCGTGTCTTGTTATGAAACGTGAAAACCTCTTCAACTTCGTTATTTCACTGTCCCTAAACCGACGGTGAAATCTTTCAGCTGCATTTTTCACTGCATTCCTGCAGTTCCGCTTTTAAACTAACACGAATATACCTTACTGTGTATATTCTAAAGTCTAATTTCAGAATAGAAACATAGTTTCCTGTTAACCGATATTATTTAGCGCTGTTTACACGGTCATGCTCGTCGGCGCATTATATGCGCGCCTGAGACGCATTCCTGAATGCTTTTGGTGTTAGGTACTAAAGTTTCGTCGAAAAGTTTTTCGTCAAAAATCACTTCCCAGACAATTTTTCTCAAATTATTGTTTGGACAAATACTCGTAATCATTTGCGAAAATAAGTTTACGTTATTTCTACTGATTGTATGGCAAATTAATGTATTACAAACAATGACTTAGTCACAACCTACTTAAATAGTAACTTAGCCTTTCGTGTGGTCAAATATTTTTTGGTCTAACGTATTGTTTGTTCGAACGATTCATGGTTTAATTTTTTTCCAGCGGTAACTGAAAATATTTTACATAGGCTATGTAAATTTCTAAACGGCACTGAAAATTAGAACACATAAAAAAACCGAAAAGTAAATCTATGGCCGGGAATCGAACCCGGATCATCGTCAATCCGTGACGCTTGCTATACTCCTACACCACCCATAGCAGGTGGGTAAGCCTTTGAATTTTTCTATCTGTTACTAGCTGTCACGTGACCGTGTTGCTATGCGAATTTTTGTCGCCAAGCGTCATCTGTTTGAATGATGTCTGTACGACGCAATAACAAATTCCCGAATACTCTCAATTAGGGTATGCAGAAGGGGTTAGGTTAAGTCTATTTTATAATTATTCTGAAAACCTGATGGTTTCGGTATAAATTCAGTTTAGGCTAAACGTTTATTCGACCAAACTTTTCATTCGATTAATCAATTATTCGACCATCGGATACATATCCCCTAGTAACAGTTCGCAGCCTAAAGGGTCGGCGGGATCAAAAAGCAAAATATTGGGCTATTACGTGCATTAGTTGCATAATATGCATACGTCCCGTATACGTTATGAAACTTTTGTTAACGCTGTTTACGAGTACAGTCAACGTCAAAAGTAAGATCAAAATCAACTTTTCAAAACATTTTAACACAGTTCAAAACAATTCTAGCATGACATGCCAGATATAACAAGTCGTAGCAAAGTGTCAGTTTTAAATGAAGTGTCCCATAAACCCGCATTTTATAGATAATCACTTTAATTTGAAACACTCAACAATGACTTTTAACTGTTTGGATGGCATGTCACTCAGTTTTCAAGGAAAAGCCCATCGAGGGAATGGGAGATAATCTTAGGAATCATTTGGCGATGCGCCTAGCAACCCATCAATATTTTTATTTCCCTTTCCAGCTATACGTCCTTAAGTAACATTTGACTTAATTTAATATTTATATTATTTTGGGAGGCTAATTCATCAGTTTATTTTGCTGTTGACTGTACCTAGAGTTTACAGCGAACGGTTAACGTATCGGTCCGTCTTCCTTATGGCGCCTTGCAGGGCTGCTTCCGTGTATAAGTTTGATATTTTATGCATTCATTAAACCTTTGCTAAGCCGGATTCATTATACGCCGTAAGGCGTGTCAGTTTTAATAATGTCGGTGTGTATTTAACGCACACACTATATCCCTTACGGCGTAGACAGAGCCTGAGGTAACAAGACCAAAAGGCCACATTTAGCATGATTGTGGCCGTATATAGTTCTTCCAATCATTTATTTTCTCGATGACAGCTCCCGTAGAATGTAACTGCGCTTTTTACGCAAAAATTAACTTTTAAATGCGAGGTATAAAAAATATGACAACTGCCTAATTTTGTTCCTTGATCTCATATAATATTCATCTAAGACAAATTGAGTCCATATATGCAGTGATATTTTTTTAAAGTGCGATCAACAATAAACATTTTCATAAAGTTACATTCTATGGGATTAATCATTGTAATTGTAACCTACGTTACCAAAACGCCAAAAAAAAGTCGGTGACATATATATTTGACATGATGGCTGTATCGATATTTATGCTCTCGGTATTTACACTTAATTTTTCTTACATCATCAATCATAGTTTACAAGCGTGTACAATCATGTGAGCCATGACCTTAAGATCTACTTGTTCGTAGCCCTATCACATGTCATTATTTAATAAAATACCAGGTCAATTTTGTTATTAAAAAATGACTATGAGTTGGGCCCCTCGGCCCATCGCTACTATGTCAAAACATGGTTGGTATTAGACTACATGCCCATGAAAAAAAAAACATGTCATATGAACCAGCGTGAATGACGCTTAGAAGGCTGTTACTGTATCATAAAATAACTCTGAGCGGTATAGGTTTTTACTCATACATGGAAAAAAAATTGCACTATCTTCCGGCACCACCACTTTAAAGCGGCACTAGGTTTTTCGTCATTTATTTTTAATCATCTATAAGCTATAAAAAAGCCGTACATTAATAATAAGTCGTAATTCCTCACTTGTAACTACCTGAGAAATTCCATACCTGTACCGCTCAGAAATGACGGCATAGCGCTCAGAGTTATTTTATGATATAGTAACAGCCTTCTAAGCGTTATTCAGGCTGGTTCATTTCACATTTTTTTTCCATGGTCTTGTAGTCTACTATATCATCGCCAATGCTAAAATTGTAATAGACACCACGACCTAATAGAAAACTCAGCAAAACTTACGTCAGCATTTCTCATCAGCTCATACTCCTACCACCCACAGAGCTCAATTAACTGGCCTTCATCAAGCTAGTTGCTAGTTCAAGTTAATCTTTTCATTAATTCGCTCCCCTCGCGAGCATCAGGCAGGATGTCGCTCAAGTCAGCGGCTATATTGGGATTTAAAAAAAAAACGCCGTACGGAATAATTGTAGGGCTATCTGTGATTTGTTGGGAGATTAATTGGTTTGAATTGATAAAATCGACTCGTACTTCATTTGTTTTGTAAATGAGTCGCGGGTTCTTTTACTTTTTTACAAGCTTTATATTAAGCTAGCTGTTGCCCGTGGCTTGGGCCCCGCTGCAATTTTTTTTTTTAATTTTACTTTATGCAAAGTATGCAAACCTTGTCCAAACAGTAATAAACACAATGAAAAAAGAATTATCCAATTCGGTGCAGTCGTTTGGAAGTTATGCGCAAACATACATTTCGAAGATTCATTTTTATTTAAATATACTAGCGACCCGCCCCGGCTTCGCACGGTATATTGTGCATGTTATACATATAAACCTTCCTCTTGAATCACTCTATCTATTAAAAAAAACCGCAACAAAATCCGTTGTGTAGTTTTGAAGATATAAGCATATATAGGGACATAGGGACAGAGAAAGCGACTTTATTTTATACTAGCAGTTGCCCGCAACTTCGTCTGCGTAGAATTCGTTTATCGCTATCCCGCGGGAATCACGCAATTTTCCGGGATAAAAAGTAGCCTATGTGTTATTCCAGACTATAATCTATCTATGTTCCAAATTTCATCCAGATCGGCCCAGTACTTTTTGAGCCTATTCATTACAAACACACAAACATACAAAAATAGGTACAAATCTTTCCTCTTTATAATATTAGTATAGACTGTGTAGTGATGATAGAGATACTAGCTGTTGCCCGCAACTTCGCCTGTATAGAATTCCTTTATCGCTATCCCGCAGGAATTACGCAATTATCCCGGATAAAAAGTAGCCTATGTGTTATTCCAAACTATAATCTATCTATGTTCCAAATTTCATCCAGATCTGTCCAGCCGTTCTGGCGTGAAAGAGTAACAAACATCCAAACATTCTCACATACTTTCACATTTATAATATTAGTAGGATATCTTCATCCAACTGAGCTGAAATTTTGCATTCTTGTGTAAGTTAGATGACAATTTAATAATCTGGGAGTACAATTCTGGTGGTCTACCCAGGCCCGACTCCGCAGGAGGGAACTCTTTAACGGTTTGTCCGATTGACTTGAACTTTGGCTCACATATGTAGGACGGATGACAATGCAAGTACAGTCAACAAACAGTAACTACAGTCAACAAAAAAGCTGGTATCTAAAATGTAATTTTTAAGTTAGGTTATTAGTTTTAAGCTTTTATAAGAACTTGCTTCCATGCTGGTCTGGGAAAAGAAATAACATAGAATGTACCAGTTGCTTCTCTTCCCGCGCAGATAATAAAAGCCCATTGAGGGTATGCGGCTAGCAACCCATCACTATTTTGATACCACTTTCCACCTCTACGCCCTCAGTGTCTTGCTAAGCGTGGCCTGTAGGTCTTGTTACCTTAGGCTCCGTCTACGCCGTAAGGGATAAAGACGTAATTTCTGTTGAAACCATTGACAACCCTGTAGTTAATTCGCGTAGATCCGCATTAGAAATTATGGGCGTCTCCTTGTGAATCCTTCGTCGCGCGCCCCCGAAATAGACGCCAACCCGCTACATTTGAACGCCCCAGTTCTACAAATCCATATATACTTTGTATTGGATCATATAATGTGTATGATAAGCAAATTGGGGCAGGGGGTGAATATCATATACACTGTCTTAAAATGAATAGAATAGAATAGAATAGAATATATTTATTTGCAAAGAATAAGTAGATATAACAATGTCATTGGGTGGCACAGAGACAATATGTTCCTTATTCTGCTATTTGTACAATTTTATTATACTAGCATGCAAATTTTTTTTTTTAATGGTTTGCTTACATTATACAAAATTATCTTGCAAGAGGAAATCATTTACACTATAGTAGTTTTTTTCTATCAGTATCTGCATTAACCTATTTTCCGTAGAATCCGTAGGGTATAAAAATTGGTTTAAATCGTTTAAGTATAGGTGAAATACATACATATATATTTTCACCAATCTGCCACGTTTAGCAAGATTGTGGGCGTATAGATGGAAAATGGAATCACAATAGTGATGGGTTGCTAGCCGCATCGCCTATAACATGATTCCTAAGACTTTCGCCCATTCCCTCGATGGGCCTTTACCATCAGCGCGGGAAGAGAAGCAACTGCTAAATTCTATGTTTTTTCTTTTCTCCCAGACCTGCATGGAAGTTAGGTTAAATAAATTTAAGACATATATGGCCCAGTTGAAGATACTATGCTCATAAACACACCAGATGTGAATTTCAAGTGTCACACAAACCGACTGTCTCCACCTGCAGCTTAATGTATGGTCTTGCCTTTTAGTCGTTCGAGAACGTTTCGCCTTCGCTACTTATCTCCTAAACTAAAATATGTAACAGATGTCACAGTGGTGTAGAAGCAGTAGGCTAGTAAAGTTTTTTTTGTGATGTTGTGAAAGTAACATAAAAATAAGTCAATGTTTTTAGTTAGTTAGTAGGTGATTATAGTTGATGATATCAACTTGTTTGTGAAAAAATTAAATAGATTCTCGCGTTATACTACGTAGTGGTTCATTTTAGTAACTTAGACGTTTCAATTTTGGTTTTTCTGTGTACCTCTGTAAAAATTTGTTCTCGAATTAGTAGGAAAATCCTAATAGTTCTCTTTAAATAGCCGAAGCAAACTGTAATTTTAATTTCATTGATTAATACGCAATTGAAAGACAATGCGTTATATCTCATACCTGTTCTTTTACAGTTTTCAATTAATTTAATTTTAGTCCTACATTATGACTGTGTCCCTTTCGATCTTAAAAATATTTAGTGACACCTTACTCGCCTCCGTTTTTTGTTATTTGCGTTTTCTTACGTTACAATTTAAGAATTAAAGCAGCTACTCCCTTACTGTTCCCATATTCACTGTAGCAGCAACCACAGGACCGACACCAGAAAAACCGAACGCATCTCCTGTAAACAGAAACAAACATCCTCCCTCCCTCAGTGTACGCGCGACCGGCGCCCGCGACGCACGCACGTCACTGGATACACCAATCGCGTCGCGCGAATCCATATTCAAAATTCGAACAGCGCGGTTCGAAGTGACCGTTTTTAATTAAGCCGTTGATTGGTACTCTGTGCGATTGTCAGTTGTTTTTTGAATGCGTCCGCCACCGTTTTGTATGTGATGTGATTGGTGCCGAGTTATTTCTGTCGTGAATACTGTTTTTTTGTTTGTTGTGGACTATCTTTATTCGGCGTTTGTTTTCGATGCCTATACTTAATTTTATTCTCATTAGATAAAAGGTAAACAATCTGGAACTGTTTTTTATTGATAAACACTTTTTAAAAACCGCGACAAAACAAGTCATTATATTCCAAATTTTTACGGATTTTTCGATAAAAGTACCTACAGATTGTTTACCTATTTTGTAAAAAATGTTTTTTTCTTTCCCTCTCATTAGCTAGGTGTCTTTTTTGTAGTTCAATGATTCCAATAGGACCATTGTTTATTTTCACGCAGCGTTTCGATCTCCCCATGCCACGTTCCCCCATGATTTTGACACAATGGTGTCTGCGCACCATAAAATAAATCAAAGCTCTATAAATCACGTTAACCCTTGCCGGCTGATTCGTTACGACACTTGACGTAATATAATAGTGTTTGAAAGTATTATGATTGGTTTAAACACTCGTTGTATCGCTTGTTTACTGCTGTGTTCCGGTGTGGAGAGTAAGACAGCCGGGGAAATTACGGGCACAAGAGGCATTTCATCTTAGTCCTCTAGGTTGGCAACGCATTTGCAATCCCTCCGGGGTTGCGGGTGTCTATGGGCAGTGGTGATCACTTACCATCAGGTGACCCACTTGCTCGTTTGCCTTCCTATTCACATAAAAAAAAAATACTTAGATGTGTGACACTTGGGTGGTTAATTAACTGACTGATGAATGTGGCGGACTATGCGGAGGTCTTCTTCGTTTTTTAATATGGCCCCATCGATCGATGCGATGATTTCGCCAATGTCAAAGTAATAAATACAGTATTCAAAAATCTTGTGACAAAAATGTCGGCGACGTTGTACGATAGAACTCGGTCACAAGACTCCCCCTGTCGGGCTCTTAGCCAACGGATAATGATACCCATCAGAATCTGCAAGAAAATCATTAACTGATGCCCAGGGTGCACCGGACCAAGCACTGCTCTTCCCCTCGGACGGATCCAAAAACGAACCGCAGCTCTCGACCGCACGCCTCCAGTAATGGAGGGGCACCATAAGAAGTCACTATGACAATGTTGAAATTTCAATTCGTGAAAAGTGAAACAGAGAGCCTTGTGGTATTAGACCAGCGAATGTGTCACACATATTCTGTTGCATTCAGATTCAACGCGTTACGAAGTCAATACTAGTTGATTCTCGAACCTTCAAGCTGTGCTTAGCCAGTAAAAGTATGTCTCAATTTGTCTCACTGCTATGTGTATGCATTATCTTGTGCTAAGATTTAAAAATAATTGATGAATAACATATAGCAACTGATGTAATGTAGGTACATACTTAATAGAAAAACAACTTGATGGCAAGTTAAGTTCAACCTGGTAAATAAAGGTCATGGTTTGAATTAATGTAAATCACATAACTTATGTTTAATTCATGAAATCTATACGTATAATAAATCAGTAGAAAGTTCGTGTATGTACATTAAATAAATTCATCAAAAACTAATATTATAAAGAGGAAAGATTTGTACCTAGTTTTGTATGTTTGTATGTTTGTAATGAATAGGCTCAAAAAGTACTGGGCCGATCTGGATGAAATTTGGAACATAGATAGATTATAGTCTGGAATAACACATAGGCTACTTTTTATCCCGGAAAATTGCGTGATTCCCGCGGGATAGCGATAAACGAATTCTACGCAGACGAAGTTGCGGGCAACTGCTAGTCAAAAATAAAGTGCTAACGATTAGGGAAGAGTAATAAAACGCAAAAAAGTAGATTTTATAATTATTGTCTCTCTGTATACATACATATGTATGTATGGGTATGTTCATTTGCCTATGTCTGTGTTCGCTAATCTCCAAAACTGTTGGACCGATTTAAATGAAATTTTGCGTGGTGGTACCTTATATCCCTGGTCAATATTTAAGATACTTTTAATTCCGGAAAATTAAAGAGTTCCCTTGGGATAGTTAAAAAACTATATCTTTATGCAGCTTAGTACATAACAACTTAAGCATCTAAATAAGTAAAATTGGCGTGCTGACACCTTATATGCCGCGGTTACATTAAACATACATACATTAGTTGAAATTTGGTGTGCAGTTATTTTCAGTCCCAGGGACGGACATAGGACAGAAAACAGCATAGTTCCCGCGGTATAGCGATAAGCGAATTCTGCGCGGACGGAGTCGCGGGCAACAGCTAGTACAATGTAAATGAATGGATAGGTTCTCAGCGTAAGTTGTACTCGAGTGTTGTTTGTTTTAATTCTGAAGAGGTTGACGACCCGGCCTTTATTATTGTATCTAGTTTTGTATAGTACTAGTGCCATACAAAGTTGCATACACTTGATATTCCTTGTCTATGTTAGGGATAAGTCAGTTTCAACTTCAATCATAGACATAAAGAAAATACGATAAAGGCGTAGGTACTTAATTTTTTTTTTGACAATTAATGTTATAATGAATTAATATGTACATCACTAGGTACATAGTATAAAACAAAGTCGCTTTTTCTGTCCCTATATCCCTATGTATGCTTAAATCTTGAAAACTGCGCAAGGGATTTTGATGCGGTTTTTTAATAGATAGAGTGATTCAAGAGGAAGGTTTATAATATGTATACTACATGCATAATATACCGTGCGAAGCCGGGGCGGGTCGCTAGTGGATAATAAATTGAAGAATTAAAATTATACAGCCGGTCTGCAAAACTGTTTTGATGTCTGTCCGTCTTTTGTGTGTGTGTATGTTTGTGTCACGCTAAATGTGGGCTTTAGGTCTTACCCTAGGCTCTGTCAACCCCTTAAGGAATGAGTACTAGTATGTTAATTGAAATTTGATAGTTAAATAAATCTTTTGATTAAACGATCTTATTCTGGGAGGAGGCCTGTGCCCAGCAGAGGACTTTGAAAGCTGTAATAATTATCATCTTTATAAACCCTTACGTAAACACGTACATACAAAGCGTAGCATTGTTTTCTTTGTATTAAAAAGTTTCCAATGAACTTGCGCTCGCGCATCCGTTTGACGGCCACACATCCACGCATGTGTGTGTGTTTTTTATAATCGTCTATTTCTGTCTGTCTGTACAGCTGCCTTTGTTTTGCTACGCCTAAATGGGATAGTCTTAGTTTTTGTACCACTTGTAAGAATTTATTGGGTCACTTTACTCAGTAGTCTCTGCCTACCACTGTCGGAAAGAGGCGTGACGTTATGTATGTGCTTTACTGAAATAGTGATCGGTTTATACAGTGGAGATGTCATACAATTTGTAGGTTAGGAAAAAAAGACATTATCGAGGGGATTGCTGCACTCTGACTGACCAGCCCAAGGTCAAGCAATGTACTATTAAATTTGATATGGAGATAGTTTGAGAACCTAGGATAGTTTTCATCCTGGATTAACGAATTCTCCTTCTTCTTCTTGTTTGTGGCGTATCAAGTCGTTATAGCGACGACAACTTCGCCAATGTCAAAGTAACAAAAATATAATTCAAAAATCTTGTGACAAAATGTCGGCAACGTTGTACGGTAATGGTCAAAGACCCCTCCCCCTCCCCTGTCGGGCTCTTAGCCAACGGCAGTGGCGTAGCTACCAAAGGACTAGGCGGAGCAGTGCCCCGGGGCCCTCAAGCTCAGAGGGCCCTCGAATCCTTACCAGAAAATCTCGATCGAACTAGTATTATTAAAACGTAACCAGTTTAGATAGATAGTGGGGCCCCATTTTTTTATTTGCACCAGGGCCCTTGGTTACCTAGCTACTCCACTGGCCAACGGTCAATGATATCCCTCAGAAAGGAATTCTCCTCAGACGAAGTCACGGGCAACAGCGTAGTGAATAACGCTCATTTGTTACAAGCTTTTTATTAACTTGCAACATATGTAGGTATGTATGTATGTTTGTCCGGGTGGAATCATGCGACTCAATTTTGAAGCAGATATCTTCATCCGATTGAATCTGAATTTGCTAGCGGGTACTCTCTACTCGACCTGTTTATTTCATTTCTTCCGGCGTGGGTAGACAAACAGTGATTCATGCAATGTGTCACTGTTGCTTGGTCGAGCATTTTTCCTTTGTCACGTAATTTGTTTTTATTTTTTCCCACATTCATCATCAAATCTGGCCGTTGCATTTCATAAGGTACATATTATTTTGTTGATATGTGAGTTTTATTCCCTTGGGGCCCGATTTTTGAAAGCACATGTGCGAAAATACCACTCGAAAGTATAAATCTTTTTATATCTTCAAAACTGCTCTAATCAAATTTTTGACTAGGTCTCACGATTAATGAGAGCCGTGAGTATCTTCTAAGCTACTACTAGCTACACTTTCGAGTGGTATTTTCGCACATGTGCTTTCAAATTCGGGACCCTGGAATAAGTTGGTGTTTACCTCGTTGTTAGGTTAGACTTGTTTTGTAAGCTGTGTTTAATTTTATAGGAGTTTAGGTTGAAATGTTTTTAAATAATAACTGTGCAACTGTGTTTGTGGAAACGTGTGTTGGGACTTAGTGGTGTGAAATGTAACTGTAACTATGGTGATGTTGCGGAGATTTGCGGTACGTTGTATTATTATAACTTATTATTAGATTAAGTGTCTCAGGCTTTTCTAACATAGAATGTGCCGGTTGCTTCTCTTCCCATGCATATGGTAAAAGCCCATCGAGGGAATGGGCGAAAATCTTAGGAATCATTTTATAGGCGATGCGGCTAGAAACCCATCACTATTTTGGTTCCCCTTTCCACCTATACGCCCACAATCATGCTAAAAGTGGTCTTGTTGCCTTAAGCTCTGTCTACCCCGTAAGGGACAAAGACGTGATTTATGTATGTTTGTATGTGCCTCCGACAAAATAAATATTGGAAGGTAAGTACCATAGGAAAAATAAGTACCATACACTCTTACATCGGCGTAATAAGGTCGTGGGACAGATTTTTGAGAAGTTCGTATCGATACTTATTTTTGCACTTGACCGTACAATGCGTCTATTTGCTTAATACTCACAGTTTGGTAGTAAAGTTTGTCAAATTTAACTGATAAGATATGTCTTGTAACTTAAATACTTGTGCTATAAAAGCTTCTTAAGCATAATATACTGGTATGTGCTGTCATTTTGGTGTTATTAGATAAGAATAGAAGCATCAAAGGTGTGCAATAGAGCACTTGTTACGTTGCCCTCCATTTATATTATTGTGGGCACAATGACCCAAGATATATTTAGATCGGACGCTCACATATAACTATGTCTGTTAAGACTGTGTTATAACGCGCTATGTTGACATACTATCTGAGCTAAAGGACATGGCCGGAAGACAGGAACTAAAAAAAAGAAAAAGTAAGTTTTTAATTAATTCAAAAGAACCAAATTTTTTTAAAAAATTTTTCGCTAACCTTAAGCATTTGAGGCTTAGTATTCAGTAAAATTATATCTTATAATAAAACAAACAAATTTACATAGCAATATTTAAAAATCAGCCAGGGGCGATTTTACTATAGGCCTGGCCCTTTCCACAAGATCACTCATTGTATGCAGCTAGAATCACATCCACCTGACATAGAATGTACCAGTTGCTTCTCTTCCCGTGCATAGTAAAAGCCCATCGAGGGATCTTTGGAATCGTATTAAAGGTGATGTGACTGGCAACCCATCACTATTTTGATTCCCTTTTCCATCCATACGCCCACAGTCATGCTAAATGATATCGATCTCGGTATCATTTTGACACTATAATAATACGGTTATAATGCTGGTCATTGCGTACGGTTTCCAAACGTAAGTGTATGCGTGTATAGAATCTTATTATGAGTTACTTGTTTTGTTTTAATGAAGTCATTTTGTTTCAGCCGTCGAGTTTGCGCGAGGAGGCCCCCGGCGAGGCGGACAAATGGAGACAGCGCCGAAACGTCAGCTTCGATCAGAACCGGCACCTTGAGGAGGTCACCAAGGAAAGGTCAGTATACTATCTCAAACGAAGGACCAATTGGTCCCTTGAACCGGACTTTTTATTACGCATAATTATTGAGATACAATTTAAGATTTGTATTCCGCTCAGAATTAAAATTAAACAGAATTTTTATTTATTTATTTATTTATTTATTTAATCTCATAATTAACACTTACAGACAAGCCACACATGCTAATTATATAACAAGAAAAGAGAATGAATACATAGAACTTATAAACTAAATATCTATGTTATACATTTATTGAGCTCGGTGTCACTATTGACTCCAAATGCCGGCTGGCCGATGCAAGAAACCTCGACTCAGAGGTAAAGAACAAATCCAGACTAGTGTCACTGTCCAGGATATCGTTTAAGAGAGTCAACGCTCGGTGGAGAGGTGAGTGGGACAACGTCCTGGTGCGCGCGGCCGGGATAGCGAGCAGGGGGCGGCGGCGCCTGAAGAATACCTCTGTATTATAGCAAAAAAGGTGCACAGATAGTTCTGAGAGGATTATAGAAAAAGTAGATTATGAAATAGTCATTAGGAGCGGCACAGCACCAACGGACAGCGTGTTGTGCGGGAGGTAGACTAATACCCGTCTTTTTCCTACTTTTCGTTTTAGAAAGAGACGGGTAGTCTATCTCGCGCGCGACACAGCTCTCACGCGCTCACGTGCTAGCCGTTCAGAAGGTGCTAGCGGCGAGCGCTTGCCTAGTACACGTGTCGGGTTATCGAGACCGTTTCTTAGCTTGCTGACTGGATCTTAGCCTTCGACACCAGACTCCCCCATGCCTCGCGATCTTGAGCCAGCTCTCGCCAACTAGTCGCGAGATCCGCGAAGTCCGGTTTCTTAACAGTAAGTGCAGTGCCGGCGTTAGGGGGGGGGGGGGGGGGGGGGGGGGCGAAGGGGCGACGGCGGGCGCCAAATTTGGGGGGCGCTGAGGTCTGGGGCCTCGACCTCCTGGCTCACCGGCTGTGTACCCTCAATACTGTCCTTAAGTGGGCGCCTAAATATTACTGCCCGGGGTGTCAGTGGCCCTAACGCCGCTGCTGAGTATGTGCTTTATTATTGTGCTTCCTGTTCACAGGGACAGCTTCAAGCGCGTAGCGACAAGCCTGCAGCGCATCGTTGGGCAGCTGGGCGCGTACTGCGCCGCCGCTGAGGATGAGCTCAACCGCACCGTGCTGGCCGAGCTGCTGGCGCGCCTGCTGCCCGAGTGAGTCAATAAACCCTCTAAGCTAAATTTTACTGTGGTTTTTTTCCTCTTCGTCACGTTCCTGACAGCTACATTGAAAAAAGTGACGAACTGGAAAGGAAATTTTTGCTCATACAACGTCAAATGCTCGATTTCTGTCTTTGGGTGAATCTAATGTTAGTAGCTACCTACGTCCAATGCTCAATTTCTATGTCTTTGGGTGAATCTAATCTTAGTAGCCGCCTACGTCCAATGCTCAATTTCTATGTCTTTGGGTGAATCTAATCTTAGTGGCCGCCTACGTCCAATGCTCAATTTTTATGTCAATACAATACAATACAATACAATTTATTTATTTGTTAAACATACCATGTCTTCGGGTGAATCTAATCTTAGTGGCCGCCTACGTCCAATGCTCAATTTCTATGTCTTTGGGTGAATCTAATCTTAGTACCCGCCAGAGTTGGGCAAAAATTATCTATTTACGAAAAACCGGGAAGATAACTAAATCATCTTTTATTTGAAGTAACTAAATAATCCGTCATTTGTCATTTTGAATTTAACTAGATCAGTTTCATTTTTATCTAGATAAATTCGTTGGGATTTTAAATAAAAGATGAATGTCAGTGTGACGGTTTGACCCGACTTGACATTCTGTATACATTCATTATTATAAGCTTACTTCAATAACAAACGAGGTCGGTTATCTTCATCTAGATACTTTATCTAAATAAAAAGTTGTCAACGCACTATTTGTGATTGAATTTATCTTCGAATAAATTTATTTGAAATGTATTTATTTGAAATAATTATCTAGATAACGCCCAACTCTGGTACCCGTCTAGTCTACGTCTAATGCTGAATTTCTATGTTTTTGAGTGAATCTGATCTTAGTAACTACCCGCCTACGTGCAATGCTCAATTTCTATGTCTTTGGGTGAATCTAATCTTAGTGGCCGCCTATTTACGGTATGAAAGGGGTTGCAATATTATCCTGGCGGGTCGCCAACGGTTAACCTTTGCGTTTAGTCGCTGGATATTGGTTACTTGTGATTCCAGGAACTGTGTTCGTGCTTTATTGGCCGTAACTGTCATTTGTTTGTCATTTATTTTTGGAGCAGTCGCGAAATGTTTTGTCTGGGATTGGCTTTGCGTTAAAACTGAAACAGAACGTGAATTGAATGCGTTGCCAAAGTTAAAGACGTTGTCAACTTGTTACAATTTTTTCTTCCATGCTGGTTTGAGAGTAAAGAAAAAACATAGAATGTACCAGTTGCTTCTCTTCTCGCGCAATTGGTGAAAGCCCATCGAGGGAATAGGCGAAAATCTTTGGTATCATGTTGTGTGTATCATCACTATGTTGATTCTCCTTTCCACCTATACGCCCAAAATCATGCTAAACGTGGCCTTTAGGCGTTGTCACCTTGTGCTCTGTCTACCCCGTAAGGGATAAAAACGTGAGTTATGTATGTAAGACAATGTAGGCAGATAAAAGTTATGCTCTTAAACATTATTTTGATATTTTCTTTACTCCCAGACCAGCATGGAAGGTAAATAAGGGAAGCAATTCAAGGATAAAGCCAATTACCTATTATGTAGTACTTTAGGCTTATTACCTAACTCGCTCGCAATCGCTATCGTGTTCAGTTTGACAGTTCTTGTATGAATGTGACAGCTAGCTGATTCCGATGCCAATTGTCAACCTATACGTGAACTGTCAAAATGAACACGAAGGCGATTGCGAGCGAGTTAGGTAATAAGCTTACTGGTCTTCGGCACAGTATATATATAAGCTAAAGCAGTAAGGAACCTACGAACAAGTCGGTTGAAACGAAACACGCACACAAGCGCGCGCTTTACACGGCCCCTAAGCGGACCTCGTCCACTCCGCTCAGGCTCAGGTCCACTTAGGGGCCGTGTAGCGCGCGCCTGTGTGCGTGTTTCGTTTCAACCGCCTTGTTCGTAGGTTCCTTACTGCTTGAGCTTATATATATACTGTGTCTTCGGGCTGGTATGAACCAAAAATTGATCATCCATTCATACTTCCAGCACATCTCTGCTAGTAGAGTCCCGGCCGTCCACACCGAGTCTGGACGTGTCTCTGGCTCGCAGCAAACACGTCCACTTTGCCCCGGACCTGTCCGTGCTGGCTGAGCTTGACCTGGAGGGCGCCGCGGGCTTCCCCCCGGGGCAAGGTGACGTCAGCGCCGACATCAAGCGGGAGCTTGACCTGGGCCTGAAGCGGTTGAGGGTTGAAGCGCATGAGCTGCTTGAAGCTGCCGTGAGAGTTAGAGGCAGTGAGTGTTTAGGTAGTACTAGCGCAGGATACGTATATCGCTGTCCCGTGGGAACTATGAAATTTTCCGGGATGAAAACTGTTCTATGTCCTTCCTCGGAAATGAAACTATGTCTGTACCGAATTTTATTAATATCTGTTCAGTGGTTTAGGCGTGAAAGCGTAACTGACAGACAGACAATAGTTACTTTCGCATTTATAATATTAGTAGGGTTTTATAAATGAGAAAGTAACTCTGTCTGTCGTTACGCTTTCACGCCTAAACTATTGAACTTTTTTTTAATATGAATAGGAAGGCAAACGAGCTAGTGGGGCACCTGATGGTAAGTGATCACCACTGCCCATAGACACCCGCAACCCCGGAGGGATTGCAGATGCGTTGCCAACCTAGAGGATTAAGATGAAATGCCTCTTGTGCCCGTAATTTCCCCGGCTGTCTTACTCTCCACACCGGAACACAGCAGTGCAAGCACTGCTACTTAGCGGCAGGATTAGCGAGTAAGATGGTGGTAGCGATCCGGACGGTCGCTTATCGCTATCCCGCGGGAACTGTACAATTTTCTGGGGTGAAAACTGTTCTATGTCCTTCCCGAACGAGCTTCCCGCTGAGGTCTTCCCATCGAGTTACGACCTGGGTGCCTTTAAGAGGCGAGTGTACAATTTTCTGCAGGGCCGACAACGCACTGGCATCGCGTAAAGCGCTGCGGGTGTCTATGGACAGTGGTGATCATTTACCATCAGGTGACCCACTAGTTCGTTTGTCTGGCGTCTCTAACATAAAAAAAAACTATATATGTATCGAATTTTATTAAAATCGGTTCAGTGGTTTAAGCGTGAAAGCGGAACAGACAGACAGAGAAGAATTACTTTCGCATTTATAATTCACGCCTAAACTATTGAACTGATTTTAATGAAATGTACAGAGATAGTTTCAGTCCTACGGAAGGACATAGGATAGTTTTTATCCCGGAAATCGCATAGTTCCTGCGGGATAGCGATTAGCGAGTTCTGCGTAGACGGAGTCGCGGGCTACAAGTAGTATGAAATAAGTTAAAAAAACAGACATAGTTTAAGCTAACCTGACCTTGATTACTTTGTTTTCAGAGTCGCTGCCGGAGTCTGCCAGCCAATTGCAGATTACAGAGCTGGTTGAAGAGTTAGACGCCCGCCACAAGAGCTGTGATAACTGTGAACTGCACAGGAAGGTAATAAATACAATACAATACAATAACTCTTTATTGAACACCACATATAACAACCAAAACAGAAAAAGGTATACAGAATGTTACAAGCTAACAATAGGCGGCCTTATTGCTAAAGAATACATTAGTGCGCAGTTTTTTGCCGGACGAGTATGCGTGAAGGCCGAGTGCTTGCGAGGCCTTCTAATGTACGAGTGTCAGGCAATCAACGTGCTGGCTTTGATAGTGCTTTTCTTAATTGTGTATAATGAAGAAATGGAAAATAATCTTGCGTGTTAAAATAAATCTTAGCGTTAGTTTTTGTTAAGCTAATTTCAAGTTAATCGGACCAACTGTTGAAGAGTTCCCTTCCACGGAGACGATCCTGGCTGGGTCACCAGAACTCTACTACCGGATTAGTGTATTGGCATCCCAATTACTCAAGTATGCAAAATTTCAGCTAAATCAGTTGAAGATATCTTCTTCAGAATTGAGTCGCAAGATTGCACCCGGAGAACATACATACATGCATTCATTGCCTGTAAACATTAACTTCTTTGACAAGAAGGGCACTTTTGTTTTTTTTTTTTTAAATTAGTTAGATTCAATTGACTTTCTTCTTTATTTAGTAAAAGTCTCAAACAAATTAAAAAATAATATCGAGGTTGGCCTCCTCTGGCTGAAATAAATGCTGCCATTTTAGGTGCCCTTTTATTTGTAAATGTCGTAGACTGTGTCCTGGAAAATGGATGGATATTTTTTTCAGAGCATGGAGGAAGCGATGACGGAATGCTTGCAGCGGGAGAACCTGCTGCGGTCCGACTTGGAGGCGGCGCTGATGAAGGTTGCGCAGCTAATGCAGTCGGACAGGAACACGTCGTGCGACCTCGTGGTCGAGGGGTGAGGGCGCTAACTTGTGTCATATCATATATGAAAGTTCTTCCGTGCTGTAATGGGAGTAAAGAAAAAACAGAATGTACTAGTTGCTTCTCTTCTTCATGGTAAAAGCCCATCGAGGGAATGGGCGAAATTCTTAGGAATCCTGTTATAGGCGATGCGGCTAGCGACCCATCACTATTTTGGATGGATTCTATGTTTTTTTCTTTGCTCCCAGACCAGCGTGGAAGTGGTGTTCTTCATTGTCTTTTTTTATATGAATAGGAAGGCAAACGAGCAAGTGGGTCACCTGGTGGTAAGTGATCACCACTGGCCATAGACACCCGCAACCCCGGAGGGATTGCAGATGCGTTGCCAACCTAGAGGACTAAGATGAAATGCCTCTTGTGCCCGTAATTTCCCCGGCCGTCTTACTCTCCACACCGGAACACAGCAGTGCAAGCACAGGATTAGCGAGTAAGATGGTGGTAGCGATCCGGACGGACCTAGCACAAGGCACCACCGTATTGCCCTCATCTCTATCAGTTGTAACTCGTGGGCACTTGTCCATCAGGTACGGTACGGGGGCGCTGCACTCGGCGCTGTCGCTGCCGGCGCGGCCGGGCGGGCGCCGCGCGCCGGACTCGGGCTCCGTGTCGCTGGACGGCGCCTCCCCGAGGAACCACAGCGCCAGCCACGACCGCCTGCACAGGGAGAGGGACGATCTGCAGCAGCAGGTGAGAACTACTACCAGTAGGCTTATTACTATACCATGCCGGTCTGGGAGCAAAGAAAAAAACATGGAATGTACCAGTTGCTTCTCTTCCCGCGCATGGTAAAATCTCATCGAGGGAATGGGCCAAAATCTTAGGAATCATGTTATAGGCGATGTGGCTCCCATCACTATTTTAATTCCGCTTTCCGTCCGTATGCCCACAATCATGCTAAACGTGGTCTTTGGGTCTTTTTACCTTGGGCTCTGTCTACCCCGTAAGGGATAAAGACGTGATTTGTGTATATGTATGTAAGGTAAGGCCGAGCTATATTACAGAAGCACTAACTCGCACACTAGTTTAGTTGTCACTTTATAATATAATATTAGACAAACCACACCCACTAATTGTCTTAATAACGTACTGCTATGTGTTTATTAATACTGACACCACTTGGGACTTGGTCACTTTAACGTATTTATAAGCAAACCTATTTCATCGTAATATACACACAAATACTTCACACTTGATTATCTCACGACATTGTACATCAATTACATTACGCTATGGTTCATATATAAATTTTATATGAACCTGGTACCCACTTGTTTACAAAATCGTTGAAACTAATTGGAATGGACTATAGGCGCGTATACAAAATACTCATTACTATAGACTGACTTCTTAAATGAGTCCTCGCCTGCGCAGAGCAGGGGCGTGGGACGACCACGGGGGCCGGGAGAGGTGCGGGCGGCCGACGCACTACCCGCTCGCACATCTCTCGGTCCCCTTTGTCGTCTTACCCCGCGCCCCTGTGTGTGACAGAAACATGTGGTTTTCGCCGAAACCGAACCACTAAACAATAGAAGCTGGTATCATTATTTAACAACTTGACATTTACATTTGTCAATTTAGTGTCCGAGATAAAAGAAGTTAAGTTATGAGTGGAAATCGCGGTTGTTCAAAACCTTTTGCCATATGTTTGTTTGCTATCGCACGCGGATGTCAGGTGAGACGGCTGACTGAGTCGCCAGTGCACAAGATGTGCTGTGATAAGGTAAAGTATACAAGTAAATTGGAAGACATACTGGTCGTGGCATGTTCGATGTCGTTGTGCATAGATCTTCTATCTTTCTTTCTTCTAAATATATATATAACTCCAAAGGTATGTATAAGGTCCCCGAGCCTTAAATTATATTAATCTATAGTGGAGATGTACAGTCTCTACTAGTCCAACTAAAACAAAGTAGTTATGCAAAAAAAAACAGAGAAAAAAAAACAATTTTTTAAGTTTAGTGGAGGTGTAAAACGCTTCCACCGTCAAATAAATTAATATATCATAGTTAATGTGTACTGTTTCTCTTTTGTTTTGCCTTTTCGGACGTTCTCTGGAAGTGGTCTTGTAAATTGTGTTAATTTATTGTGCTATCAATTGTTTTCGCAAAGCATGATTGTTCAGATTTACTTTAGTACGTTTGATGCTCTGTGTCACTACAGTCTGTTAAGTTTCAGTTATTCTCTGTGTCAGTTATCTATGATTCCGTCTCTATTTATTACTACGAAACAGACAGAGACGTCATCATAGATAACTTAATAGAGTGGTGAAATGGGCCTTAAGTGTCAAGATAAATTAAAAAAAAAGTTATAGTTATTATGTTTACAAATCGTTAACGATTTGCTTTCGTTTCTTTGGCGTAGTCTTTGCATTAGATCGCATTTTTACGCCTTAATATTATACTATGTGTGTATATTATTGAATATTATGTTATGTATACATCCTAACTGTATCAAAGAGGTGGTAGTTATCTTCGTTTCTGCACGTTAGTTTTATTTGAAAATATTAAACGAGTTATGCAATTGCTATAAAGTTATCTCAAGATAGATTAAATCAGTTAAATTTCTAAACGACACTGAAAATTAGAACACAGAAAAATCCGAAAAGTAAAGCTATGGCCGGGAATCGAACCCGGATCCATAACGCGTGCCATACCCCTACACCACCCATAGCAGGTGGGACGTAGCTGTCACGTGAGTTACTATGCGAATTTTTGTTCCTAAGCGTCATCAGTTTGAATGATGTGTCTGTACGACATACGGGGTTCGATTCTCGGGCATAGCTTTACTTTTCAGATTTTTCTGTGTTCTAATTTTCAGTGTCTTTAAAAATTTAATTTGTAACGGTGAAACCGTAAAAAGTAAACATCAAATGCACGAGGAAATTTGATCTGACTAAAAACCTCTTATCCCGAGCGCCCCAGTACTTATTTGTTTAAGAATGAAATCAGTCACTGTTGCAATACTTATACCATCAACATTGTAACGCAGTTGGAAGCGGCGAACCGTCAGCTGCGATCCACGCGATCGTTCGTGGAGGAGCAAGCGAGCGAGCGAGAGGCCGAGCGAGACGAGTTCGCGCGAACGCTGCAAGCGCTGCGCGAAGAGAACGCCAGGCTGGGCACGCGGCTGCAGACCAACGCGGCCATCTTGACTGAGGTATGACGTCACAACCTGCTACGCTCTTACCCCCTTATTCAAAAAAGCTCTATACGCCTCTGCTAACTTAGCAATCGTTTGTCCTTATCTGTGAAAGGTAAATGTCAAAGTGTAGTGTGAGCTGTGCCACACTCACACTCTCCCAGTATGAAGCACTATATAAGCGTAAGCTAAATGTATAATAAAGGACAGTATTTACTCAAAACTCGTCTACATTACTTGTCTCCCAACGCCCATCCTCTCATGGCGACCCTGCCAGTGCGGCCTTGGCGCTGCACTGGCGGCGCGCTGCGCCGACCAGTGACAAAAGTGACAGACAAGGACAAACGATTGCTAAGTTCGCAGAAGCCACAGAGCGTTTATGAATAAGGGGGTTACACTGCGAATGCTTGCATTAGTCCGAGTTTCATAATGCTATGTTCTGTTTGCCATATGATCTTTTGACAGCTTCCTACATAACCAAGTTACATTACCAGCACTGGTGAAACCAACGTTGGATGATTAATTTGGATTAATTTAGGTTTAGGTGCGGCGGACATGTTTGTTTTGCTTTAGAAATAGTCTTTATTTTACCTTAGAATGTCCTAGTAGTGCAACTTGGTTATGTACGAGGAACAAGGGGCTTTTGACATTTTTTTTTTCTCTTAATCTCTATTTTTTAGGAGCTTTGAAATAGCCAATGGTTTCAGCCCTAGCAGTAGCATGTTGCCGTAACCAAAAACCCTAGTGTGGAATAATGATGTTTCCAAATGGGCTGGTAGTTTAAAAAACATATAAAAGAGCCCTTGGGGGCCTATTTGCAAAATAAACTTAAATTTTTTGTTAAATCTGTCGTTTACAGTTTAAGAGAAAAAATAGTAACGTCAAATGTCCCCCCCTCTCTCTCAAGCTGTGCTGTCATATGCTAGAGACTGTTCGACTTAGCTTGGATATGCCCTGAAATGTAGTTAAATATAGGTACGCAATGTTTACTGAAGTACGCGGCAACACACATAAGGGCCATCGAAACTGGTCTTGTATCAGTTGGTTCTGTAATTTGTGAAATTTCGAATTCACAATTTGGTAATAGACCCCCTACTGTGTACCCCACTATCACTGCAATAATGTGTTGCCGCGTACTCGTTTTTATGTGAGTGGGTTTCATTAAGACTGAAGTTATATTGATGTATATTTGGGCATTACGCTAATTGGACTTTATTAAGAATGTGTCTATTCGATTCAAAGATTAAGATTAATTGAAAGTTTAATGAAACCTACTTACTTTTCGTCGGGGATAATGCTATACCGCGTAACTAGCACTGGTAAATACTGCGTATCTGCACAACACTCACAGGCAAAATCCACGTAACCGGCATTGGTTAATACCGCGTATCTAACAAAATGTAGCCAAATTAAGATTTCCCGCCAACAAACGTAAAATTCTGATTAGAAAATACCAGTTCAAACCAGTATGAAGTTGGGTGTTGTAGATACGCAGTATTTACCAGTGCTAGTTACGCGGTATTGCACTATCCCCGAATATTTGTTGTGGTGTGCGTTGATGTGATTGATGAATTCTTTGAAAAGGTTGTATCTCAAAATCGATTATTAAACTGAAGATTTGATAATATTTATGATGTTGAGACACCAACTTTTTCGACGCAATGACGTATCAACAGTTATATATTATATAACAATCGTAGATTGATTATCTTTCACTAATCACTTTGTTCCTTATTCATAAAAAAGTTTTAAACTGTTATAAGGTGTTACTATGTCAAAGTGGCATAACCTTTAACAAACTGGGGTCATACTATGACGTCTTAACGTGATTCAATTTCGACTCAGTTCAGGTTTTAGCTGTCATTTTTAGTGTGGATCTGACAGCGAGCAAACCTAAGCTGAATCGCATACTAACCCCCAGTAGTAGCTTTTATGAATAAAGTTTAACTTTGGCATGGTTTTGGAAAGTTTGTTTTAATTGGATATGAAACAATATAATTGCATGTTAACTACACTATTCCTGGATGCGTCTTTGTGTACAACACTTTATATATTAATTTAACAGCTGACAATATGTTTCGTTCTTTGTAACTACAGTCTGTCGATTCGGCTTGCCTGAAGCAAACAACTTGATAACCGAATTAAGAATTATGTATTTTGTAACTAGCAACCCGCGTTGGCTTCGGACGGCTTATTAAACTATTTTAACCTTCCTCTTGAATGGGTACTATCAAATGAATCAATAATTCTTCGTTTACTTTTCACTTCCATGCTGGTCTGGGAGCAAAGAAAAACATAGAATGCCCCAGTTGCTTCTCTTTCCGTGCACATGATAAAAGCCCATCGAGGGAACGGGTGAAAATCTTAGGAATTATGTTATAGGCGATGTGGCTAGCTACCCATCACTATTTTGATTAACCTTTTCATACACCCACAATAATGCTAAACGTGGTCTTTAGATCTTGTTCCCTTAGGCTCTGTCCCCGTAAGGGATAAAGACGTGATTTATGTAGGTATTATTACATTTCTAAACAACACTGAAAATCATAGCCATAGCTTTACTTTTCGGATTTTTCTGAGTTCTAGTTTTCAGAGTCGTTTAGAATTATTTTTTCCTCTTGAATCGGTCTCGAAAAGACCACAAAGACCGCGAGTACCGATCTTGTCAGAAATAGTAGTAAATAAAGACTTAGTATAAACGGAACGTGTTGTCAGTCTGTCCACTAACAGCGGCTCGGGTTGTCAACAGATTGTAAGTCTGCGTTCCACTAGTTGCAACTGTCAAGAGTATATTGCACATGTAAGTGTCCGCTTGTTTGTTTGTCTTTAGCACCGTAGAGCATTAACTTTCTGTAACATTTCGTTTGTTTAGTTCTGTAGTTATTCTAATAGAGGTCTGTGATGGTTGAATAATTGTTCGGTATAATAATCGTTCGGAGTAACCTATTCTATATAGCTGATGTAAAATGTTATCCGTAATATTTTCAGTTACCGCTGGAGACATTTTAGACCAAAAAAATATTCGACCATCTAATAGTCGAGTAGACTCTGATCAAAAAATAAAGAAACAATGTTTTAACGATATTCAAACACTTTAAGTCCCGTCCCTATAGTTTATACTCTATATTGTCAGAGTCTACTCATTTGGTTAAATTAACAATTTTATTGGCTAAGTAAACTTTTTGAGTCGATATGAGATTTATCGAGATTTAATGGCTGGATAAGCTTCGTTCCTAGAACTAGCTTAGAATTAAAAAAAAACTACGTCTACTGTCACGTTTGATATCGTCAAAAAATAATACTTCGGTGTTGTTTATTTGCGTTTCCGTATAAACGACCACTTAAAACATATTTCTAAGCTGCAGTTCCTCGATGGTTAAGACGTCGATTGTCGAAAAAAAAATTGCAACTTCAAAAAACTTTACTTAGCCAATTGAAAGTATACGTATACTAAAAGGCAGTGGATGTCGCCATTAATCTCCCCTTAAATCTGTCCGTATTTAGCATTAACTTTTGTCAGACTATTGAGTTTATGTACCCTTCAGAAAGTACGCGCTCGATCAAAAATACTTCGCCATTATTCTAATCAGCACCTTTTTTAACTACTCAATTTCTTACACATGTGTATAATGAAAGTAACAAACGTCAAAGTTACTTCAGTAAGAATGAACATCCAAAGTGTCAGTGGCGTCAATAACGCCGCAATATTGACGCCACGAGACAGCGAATGATCAATGTAGTATGTCAATGTATGGAACGTCTTATTACCCATTACAAATGATCACCCAATTTACTTATTACACAAACATAGGTCGAGCAACTAGAAGCCCAAACACGAGACATGAACAACATAATAACCGAGTTAGAAACCCGCAAAGCTGCAACCGACGATGAACTGAAAGCTACCAACGAGAAAGTGTCTCTTCTTAGAGACATAATAGCCAATCTAGAGAGCCAGCTCGAACAGAAGACCACGCACGAAGCCGTTATACTTGAACAGTTGGAGGAGATGAGGCGGACTATTGATGAGCGAGACGGCAAAATGCGAGGGCTGTTGGGAGAGCTGGAATCGTTGAGGAGCGAAAGAGCCGAACAGAGCGAAATCGCTTCCGTCAGCGAGGCTGATGATCGCGCCGATGTTTTGGAGAAAATTAAAGAACAGGTTGGTTCTTTTATTTTTGCATACTGTTGGATTAGTGAACAGGCTTTCCTATATTATTTACTAGCTTCTGCCCGCGACTTCATCTGCGTAGAATTATACATAAAAACCTTCCTCTTGAACCACTTTATCTATTAAAAAAAACTGCATCAAAATCCGTTGTGTAGTTTTGAAGATATAAGCATACATAGGGACATAGGGACAGAGAAAGCGACTTTATTTTATACTATGCAGTATTTATTCAAGTATGAAGCTTAAAGCCATACCTGACCATTATTAAATTCCTCGTTAACTTGCCATAAATGTAACATATTTTTTAACGTGATTAGGTAAACTCATTAATTTTTATTCGGCGCAAACGTGTCGCTTTAGCAGAGTGGCAGTTTAACTTCTATGCAGTTTTTTTGAGCGCAGCGACATTGACGCCGTGTCATTGTTGTACATTGTCTGCTGCTCTGTCGCTGCGTTGTTGACGCTCGCTTCGAAAATGCATTTTAAGTCACTACATCTAAATATTGAAATTTTATCTGGCAGTGTGGTTGGCTGGAGGAGAAGCTGCACAGACGCACGCGGCGGTTGGAGCGCGTGCACGAGACGTGCTCGGCGGCCTGCAGCGAGCCCAGCGAGGACGTGTCGCTGCGGGACCGCCAGCGCAGGCAAGAGGTACGTACACACTGTATACCCACACAGATACTGCAGTAAGCACGCGGCGGCTGGAGCGCGTGCATGAGACGTGCACCCTATACCTACCATGTAACATTGGTTCTCGAATTTTTTCAGCCCCAACAAAATGTAGTACAATTTTCAAGGAGTCAATAAGTAACTGTTTGCCGTGCTCAATAAGCGTAGCGATTTTGAGACTTTACTTATTACTCATTGTTAAACAGTGGTGATACGATCTACCATAAGGGCCCAGAAACACTGCTCTATAGAGATACCGAACCACCCATTTTTGTGTCTTCGAGTAACTGGATAGTGAATTTTTTTGTACTATGATTCGTAACGACTGAAAATTTTATTAGTTTCGTGACGAAAAAAATCGTATCACAAATTTTCTTGTAATCTTTCAAAATTTGTATTCCCTCGATCGACTTCCCAGTTCACGCCATAGCCACGTTGGTATAGGCTTGTTCCTCCGCAGTCGGCGTCCCCGGGGGAGTCGTCCCCCCGCTGGGCGGGCGCGCCGGAGCTGCTCGGCGTGTGGGAGGCGGCGGAGGCGCTGGCGCGGGCCGAAGACGCCGCGCTCAAGCGCATCGCCGACCTGGACATGCAGCGCGCGCAGCTGCTCGACGTGGCGCAGGTAAGCATAGCGTCGGGGAGTGTGCAATACCGCGTAACTAGCACTGGTAAATACTGCGTATCTCCACAACACCCGTAGTGCAATACCGCGTAACTAGCACTGGTAAATACTGCGTATCTCCACAACACCCGTAGTGCAATACCGCGTAACTAGCGCTGGTAAATACTGCATATCTGCACAACACCCATAGGGCAATACCGCGTAACTAGCGCTGGTAAATACTGCGTATCTGCACAACACCCATAGCGCAATACCGCGTAACTAGCGCTGGTAAATACTGCGTATCTGCACAACACCCATAGTGCAATACCGCGTAACTAGCACTGGTAAATACTGCGTATCTGCACAACACCCATAGTGCAATACCGCGTAACTAGCACTGGTAAATACTGCGTATATGCACAACACCCATAGTGCAATACCGCGTAACTAGCACTGGTAAATATTGCGTATCTGCACAACACCCATAGTGCAATACCGCGTAACTAGCACTGGTAAATACTGCGTATCTGGACAACACCCGTAGTGCAATACCGCGTAACTAGCACCTGTAAAAACTGCGTATCTGCACAACACCCATAGTGCAATACCGCGTAACTAGCACTGGTAAATACTGCCTATCTGCACAACACCCATAGCGCAATACCGCGTAACTAGCACTGGTAAATACTGCGTATCTGCACAACACCCATAGTGCAATAACGCGTAACTAGCACTGGTAAATACTGCGTATCTGCATAGCACCCTTAGGGAAATTCCGCGTAACTGGCATAGGTTAATAGCGCGTATCTAACACAAGTAGCCAAATTAAGATTTCCCGCCAACGAACGTGAAATCCTGATTAGAATATACCAGTTCAGACCAGTATAAAGTCGGGTTTTGTAGATACGCAGTATTTACCAGTGCTAGTTACGTAGTGCTAGGCGTGAAAGAATGTACGTACACCATACCAACAAACTTTCACGTTTGTTATATTAATATTGTTTTATTAAAGCTAATGGTTTAAATTTAAATTTCACTCTACGACGAAAGGTTATTATTAGAGTAACGTCCCAGCGACTGGAACTGAACCCGTGCAGCATTTCCCATCTCCAGCTGGCCTTGCTGCGCTGGCGGCCGTCCAACGCGGATTTATCCACTTCACAGTAGCGTTGCCATTGTTCAAGTCTGACACGGTGACTTTCAACGGCTATGGGTAGTGGTCCACCTGGTTTTCAACGAAGCTCCCTTTTTCTGGGTATTTTACCCTTCGGGCAAATGAAGATACCTAACTAACCTAACCTATTTTTATATTCAAATAATAATCAGGGATTCGGAATAATGGCAGCGGTTTTTTTGCGGACTTAGGTAGCCTACTTTGAATCAGTATATAGGAACCATTGCTTCTGCCTCAGTAGTAGATGGCAATTGCACGAGAGTGCGCAAGAGTTTATTTATTTATTTATTTATTTATTTATAAAAACACATGCAAGTTTTACAGTGCAAAACCAAAACACTCACACATTAATTAAATACACATACAATGATTACCCTTCCTTCTGTCAAAAGGGAAATGTTACATTAAAAATTAAAAATTATATTATTAGTTGTGTCGTGCGCGAGATAGACTCATTATTTTATGGTTCGTTCTAGAAAGAGACAGATAATCTATCTCGTGGGCTCTCGTGTTAGCCGTGCTGGTTATTAAGTTTGTCTTAACTTGACGTATGCAAATTTCTAAATGTCAGTGAAAATTAGAACACACAGAAAAATCCGAAAAGTAAAGCTTTGGCCGGGAATCGAACCCGGATTCTCGTCATTCTGTGACGCGTGCTATACCCCTACACCACCCATAGCAGGTGGGTAGTCTCCGAATTTTTCTATCTATCTAGTGATGTCGCGTGACCTTTGTTACTATGCGAATTTTTGTCGCTAAGCGTCATCTGTTTGAATGATGTGTCTGTGTGTGTGGATTTTTCTGTGTTCTAATATTCACTGACATTTAGACATTTTCTTTCTTTTATTGTTCGTTCTAGAAGGAGACAGATAATCTATCTCGCGGGCTCTCGTGTTAGCCATGATGGTTATTAAGTTCTTTGTCTTAACTTGACGTATGCACCTCAAGAAATGTAGGGTGACGGCACCAGTGTTGGACACTTTAAGCTGACAAACACCAGTAATGGACACTTCATTCTTAATTCAAAGATGATTCAGTTTAAAATTAACTGTTGTAAAATAAATGACTATGCCTAAGAGTTATTGTCCATTATTGGGTCATGTCCATTACTGGTCCAGTCACCCTAGGATGACCATAATTTTAGTCTACGTATTTTTGTATAAAAATTAAATATGCCTTTCAGCTATTTTATTTGTGGCCTCAACTTGTTTTCGCGATCTGTTTGATTATTGAAATGTGTTTTCTCTCATGAGTTGGGAGCGATGCTTACTCACCGTATATTTGCGGTGAGACTGTGTGCCAAACATCAATGTCGGTTCTCTATTGTCATAAAGCACCAAGTATTTACGACAGGAGACGGTGTAGCGCTTTAAGGTCTGCTGGAAAATTCAATAAGTTGAGGGCAGAGTTGGGTGTTATTTAGATAATTTCTTATCTAGATAATTATTTCAAATAAATTTATTGGAAGATAAATTCAATCACAAATAGTGCTTTGACAACTTTTTATTTAGATAAATTATCTAGATGAAGATAACCGACCTCGTTTGTTAATAAATGTATACAGAATGTCACGTCGGGTCAAACCGTCACACTGACAATGCTCATATTATCAGAAAATAATTGTTGCAACATAATAAACTGACTGTTACTACTGACATTCATCTTGTATTTAAAATCCCAACTAATTTATCTAGATAAAAATGAAACTTACCTATCTAGATAATTTCAAAATAACAAATGACGGATTATTACTTACTTCAAATAAAAGCATACTTTTTCTATCCTAGTCACTATATCCTCTTTCACACCAGCACGTTCCCTTATCACACTGTTCCCCCGAAACCGACGAGCATGTATGAAGAGACTGATGACTGTGGATGAAGCGAAAGAAATATGTCAGGATCGTAGCAAGTGGAATAAAGTAGTCTCTGCCTACCCCTGTGGGAAAGAGGCGTGACGGTATGTATGTATGTATGTCAAATAAAAGATGATTTAGTTATCTTCCCGGTTTTTCGTAAATAGATAAATTTTGCCCATCTCTGGTTGAGGGCATAAATATCGATACAGCCAATGTCAAATATATGTGTTACCGGCCATATTGTTTGTGGCATAAATGTGTATGTATGTGTGTGTATGTGTGTGTGTATGTAGATGTTTTTGACGTCTTACGTTGATATTTATGCTCTTGAACTAAATCACTGTGGTCCAAGCAGATGTAATGAACGAAATTGATGCACAATTTTTGGTCATCAGTCATCACATGGCACAGTGAACAAAATGTGTTCCTTTTTTACAAAAACATATGGTTTTAACTTGAATGGCGTTATTCCGTAAAGTGGATAGAAGAAAAACTGTCGCGATAATCTAAAGATAGTACGATATAAGTGACAAATCACTGATGTGTTGACATAGACAGCATGTGTCACCGCTATTGGTTAATTCCTCTACATAGGCACCACACAAGGAACAAAGACGTATTTCCGCTTCGCCGCCAACTTCTTTGCATTTCATGTGTCGGGTTCACTAAAATGAGAAACGTAAATAGAATGTAATTCCAGTCGAAAAACAAACTCGATTATCTCGACGTATTCCATATGGAAACTTTTAACGTATTAAAAGATCGGGGTGGTGACCCTACCGCTCGCTGTCGGTTTAAAATTAGTTCCAATATTATCACATATCTTTTAACATGCTCGCCACAACATCAGAAATAGATTGAGGAAAAAAATATATCGCCCATGCCAAATTAAAATATGATTTTACTTTTCAAACGTTGACGCATTCTTACTCGTAATTTAACGAAGGATTAAGTTGTATTTTGATTTGGAAGCGGGCGTCCATTAATTGAGTGAAGTGAATTTAGTAACTTCGACCCCCCCTCCCCCCTTAGTTAGATTTCTAGAGACTGATTTTTCTATGTGCTCTGATTTTCAGTGTCGTTTAGAAAATTAATTTCTAACGGTAAGACAGTAAAAGTAAACATAAAAAATCAAGAAGTAAAAACTCTTGATTCATTTGATTGTAAACTCGTATAAGTCATATTTGCCGAGCTCTATCTCAAGTGGGGGAGGAGGGGGGGCTCCCCCACTTGAGATAGAGTGAGATACGGCATAGGCCCCTCCATTAACGCCTCATAAACAGTACTGTCCAGTCATTTTACTCTCCTAATCCGTCTCGATGCTATTTTCAGTGTCTATTAAATCTACAGCGAACCCCTCTATTTTGATTGTTTTCATTTAGCTCCACTATCCATCAAGTCGTCTTCAAAGGGAGATTTACTCCTTTAAACCCACTCTGAACAGAGCTTTATTACTGTACATTATTTTTCGCTGGCAACACTGCAGTTGCTAAAAACATTAGTGCGAGTTTGTAGCTAACGGCCTTGTAATAAGGCAAGTTTGGGTGTTTGGGATAGTACTTCGAGATGCGTTGATTCATTTGGCAGATGATCAAGATTTGTTGACGCTAGAACCGCATTAACGCGCTGTACGGTGAAGTAATGTCAGATGCGCTGAAATTAATACAAGTACAATATAAATATGAAACACAGAATTTACCAGTTGCTTCTCTTCCCGCGCAGATGGTAAAAGCCTATCGAGGGAATGGGCGGAAGTCTTAGGAATCATGTTGTAGGCGATGCGACTAGCAACCCATCACTATTTTGATTGACCTTTCCAGCTATACGCCCTTAATCACGTTAAATGTGGCTTTAAGGTTTTGTTACTTTAGGCTCTGTCTACCCCGTAAGGGATAAAGACTGATTGTATGTATGTATATTACTATTGTCGTTTGAGTGGTTAGGTATGAAAGTGTCTGCCCACTGCGTCCGTAGTGAGTCAGGCGGCGGAGCGACCCTAATGCGTGAACTCGGCAACGCTTTATTGATATGATGGGCTTTTATTGACTTTTAACCCAGGGCTGTCAGATCACGGACTTTGTCAGGCTTCCGTCGAAAAAAAAGTTACAAACCCGTGGCCTCTCAAGCAGGGGGTCGTGGGTTCGAAGTCCGGGCTCGCATCTCTGAATTTATGTGCAAAATTACATTTGAAAATTACCTTGAGCTTTTCGGTGAAGGAGAATCTGCGATTGCGAGCGAATTAGGTAATAAGTTATTTACTTCCATGCTGGTCTGGGAGCAAAGAAAAAACATAGAATGCACCAGTTGCTTCTCTTCCCGCGCCAATGGTAAAAAACCCATTGAGGGAATGAGCGAAAATCAGGAATCATGTTATAGGCGATGCGGCTAGCAACCCATCACTATTTTGATTCCACTTTCCACCTCTACGCCCTCAGTGTCTTGCTAAACGTGGCCTGTAGGTCTTGTTACCTTAGGCTCTGTCTACCCCGTAAGGGATAAAGACGTGATTTGTGTATGTATGTATGTGTAGGTTATTACCTTCTGAACGCGTTCTTGTGAGTTAATGATCTTGTTATCCATATGTGTTATACAAGTTTAAAACATCCATAAAACAACTACTCGCTGTAACGTGTAAACCGCTAACACCTATTAAAATCGCAAACATAACCCCATTAGAACCAAAGAAAACATAATGGTCCTACTGGTTGCTTAAGCAGGAAGGTAAACAGTCAAAAATAGCGCGGTGCTAGCCCTAGCGCCGGTCTAAATTTGTTACACGGTCATGGAGTGACTGGTGCGTGGATGTGGCAGAACGTTAAAAAGTTTACTAGCGACCCGCCCCGGCTTTGCACAGGTGCAATCAGTGTTTCTGTATTATATTATGCATGTATTAAACATATAAACCTTCCTTGTGAATCACTGTCTGTTAATAAAAATTGTATCAAAATCCGTTGCGTAGTTTTAAAGGTCTAAGCATACATAAGGATAGACAGCGGAAAGCGACTTTGTTTTATACTATTTTGTGATTTTTTTTTGGATAGTTCGACTCACAATTTGATTTTTTTTTCTTGGACCCGCGCGAATGCATTGCCATATTTCAAGTTTTTTATTTTGATATTTAAAAATAAGATAACCATTTACACGAAAAAAAAATCAAAAGTAACAAAACAAGTAGCCAAAAGGGATATACATGGTGGGATATACATATAAATATATTTTAATAAATGATAATACGAGCGTGTAAAAACATACATAAAGCGTGTCAAATTGTAGAGATGGTGTTTGTCGCGTAGATGTGTGTCGGTCGATGTTATTCATTATTAAGTTACTTCAAATGAAAAGGGAACCCTTGTAAGATTTTTTGTGTGTCAAGACTTTTTTTAGGAATGCGTGGGGGTGTTAAATTGAAAATGGTTTGGAACACTTACGGCTATGATCTCTTGTAACAGTTCAAAATGAAGTTTCTTAGTTCGTGTGACTAAGATGCAACCTTTTGAAAGTATGTCTAAGAAAATATACAAGATACTTGGCATAGAATTATGTTTGACAGCAAGTATAATTAGTAAATAAAATTTAAACATATACTCAAGTATATACAGCTTCACAAGACAAGTAAAAAGAATTCGATTTCGTGGCGTCAAGTATTATCAGAAGGCAAGCCGAAGGGAATTATACCTTTATCTCTAATTCGACACAATAAAGTGCCCAACTGAATCGAGTTCCATGGACGCCACGCCACTGGCCCCTATAAGTAAGAAAAAAACGTGTTTTTTTTACGAAAATTGTGGCCAGTACATCATAGATTTCACATTTCGAACACGATCTGTAAATCAGAACATATAGCTCTTTGTTGCCGCGATGCGTTGCCGCGTCGAAATTTATATTCCCGCGCGTTCTCCGTCTGTTCGCTCAGTCTGTGCCGATGTTTCAGCGTGTGCTCTGCTGCCGCAAGGTGAACTATCACGACCATAACATCATCATGTAGTGTTGTAGTCCATAGTGCCGTGTTGTGTGTGTGATGTTTCTGTGGAGGTACTTTAGGAAGATTGGTATGGGGTTTCCGGATTTGACGGTGAGTGTTAGAGGTCACTGCGTGCAGATGGGACTAACGACGATAGAGACTAGGTTAGATGTATTGTTGTGGAGTAAATAATAGTAGATTAATGCCGAGGCCTGGGAAGTAGCCAATTGCTGGATGAGTAACTTGTGTAAAAACACGATGAGGTGAGTGTTTTTTAAAGTAAGTAATCCAGCAATTGCTTTTCCGGTTGAGGCAGATATAATGTTTTTCTCAAACATTGAGAGGAAATGAAAATAAATTTTGCATAAACTTCCTCACAACTTAGGTGGTTTTCACATTACCGCCTTTTTTTCTTACGTTTTTTTTATGTCATCTGTCACCGTAAGATATTTTGAGACATTGATAAAAAAGTTAGAGTCGAACAAAACGCGCACTCCCCGGCCATCGACTATAGTTTTTAATTCCGATAACTTTTTGAAACTAATGACCATGACATAAAACCATTATTGCCAAAACGAATGCGCCGCAAGAAACTTGGCAGAACGTTTTGTTTTCAAAACAAAGTTATATCACATTTACTTAACCACAGACGCAAATAAACAAACTGAATAATAATAAACAAATTAAATGTATAAAGCAAATCGAAACATACAAGATGTTCTAACTCGTACCGATAAACAAGGAAAATGGTTTTTAAGTTTGTACAAAACAGTATGACTTGTAGTTTGTAGGAGACTTGATTACACAAATCATCCGACCTTGTCACGGCGCTAGTAATTACTACGTAAACTAAACAACAAATACTATTTTTAAATTTGTTCTTTAAATGTTACATTTAAAACCATTTCTACGGGTAAAGACAAATCACGGTAGAGACAGGCATTTTTATGATTACTATGAATGTTTGTAGTTCCATGCTGGTCTGGGAGCAAAGGAACAACATAGAATGTACCAGTTACTTCTCTTCCCGCGCAGATGGTAAAAGCCCATCGAGGGAACGGGCGATAATTTTAGGAATCATGTTATAGGCGATGCGGCTAGCGACCCATCACTATTTTGATTCCACTTTCCACCTATACGCCCTTGATCATGCTAAACGTGGCCTTAAGTTTACCCTTAAATATGTAGTATCGCGTAACTTTTGATACTATCTCATTCTTTCAAAAATCCGCTTAAAATAACCGCTAAGTAAGTAAGTAGCAGTGCTTGCATTGCTGTGTTCCGGTGTGGAGAGTAAGACGGCCGGGGAAATTACGGGCACAAGAGGCATTTCATCTTAGTCCTCTAGGTTGGCAACGCATCTGCAATCCCTCCGGGGTTGCGGGTGTCTATGGGCAGTGGTGATCACTTACCATCAGGTGACCCACTTGCTCGTTTGCCTTCCTATTCATATAAAAAAAAAACTTTGTACGGGTGTTTTTTAACGTCCATTCTAGAAAGAGACGGGTAGTCTATCTCGGGCGTTCTCGGGCGTTCTCGGGCGTTCTCGGGCTAGTCGTGCGTGAATTAACAGAATACATTATAAAAGATTCGACGTGATAGCGAAGAAATTTTCATGCTGCGCAAATGTAAACATCGTACCGAATCCTATGCTGTAATATTGAGTTGTTTTGGTACGTAAGCTTGCTAATATTATCAGATTTTCATCGTCACATTTGTCGCCACTAGCCAAATGGTTGTAGCGACCTCTGGGAAAGCGTTTAGTGGCGACGTGATTTATTTATCGTTGGTCGTGTATTTGTTGGACGAAACTTGGCTCGAGTGCGTGTTATTGCCGACCTTTGAAAGATAAACAAACCTTAATCCTATCATTGTGGTTTGATGTTTTAATTGCTTATTTTACTGAGAATGTAAACGTCATATCAAAAAATAGATTTGAGTGGTCCTTAAAATTATCTGAGGGAATGGGCGAAAATCATAGGAATCATGTTATAGGCGATGCGGCTAGCAACCCATCACTATTTTGATTCCAATTTCCACCTCTACGATCTCAGTGTCTTGCTAAACGTGGCCTGTAGGTATTGTTACCTTAGGCTCTGTCTACCCCGTAAGGGATAAAGACGTGATCTGTGTGTATAATTATTTCTCTCACTTCTCAGTCAAGCTTCACCGACAACTACTTCTATCCGAGAGGATTTCTTCTTCTGTTTGTGACGTTTATTATTATTATGTTTACGGTAACAAAGAGTAACTCGATGATCTTTTCGGACCCGGTTCTAACGGGGGCGGTTAAAATTAGCGCGGCGACTAACTGTTCTGACCCAGTTGGTTTAACCGTTGCATGAATGATCGCCACGTTAACTGCTTGTGTTTATTGCTTGTAGAACAGATGGCGTTTGGACTGTGGTAACCGAATTGACTGATTTTGTGGGTACAGTCGATGGCATAAATATATAGCCGTCGTGTCTCCGACCTTATTGTTTGTGGCATAAAGGTGTATATTTCTTGGTAACGTACATATTTATGCCCACTGTACAGCATTCATGAAAATTTCACTCTTTGTTTCCGTTTTCCACATTATTTTTTAAAAAACCAGTTAAATGAATAGCAGTTAGGTTTTGGTAGTTCAGTCAAGAGCAGAAATAAGTGACCACCTTTTGCCTTGTCACAGTGGAATAAAAATGATCACTTACGTGCTGTGGTATGTGTCGGCGTGATTTAAGAGGAAGTGTTGGAACATTATACATATTGCGCATTGGCCTTGTGACGGTGCCTGCTGTATTATATGTAATGAAATGTAGTTCAGCCTAATATTACGGTCCTGTGAGGCGAATCATAATACATACGCCACCATTTTCATTATCCATTTTGTCATATGTCAGCACGCCCCTGCACTGTTTGAGACTTCGTCGTCAGGTTTGTCAGGTGTCGGACGATCTTAAAGCGTATACCGATTCATACAGGCTTGACATTGCAGTATATAGCTTGCCATTAATACATTGAACTGTCGGTGGCGTGCAGTGGAGGGTAGGCTGCGGGAGGTTAGCTCACCACAATTTATATCCGCTACCTACCCAGGCGACTCCCCACTGCGAGCCGTAGACCGTCGCCATATCGCGGTTAAACCGCCACTGAGGATTGCAAAGTATGTCTCGAATTGTGTATTTTGTTTTTGTTGTAGGAGGTGCGCGCAGAACGCGATGTGCTTCAAACGCGCATGTCCGAGCAGGCGCTCAAGATATCCTCGCTGTCTGCGCGGCTGGAGACCCAGCGGAACAACGCGGAGGCGCTGGCGCACCAGGCCGCCAGTCAGCTCACCGTCAGTCTGCACGACGCGCTCGCTGAGGTTAGTTAAAGGGATAGTTGGCTAGTAGCTGTTCAGTCAGCTCGTAGCTTGTCAGTGAGAAAGCTACTAGCTGGTCAGTCTGTAATTTGTTAGTCAGTCAACTAATAGCTGGTCAATCAGGTTAGTAGCTGATGAGTCAGTAAGCTAGTATCGAGCCAGTTAATCGGCTAGTATCTTGTCAGTTATAAAGCTACTAGCTGGTCAGTCAGTAACTTGTTAGTCAGTCAACTAATAGCCGGTCAATCAGCTTAGTGGCTGATGAGTCAGTTAGCTAGTATCGAGCCAGTTAATCGGCTAGTAGCTTGTCTGTTATAAAGCTGCTCAGTCGAACCGATAGTTACTGGACAGTCAATCAACTAGTAGCTGGTCAGTCCATTAGCTAGTAGCTTGTCAGTCAGTCGCCTAGTAGTCAGTCGGTCGGACTATTAGTAGCTGTTCTGTCAGTTAGCTAATAGCTTGTCAGTCAGCTAATTATTGTCAGTCTGGCAGCTAGTAGCAAGTTAATGGTGATACTTTACATCTGCATTTTAGACATTCTGTATTTACTACCAAGCATGCTACTTTGCAAGCCTGTTAGTCGAGCAAAAGCCCCGAATGCTGATGAATGCCTAAGCCAACGAGTACAACGATAAAGATGAAAATCTTATCAACAGGTACAGAGACTAAAAGAAGAATTAGAATCGAAAGACAAGCAGCTCCTGCGAGCGAAGCAGAACTTGGATGAAAGGGAGAAACTGAGCGAACAACACCAGCCGTTGTATGGAAATTCATGTAAGTCATTTTAATAAGGATGTTGGATGCGTTCGTCATCTCCGTCCCACTGCTGGGGCCAGCTTCCTCTCAGAATAATAGTCTGAGCTTTTTGCAAATTATTTCGAAACTGGTACACTCACGCAAGTATTTTAAGTGGATTAAACGGTGAAAAACATCTCTTTAAAATACTTACGTGAAAGGACCAGTTTTCACGTTTGATTATTACGTCTTTCGTCTCACAGTAGTTTTGTATCAAAGCAAACTTTACGTTTATTGACTATTTCATCATCATCATCATCATCATCATCATCAGCCTGAAGACGTCCACTGTTGAACAAAGGCCTCCCCCTTAGCTCATCGTAATGAACGACAACTCGCCACCTGCATCCACCGGTTTCCCGCAACTTTCACGATGCCGTCGGTCCACCTAGTAGGAGGCCTGCCACCACTGCGTCTCTCGGTTCGTGGTCGCTACTCGAGAACTTTTCTCCCCCAGCGGTTGTCTATTGACTATATACTACTCGTTGCCTCATATCTGAACTTACGGCTCAGGATCAGTGATCAAATTCGTCGTTTCCATCAGGTAATCCTAAAGACAAGGTGGTGATCCTTGAGCGCGAGTTGTCATCCGCGCAGACCCGCATCGCTCAGCTGGAGGTGCTCGCCAAGAGTCTGGAGCAGGACAAGGATGAGCTGCAGGCCTCGCTGCGAGACCACCAGAGGGCGCTCGCTGAGAGGGAAGAACAGCTGCAAGAGATCATGGGTCAGTGGGGAACTATTTTATTTTAAAACCGTACTGGCAGGGTCGCCATGTGGAGATGGGCGTTAAGTGATACGTCAGGCACGGTATTCTATGCTTCACTTTTCTCGAATTTCAACTTTGCCATAGTAACAGTGGGTCTAAATTTCAATTCAAGAAAAGTGCAACATGGAATCTTGTAATATTGGACCAGCAAAATGTTTCATATAAATACACAGTGGTGAAATAAAGAATGTCTCAGATCGCAGGAACTTGTCCCACGGGCCAAAGACGAGGGCGGTAAATATGCGACCTGAGTCTTTCTTTATCACCGCCCGAGGTGTGTACACAATTATACGTCTTCCCCTGGCCAGGAAGTGGAAATTTCCGCTCGCGTAGCGGCCGGTAAATTGCTACTAACGGCGCGGGGCGACGTAAAATATCTCAATATTAGTTTCAAAACTAGTCTCAGTCTAGACCGTTGACTCAGCGCTGCACATGTTTGGACCGGTTCCAACTTCCGTTGACACTAATGACCGTAAAACCCAACTAATTTAACCATGTCCCGCAGCACTCAAACTGGATGACGACGACAAAGAAGAAAAAACCGAACCAGACGGCAAAACCTCCGCACGGACGCTCAGCGACATCGTATCCATCTCAGAATTCGACGAACAAGACTTACAAATGAGAAGAGCTGAATTGAAAGCCCAAAATCTAAGTCTAAATGCTCCCTATGTCGATAATAGAGACAGAACTCAGCTAAACAGAACTCTACCTCCCAATTTGTCGAAGCCAAACATGAGCTCACTTAACATAGACTTTATCGACCAATTCGATCTACCCAGTTTCACCCCCCGCGGCGATTCGTTACCAATTCATCTCACTTCCACTCAGAATAAGGACGCCCATGGTATATTCAAAAGAAACGTCAACGAGACCACTGTATTTGGCACTCTTGATAAGTTTGGCGAAGGCGTCAAACATTCAACAGCTCAAAAAATACCAGACAATTGTTCCATGTTCCCGAATAGGGATGTAGATGATAGTAAAGACGTAAGTGTTGCACCCAAGAAAATCAACTTCTCCATCGAACCTTCCAATGATAACAGAACACAAGACGAAGAATTCACGTCTCTGAGGGAACTAGGCATTACTCTAGACATCAGGCAAGAGAACTTCCCCGATATTCTGACACAATTGAAACATGAGATCAAGAAATCTAAGGGTGAACTCGAATCTTGTAAGTCAGAGTTGAAGAACGCCGAAGAACAGCTCTGTGAGTTTCCCGCTTTAAAAGAAGAAGTTGAGGAGTTAAAAACTTTATTAGAAAACACTATGGCAACTATGGAGAATGACAAGAAGTTCTATGAAAATCAGCTCGACCATTTCTCTTCAAATAAAACGCTGCTAGAGCAAAGAGTGACTGAATTAACGCAGGAAGTCAACGAAAAGTCCAAAGACCTGCATCTGCTTAAAGAAGACATATTGAGACGAGAAAATATGATATTAGAACTAGCCAAAGAGAAACGTAACTTGACAAACAAAATGACCGAACTAGAATGCAAAATTGACGAAATACAGAGTAGAAATACGGCGTTAGAAAAATGTGAAACCGAAAATCGCATTTTGAAAGAAAAAATGTCCGATCTACAGAAACTGGAACAGTTGGTTTCTGAGAAGAACCAGCAGATAGATAGTTTAAACCAACATTTAGATAGATTAGATGACTTGCAGAGATGCCTAAACGACAAAACCGAAGAACTAGACAACCTAAAGGAGGCGTTTGAAGAGAAATCCAACGAATTATTTAGATTACAAGACACAATTGACGCTCAAAATCGTGACATCGAAAAAATCAACGATGATAATAACAATTTAAATGTAGCTAACAAAGAACTTAAACTAAAACTGACTAAATTAGAAAAAGAGCAAGAAAACGCATCTTTGAAACTACAAAACAGTGAAAGTGAGCTCGAAAGAGTGAACTCCCTGAACAACGATTTGACATCGAAGATTGACGAGTTGAAAGATTTGACTGATAAGCTTAAAGATAAGGAAACGGAGATTGAAATTTTGAATGAAGATATTAATTCTTATCATGAGGAGATCGCTTCATTGAAGGAACAGATGAAGATGGTGTCTCGGAGTCCGTCTCCGAAGAGCAAGGGTGAGAAGCCGGACCGCCAGGCGAGCAATGACAAGAAACAGCTGGTGAAGATCAGGAAACAGATATCGCTGCTGCAGCACGAATTGGACTTCAACAGGAAGGAGCTAAATGATAAGGTGAGTTTTGATATGACCTTGATAATTAATATAATCATTTTTCTCATAGTTCCCTGGTGTCTCACTGGTAGTAGTTTCAAATGATTCTAATTTCATCTGTTTTGGATTTAAAAAATTGAAATTGAAGTTTTGAAGATGCTTAGAAACTTATTTAGGTAACGCTATCATTTGAGGCACTTGTTTTATTTTAGACTAGCTGTTGCCCGCAACTTCGTCTGCATAGAATTCGTTTATCGCTATCTTGCAGGAATTACGCAATTTTCCGGGATAAAAAGTAGCCTGTGTGTTATTCCAGACTATAATCTATCTATGTTCCAAATTTCATCTAGATCTGTCCAGCCGTTCTAGCGTCAAAAACATTCATCCATCAATCAATCCCTCCATCTATCCATACTTACAATCTTTCGCGTTTATAATATTAGTAAGGGCACGGTTAGCATGATTGTTGGCGTATAGGTGGAAAGGGGAATCAAAATAGTGATGGGTTGCTAGCCGCATCGCCTATAGCATGCCCAGCATGGAAGCACGAGTTACACAAGTCAAAAGCAAGCTTATTATAATAATATATCAAAAAAAAAACTTAACAGACAGAAGAACAGACCTTTAATATTGATCTTGAATAATCAGTTTTCGTCCAGACTTCCTTACATATTGGTCACGTATGACATACCATTCTGGCAGTGCATTGATTCTTTATAGCGGTTCGTTTTTAAATTTGGTGCGATGCCAAAAATGTGTGTCGTTAAAATGCCAAGCTTTCCCGTGTTGGATGGCTCTGTCACGATACATACATACATACCGTCACGCCTCTTTCCCATAGGGGTAGGCAGAGACTACTTCACGATTCGACGTAAATTATGAACACATTCGCTTCTAGGATCGCTGAGGACAAACGTTTGTTTTTTGGCAACTGTGTAGTTGAATAGTAGATTGTTATAATTATAATCGTTGTAAAGAGACATTGTTGTAAAAGTGCGTCGGGTCAAATATGAGTGTTAACTGTATAGTTAGCGTGATTTAGTTATAAAGTTGCAGTAAATTATTTTTTATAAGATTGTACAGTCAAGTGCTTCTCTACCCGCGCAGATGGTATAAGCCCATCGAGGGAATGGATGGCAACGACGAACACATTGTCTTTTATTGAATCAGGCGTTACTTTGCGGATGTCTATTTCAATGAACAAAAAATTCTTACCTTGCTACTCCGCCACTCCGAAGTAGCAAGGTAAAAATTTTTTGTTCATTGAAGACATTATCGGTTGTTTTTTTGAGTTGGAAAGTTTTTGTGAAAAGGCCTTTGATTTAGGAAGAGTACATACATACATACATACATACCGTCACGCCTCTTTCCCACAGGGGTAGGCAGAGACTACTTTGTTCCACTTGCTACGATCCTGACATACTTCTTTCGCTTCATCCACATTCATCAATCTCTTCATACATGCTCGTCGGTTTCGGGGTAGGAAGAGTAGAATTGACCAATTAGTACAAATCTACTAATCTGTCCGTTTATGCCCATAATCCATATAAAAGTATGAATAGTTCTATTACATGTTTGATTTGAGGACTGCTCAAATTAAGTCTCAGACCAATATGAATGAGACTTATTAAATTTTCGTTCAAATAATATTTTACACCGCCTGTACTCAGTCATAATTATGAGCTGTCCCAATGGGCCTACTGTTTAGTTTCACCGACGTCGTTCCTTGTGAGCACTCGTTTCTTTATACTATAACAACAGTTATTAAATGCAAATAAAACACAGCCGCGAATCGTTAGAGAATAAAATATGAACATTCGCGCGGAACTCCGTAAGCTAAATCTGAAATATTGGACGCAGGCCTTCGAGCTAGCGAAAGCTAAGCTAGACGTGACCGAGCTGCGGAACAGCGTGTCGCAAGCGGGCAAGATGGCGGCGGATGCGGAGGCTGCTAGCGCCGCGTTGAGGGAGCGGGCAGAGCTAGCGGCGGCCGAGAAGGAGGCGCTAGCGGTGCAACTGCAGCAAGTCATGGCCAGGTGAGTGCGAGGCTAGGCTAGCGGACAAGATGGCGGCCGACGCGGAGGCTGCTAGCGCCGCGTTGAGGGAGCGGGCAGAGCTAGCGGCGGCCGAGAAGGAGGCGCTAGCGGTGCAACTGCAGCAAGTCATGGCCAAGTGAGTGCGAGGCTAGGCTAGCGGGCAAGATGGCGGCTGACGCGGAGGCTGCTAGCGCCGCGTTGAGGGAGCGGGCGGAGCTAGCGGCGGCCGAGAAGGAGGCGCTAGCGGTGTAACTGCAGCAAGTCATGGCCAGGTGAGTGCGAGGCTAGGCTAGCGGGCAAGATGGCGGCGGATGCGGAGGCTGCTAGCGCCGGTTTGAGGGAGCGCGCAGAGCTAGCGGCGGCCGAGAAGGAGGCGCTGGCAGTGCAGCTGCAGCAAGTCATGGCCAGGTGAGTGCGAGGCTAGCGGGCAAGATGGCGGCTGACGCGGAGGCTGCTAGCGCCGCGTTGAGGGAGCGGGCAGAGCTAGCGGCGGCCGAGAAGGAGGCGCTAGCAGTGCAGCAAGTCATGGCCAGGTGAGGGCGAGGCTAGGCTAGCGGGCAAGATGGCCGACGCGGAGGCTGCTAGCGCTGCGCTGATGGAGCGGGCAGAGCTAGCGGCGGCCGAGAAGGAGGCGCTAGCGGTGCAACTGCAGCAAGTCATGGCCAGGTGAGTGCGAGGCTAGGCTAGCGGACAAGATGGCGGCTGACGCGGAGGCTGCTAGCGCCGCGTTGAGGGAGCGGGCAGAGCTAGCGGCGGCCGAGAAGGAGGCGCTAGCAGTGCAGCAAGTCATGGCCAGGTGAGGGCGAGGCTAGGCTAGCGGGCAAGATGGCCGACGCGGAGGCTGCTAGCGCTGCGCTGATGGAGCGGGCAGAGCTAGCGGCGGCCGAGAAGGAGGCGCTAGCGGTGCAACTGCAGCAAGTCATGGCCAGGTGAGTGCGAGGCTAGGCTAGCGGACAAGATGGCGGCTGACGCGGAGGCTGCTAGCGCCGCGTTGAGGGAGCGGGCAGAGCTAGCGGCGGCCGAGAAGGAGGCGCTAGCAGTGCAGCAAGTCATGGCCAGGTGAGGGCGAGGCTAGGCTAGCGGGCAAGATGGCCGACGCGGAGGCTGCTAGCGCTGCGCTGATGGAGCGGGCAGAGCTAGCGGCGGCCGAGAAGGAGGCGCTAGCGGTGCAACTGCAGCAAGTCATGGCCAGGTGAATGCGAGGCTAGGCTAGCAGGCAAGATGGCGGCGGATGCGGACGCTGCTAGCGCCGCGTTGAGGGAGCGAGCAGAGCTAGCGGCGGCCGAGAAGAAGGCGCTAGCGGTGCAGCTGCAACAGGAGGGCTAGGCTAGCGGGGCCGGAGCAATAGCAGCTAGCAAGGGCGCCTAGCTTCCGTGACCAAAAAACCTCACGTATCTCAACATTGACATTGGCAAAATATATCTTGCTTTAGTACCAAAGCATGAAAGCCATAAAATACATGGCTCTGGCTACGTCTTACCTATCGCGAAGATAATCATTAATTTAAAATTCGCTGCTCCTTTTGCAGGTTACAAGAAGAAGCCGACCTATCAGAGTTGAGATCTAAACTGCAGGAGAAAACTGAGAGGTGTCAGGAGCTGGAGGCGGAGCTTCAGGACATGAAGGATCTCGTGGACAGGTAGGGGCATACGAAAGCGTTCATGTCCAAGCTGAAACGGAGTCCTTTCACTCACACTTTGCGCTCGCTCGGTCAGTAGATGAAACAACTTGTGACTTGCAAACAAGGATGATAGATGGCACCACACGTCACTATAGACCAACCGGTTAAAAGAGTCCTCGCCCGCGCGGGTATAGTTTTGCAGGGTATGACGACAAAGGAGACCGAGAGATGGCGTTTTTCTGTGAGTTCTTTGGGAGTCTCGAAGGTCCAGTTATTAAGACGCTTGGTGCGTATAGCCCACAGGTGAATCAAGCCCATCAGGCACAAGTGACAAACTGTCGTTTATAGTTAAACGATGTATGTATGATGGTGGACACTCACGGTAGGGTTGGTCCACCAGATCAAAGTCGCTCAGCGAGCTATGGAAAGAGTTATGCTCGGAGTCTCTCCGAAGGACAGGATTCGTAACGAATACATCCGACAGAGAACCAAAGTTACCTTCATAGCTCAAAGAATTAGCAAGCGGAAATGGCAGTGGGCCGGCCATATCTCGCGAAGAACCGACAACCGCTTGAGTGGAGACCGCGACTCGGCAAGCGTAGTGTAGGACGCCCTCCGGCCAGGTGGGATGACGATCTGCGAAAGACTGCAGGCGGGTGCTGGATGCGTCAAGCTGAAGACAGGGCGCAATGGCGCTTTAGGGGAGGCCTATGTCCAGCAGTGGACTAATATAGGTGGTGTAGGGGTATAGCACGCGTCACGGAATGACGAGGATCCGGGTTCGATTCCCGGCCATAGCTTTACTTTTCGGATTTTTTTATGTGTTCTAATTGTCATAGACATTTAGAAATTAAATTTCTAACGGTAAAACCGTAAAAGTAAACATAAAAAATCAAGAAATAATAATTTCTTGATTCATTTGATAGTACCTGTCATTTGAAAAACAGCGCCTTCTCTCGTCCCTGGTGAGCAGTAGATGTTCCACGGGAGTTTGTAATTGTGTCGTACAGACACATCATTCAAACAGATGACGCTTAGCGACAAAAAATTCGCATAGTAACAAAGGTCACGTGACAGTTAGTAACGGGTAGAAAAATTCGGAGACTACCTACCTGCTATGGGTGGTGTAGGGGTATAGCACGCGTCACGGAATGACGAGGATCCGGGTTCGATTCCCGGCCATAGCTTTACTTTTCGGATTTTTCTATGTGTTCTAATTGTCATAGACATTTAGAAATTAATATAGGCTGATGATGGTGGATATTTTGTTGTTTCAGGGTTAGTTCGCCAGCGCGGCGGTCTCCCTCCGATCAGCGCGCTCTGGTGGTGAGCGGCACGCGCTCCCCGACTGCCGAGCTGGAGAGGGCACTGCGAGACCAGCTGGACTACTCGCACCGCCTGGACCAGGACATCATGGAACAGGTACAGCCAGGGGCGTGCAGTGCGTTCTGACAGAGGGTAGTGTACGGTTCAATACCGCACAGCAACTCCACTCTAACTCGCGCCCTACTTTTGACATGCGTCATAGCGTTGACTACAGCAATATTGCGTTATTATAAACAAGTATTAACAATTACACCGACACTCCAAAAACAAACGTTAAAGATACATGTCCTCACTATACTAGTTGTAATCTTTATTCTATTAAACAGTTTTAACTTCAACGTATCAACTTTAACTTATAAACTTCAACCTTAACAAGGAGCCATACTGAAACTCGGTATCGGCCCCTACAGGTAGGCATATTGACAACAAAACCCGTATTGGTACGAAGCGTGGCGGGCACATTTACGTATGCTTACAAGCACTGCTTATATGCCTGTAAGGGATGAACGCGTCTGGGTACAGCCAGCCAGAGGGTAGCCGACCTTGAACAGTGAAAGTTGAATTGAGTACAGTCAGCGTCAGAAATCGATGAACAGCTGAGCTCGAAATGAACTACACACCCTCTTATTATTATTATGGTGATAGAGTCGTATGTAGATGTAATAGTGATATCACGCTCTCAATAGTTATATAATTTCCCGCGATTATTATTAAACTACCACATATAATTGTTTCACACACACAAATCACATCTTTATCCCTTACGGGGTAGACACAGCCTTGGTAGTAAGACCTAAAGGCCACGTTTAGCATGATTGTGGGCGTATAGGTGGAAAGGGGAATCAAGATAGTGATGGGTTGCTAGCCGCATCACCTATAAAAGTCATGATTCCTATGCCCCCCTCGATGGGCTTTTACCATTTGCGCGGGAAGAGAAGCAACTGGTAAATTCAATGTTTTTCTTTACTCCCAGACCAGCATGGAACGCGACGCTTTAAAAAAATAAATGGAGAAATAGCGGCGAGTGTCTGACGTATTCTTGTTATTTCCAGATACTTTCGGCTAGCAGCGACGAGCATGAAGATATCCCGCGGCTCGCTCTGAACTCTTCCAAGTAAGTGCTCATTAAACTTTGATAATGATCCCGTGGAGGGATCGAAACGCGTCAGTGTTTGTGTGGTGTAAGGGATAATTAAGTTTGTGGGATTTATATGTGTTTTATTGGCAGCAGTGGAGGGAGGGATTGCATGAAAAACATATATATTTCACACAGGTTTGGTTATCTTGCACTTGAGTAGCGGAGTAGCAAGGTCAATTTTTTGTTCATTCAAGTAAGTGTTGTTTGTCATAAAAACTTAGAGATCTTCAAAAAACTACTCTACTGTTTTCTTTAAGGGCCGGCATCGCAACCCCCCTACGTTGCGTGGCGTTAAATATATCAGAAGGCAAGACGAACCGAATTTAACGAGCCTTTTCCTCTAATTCTGCACAATAAAAGTCCCCAACTGCCTTGAAATTGGCAAGCCGGTGGAAATCGAGTTCTATGGACGCCACGCCATTGCCCCCCTATGCTATGGTTATCCACGAGCGTCACTGATTGCTTCACATCAAAAAGAAAAGACAGAAATAACTAGTTACCAAGCTTTATAAATGTTTGTTTACAGGTCGTCAAGTTCGATACATTCTACGTCGTCGGATCGCATGAACCGGCTGAAGACAGAGAACGACAAGCTGGTGATGCAGGTCAACAACCTCGAGGCGCGGCTGCGAGACAAGGACGCACTCATCACCGAGCTCAACAGGTGCGTTAGGGATTGCAAACCGGTTAACCGGTTAACCGAATAACCGGTTAACCGGACTTTTTTGGTTAAGGCAAAAAACCGGTTTTCGGGACGTAAAAACCGGATAAAAACCGAAAGTTATAAAAACTATAATTAGTTGATTATTTAATCCTATATACTACAGTGAGTCTAAAACTATTTTGTTCAATGTTCCGGCTAGTTATATATTATTACTATCTATATTTTACAACATTTAAAACGCATTTTATTAATATTCTTGATAATGCCGCAAAGATTGGCATCTCAAAACACCTAAAGCCGACTAGCAGAGACGACATAACTCGACTTTGGATGACGGGGGTAATACACCGCCTACTATCCCGCGGTGTGCTCACGCTATGCAGAACATTCGGTTCTTGCATAAGACCGTTCGCAAAACCCTCTTAGCTCTAGACATTCATAAATCGAGTGGACCAGATGGAATCCCGCCAATTGTGCTCAAGACGTGTGCTCCTGAGTTGGCGCCGGTCCTTACGCGTCTTTTCCGGCTTTCCTACTCTACTGGCGTTGTCCCATGCGCGTGGAAGACAGCTCTTGTGCATCCGATCCCTAAAAAGGGCGATCGCTCGGACCCCTCCAACTACAGACCGATTGCTATCACCTCTTTGCTCTCCAAGGTAATGGAGTCCGTTATCAACAGCCAGCTCTTAGGGTATCTAGAGGAGCACCAGCTGATTAGTGACCGCCAATACGGTTTTCGCCGTGGTCGCTCAGCTGGTGATCTTTTAGTATATCTTACGCACCGATGGGCTATGGCAATTGAGAGTAAAGGGGAAGCCTTGGCAGTTAGTTTGGACATAGCGAAAGCCTTTGATCGGGGTTGGCATAGAGCTCTGCTCTCCAAGCTTCCTGCGTACGGAATACCTGGGAAGTTGTGCTCTTGGGTGGCCAGTTTTCTTTCAGATCGAAGCATCAAAGTTGTAGTTGACAGCTCATGCTCCGACTTAAAGCCTGTGAATTCTGGTGTCCCACAAGGTTGTGTGCTGTCCCCCACATTATTTCTTCTGCATATCAATGACATGTTGGATGACACCAATATTCATTGCTATGCGGATGACAGTACTGGGGATGCGCTTTATACCGGTAGCGCTAACGTACCCAGGGAGCATGTCACTGAAAGCCGGAACATACTTGTATCTCAAATTTAGATCATGCTGAAGCAGGTCTCGGATTGGGGTGGACTCAACCTGGTTCAGTTTAATCCCCAAAAGACACAAGTATGCGCGTTCTCCACTAAAAAGGATCCTTTTATTGTTTCGCCTTGTTTCGAAGGTACCCCCCTTGATGCCAAGTTGTCTATCGGGGTCCTGGGTGTCGACATTTCGAGTGATGTTCAGTTCCGTGGTCATTTGGAAGGCAAAGCTAAATTAACTTCTAAAAAATTGGGGGTGCTCAATAGAGCGGGACAGTACTTCTCGTCAGCCCATCGCCTTCAACTCTATAAGGCGCAGGTTAGGCCGCATATGGAGTACTGTTCTCATCTCTGGGCTGGGCCGCCTGGGGCACCCAAGTACCAAATCCTTCCATTTGACCGCATCCAACGCAGAGCTGCTCGATTTGTCGATAACCAGGCACTTTATGGTCGGCTCGATTCTCTGGCTCTGCATACTGTACCGTATTTATCATGGGGAGTGCTCCGATGAACTCTTCGGATTGCTGCCTGCGGCTAAATTCCACTACCGTATCAAAACAAACTCGTTTTATTTTCTGCTTAACTAATGCTGACTTGCTTAGTTTATAAACTAAGCAATACTTTATTCCATGATGCAAGAACGTCGAGATATTAAATGATGATTTCAGTAAAATTGAAGCAAATAATGAAAACCGGTTAAAAACCGGTTACCGGGTTTTTGATTCTGTGATGCGGTTAAAAACCGGTTTTTTAATTTGTACGGTTTTTGCAATCCCTCTGCGTTCACATTAAAACATACATACATCACGTCTTTATCCCTTACGAGGTAGACAGAGTTTAAGGTAACAAAAGCTTAACGCCACGTTTTGCATGATTAAGGGCGTATAGGTGGAAAGGGAAATCAAAATAGTGATGGGTTGCTAGCCGCATCGTCTATAACATGATTCCTAAGACTTTCGCTCGTTCCCTCGATGGGCTTTTAACATCGGCGCGGGAAGAGAAGCAACTGGTGAATTCTATGTTTTTTCTTTAGCCCCAGACCGAAACGATGAAAAACAATGCCAAAGTAATTTATTTATGTTAGGTTAGGTTAATGCTGTATGCATGCTGGTCTGGGAGCGAAGAAAAAACATAGAATTTACCAGTTGCTTCTCTTCCCATGCGTGGTAAAAGCCCATCGAGGGAATGGGCGAAAGTCTTAGGAATCATGTTATAGTCGATGCGGCTCGCAACCCATTAGTATTTTGATTTCCCTTTCCACCTATACACCCTTAATCATGCTAAACGTGGCCTTTAGCTTTTGTTACCTTAGACTGTCCCCGTAAGGGATAAAGACGTGATATATTTATGTACACACGGCAATATAATCAGGTAAGCACCTACGCGCGCTCGCGCCGTATCTATCCTGTACACACGTACCACAGCAAAGCTATTCGGTAAGCAGGATAGATACGGCGCGAGCGTGCGTAGGTGCTTACCTGATTATATTGCCGTGTGTACGTTAGGAATAAAGACTTATTGGTATGTGTGTGTGTGTTCAGGATACGAGACAAGCTGGTGCAGGACTGGCAGGCGGCCAAGCTGCGGCTGCAGGCGGAGAAGGACAACTGCGGCCGGCTGCAGCTGCTGCTGCTCACGCACAAGGAGAGCGCGGAGACGCTGCAGGTGAGACAATAACAAGCTGGTGCAGGACTGGCAGGCGGCCAAGCTGCGGCTGCAGGCGGAGAAGGACAACTGCGGCCGGCTGCAGCTGCTGCTGCTCACGCACAAGGAGAGCGCGGAGACGCTGCAGGTGAGACAATAACAAGCTGGTGCAGGACTGGCAGGCGGCCAAGCTGCGGCTGCAGGCGGAGAAGGACAACTGCGGCCGGCTGCAGCTGCTGCTGCTCACGCACAAGGAGAGTGCGGAGACGCTGCAGGTGAACTGACGACACGGGAGGACTTGTTAGCAAAAAGGGTGTATAAATAAAAAAAAACATAATAACAACATTAATTTGATTTAAAATCAGATTGTCTTTTTAATTTTTTCACTTTCTTGTCTTTTTATTCGACGTCGCGTTTGGCCTAGTTGGTAGTGACCTGCGAAGCAAGCGTCCCGGGTTCGAATCCCGGTAAGGGCATATGTTTCTGTGATGAGCATGAATATTTGTTCCTGAGGCATGGATGTCTCTATCTATTTAAGTATGTATTTCTCTATATAAGTGTATATATTGATGTCTAGTACCTATAACCTTAATATATATATAGTATATAAGCCTTACTAGCGCTTACTTTGGGAGTAGGTCAGTTTGTATGAATTGTTCCCTAATATTTATATTATATTACTAGCTGTTGCCCGCAACTTCGTTTGCATAGAATTCGTTTATCGCTATCCCGCAGGAACTACGCAATTTTCCGGGATAAAAAGTAGCCTATGTGTTATTCCAGACTATAATCTATCTATATTCCAAATTTCATCCAGATCTGTCCAGCCGTTCTGGCGTGAAAGAGTAACAAACATCCAAACTCACGAACTTTCACATTTATAATATTAGTAGGATATTTATATTAATTTAATAGTCAGTCCAGTTATCCATTCAAACGAAAACAACGTATTTTGATCGAAATAAACCACAAAGCATCTTTTTTCTTCCAGACATCTTGTTGTATTCATTCTTCCACTAATCAATTACGAATGACGGGGCGAAAAGCGAAATTTGTTTTTTCTCTGTCAAGTGAACAGTCGTCGGGAGAAGATGTCAGATATCGACGATGTTATGCACTATTATAAGAATTGAGGATTTTACTGGAGATAACAAAATTAAATTTGTTTAATTTATTTGTATCTTTCCAGAACCAAGATTCCAACATGATCCAGATATTAAAGAAGCGTCTGGAGAGCGCGATGCAGTCGGAGCTGGAGCTGCAGCAGAGGGAGCTGCAGCACAAGGCGCGGCTGGCGCAGCTGGAGAGGCAGCTGGTGCCCGGCGGCCAGCACGAGCCCGCCCAGCAGCTGCTGCAGCAGGAGGTAACGTCTGGAGAGCGCGATGCAGTCGGAGCTGGAGCTGCAGCAGAGGGAGCTGCAGCACAAGGCGCGGCTGGCGCAGCTGGAGAGGCAGCTGGTGCCCGGCGGCCAGCACGAGCCCGCCCAGCAGCTGCTGCAGCAGGAGGTAACGTCTGGAGAGCGCGATGCAGTCGGAGCTGGAGCTGCAGCAGAGGGAGCTGCAGCACAAGGCGCGGCTGGCGCAGCTGGAGAGGCAGCTGGTGCCCGGCGGCCAGCACGAGCCCGCCCAGCAGCTGCTGCAGCAGGAGGTAACGTCTGGAGAGCGCGATGCAGTCGGAGCTGGAGCTGCAGCAGAGGGAGCTGCAGCACAAGGCGCGGCTGGCGCAGCTGGAGAGGCAGCTGGTGCCCGGCGGCCAGCACGAGCCCGCCCAGCAGCTGCTGCAGCAGGAGGTAACGTCTGGAGAGCGCGATGCAGTCGGAGCTGGAGCTGCAGCAGAGGGAGCTGCAGCACAAGGCGCGGCTGGCGCAGCTGGAGAGGCAGCTGGTGCCCGGCGGCCAGCACGAGCCCGCCCAGCAGCTGCTGCAGCAGGAGGTAACGTCTGGAGAGCGCGATGCAGTCGGAGCTGGAGCTGCAGCAGAGGGAGCTGCAGCACAAGGCGCGGCTGGCGCAGCTGGAGAGGCAGCTGGTGCCCGGCGGCCAGCACGAGCCCGCCCAGCAGCTGCTGCAGCAGGAGGTAACGTCTGGAGAGCGCGATGCAGTCGGAGCTGGAGCTGCAGCAGAGGGAGCTGCAGCACAAGGCGCGGCTGGCGCAGCTGGAGAGGCAGCTGGTGCCCGGCGGCCAGCACGAGCCCGCCCAGCAGCTGCTGCAGCAGGAGGTAACGTCTGGAGAGCGCGATGCAGTCGGAGCTGGAGCTGCAGCAGAGGGAGCTGCAGCACAAGGCGCGGCTGGCGCAGCTGGAGAGGCAGCTGGTGCCCGGCGGCCAGCACGAGCCCGCCCAGCAGCTGCTGCAGCAGGAGGTAACGTCTGGAGAGCGCGATGCAGTCGGAGCTGGAGCTGCAGCAGAGGGAGCTGCAGCACAAGGCGCGGCTGGCGCAGCTGGAGAGGCAGCTGGTGCCCGGCGGCCAGCACGAGCCCGCCCAGCAGCTGCTGCAGCAGGAGGTAACGTCTGGAGAGCGCGATGCAGTCGGAGCTGGAGCTGCAGCAGAGGGAGCTGCAGCACAAGGCGCGGCTGGCGCAGCTGGAGAGGCAGCTGGTGCCCGGCGGCCAGCACGAGCCCGCCCAGCAGCTGCTGCAGCAGGAGGTAACGTCTGGAGAGCGCGATGCAGTCGGAGCTGGAGCTGCAGCAGAGGGAGCTGCAGCACAAGGCGCGGCTGGCGCAGCTGGAGAGGCAGCTGGTGCCCGGCGGCCAGCACGAGCCCGCCCAGCAGCTGCTGCAGCAGGAGGTAACGTCTGGAGAGCGCGATGCAGTCGGAGCTGGAGCTGCAGCAGAGGGAGCTGCAGCACAAGGCGCGGCTGGCGCAGCTGGAGAGGCAGCTGGTGCCCGGCGGCCAGCACGAGCCCGCCCAGCAGCTGCTGCAGCAGGAGGTAACGTCTGGAGAGCGCGATGCAGTCGGAGCTGGAGCTGCAGCAGAGGGAGCTGCAGCACAAGGCGCGGCTGGCGCAGCTGGAGAGGCAGCTGGTGCCCGGCGGCCAGCACGAGCCCGCCCAGCAGCTGCTGCAGCAGGAGGTAACGTCTGGAGAGCGCGATGCAGTCGGAGCTGGAGCTGCAGCAGAGGGAGCTGCAGCACAAGGCGCGGCTGGCGCAGCTGGAGAGGCAGCTGGTGCCCGGCGGCCAGCACGAGCCCGCCCAGCAGCTGCTGCAGCAGGAGGTAACGTCTGGAGAGCGCGATGCAGTCGGAGCTGGAGCTGCAGCAGAGGGAGCTGCAGCACAAGGCGCGGCTGGCGCAGCTGGAGAGGCAGCTGGTGCCCGGCGGCCAGCACGAGCCCGCCCAGCAGCTGCTGCAGCAGGAGGTAACGTCTGGAGAGCGCGATGCAGTCGGAGCTGGAGCTGCAGCAGAGGGAGCTGCAGCACAAGGCGCGGCTGGCGCAGCTGGAGAGGCAGCTGGTGCCCGGCGGCCAGCACGAGCCCGCCCAGCAGCTGCTGCAGCAGGAGGTAACGTCTGGAGAGCGCGATGCAGTCGGAGCTGGAGCTGCAGCAGAGGGAGCTGCAGCACAAGGCGCGGCTGGCGCAGCTGGAGAGGCAGCTGGTGCCCGGCGGCCAGCACGAGCCCGCCCAGCAGCTGCTGCAGCAGCAGGTAACATTTGGAACTGCCAAGTTAAGCTGTAGGGATGTTGATTTAAAGCCCAATTGTGACGTAAGACTTTATTTACTAGTTCGATTGTCACAATAAAAACAGTAGATAGGTACTTAACTAACATACAAAATATCATCAACCCTACGGTCGGATCTTGGGATGGACTGCGGGGCTATCGCATCCCTTATCCGCCTAGCTTGCTCAACCTGCTGGCTGCGGGGCTATCGAACAGGAGGAGCGGTACTGGTAGGCTTTGAGTGGACTGCGGGAGCTATCGCACTCGTTGCCGTCTAGCGATCGAATGAGTCTGCTGCGCCGGCGGCGCTTCATATACGCGGCTGGTATGCATGTGTGCGTTGGCGCGTCGTGTTGCCCTTTCTTAGTAATGGTGAGAGGTGCAGTGGAACTCCGGGTGCTTGTATGCGTTACTGTTTGTTACAAAGCTAGTTTTTGAGGGTTAGGGAGCGTTCTAGTATTACGTAACGCCATTTTTAAAGATTTTACACCCTGCCCCTCCTCCTTGTAACGCGCCGTTACGTTTTTCTGTACCCCCCCCCCCCCTCCCTCTCTAAACGGTGCGTAACACTCGAGTGACCATTTTTACCCAAAAGGCGCTATAATATCCTAGTTATAGTTTTAATCGCCTTGGCGGTAGTTAATAATATTAAATAACCACCAGAACCAGTGAGTTACACCTTTGGCCTCATCTGCACCTTCAAGTGAGATAGAGGTCAATCACTGGTCAGTTCGTAATAAATAATAATAATAATAATATAACACAAGATATGATGATGTTTAACCCGCAGTACGCATATATTTTGTAAAATTGGCAGTTTTAATTCCCTATTTTTTTATGTAAAAAACGAAACAATGTTACGTAACGTGTTGTAAGAAAGAACCCCTCCCGCCTGTAACGCATCGTAACGTTTTACGCCCCCCCCCCCCCCCCCTACAAAATTGCGTTACGTTATACTTGATCGCCCCCTTAGGACTAGAAAATTGCAAGTATTATACTACGAAATTTATCGAATATTGATCGTGTTATGTATGCTATTGACGTTCGTTGCAGTTGGACAACAGCTCGCGGCTCCGCGGCGAAATATCGCTGCTGAAGTCTAAGTTGGAGCTGGAGCGCACGCGCTGCGGGGACCTGCAGGCTGCGCAGGCGCACGCCGCCGCGCAACACGCGCGCGAGCTCGACGCCAAGCGGGACGCCGCGCGCGCGCTGCGCCAGGAGCTCGCGGACCTCAATAGGTCTCAGCAGCCTAATATTACATACATACATACACATACACAAATCACGTCTTTATCCCTTACGGGGTAGACAGAGCCCAAAGGGCCACATTTAGCAAGATTGTGGGCGTATAGGTGGAAAATGGAATCAAAATAGTGATGGGTTGGTAGCCTCATCGCCTATAACATGATTCCTAATATTTTCGCCCATTCCCTCGATGGGCTTTTACCATCTGCGCGGGTAGAGAAGCAACTGGTACATTCTAAGTACCAGCCTAACATTAAATTAAAAAAATTAAAACGCGCATTAATCGAGTTTTCAATTTAAAAAAAAACATTTTTTGCAAAAATGCCTCACATCAATTTGAAAAGTCAAAGTGATTTATTTGCAAACAGGTGAAACTGGTTACAGTGATGTTCAAAATATATCTAATCTAACGCTATGTTTTGCCTACGAGCATACAAAATCAATGTCAGATATTAAATTAAATTAATTTGAATTAATATATTAAATTAACAATCATGAAACATTATCATAATTACATTAACAAATATTAGATGAGTAGAATTAAAAGCAGAACTGATATTCTTCAAAATGAAGGACCGATTTTTACCTAACATGGCTATTGCCTTGTATTTAACTAATCGCCATGTATTAGAACACTACGGACGAGTAGGCGTTAGAAGGCCGAGTGCACGCGAGGTCTTCTATAACACATCGTGTCGGCTGATGTTTATATTGTGTTTATTTGTTTCAGATTGAAACACGATGCGAGCGTGGAGCTGCTGCGCGCCAAGGAGCTCCTCAACATCCAGAGCGGCAGCATCGCCGAGCTGGAGCAGAAGCTGACCGCTACCGCCAAGCAGCGGCCCATCAACCAGGCCTTGGTCAGTTCAATACTGTGCAGTTAGCAAACTGATTGTCTTAATGACGTTATGTTGTCTTTTTTCAAGTTTTCGTACCTTATTATTTACTAAGACTCTACTCCGTCTGTCTGTCATCAGGCTGTGATAGCTAAACAGTCACCGTGACAGGTTGTACTATAACAATAAATACAAAAAAAAATAACTTTATGTCTGTCTGTCTATGTAAGTATTCAACATAAAATGACTCACGTATCTCACATTTTGTTCTGCTACCACTGGGTCTTGTATTCATTTACTGAATTTTCACATAACCCTCTGTGCGCGAGTTTGTCTAAGACTAAACTTGGTCGGTTTTTACAAAGCTTTTATTTGACTTGCAAAGTATGTATGTAAGTATGTTTGTCCGGGTCTTGCGACTCAATTTTGAAGCAGATATCTGCAACTGAGCTGAAATTTTGCAAGTCGGATGACAATAGAATAATCTGGTAGTGGAGTTCTAGTGACCCAGCCAGGATCGTTTCCGCAGGAGGGAACTCTTCAACGGTTGGTCCGATTGACTTGACATTTGGTACACATGTGTAGGACGGATGTCAGTCAGCGAAAAAGAGCATGTAATTAAAAAAAAATTTTTGACAGAAACTTATTAATGTTTTGATCGACTTCAAAAAAGGAGGTTCTCAATTCGTTTGTATTTTTTACAGACAGAGATAGAGTCCCACAAAACGGAGCTAGCCCGCGAGCTGAGCAGCCTGCGCTCGCTGGTGTCCCCCGAGCTGGCGACGATGCGCGAGGCGCGCGCGCAGCTGGCGCGCCAGGTGGACGCGCTGCAGGGCGAGCTGGCTGCGCGCGCGCACGCCGCCGACGAGAAGGACCAGGCCGTGAGTTGGCGCGTGTTTGACGTTAGGCTGCTGTGCTGGGGGCTGCTGCACGCTATACTCTGACTCGAGGGCGTTGCCAGCCGAAAGATCAGGGGGGGGGGGGGGGGGGGGGGGGGGGGGGCTAGTAGAAGTATAGTCTATATCAGTAGCTCAAACAGTATGGCAGCGCTTGAATGTCAACATTGACAAAAAATAATTGACGTTATCCCACTGTTATACAAATCCTCACCAGAGAATAAAATTAGGTTAGGTTCGTTAACTTTTTCAGCAGCCAAACATCTCTTGTGTAGCGCAATAGTCAACTTTATCTTGTCAGAAGAAGGTGCATTTTACACTGCATGTGCTGATTTCATATCGAGTCAAAGGCTGCGAAAAGGTCAAGTATCTTCAAATGCCCGAAGGGCAAACCGAGGGCGACGAGGTGGAGTGTAATTCGTAATTTTGGATTAAGACCCACCATACCCCTGGCACTATCCCTAGGCGTAGGGTGGGACTGAACCTGAAGCTGTAAGCTACGGGTATTAGGTAGGTTAGGTTAGGTAGCTACTTATGTGCGAAGGGCAAGCCACCCAGGAGTAGGAGCCCCGCGCTCACTACTATAGGGGTAATTTTTATTATAGCGGGACCACGTGTCCGTAACCATTTTCATTCCCCCCCCCCCCCCTCCCCCTCTTAGCGATGCCCTTGCTTTAGCAACCCGAGCCACTAGTGGTAGATTTTTTTACGTTTTCAACTTCCAATGTCTGCGAACTTGTAAAGAACAGGCGGACATATGAAAATATTTTCTCTGTAGCTTTAGCAGTTACATCGGGTGCATCGTAGTACAGGTAAATTCACATATAGCACCAATGGATTGAACGAAAGTAGATTCACTTGTCACTGAAAATGACAATGTAACAAGTACGTAATAGGTACGTTTTTTGCGTTGTTCAAGAAAACATTTAAATACCTATAGCCCTGTAAACGGATCAAGAGCCTTGTATATGTCAACAGTCATACTTATATCAATATTAATGTATTAGAGTCGCTGTTTTTATGCAGCGGATGTGTAGGTTTTTGTTCATGTCAAATATAAGCTACTTATTGCACGACTTTTTATTATTGGAGCGTTTGAAACTGGAATAGGGTGCGAGTCGGGTTTTTAAATCCGTCCGGGGGAAGAGCAGTGCTTTGTCCGGTGTACCCTGGGCATCGGCTAATGATTTCCTAGCAGTTTCCGAGGGATACAATTGACCGTAGTTTAAGAGCCCGACAGGGGGAGGGAGTCCTTGACCATTACCGTACAACGTTGCCGACATTTTGTCACAAGATTTTTTAATTATATTTTTGTCACTTAACGGGACTTTACGTGGGATAATTTCTTTACTCAAATTAAATTCTATAGTGTAAGCGCTATCCGTCTGGCGCCACCTTTAACTGTCACTGTCACCATCCGTACCTGGCTACCTAGCTAGCGGTAGGGTAGGCGAGCGGGCACACAGTCATCGCCTGGCCTGGCATGGACATCGTGGCGCTTGCGGCAGACGGACGTCTCCAGAATCTTTCTTTATCAAGGTCACGTGAGCCATATCTAATCTTTTGCCTATTGTGATTAGTGGTAGAAAAATAAGTAATCGCTGTAATAGTTATGATCCTTACAATAGTTTATATTATTCTAGCTCCGCAGAAAAGAACTCTTCAACGGTTCGTCCGATCGACTTGAAATTTGGTACACGTTATGTAGGACGGATGACAATGCAAGTACAGTCAGTTTTGGCTAGTAGATGCTGGTCTGAGAGCAAAGAAAAATCATAGAATGTACCAGTTGCTTCTCTTCCCGCGCAGATGGTAAAAGCCCATCGAGTGAAATTTAAAATGTTAGGAACCATGTTATAGGCGATACGGCTAGCATTCAATCACTATTTTGCTTCCCCTTTCCATCATGCCCATAATCATGCTAAACGTGACTAAGTCTTGTTACCATAGGCCGTGTCTACGCAGTAAGGGATAAAGACGTAATTTATGTACAGTCAAGTGTAATAATATGTATCTAGACAAAGTTTCAAAAACAAGTACCATACGCTCTTACACCGGCGTAATAAGGTCGTGGGACATATTTGAGAAGTTCCTATCGATACTTATTTTTGCACTTGACCGTACGTATCTTTTTATGTTATAGCAGCAAATAAAAAACCATTTCGAGTGTTAAATAAGTATTGTCTAATTTCCAATGTTGCAAATAAAGTTATAAACTTAAGTATAGTAAATGCGTCATGCTAAGAACTATTAGTTGCATATTTTTAAACTACATTTCTTCGTTTGCCAGTAGTACTTGTTCAATGCAACTTACAAGCTCGCATCGCTCTTATGCTCGTCGACGTAATCCGTCACTTTCGTCTCCATTGCTTCTTGGGAAGGGTGTTTGGGTTCAGCGTCCGTGCTCAAAGGTTCAATGGACCACAGCGCGACGGAGTACGCCGTGTAAACGGTGAAGTAGAACACGTACAGTAGTCCGGTAAAGAAGGCTAGTGCGATCGGGAATAGGCGACCGGCGTTGTGATCCGATTTCCATGTCAGTTCCGCCCAACTGCGAAAGTACTGGCAGAGTTGCCTGGAATATAAATAAAGGAATATTATGAGCCGACTTGAAATACTGGTATTTTTCAGAGTACCAGTTCCTCGGTACCGGTACCAAGCTTAATAATCACAAAATAATCAATAATCATTTATTGAAATGAAATGAAATTATTTATTTCGCAAGAACATACAGGTGTTACAGATATTCATATTCATTTGTCCAACATAGGTAATTAATATGTGGTGAAAGAAAGAAAGAAAGAAAGAAAGAAAGAAGACATTTATTCCTTTTTGCAAGACACACAAATATAAGATAATACACACAGTACTCCAGAGCATACAAATATGTCGGTTTACATACATTGTTATGCATGTAGGTAAACGCCGCATGCATGTTAATTTCTTTCATAACCCACCCCACCTTAATAACTGATATTATGAGAACCGGTATCCTACAATGTCCGACAAGGCACCAAACTGCGGCGTCGCAAGGGCGTATGAATCTTTAAGAGAAACGGTATTTGGGTTGTAACACAGGTATTTTTACCGGTTATCTGGAAACGAAACGAAGAGAACCTATAAACACCGGTTTCAAACCCTGATCATGAGATTCATGAGACAATACAAATTATTTAGTTGATCGAATTTCGAACGCAATGCTTTTTTTTAGTTTTACACAGGACTTTCATTGTTGTTACAGTGAGATTGCCTGTTAGTGTTTACAAACGCATAAACATACTTACATACACACATCTATGATTATAGCACCCGAATTCGAATATGGAATCTCTAGCTTTAGCTTCTTAGTAATTAAATGTGTAAGGCGTTGTTACAAATCGAGCGCAGCGGCAGCGGGAGCGTTTCTTCATATCCGAGAACCATGCAGATGTAGAAAATTGAATCTAATGCAATATTACAGTAAACATGGTATAGGAATCGAATTTACTGGTATATAAAATCAAAGCTTGATTAAACAATGATACAGGTCGCTCTATCAAAGACCAGAGGCCATTTTGTAACGATTGTAATTCCGAGTGCTTTAGGAAAAATAGCATATATGCTAAAATCATATCAAATAACTAGAGCCGGGATTTTTTGCGGAAAAACTGTCGTACGGTAGCTAAGTGTTCTGACGATCCACCAAATAAAAAAATATTTAGTTAAAAAAATCACATGGTTTGTAGCAATTCACTCATAAAATTTCTAAATGTCTATGAAAATTTGAACACATAGAAAAATCCGAAAAGTAAAGCTATGGCCGGGAATCGAACCCGGATCCTCGTCATTCCGTGACGCGTGCTATACCCTTACACCACTCATAGCAGGTGGGTAGTCTCCGAATTTTTCTACCTGTTACTAACTGTCACGTGACCTTTGTTACTATGCGATTTTTTTGTCGCTAAGCGTCATCTGTTTGAATGATGTGTCTGTACGACACAATTACAAACTCCCGTGGAACATCTACTGCTCACCAGGGACGAGAGAAGGCGCTGTTTTTCAAAACAAACAAATTCTCCTCAAATTCTAATTCACTCATAGTTTTATCTCTTTTTTACCCGATTGTGGCAAAGCTGTGGTTATCTTCTTACTTGTACGTAAAGTATAATTAAGGTTTAGATGGAATGCCACATTAAAACTATATATTTATTTACTAAAATAAACTGTCGCGAATAATTAATTATAAATTATCGGCGCGATTACTCGATATCGACCGAGCGACGAAACTTCCGGGCTCTACAAATAAGGCTGTGTACTGACCGGAGGCGGGGCAGCGTGCGCTCGAGCACGCTGACGAGGCAGTGCAGCGCGTGCGTCAGCACCAGCACGAGCACCCACACCGCCAGCAGGTACGGCGGCCAGCGGAAGCTGCCCAGCGCCGCTGCAACACACACGTGCCCTTAGTATTAGTAAAACCGCTACTTAAGGCTAGCCGTGGTAATAATCGTGGTTTTGTGTGTTTACCACAGTCTTCGTTAATTCTACCGCCAAGCAGCAGTGCTTCACTGTGGAGTACTATGGTGAAATTACTGGCACACGAGGTTTATTGTGTCAGTTCTCTAGGCTGGCAACTTATTTAATGCTTTGGTGTTGTGGATGTCCACTTGCTTGTTTGCCTTCCATCATCTGCGCATTTGCCTATCGCCATTCCGCGGGAATTATGTTATTTTTCGGGTTAAAAAGTATCTTGTGTCCTTCTCCAGGACTGAAATTATCTGTATAACAATTTCCAGCAAAATCGCTTCAGCGGTTTAGGTGTAAAAGCGTAACAGACATACCATCCAATTAGGTAGTTCCAACTTCGAGAGAGGTCAATCGTCGACTCCAACTCGGGCAGCGTTCGGGAAACTCCGCAATGTCATCGTCCTAAATTCCTCAGTGCCTCAAGACGAAAGTCTAGTTGCCAGTGACACCAATTGATCTAGCCCCAAACTAAGCAAAGCTTGTAATATGGGCACTAGACAACGGATAAACATACATATAGATATATACATACTTAAACACATATTAATCATCCAAGACTCGAGAACAAACATTCGTATTTTTCATAGAAATATCTGCCCCGACCGGGGATCGATCCCGGGATCTCAAGCTTCATAGCCAGGTTCTCTAACCACTGGGCCATCCGGTCTGAGTTACCTTGCACGAGCGCCCTGTTCCCGGGCGGCGCGTCGCGGCGCCGCGCCTCCTCCGGCGCCGGGTCGGCGCCGCCGCGCCGCACGGACGCGCGCCCCGAGCGGGAACTCTGCGACAGTTATAACAGTCAACATCGTTACGATCAAGTAGACACACTGAAGCGCAAAAGCTTTGACCCCGTGCCATCTATGTTTACCTCTATACCCCCCTTAGACATGTGGCTATCCGAGAAGAGTAGCGGCGCGATGTGAAAGTAGACATTTATTCATTTTTGCAAGACACACAAATATAGACATGTTTTAGCAGCAAATAAACAAGAAAAAAAACACAAAAAGATACGTGTCGTTTAAAAAAAAATGTACATAGGGTTTAATCACAACAAAAATTAATTGATTATTTTATGTTACGACCGTTTCACCTTTATTACATTGCCATAAGGGTGAAAAAGTCGTAACGCAAAGGAATTAATTAACTTCCGTTTTAATTAAAGCCCTTAACTATGTACATGTGTTTTGAAAACCACTCACATACGTAAATTACGTCTTTATCCCGTACGGGGTAGACAGAACCTAAGATAACAAGACCTAAAGGCCAAGTTTAGCATGATTGTGGGCGTATAAGTGGAAAGGGGAATCAAAATAGTGTTGGGTTGCTAGCCTCATCGCCTATAACACCATTATTGATGGGCTTGGAACATTACTTGCTTACTAGTAAACACCAAATTATCCACAACGAAGTTAAAGGGAGGTCGAAAATGGCCTGAACTGCTTCGAGAAAAGATGGTACGGCCGTGCCGCTTTTTTGCTCGACTTGGCGGGGGCACTGCCGTGCCTCCAGATTACATTTACGAAGCCTAAAAAGAGTTTAAAGTTACCTGCGGCGACAGCTTCGAGTAGGACGTGGAGCTGTCTTTCTCATCCTTCGGCTCCTTGGCGTTCAGCTCCGTCTTGGTCAGCGAGGGGTGGTCCCCGCACATCCTGAAACACATATACCGTCACGCCTCTCCCATTGGGGTAGGCAGAGACTGCTTTTTGCACATTCATCAATCTCTTCATACATGCTCGTCGGTTTAGGGTATTCTTGACCTGACCTTTTGCCGATTTGGTCACGGAATGTGAATGCCTTCCATTCCCAATTCACCCATTCATACTCGCCATATAAATCGGTTTAGTTCATCTTCTTTTATCCCTCTCTACGTGCCCAAACCAATACTCTTTCTATCCTGAAACATTGTTGACTACTTAAGCTATTGCATCCCGCGGGAACGTACTTCCACTAGAAATCTATATTAACAAAGTGCCTAGGTTTTTTGGTAAAATTAATTTTTAATTGATCCAATAGTTCTAACTTTATCCCCTCACAAAAAGATGAAAAAAGTGGTAAAAGCAAAACTGAATTGGCCAATGTGTAATTCTAAACCACAAGTAAATAGCGAAATATTTAAAAAATTGTGTCGCTGTAATCATATTACATCAGAAGATAAGACCAAGTAAAAAGTAAAGACTAAATTCTTTTCTACGAATGGCAACGTGAGGCCGTAAATATGCCCCGCCGCGTGTGTATTGCCAAGCGAAGCTACGCACAAGCACCCTTGGCAAGGCTTGGAAACTGGCGTCTTTTGCCGTTCGAAAAACTCCGTCTCCACTCTTTATCAAGCTCGAGGTCATACGTTGATTCATCACTATCACTATCACCACATCACTACATCACTACATCACTACATAGAAATAAAACAAAGTCGCTTTTTCTGTCCCTATATCCCTATGTATGCTTAAATCTTTAAAACCACGGAACGGATTTTGATGCGGTTTTTTTTAATAGATAGAGTGATTCAAGAGGAAGGTTTATATGTATAATACATGCATAATATACCGTGCGAAGCCGGGGCGGGTCGCTAGCCGTGAATATTTGCGCGAAAAAGTTACTTATATTCTTAGGTACAAAGTACTGTTAATTACTTACACCATATCGGGGAGCTTGCTGGGTAGTTCTGTCTTCGGCTCCATTTCACCGGCCACCTATTCCGCACTCATTATATATGGATATTTATTTATATATAAATATTAAATTAAATATAAAAAAAATTGCCGAGAAACCCGTACGTCACATCGGTCCGAATGACAGCTGTCTATCAAAACGGTTCCATTTTTAATTCGTTTGAATTTGGTTAAGGTGTTACGTTTGACGTATTTTGGGAAATAGGTTTGCTATTGTGTTAACCTTTGTCTCTTTCTAGATATTGCTACCTTTTTCGAACTTGAAGTTTGAAAATGTAGAGCCATGATCTTGCCGTGATGAGAATAAAAAAGATTTCCTCTGGAGAATGCAACTGAATCAAATATGCCGTCAATTGTAACATATGTGTATTAGTTAGTACATTGAAGGTACAAAATCACGTCCATATCCCTTACGGGGTAGACAGAGCCTGAGGTAACAACACCTAAGGGCTACATTTAGCATGATTGTAGGCGTATAGGTGGAAAGAGGAATCAAAATAGTGATGGGTTGCTAGACGCATCGCCTATAACATGACTCCTAAGACTCGCCTATTCCCTCGATGGGCTTTTACTATCTGCGCGGGACGAGAGGCAACTGGTACATTCTATGTTTTTCTTTCTCTCCCAGACCAATATGGAAGTAAGTACATTGAAGTACATTGAAGGTAGCTACCCTGTTAATATTAAGTATAATTCGAAGTGCGGGTAGAAAACCAACTGTTATCATAAGTTAGTTCCGCAATAAACGTTCAGATTACATGTGTGTTTCGTTCACCTAGACGCTTAAGTGCTCGGCATACAGAATACCACCATATACATATACATAGGGTGTTCCTTTTTTATTTCATTTTATAGTCAACCATACCAAGCCTTGTATATAGTGTGTATGTGTTTAATGATATTTAGTAGTTTATTTATGAATTGTTTGTTGTATTTTGAGATGTACACTCTATTGTGGCTTTCACTTTATGTATATTTTAAACTCACTCTTTTTTCGGTCTCTCGCTTAATGCTCCTCTCATTTACTCAAAGGTTAACTGGTAGAGATCCCTTATAGGGATAAGTTCGCCTTTGTGCGTATATTTAAGGCCTTTTTTTGTGATTTGTCTCTGCTTCTCTATATTTGTACAATAAAGCATTTACTTACTTACTTACTTACCATTATGTCACCACAGAGCATCGTTGGCACACTTTGGAAACAGATCCTTAAAGAAAAAACTTATTCCACTCCTGTTGTCTCCAGATCCGCTACCTCCACAACCGCTGTCTGAAGCTGGAGAGCTTCCGCAAGGCGCTGGTGTGGCAGAAGCGGTACCTGCAGCGCGTGCTGGCCGGCTACGGCGAGCTGGAGAGGAACCTGCGGCTGCCGGCCTCCGGGGAGCCCGGCCTCAGCACCGGCAAGAAACGGTTCAAGTAAGTCGCACGGGGTTTCAAGGCCAGCCTAAATAAACAAGTTTTCGTCAAAAATACATTTCTAATATAAGCTTATTCGTTGATTGTACTTTTTGTTCCGGTTACTTCCATGCTGGTCGGAAGCAAAGAAAAATATAGAATGTACCAGTTGGGTGAAAGTTTTCAACATGAAACTACCGTGAGACTTAATGATCATTACACATAAACGGATAACTCACGTATAAAAATTCGAGTGATACTCGACATGTTTCGGGCTATTTCGTAGTCCTTCTTCCTGGAGCGTTCGCCCCGGCGGCAGCGAAACGAACACCAAAAAAGAGGAAGAAGGACTACGAAACAGTCCGAAACACGTCGAGCATCACTCGACTTTTTATACGTGGGTGAAAGTCTTGGGAATTATGTTATAGGCGATGCGGCTAGCAACCCATCACTATTTTGATTTCCCTATCCAGCTATACGCCCTTAATCATGCTAGACGTGGCCTTAAGGTTTTGTTACCTTAGGCTCTGTCTGCCCGGGGGAGGTAGGTGCCACCCTGATAGTCAGGAGGATTGGGGCCCTCGGACTGAAGGTGGCCCTACCGAAGACTGAGGCCCTCTGCTACAAAGGGCCGAGGTGGCGGGTCCTGCGGAGAGCAATGCTCCGAATTGCGGGCGAGGCCGTCGAGGTAAAGGCCCACGTTAAATACCTGGGCCTTACTCTCGACAGCCAATGGCGCTGGGAGGAACATTTCCAGCGCCTTATTCCTCGGATTGTGGGTGGAGCAGGGGCCACGAGAACTAAACAGTGTATTGTTGCAGATGCGTGGCGACGGCCGTGATAGCGGCGCTGCGCGTGCGCTTCCTGGTGCGGCGCCGCCAGCAGCAGCGCGCGCTGTCCGCCGCCGCCATACTGCGCCCGCGCACGGACCACACGCCGTCAGTAGCTTGCTGGACTAACCAAACATTCATCTTCTTGTTCTCTTAAAAACATAATTTTGTAAAATGACAAATTGACGACATGCCTGCTCATCAAAGTATCCCTATTTTATTTATATTAAGTTGGTTTTTGTACCCTATTCTTAATACACCATATTCTCTATAAAACCATATACCCAAAATATCAACTTCCGAAATTTTTAAACACTGTAACACTTGCCAAACCAGCCGGTTTTATAATGTATCCATCACGCTGGTCTGGGAGCAAAGAAAAAACAATTCTTTCGCAAATGGTAAAAGACCTTAGACACTCATGTTCTAAACGATGCGGCTAGCAACCCATCACTACTTTGATTCTCCTTTCCACTTATACGCCCACAATCATGCTAAGAGCCTTAATTGTTGCTACAGGCTCCGTTTTCCCCGTAAGACGTGATTTATGTATGTAAATATTGTATGCAGTTCAGCGCGGGCCGCTGGCGAGACGCCGGCGTCGCGTCCGCGCACGCGCGCGCGCGACGCGCTCTCCCGCCGCGTGCTGGACCACGACAGGACGCTGCCGTCACCCGCCACGCCCGCCAGTAAGTGCCAGCCGTTGTGGAACCTTGTCACACCAAATGTCACATGCCACGTGCACGCTCACGCAGGCACACACATTATGCTCGTACGGTATATGCCCCGTCCGCTTGTCCCTGTTGAGTGTTTCTGTAATACTTTTGTTCTGTTAAATGCATGTTATATTTTCTTTTACCTATTTGTTTCGCATAATGCATTCCAGGATCCCAAGATACAGGCCCAGCCTAGTTTGGGGTTCGTCAGATATTCCTTTTTATGTATACTTGTGTTTTATTAAGCAAATAAATTATTATTATTATTATTATTATTATTATTTTTCACCCGACTGCGCCAGAAGGACGGTTGTGTATTTTGTGTAAACGTTTTTAATTGCGTTTGCAACCTGTTGCTGCTGTCACAGTGGTTTTCCGTGTAGGTATGCCTCTCCATGCAGATAACCTAATAGAGAGGCAATACCATGTAATTTATGCGGCATAAAATGAAGCTAAGCTGAAATTGGCGATTACTGCGTTGTTTGTTATTGATAAAGCGGACTCCAAGTTACATATTTCATAGAATCTCGTTCATGATTCTGGGTTTCCGCATTTCCACAGAGCGCTCTAATATAATGAAGTTATGTCATTTAATTTGCAGTGGGCGATTTTATCAGACGGTCTTCAGGCAGTATCAACTCGCAACATGATGATTCTTTCATGCTAAGGTGAGTAAAAAACTTATATAATACCAATTATATAACATGGTGGAATTTGTGCTGAAAACCTTTTTTTTTTTATTATAAACTGACCAGCGATTGACCTCTATCTGACCTGATGGTAAGTGCAAATGAGGACGAAGATATAGCTCACTGGTTCAGTAACAACCTATTCACTAACAGAATATCTCAAAATGCCAGCAACTTAATTCACTTAATTAACTTAAATTAATTCACTTAATGAACTTAAATTAACTCACTTAATTAACTTAACTTGATCACTTAATGAACTTAACTTAATAATTCACTTAATTAACTTAACTTAATTCACTTAATTAACTTAACTTAATTCACTTAATTAACTTAACATAACTTATTCTCTTCTTACTCTCTTCTTACTTATTCTTTCAACATGAAACTTAACTTGGAACTTAATTCATTCAAAAGTGTATTTTTCTATATACGTCTAGATACTAACTAGTCCTGCCGTCAAGCTGTAGATAAAATTGTTTGGGTTGTTTCTTAAGCTATTGTCGATTCATTAATTTATTTAATTGTCTTTTTTGCGTGCGTTATAAAATTGTTGATAGTTTGCTCTTGAATTGTTTCTATTACAGTTCCCCGCGCGGCTCGGCGTCCGCCTACCTCAACAAGCTGGGGCTCGTGAGCCGCTGCCTCAACCAAGCCATGGACGCGGCGAGGGACGTGCCCTGATACGCCACGACGCCCGCCAATCACAGAGCACCCGCTCCGCGCTGATTGGCCGAAACACCGCCACTACGAACCGCAGCGGCCGGTTCGGTTTTTGAACTTTTTTGACGTATGACTGGTGCTTATCGAAAGGTTCTAGACGAGTGAAACGGTTTTGTGCCCGAGCTGCATTTTGTTCCCAATGCATTTCCATATAATTGGCCAGAAATAGACTAAGTATTAGAATAGTGCCAAATCTAACGTATTAGTTGTAATTGTGTTACTTAATTTATTTCTAGATTATTTTTAGGTAAGTTTTTCTTTGTTTCGGAGGACCTGATTCCATGATTTGGTTGTTACCACTCCGCCTATTTGATTTCTGTATGAATGCGCGAGTGTAGGTTTAAATTGTGAACACGTCGTCCAACCTTGCCTTAGTGATAGATTTTAGAGCGATACTTTACAATGAACACTATTTTTGAATCCCGTTTTCAAATTTAAAATGACACTTGTAGTATTTTGACATTTCTCTTTAATTAATATGACATTTCTTATTACCCGTTTGATACCAAAAACAACTGGATATCGATCCAAATGTATCCTGTTAACATAAAGACTATTCCTAAATTCCGCCGCACCTAAACCTAAATTAATCCAAATTAATCATCCTACATAGCTTTTATCTGTGCCGGTTACGTAACTTGGTTATGTACGTGGAATACACCATTTCGAATGACAGTTGAAAGGCCACTTTTTGTTCCGTTTTAATAACTAGTTACCAAATAAGGAATAAAGTGTTTATTCGTAACTACTTGTAGGTGGACTAAACTTTATAAACCAGGTGGGCTAACCACGGGTAAGGACCGAATAATAATTGCCCTATAATGTCAACAGAAGTGATATAAACGATCGACATCCAGTATCTCAGCGCCATATCATGTTAGGTTATTGGGACGCACTAAAGTACAAGTTAGGTTAAGTTAGGTAAGCAGCGACTGACCGACCGAACGATCTGACGTTACAGCTGAGCTTTAACACGAACGACGTAGAGGCGATTCTTGAACAGATCTAATAAGTTGTTGTCACCGAATGGCAAGTGACTATGAAGTTGAATTGATTCGATATCACTGTATTTTAATAAAATTACGAAGTTTCAGATATTTGTGGTGCTGTCTCTATTTATTATTAAGAAACAGACAGAGACGGCTTCAGATATAAACAGGTCTTAAATGAAATAGCGTTGTCATTCGCTGATAGCAATTAATTATTTTTCTAACGATAGACAATATTATGTAAGCCAAAACCAACGAAAGTATTACGAATGCTGTGTACGCGAATTCCATATTTCAATAAGGCACGCACTATTTTAAAATCGCACCGTAACGAGTCTAGCGGGATTATGCGTCCCTTTCGCACAAGAGTAGCTAAACAAAGACAGACTTACGCCCATCAACTTTCTGTGCGTTAGTGTTATAAATTTTACTTCTAGTTGCAATTTTTCCGATCACCTTCAAATTTGAAGACGATAATTATCAATGTAAGGGCTTGCTACACCACTCTCTTAAGTTCCAGTTTAAGTGTCAGTTATCTATGATGAATGTCTGTTTCGTATAATAACTGACATTTAAGATAACTGTAACTTAACAGAGTGTAGTGAAACAGGCCCTGGGACTTGCAACTTCTTGTTTTATTTGTAAAATTTGCAATTCTTGCGGCCTTACAACGGCATAAACAAACTCAGTATTTTTAAATAAACGAACAAACTACACTCAATGTGACCAAAGATTTATTTTATTAAGCTAGTATAAATTTAGTTTTGTAACACGAAAATTCTACACACAAATTTGTCAACCATCCACCATTATATCTAGTCACGCTAATTTCACTGTGCCATTACTTGCTCTCTATGGAAATAGACAAACACAAAAGATAATAAATTAATGATATTTTGTAAGCACTTGTTTTATTTACTTCTTGAGGTCGCAGTTGCAGCTCGGGGTCTGGCAGGGCACGATTGGCGGCAGCTTTAAATCAGGCTGTAATAAATAAAAAAATATCCTTTCTTGTCAATGAATTCATGCATAGTTTGTAAATGAATCGCCATTAATAGTAGATTACTCCCGAGGCCTGAGAAGTAGCCAATTGCTGGACGTGTAAGTTGTTTAAAAACATGACCGCAGGTGAGTGTTTTTTAAAGTTACGAATTCAGCAATTGCTCTTCCAGCTGAGGCAGATATAATGTTTTTCTCAAACTTTGAGTGGAAATGAAAATAAATTTTGTACTAGTCTTCCTCCTAACTTAGGCGGTTTTCACATTATGTCATCTGTCATCGCAAGCTATTTGAGACATTGATAAAAACGTTCCACTCAACAAAATGCGCACTCCCCGGCCATCGACTTGGCTGTATGACATTGTTGTTCATTATTCCATAGTTTCTTTGACTTTAAAAAAAGTTAAATACAAATGAAAATCAGTCCAGCAATCCGATTTATGGTCAGAAAATCGCGCCTGCAATGCAATTCGGCCGTCAACAAAGCCTTTCGTGTTCTGTTACTTAGAATACAATTACGACAAAAGACAATGTTTGAGAAAATACAAACGTTTCTACCGGATATAGATCGGCGGCTATGGAGAGAGCTATGCTTGAGGTTCCTCGATTATGGTTAAATTGATTGCTAAGGAACTTGATGCGATTCACGCTTCTTGACGCGGCACGGTTTGCGATCAGAACTTACCTCAGCATTTCGTCTCTGGAGGCCGTTGGCGCGACCAGCTCGCTTGTAGTCCTCTACAGACTCTTCATGCGTCTCTGGCTTGGAGGGGCCGGCCTGCAACGTTTGATATCATGACAACTTGATGACATGGCTCTACAAAGTGTTCTGTGAGTCTATCCATAGTAATAATACATCCTATTAATATTATAAACGCGAAAGTTTGTGAGTGTGGATGTATGGATGTTTGTTACTCTTTCACGCCAGAACGGCTGGACAGATCTGGATGAAATTTGGAACATGATAGATTATAGTCTGGAATAACATATATATATCCCCGGAAAATTGCGTAGTTCCTGCGGGATGGCGATAAACGAATTCTATGCAGACGAAGTTGCGGGCAACAGCTAGTACATACATAAATCACGTCTTTATCCCTTACGGGGCCTAAAGTAACAAGACCTAAAGGCCACGTTTAGCATGATTGTGGGCGTGTAGGTGGAAAGAGGAATGTCGGAAAGAGGAGTGACGTGTCGCATGCGTGACGTTCTCTCATCGTTTTTAAATTTTTGCTGTGTAAACGCAACGTCGACGTCTTTACGCACTGGTGTGGCCGGACTTTTATTGTCTTATTTTTATAAGACTGCAGAAAGCTGGATATTTTATGTCTTATATTTAAGACCACGACGGTTAAAGGGTTAATGAGCAGGACAGCAATACCATTCGAAAGTGGTTAAAATACGGGTTTATTTTTGTTATGGCTGGTGTAGACAGATGACCTGGTCAAAGTCGCGGGTTCATGGTGGATGCAAGCCGCTTCCAACCGAGGAAACTGGAGGTCCAAAAGTGGACGTCCTATGCCTGATATGATATGAAGACCACGCCAAATGACAACGCTGAACCGACAGCTGTGTTAAGAAACGCAATTTTGACAGCGATCATAATAGTACATTACAGACCTAGGGCGGTGAACTCGTTATTGTCCCAGATCGCAGGTGTTGGTTGCCCGAACCGAAGGCGAGGGCCAGAAATATGCGATCTGGAGCTTTACGAATTACCGCCCGTGGTTTGTATAAAGTTTTACGTCTTGCCTTGCCCTGGAAGTGAGATTTTCTGCCCGCGGCGTATGATCCCTATTACGGCCTAGCGTGACGTAAAATATGTAACTCTCAACCTTGACACTGGCAACATCGCCATCTACTTTGGAAAAAAAAAGTATGCAACTTACTGCTGGCTGCAAGCCGTCTCTCTTGCCACCAGTGTCCGGCGCGTCCTCCGGCTCGTCGGGGGCGTCCGGGCCCCTGTCCGGCGGCGGCGGCGCGGGCTCCTGGTAGCCGGCGTCCGGCGCCGAGCCGTCCCACGGCGCGTACGGCCCGAAGTGCTCCTGCATGGACGCCGGCAACGGCGGCATCGGGTACAGTCGGTACAGCTTACAGTAGCGCTGAGGAAGACATTTTTATATACTTCTTCTTCTTGTTTGTGGCGTTTCAAGTCGTTATAGCGACGACAACTTCGCCAATGTCAAAGTAACAAAAACATGATTAAAAAGTCTTGTGACAAAATGTCGGCAACGTTGCACGGTAATGGTCAAAGACCCCCCTCCCCCCCTGTCGGGCTCTTAGCCAACGGTCAATGATATCCCTCAGAAACTGCCAGGAAATCATTAGCCGAAGCCCATGGTGCACCGGATCAAGCACTGCTCTTCCCCCGGGACGGATCCAAAAAGGAGGAGGTAACCCGACTCGCACCCCCATTTTTATATAGGTTCTCCTTGTGTCGTATTCAGTGGCGTAGCTAGGTAACCAAGGGCCCTGGTGCAAATAAAAAAATGGGGCCCCACTACTATCTGAACTGGTTACGTTTTAATAATAATAGTTCGACCAAGATTTTCTGGTAAGGATTCGAGGGCCCTCTGAGCTTGAGGTGCCCGGGGCACTGCCTCGCCTAGTCCCTAGGTAGCTACGCCACTGGCCGTATTCCTCCGTATTGAGGGTCGTGACCTTTTTGTATCGCATTCTCTCGTACGATCTTACTCCTAAATGTTCCAGTTTCTGGCGCTGAGGTTTGCTTTAGGTAGAGACATCAATATAGCTATGTTAGCTATTACTAAAGCGCTTTTAATCTACTGTAAACGCACTAAGTACTAAGTCTAAGTGATCAGAGTGAACAGAATGGTGATACGGGCTATCAAATTCTGTAATGTTCACATCAGTGATTGATCACTTATGTAAACACTATTATTGTACAGTATACCTACTAACACTGTTTTGTGGCATTAGTTTGTCCTTTGTGCCTGTGCATACATTGCCATAAAATTATGTAGGTACACAATTTAAGTTGTATTAATTATGATTCCTATCTAGTTTTTTTCATAAAAATCAAGTGACTCTTACACTGTCATCATAACATCTGCTTGCCCAACTCTATTAGCGTTAGCACCCCTCTATAGATCAACTCAAGTTCTCTGGGTCCTACTGAAAAACAGCGTTGCGGCTTGCCGCAACATTATGCTGAGTGGGGCCCATTTTACACCATATCGGTACTATTGCTAAGTATTTTGTATTTCTTCCTATTATATATCAACGTGTATCGAATGTGTGTAAATAAATGTTTCTCTCTCTCTCTCTCTCAACCGCTTAAAGGACTCCTTGGAGGCCTTGATATGACCAATCCGGTGCAGCAATCCCCTCAGAAACAGCGACTTTTTAGTAAAACAATTTGTTAACATTTAACTAGCCACAGCTTTATACCTACCTCTTGACTGCTTGTGCTGTGCTACTTTGACGACCGGATAGCCTAGTTGTTAGTAACCCTGACTGTGAAGCTAGAGGTCCTGGGTTCGAATCCCGGTAGGGGCAGACATTTGTATAATGAACACGAATGTTTGTGCCCGAGTCATGGATGTTGTATGTATTTAAGTATGTATTTATCTACATTGTGTAAATATGTTTATCCGTTGCCTGGTGCCCATAGTACAAGCTTTGCTTAGTTTGGGGCTGGGTCAATTGGTGTAATTTGTCCCAAGATATTATTATTATTATTACTTACATCAATGCCCCTCCTGAGCACGTAGTCCGGCCGGTTGTGCTGCTTGGCTTCCTCCAGCAGCGCAGCAGCGTGGGTCAGCAGCTTATTGTCGGCGTCGCGCAGCTTCTGCATCGCCAGCTCCCCGTAGAAGTAACGTGTCTCAGCACGTTCGCGGGCTTCGCGATCGTCACGCTCTTTCTACAAGCCAAAGCACAGAATTCGCTACAATTTCAGTAAGTATGTTGTTGTTGTTTTTTTATTATTATTAAATTGTGGCGTAGTTCGGCGTGCCTCATGGCATAGGCCTCCTCCGTGTATTGGAGGGTTTGGGCTATAGTTCCCACGCGCGCCCAGTGCTATTTGTAAACTTAACACACACCATTGAATTTCTTCGCAGATGTGTGCAGGTTTCCTCACGATGTTTTCCTTCACCGAAAAGCTCATGGCAAATTTCAAATGTAATTTTCGCACATAAATTCCAAAAAACTCAGAGGTGCGCGCCCGGGATTTGAACCCACGACGCTCTACCACGGCTTTTTTTAGAAAAAGTTCTTAAGAAAGTACAAATAAATGAGTTCGCCGAAACTTTTCTGGGTTATTAGCGTTCTTATTCTCAAAGTGAAATGCCTCTGAAACAGAAGAAACACCCAAGCGTGAAAGAGAAGAATTAGAAACGCATCAACACGTTCGCTTCTCGGAGGCTCTCGGGTCTTCGTCACGAGTCTGGTGAGGGGTATTGAAAAGCTAAAAACATTCTTTGAACTACATGTAACCATTAATATAAGGTAAATAAAGTATAAATAACTATTTTTCGAATTTCTAAATACAACTTACCCATAACCGTAGAGTGTCTTCCCTGAATTCTTTAATCTTCCGCTCTTTCTCCTTACGCAAATGCTCTTGGAAATCTTCGTACAACTCAGCGTTTTTGAACCTTAATAGCGAAAACAAATAAGTCACTATCACTACATAGTATAAAACAAAGTCGCTTTCTCTGTCCCTATGCTATGCTTATAATCTTCAAAACTATATAACGGATTTTGATGCGGTTTTTTTTAATTGATAGAGTCGTGATTCAAGAGGAAGGTTTTTATATATAATTCTACGCAGACGAAGTCGCGGGCAGAAGCTAAAGCTTAAAACCATTTGGACAATTTCACGCTGAAAATATCTTTTTCTTTAGCATTAAGTAGGTAATGCAAAGTTTAAAATTTGTTAAAATAGCAGATCACAATTCATTTGTTTTATTTTTTTGCAATCGTAGGTTACGTGTGATGGAGCATTCTCCCGACCGATGCATCGGCAGCAAGAAGGAGACCTTCGCCATAATACCAGCGGGGCTCTTTATAACGTAGTGACGTTAGAGACACATAGTTACACAAACTGCTACGACACACGAGTGACGTCATTCATGTTCTACATCGCGCTATCAATCGCGCTTCCTTCGGACTTCGATCCCCAGGTACAGCAGCGGCGTTAGGGCCACTGACACCCCGGGCAGTAATATTTAGGCGCCCACTTAAGGACAGTATTGAGGGTACATAGCCGGTGAGCTAGGAGGCCGAGGCCCCAGACCTCAGCGCCCCCCAAATTTGGCGCCCCGGGCCGTCACCCCATCGCGCCCCCCTCTAACGCCGGCACTGCCCAGGTATAATGTGTCTGGTGGGAGATTTCTCTATTTTGGTTTCTCCCTGAAGTATGCTGAGAAAAACAAAAGAAGCGAGCTGTGTACCGGTTCATGATCTCCCACTGGCGGCGCGTGTTGAACTCCCGCAGCTTCTGCTCCTGCTCGGCCAGGAACTGCGCACGCGCATCGCGGCGCTCGCGCACGAACTGCTCGTGCTTACGCTTCTGCGCCAGGAGGCGCGCCTCCGCACTGCAAGTAAATCAATCATCTATGCAGTGGCGTAACTAACCATCTGGGGCCCGTGGCAAATTCTTTTGATGGGGCCCTATCAGTAAAAATCGTCACGTTGTACTCAGTTTAATTTTAATATTTTTGAGCTCGCGGGCTCTTGGGCCGGGGCCCTCTTGGGTCGAGGCCCCTGGCATTTTGCCAGTCCTGCCAGCCTATTGTTACGCCACTGCATCTATGCGACAAGGAAGAAAAACAAGCAAGTAAAACCTGATAGTAAGTGAGCACCACCACCGGCAATATAAAAGTGTTGTAGATGCGTTTGAAAGTAAATAAAAGTGTTGTAGAATTCTTCCATGCTAGTCTGGGAGCAAAGAGAAAACATAGAATATACCAGTTGTTTCTCTACCCGAGCAGATGGTAAAAGCCCATCGAGGGAATGGGTGAAAATCATAGGAATCATGTTATAGGCGATGAGACTAGCAACCCATCACTATTTTGATTCCATTTTCCACCTATACGCCCATAATCTTGCTAAAATGTGGCCTGTAGGTACATGTTACCGTAGGCTCTGTCTACCCCGTAAGGGAGAAAGACGTGGTTTGTATATGTATGTGTAGATGCGTTGCCAGCCTAAAGAGCTAAGATAGAATACCTCATATGCCAGTAATTTCACCGGTTGCCTTTTCGGCAGCGAAAGCACTGCTGCTTGGCGTCAGAATTAGCGAGTAAGACGGTGGTAGCGATCCGGTCGGACCTTGCACGAGGTGGTAACCTTTAAGAAGCGAACTGTTTTTTTCTGTGCGGGTGCAGGCGCACTACCCGCCCGCACCGAGAGAACTCCCCGCGGTCGTCCTACGCCGCGCCCCGCAGTTCCAAGTGCAAGGACTCATTTAAGCGGTCGGTCTATCGTTAAGGTGTGGTGCGATAGAGAAACTAGCAGCAGGCAGTAACCGACATCGATCAGGAAACACCCGAGCGTGAGAAGACAAGAAACATATAATTTTCTCGCTCCTCGGGTGTTCTCGTCGTGACTCGGGGCTGGTACTCACATGGCCAGCTTCTCGGCCATGGCCTTCTCTCTTGCGGCCCGCTCGGCGCCTTCCCGTTCCGCATCGCCGCTCTCCAGCCTCTGACTGATCTTCTCCAGAATTCGCAGCTTCTCGTCTTTCACCTGCAACATAATACCGACTTGAAACCTCAAAGAACGCGTTTGAACATAAGGAACATGGGGGTTGACATGACGTCTTAATGCAATTCGATTCCGATTCCGTTTAGGTTCGCTCGCTGTCAGATCCATACTAAAAATGGCAGCTAGACTGTTCGCAAACTCATTCTACGAGTCACGCAATCACCATTGCTCTGTCGACTTTAAGCTCCTCACCAATCGCCTGCCTATCTCAGGCTCTCATCGAGCGAACCTTCACCTAGTTAGTAAACACGATGCAAATAATATTTCTTTTAATTCGACCCTTAAAATTAAATAGCCTCTCATCATTTTAGTTTCTCGAGTGCCGGGCGGAATTTGAACCCGCGCTTCAAACCACCATCATCGGGTCTCCCGACCAGTCTCTGAAAAACTTCTTCTTCCTCTTCTTCTTATTTGTGGCGTATCAAGTCGTTATAGCGACGACAACTTCGCCAATGTCAAAGTAACAAAAATATAGGTAATTAAAAATCTTGTGACAAAATGTCGGCAACGTTGTACGGTAATGGTCAAAGACCCCCTATCGGCTGCCAGCAAATCATTAGCCGATGCCCAGGGTGCACCGGATCAAGCACTGCTCCTCCCCCCGGACGGATCCAAAAACGAACCGCAGCTCTTGACCACACGTGGAGGTAACCCGACTCGCACCCCTGAGAAACTTAGTTACAATATAGTTAGCTCAAGTTCTCGGATCACCTCTTTCTCGGTCTTCTTCCGCTTGGCCTCGGTCCTGGCGCGCGAGCGCAGCAGCACCTCCTGCAGTTTGTCGTCGAGGCGGTCCCGCGCCGCCACCTCCTGGCGCCGCGCCTCCACCTCCTTCTTAGACCGCTCCATGTCTGACCAAATACGGGCTTTCTCTTCCGCTCTCTGTTGACAAAAGTACTATTGCGTGATACGTGACCTAAATCAGATCCTATTTATAAATAGGTAGATACACATTATCAGCCCAAATTTGCACTCATTTTTTCAGAATCCTTGCTTCCCTTTTATGGTATAAATACTTACGAAATCAATGAATGAAAGGCAGTGGCGTAGCTACCAAGGGACTAGGCGGGGCAGTGCCCCGGGGCCCTCAAGCTCAGGAGGCCCTCGAATCCTTACCAGAAAATCTCGATCGAACTATTATTATTAAAACGTAACCAGTTTCCAGAGCCTTCCAATTCCTGAAAGGGCCGGCAACGCACCTGTGATTCCTCAAGTCTTGCAGGTGTCCCTGGGCGATGGTGATTACTTTCAGGTGACCCGTCTGCTTAGTAGTTTAGATAGTACTAGGGCCCCATTTTTTTATTTGCACCAGGGCCCTTGGTTACTTAGCTACGCCACTGATGACAGGCATGGACACTCACGAAGTTGGCTTCGAACTCTGCAATGGCGGCCATCTGCTTATCAGCTTGCATGTTGTCCTTCTTCTGGTAGTTCAGCTCAGTTTCAAATTCGATGCGTTTTCGCTCCGAAACCTCGTGCGCCCTGCGGTAGACTACGGATAAGCAAGGGACAGATTTTTTCCGTGCATGGCGGGAAGAACTTGATAACTCCACTTACACGATTTTTTTTTATCGTCGCAATGGCTTCCTACAGCATTGGTTTTGTAGGAAAAAAATTGACAACTCGATATCTACGATACTTTTAGAGATATTCCCTCGTGAGTATTTGAATATATCCATACGCTGCGTATTTTATTTAACGAAACGAGATATATACGCGATGAGTCACAAAAAAATATATAATATCGTAATATATCCTTTCATCAACTTATGCTCAAAAACCGATCTAGCGTACGTAAATTGACAAAACAAGATATCAAAGCGACGACTAACACACTATTACGTTAACAAATAAATATATCGTTTTATCTACTTATATTCAACTACTGGTAACTTGATATGTCAATTTATACTTACACTATAAAGTTAACAATTCCGTGCATGGCGGGAAGAACTTGATAACTCCAAAATGGCAATTTTACAGGGCAGCGATTTTAAAGTTTGTCATTTTCTCCAAAATCCGTTTTTATCTCGAACTCATCTCTATAGCTTGATTTATGGATAATTTTATGTAATCTTTCAAATTATGTTACGTGTTCTCGTAAATTCTGCTTATTTTGTAAGATATTAGACTTATCAACATACTACCCAGAGACTTATCAACTTATTACCCATACATTAGTGCTCAAACCAGTGAAAACATTATTTAATTTAATTCCTAAAAATCAGTTTTTCAGTGTAATTGAAATGTCTAAATTGATTTAAGAGTAATTTTAGATGGTTTTTCAAATTATGGTTAGGTTTATCTTTCTTACTATCTTATTATTCATAATAATTGACTTATCAACATGTTCACCGATGACTTATCAACTTATTCACCATAGAATTGGGTATCAATAATACACATTAATCCTTTGTAATAAAAAAAATGTAATAAAAATGTTCGTAATAAAATTTCAATAATTTGGGAATGCAAGCGCACTTTTTGCACTACCTAATTTGAAAAAAAAAAGAAAAATTAGAACGACTTCTGGGCTACGTTCAGTAACTAAAGTCGGATAAAAATCGTCCGATCATGAACACACTTACCGAACGAGGTGGGACGTTCTTCTGTCAAAAGTGTCAATTCAAAATAAATATAAAATAAATATTTGCTCCGAGACCTGAATAGAAATTCATTTTATATTTATTTTGATTTTATATTTCTGATATCTTTGATATTATATTATTATATTTCTGTCCCTTTTCATCTTGAATCATTAACGTCTTCATTGAATCTCCCATTTTAAATTAAATTCACATTAAATTTAAATGTCGATGGTATGCGATTTCGTATTCGTAATAATAAGTTTATATCCCCAGCGTTCGAATTATAAATTTTGCCGCTTTTCAACTGTCAAAGTGACGTCTGGGCTTTTTTTACCCATCTATTTTATGGGGTGACCGGTGTGATCGTCCGATGATCGCACTGACTTACTGAACAGGCCAGTGCGTAGTCGGGCGTCGTCGGGTGATCAAACTGAACGCACCCCTGTTCTCATATATCTCGGGAAAAGTAGTATGCGACATCAGTATGAGACATGACACAATGTGACAAGTTATTCAATAAAGAACATATTTTTGATTTGACCCGGTCTATAAATGAGAAACTACTAAGATAACACGAGATATCATGTTCCGTGCATAGCGTGAGTAACTTGATAAGTCGAAATATAACGTCAATATATTAATTGTTAACTTTATAGTGTAAGTATAAATTGACATATTAAGTTACCAGTAGTTGAATATAAGTAGATAAAACGATATATTTATTTGTTAACGTAATAGTGTGTTAGTCGTCGCTTTGATATCTTGTTTTGTCACTTTACGTACGCTAGATCGGTTTTTTGAGCATAAGTTGATGTAAGGATATATTACGATATTATATATTTTTTTGTGACTCATCGCGTATATATCTCGTTTCGTTAAATAAAATACGCAGCGTATGGATATATTCAAATACTCACGAGGCATAT